>CM031611.1:25205934-25225934 GCA_018398815.1 Conus ventricosus | reverse complement strand
AATGGACTTTGTAAGCCTTCCTCAATAACTCCATTCATTCATTCATTCATTCATTCATCATTCATTCATTCATTCATTCATTCATTCATTCTCTCTCTCACACCAATAATGCATCGAATGAGCAACACAAGTGTGACCTATATGCCAGAAATTATATACGGGCAACACAAAGATACATTCACACACACACACACACACACACACACACACACACACACACACACACACACACACACACACAAAGAAGAGAAAGAGAGGAGAAGAGAGAGAGAGAGAGAGAGAGAGAGAGGAGAGAGAGAGAGAGAGAGAGAGAGAATGCGAATGCGAATGCGAATCTTTTATTCAGATTAAGGCCAAAGCCCCATACTGAAGGGGGTTTCATAAATGTAATACATGTCACGAAGAAAACGAATCAAAATGCTAACGATGAAATACCGTAAGTTAAGAAACAAACAAACAAACATAACCTCAAGATATTGCAGTCTGAATTCTCTTGTTTCCTTCATAAACATACTTAGCTAATTTCAATAGTGTGCTCTCATTACTTGTCGATAATAAGAGAATGAGTCTAAAATTACATGGTTCTGTATAATATTTGGATTGGATAAATTTTATTCTTAAATCACTCAGAGCAGGACAGCAAAACAAAAAATGTATTTCATCTTCTCTTGCTCTTTTACATAATCGACATGTTAGATCATTTTCAACAACATTGCTATATCTAAAACGATGGCAAGCAATGTCAGATACACCGAATCTAAATTTTGTCAGTGCACACCTAACGTATCTATTCATTTTTAACTTAATATAATGCTCTAATATGTGCGTCGATTTAAATAATTTGTACTGAACAAATCTATCACTATTATACATATGGTAATGCCAGTCCTGCCACCTGCAATCAATAATCCTCTGTTTAAAACAATTTAGAAATCCTAATATATTTTCAACACCTTGGTTATCCCAAACAAATCCAAACCCATATGAATTTAAACATCGTCGAACATTTGAAGCCCAAGTCCTCTTACCATTATTGTCTAACTTCAACAACATCCTGTAACCTTTATAGGGTATCCTGCATTCATCCATTCTCGTTAGTTTGAGCCAGTATTTTATACATTTCAAATAAGAATGTAAATAAACATGATATCTTCCAAGTTCACCGTATACCAAATCATTGGGAGTTCTACTATCCACATTCAAAAAGCGCTTCAACGCATATAAGTGAACTTTCTCAATTAAAACACCTTTCTCAAAAGCCCATATTTCTGCTCCATACTGTAAGATTGGCTGCACCTGCGAATCAAATAATTCGACAAAAACACTGAATGAATTGCAGTCCAACTTATACAAAATATGAAGAATAACTATGACTGCCTTTTTCGCTCTATTTACTATATCCTGACAAGCAAACTCAAAACTAAGTTTGGTTGTAAAATAAATACCAAGATATTTATAAGCATTAACCACAGCAATTCCCTCACCTCCATATGTCCATCTTTCCGCCCGCCCCAAATATCCCCCTTTACGAAACACGACAATATTTGTCTTACTCATATTAACTTTTAATTCTAGTTTGTTTGCTGCAGAGTACAAATTATTTAGTTGTCTCTGGAGACCGACCACTGATGCTGCTAGTAAAATAATGTCATCAGCAAAAAGCAGCATAAACAATTCTAGAATGTCAAAAGTTACTCCATGTCGACCATTTTCAATTATTTCCAAGGCTAACTCATTAATAAATAGAGAGAATAAAAACTGGGCTACATACGTCGCCTTGTTTGACCCCACTTGTACACATGACATGCTCGGATAATTTTGCACCCGATCTTATTTTTGCTTTTACCTCACAGTACATACTTTTTATGCAGCGATACAATTTACCTTTTATTCCATTTTTTAACAAAACAGGCCATAACAATCTTCGAGAAATTGAATCAAAAGCCTTCTCAAAGTCAACAAAAGCAACATATAACTTTTGATTATTTACAAATTGTTTCTGAACAGCAGCAAGCAGGGTAAATATATGATCAATTGTAGAAAACCCTCTTTTAAATCCCGCCTGATGTTCTCCAGTTATGTTATTTTGACTTACCCATTCATACAATCTACTATTAATAACAGAACTATAAATTTTGCTACAAATATTACTTAATGAAATACCTCTATAATTATTTACATTGTTAACCTCGCCTTTCTTAAATAAGGGTAAAATAATAGATTCTTTCCAGCTGTCAGGATAAGTGCCATTATCGAAAAGAAAGTTAAATAGTTTTACCAAGAAATTCAAAACAGACTCACCAGAATATTTGAAAAATTCGCCAATTAAACCATCAGGACCAGCAGATTTTCCATTTTTCAATTTTCTAATGGCTAACAATACTTCTTCTGTAGTTATTGCTCTATCATAAGGAAATTCTTCATCTTCATTATAATTAACTATGATCTCTGTTGAACTAGTTCCGTCACTTTTTTCTAACAAGTTTTTAAAATGTTCAAACCATTCAGATATAGAAATATCATTTGATGGTTGACATCTTTTTTTGAAATTTTGTGTATAGTTTCCCAAAAGACCTGTTGGCTCTTCACAGAATCGATCAGTTCATTTAACAATGACATATTATATTCTTTCTTTTTTCTTTCATTTAAATTTTTATATTCGCGTCTTGAAACACAGAATGCGACTCGATCCTCTTTGTCTAAAGTTTTACAAAATTTTCTCCATAGGCTACGCATTTTACATTTTGATACTTTACAATCCCCATCATACCAGTTATCATCAGGGTTCTCTTATTTAATACTATCTTCTTTTTCAAATTTTCAGCTTGTTCTTTCATGATCACATTAAATCTACATATGGCTTCATTTACATCCACTTCGATAAGATCTTCTGCAACTGCCATTTTCTCTTTCGCATCCTGAGAGTCCATGGACTGTGTAAATTTCAGGGCATAATCCTTATTCCAGCAATATTTAACTATACACTGATTATGTTTACCATTCGAACCAGTACTAATGCATTTTTTAGCATTTTGTATATCAATACATAGTACAAGGGGCATATGATCAGATTCAAATCTTTCCATAACATTAAGTGTTAACTGTTCACACAGTAACTCAAAACCATTTACTGACATCAGAAAATAATCGTTCACACTGCATCCTACATCAGAAATATATGTGAGACGACCTTCAAGGTCGCCATTACACATTCCGTTTAAAATGTACAGTCCCAAAACAGTACACATGTTCAAGAACTTCTTACCATATGAATTTAACATTTTATCTTGAGAAGTTCTTTCCATGCGGCTATCAATCTTATTATAGTTAACGTGTACTTCATATTCATCTAAAATGTCTGGGGTCTTATCAGCAGTTCTAGCATTCATATCGCCACATATTAATATTTCAGTATCCTCCAAATGCAGCAGTTTACTAACAATACAATTTTCCAACAAATCAATGCCGTTGTCAAGACCATTGATAGAGTAATAAGGCGAATTTTCGGGCGGAACATACGCACACACAAGCAACAAGTTTTTATGAAGACCAAAAAACTCCCTATCAAAAATAAATAACATGGAATAGGGACTCTCACAATCAACCTCATTCACATAGGGAAGAAGATATTTTCGTGTTAGACAAATTATTCCCCCTGAGCCTCTCCCTTGTCTCGTAAATTTAACAGCTGGTTTGACGAATATTTGATAATCGGTAAACAAACTCGATTCAAATTTTTCTGCAAACGTTTCAACCAGACAAACAAAATCAAATGAAGAAATGAACTGAATAAAATGCATGTCATCTAATTTGTGAAACAATCCACATACATTCCAGTGAAGGAAAGAAATACTGTTTACATGCTTACTCATATGACAATCTTGACCATATAAATTGTCATTATCTTCTGAGATAATGCTCCCATCGCTCTCATTCATTCTTTTCATGTCTATTCCACTCCCAGTCACACTGTCACTATCTGATTCCTTCGACTTCACACTGTCACCGTCACTGTCTAATTTACTGTCACTACCTAATTCATTCTCCGCCGCATTTTCACTGTCATCTTCAGCACCATAACTTGTTTCATTAGTCATCATACTGTCACCACCGCTGAGCGCTTCATTCACCGTACACACCGTCCACACCTCTATCTGTTTCATGCGTCATTACAGTGTCATCACAACTGTCTGTATTACTGTCACCACCTCTGGCCGTTCCCTTTGTCATCACACTCACACCACCACAGTCTTTTTTATTCATCAATATATTGACCGCATTTATCTTCGACTTAGAATCATCACAATCTTCTGTTATAGAATTACGCATGCAATCATCACCCCTGTGGATTCCCGACTCTGCTGCACAATCATCACCATTTTTACTTGTATAGAAATCCACACACACATCGTCTGCATTCATAACATATTTCTCTGTCAAGCAAGAATGCTCCGATCTGTCAGTACCAATGCAAGACGCATTATCATTCGTCACCAACAACAAATCGTTTCCAATTCCCGACAAGGGACACCCAACATGACTATTAACATCATCAAAATCATCACTGTCATCGTCATTGCTAATTTTATTCGTGACATCTTCATGCGACATGTTAACACATTCAACATCATCAACGTGATCTGAGACTGCCGTATACACATATCCAGCACAGGTGTCACGCACGAGATTTTCGTAGCACGCTTGCCTCGTGTCAACAGCGTTCACAATCTCGTTGCTACTCCCCTCTCGCAAACTAAGACATGTACTCTGTGCGGTGACGACATAACTTTTGCTCCCTCAACAAATTGGCAGCGGTAAAATCTCCAGTCACAGGGCCGGCCTAACCGCTATCCACACTGGAAAAGGTTTCCACTATCATCAAGACTGTATTTAGTGCCCTCTATTACCAAATGGTCGTAAACCATCGATACTTTTTTGTTCTGTGATCTGGCAGACTTTAAGTGGGGGACAAGGTTTTTCCGGATCTCTCTAACACGCTGAGAAAAGTCTTCACCTATGAAAATTTCACTTCCTTTCAACTTCTTTTTTGAGCGCAATATTTTGTCTTTGTGTTTATAGAAAGTACACCTCGCAACTATTGGTGAATCTGGTTTAGAGTTGATGCGATGTACCCGATCAAACTGCACATCATCTGCAAGTTCTAAACTGTCAACTATCATATCGTGTACCAGATTTTCACACTCTTGCCATGTTTCATTTTTTCTACGAGGGATGCCATGAATAATTATATTGTTCCTCTTGGACCTACCTTCCAAATCGTCCACTTTCTTATCCAGACATTTCACCTTCTCATTCAGACTGTCATTTTCACTTTTCAATCTATCGTTATTTAGCTTTAAGTCTGTCACTTCCTGTTTCAAATCAGAAACATCTGCCTGTAAAGTGGAACACATATCTTTCAGATCTCTTATATCGTCGTACATGTTATCAAATTTAGAATTCAAACTGTTCATCCTCGTCAGCATGTCCTTCAAGGAAGACATCACATCCTTCAGGGAGGGATCCGGCGGAAGAGCTGACGTCCCGGATGTACGTTCCTGTCCACTGGTACTGTCTCTGCGATTGGCTGCTCCACTGCCAAGCCGTGTCTGCCTCAGACCTTCCTTCGAACCAGGACCAGGACCAGGACCAGGGTTTGACTCGACATCCCCACAACGTAAAATTAAATGTCCGTAGAAAAACAAAGAGAGCAACAGTCCCAGGGTTACACAGTCACTCCATGTTCTCAATGTCAACATGGAAATTCTCATGGCGGCCTTCATCTTCGAACGCTTCAACATAAAAGAAGCGTACACTGCCGCAAATGTCCCGCAAACAGGTCGAAACCTCAGCGCATCGGATGGCATCTTGCTTCACAGTGCTGTACTCCAACTTATACGACACAACACCTCAGATAACCAGTCAAATACAACCATATAACACAGAGCACATCAAACACGACTTCTTCTCTTCGTGTACTCCAATGATCCCCCCGAGAGAGAGAGAGAGAGAGAGAGAGAGAGAGAGAGAGAGAGAGAGGAGAGAGAAGAGAGAGACAGAGAGAGAGAGAGAGGAATTAATCTGCGTTTGAATCCATGCTGTTGGCTACTCCCCTGCTCGCCATTTTTGTAGCAGACGGCAGTGAGTATATCAATTATTGTCCTTCTGCAATGTTACCACAGACCTGAAGGGGTGCTGCCAACAATGTCCGCTGCCTATCCACAGCTCAGCGACTTCACTGCTGCTACAGCTTCCTCACGGAGTAAGCTTATTTAAAGGTCATCCTCAGCTGATGATTCTTGTTTATGCTAGTTCACTTGGGTTCCTTTGCTCTGTGTGGAATGTGAAGTCCAGAACAGTTGTTTGGCCTTTTGTTTATTATTTTTTTCTTTTGCTATGTCTTGATCCAATCCAGCTGCTCTCTTTGTCCTGGATGACTTTTTTGCTTCGATTTTTGTTCGTTTTGTTGTTGCTGTTGTTGTTGTTTGGTTCGGTTTGGGTTTTGTTTATCAGCTTCCATTTTTCGCAGTGTGATCACATTGTTCTTTGATTACATTTTCTTTTGCATTCTTCGTTTTTCGCCGACTCTCTTGTTTATTGCGCTGTTTCTCCTTTTCTGTCTCTCAGTTTGTGTGTGTGTGTGGTGTGTGTGTGTGGTGTGTGTGTGTGTGTGTGTGTGTGTGTTGTGTGTGTGTGTGTGTGTGTGTATGCGTGTGTGTGTGTGTGTGTGTGTGTGTGTGTGTGTGTGTGTGTGTGTGTGTATGTGTGTGTGTGTGTGTGTGTTTGTGTGTATGTGTGTGTGTGTGTGTGATTTTAAGTTCCATCTTCTGTCAACTCCTCTCCAGTATACTGCATGTGATTTACGGCCCTTTGGATGACAGGGTTTCGGAGAGCTTGTATCTCTTCAAGCATTAGTTGCCGGCAAATTTTCCGTTGGGCACTTAGAATTGTTTGGCAATCTTTCGGTTTGTCAAGATTGGATTTTAGTTGGGCGTGCTCCACCCTCTTATTGTTATTCAACCTTACTTTATAGTTACTTACGGGCAAGGTTTTTGTCACGTCAAGGTCAGTTCCTGGAGACGTCCATACATATTTAGCTAAACTGTTGCCTAACCTTCTCTGATTTTCACCAGATCATAATCTATCTGCCTGTAACACTGACCCTCTGGGAAGTGCCATACCCATCGTGGAGATGCTTTCTGCTCTCTGTGAGAATCTGCAAACATCACGCCAATCACTTTCGAATTCTTGCAGGCTCAGTCCCCTATCATTGGTACTTTTGTACAGTTGGTGCCGCTGCAATTCCTCCAGTCTTCTTCTGTATCTATACCGACCTCGAGATTCCGGCCGTCCTGAACAATGAGTGAGTCTTGTTTGTCTACCTTGTTGATGTCCGTATGAAGCTGAGTATAAGATTTGCTGGTCTGGTTATCATCATAGTCAGATGTGGGACGGTATGTCTGAGTGATGCTGAATGGTTTGGGTTGCATGTCTCGGATAAGAGAAAGGCGCAGTATGTTTTCTATAATGCTTGACATAATCATCTGGAAACAATAATTTGTATATCTTCATATCTTTTAGAAGCAAGCAGTAAACATAGTCTAAATATCTATGGTTGCTTAAAATATTTCTTCAGCGGACTACAAAATGTATCCCACTTTTCTCATACTACATACACGTTGGATAAACAGATTTATTTTCTCGGTCTGGTTTCTATCGAACAAAATAAGTGCATGGATTAAATGAAGCATTCAATCTTATCAAACACATGTCTCGATCAATCTTAAGTAAGACTTAACGTTGTTAATAATAATCGTACAAATCTGTAGATTTGAAATATGCCGCTGTTTAGATATAATTACTTTACATTAACGTGGTGTGGTCGACGGGTTAGAATACACGAAAGGTATGCCAAGGATCCCGAGATCGAATCCCTCTATGGCTATCTTTTAAGGAGAACTTAATCAAATAGTTAGAGCGTTCCCCTGCGGAGCTGACAGTCTTCAGCTCGAACTACCATTGGCGTCGACATTTTATGACTAGAAAAATCCCAAGTCCCTCCAACCACTCAGCACTAAATGTAGACCAGATTCGACTCAGAGAAGTTTAAAACAATGGAAGGAGATGGATTGTCTCTGCCTTCCATGATTCTGAGTCTAGGCACTGTGAACAGAGAACCAATGCGCCTAAGGCGTCAGGCTATGGGAGAGAATCCTAGCCTTTAACCTAACCCAACATTTGCTCACTCATTACAAGCGACGACCCTTTTTTCCAGAAAACATGAATGAGACGATTCCAATTACAGACATCCTGATTCTATCTAACATTTCAGAAACTAAGCTCTGACAAAAGCAGATTTTCCATTGAATTACCGTTTTCTTGTTTAGCTGGGAAACATGTGAATAAGATTTTATGGAATCTGACCACAAAGAAGCTATCTTGAAGCTGAACAAATGCGTGATGGAAAAAAAAAATTCCGCTTATTTTGACAGATACCAAACCTGCAGAAGAGGGAGTGTACATGCACTTAAAACCTTTATCCAAACAAAACTTTACATCTGTATTTATTGACACGTTATTAATTCACCGATTGAGAACATTCCGTAACATTATCTGTTTCCCCAAAGGTGTACACATATATCAAGAGAACTATTATTTGTTGCATTTCCTGCACGACAAAAGCATTGCCTCGCCTGTTCGCAGGGTCTTCATATACAGATGAGAGAGAGAGGAGAGAGAGAGAGAGAGAGAGAGAGAGAGAGGAGAGAGAAGAGAGAGAGAGAGGCAGACAGATAGACAGAGAGAGAGAGAGAGAGGCAGACAGAGAGAGAGAGAGAGAGAGAGAGAGAGAGAGAAAGAAAGAGAGAGAAGAGAGAGAGAGAGAGAGAGAGAGAGAAAGAGAGAGAGAGAGAGACAGAGAGACAGAGAGACAGAGAGAGATTCTGTCTCATTCCAAGCAAATTCTAGAGAACACAAGTAACATTTAAAAGGCATTCCTGGTCATTTTGTGCTTTTTTTTTCTTCTGATAATTTTTCTTTCAAACAAACAAACAAACGGGAAGGCTTGCAACTCCAAACACATCACGTCTCAAAATAATTCACGAAAATAAACCTTCCATTTCCTTTACTCCATCACACGTTGACGTTTTCCCCAGTCCCGACAAAGGGACAACATCAAAGGCCTGGACATCAGATACCTAATTAAAGATCGTCGGGGTCTCCTGTCTGCTTTACGACCTGCTATCCTATTTCTTCTCAAGGTTCCTGTGTAACTTTCAGTGACACAGACAGGGATTACGCCCATCAGTCACAACAAAATAAACAGCAAAAAAGCACATCACAAAAAGCAGTGTCAAATCCAACCCTCTCATTCTAATAACTAGACATGAAAGCAACCAGGCTATTACCTCCGTGACATTGGCATGTTATGAGGACAGTGATAAGTATAAATCGTAAGTGTAGTTGCCCCCAAAAGAAGAGGACATAATGATCGTCGACGTCATATCTTCCATTCACTATTCCAGTAAATATATCTATGTAAGGGAATCATTTTTCTTTCAGTTTTAATGTTTTGCATTACACGTGAATTTGTTTCGTTTATAGCCCTATATCAAGTCAAAACAAAGACTTTTCAGTATTTTACAGAAAGAAAGAAAACAAAGATTCCCGGTTCATGAAGACAAAAGCAATATAATACATTGGAAAAAAAAAATAAAGACAAATCCTTCTGACGGTTCCAGTCAAAAGCACAAACCCGTGGATTTCAATAAACCTCTTTGTCAAAGTCATACAAATTAGTCTCATACCGGAGAATGAAGTCGATCTCATCGGATTCAAACTTATCAATTTCCATGTGTTCCGTACGAACATTTGCCAATGTACCCCTCCCCATGCTTATCCTTTCCTTCCCTTCCATCTATCTGCCTCACTCGTCACTTTCTCACTAGCTTTGTCGATTTGAATATAGGCATTTCAGTACAAAACATCATTTGGTGTGTTCTGCCACTTCCTGACCCCTCCCCCCCCTCCCCCCCTCCCCCCCAAAAAAAAGAAGAAAAAAGAAGGGAGGTGGGGATGGTCGGCGTTAAAATAGAGATCCAAGGTCACAGATATTGTTTGTTTGGGTAACAAATTTGTTATCTTTTGATTATGGCTTCTCATGATACTGTTAAGAGAGAGAGAGAGAGAGAGAGAGAGAGAGAGAGAGAGAGAGAGAGAGAGAGAGAGAGAGAGAGAGAGAATTGGTTTATGGTCTACAGCATTGCCAGCTGAGCAAGGGGGATGCACACCGTTTGTCAACAGCACAGTCTGTCATATTGATTTTCTTCCTGTCGTCACCAGTGTTGATCCTTTGAAGTCTCTGGCCCCACAGGCAAGCCTGTAACAACGATGAAGATGCATCCACTGGTTCCCTGGAGATCTACACTAAAGCTACAGTGTTCCCAAAGACGGACACATATGTGTGCATGAAACGCAGGGTTTTTCTTTAATCTGGCGTGTAACATTGTCATTCAACGCGTCATTGTAACGCACACTTTTTTTCCAAATCAGATATGCTGGCCTGATAGCTATGTCGCATTGAAATGAGCATGTGACATGACAGAGAAAATCTAGTTAATTCCCTTCTCTGCCTCTGTATTTGCTCGCACGCTGCCTCTCGTCGCATCTATAGCGGCTTAAAAACTAAAACTACGGTCGAATTAGCGTGCAGCAGACGAAGTAATCGTTGAGATCAGCCCCCTCCCCTCCCCCCCCCCCGCCCCCCCCCCCCTCCCCCCCGCCCCCGCAGCCTCCCTATTTTATAAAATTGGTAGATACCTCCATCTCTTCCTTTTTTTAAATTGAAGAAAAAATCGTTTGGACACTGACCTTCGAAAAACGAAAAAAAATGACTCTCAAAATTGTAGTCAAAGGATCATGATGACCCTCAGTCAAAGGATCATGATGACCCTCAGTCAAAGGATCATGATGACCCTCAGTCAAAGGATCATGATGACCCTCCGAATTCCGTGTGCAGTGGAAACGCTCCTCCTCCTGTAGTCTCTCAAGGGCTGATTCTACATGACGGTGCTCATCCCTCTAGCTCTCCCAGACTGACTGCAGTCGGCATCCTCCACCAGATGGCTCGCCTTCGTTCACAGAGAAGTTCATCTGCGAACTCTTCTGTCGCGGTCGGTGATTTTGCCTTGCAGAACCTTGTTCTGGTGGTGCTGAGTTTCATACTATCCTATCTTGTCCTTTTGTCTACGAGCTGAAGCGGTGTACTAGGATAAGGCGTTTGGAGTTAGCACATGATATATATAGGAGATAGATAAAGACTAGTGATGCTCGCCATATTGATCGGCCCCACTTCCAGACAACAAAGTAATGCCTTAATCCAGGGGCCTTCACTCTTATTCCACCGCCACTCCTCACCCTTTTACTCTCCCATTTGAGTCCCCCGCCCCCTTTCCACCTTTGCCCAACCCTCAAAAAGCAATAATGATAATGACACACAGGCACACACACACACATACACACACACACACACACACACACACACACACACACACACACACACACAGAGAGAGAGAGAGAGAGAGAGGAGAGAGAGAGAGAGAGAGAGAGAGAGAGAGAGAGAGAGAGAGACAGAGACAGAGAGAGATCAGCAAAGGAGAACAGAGAGGTCCGTACCTTTTCCAGCTCTTAGAGGCCACACGAGAATGATTGCAAAGGAAGAGAGGATTATATTGGTATGTCGTCGTCAAAAGTTAGCAACCCCTCCTCAAAGTTAGATGATGCATTTAAAAATAAAAGACCTCGGACTCTGTACTCAATGGTTAATTGTTGTTTTCCCTTCGGTAATCTGACAAACTGACAGGATAAATAGGAGCTCCATCAGTTTCCTTCAGACGACAGCTTCTAAACAGAAAAGCAAAAGAGACGTACTAGTGTGCAAAATACAGTCCCCTGTCGAAGAAAATACACCCTGATTACTGTCTCCACCACCCTCCCTCCGTTCCCTCGCCCACATTTTTTCCCTCTCCTCTCAAAAATCCCACGAGAAAGACTAGCATTGAGATTGAGAGACTGGGTGATAAGATGTGACTGTTGTTTTGTCATCGTTTGCGATTGTCTGGCTGTGTGTTTGTCTGTCTGTCAGTCTGTCTGTTTATCTGTCTCTGTCTCTCTAATATCATAAGTATGTACATCTCTGTCTCTGTCTGTCTGTCTGTCTCAGTGTACGCGTGTCTGTCTGTCTCTCCTCTCTCTGTGTCTCTCTCTCAGTGTGTGTGTGTGTGTGTGTGTGTGTGGTGTGTGTGTGTGTGTGTGTGTGTGTGTGTGTGTGTGTGTGTGTGTGTGTGTGCAATTAGACAGACAGACAGGCTGACAGCTAGATAAACAGACAGACAGACAGATAGATAGATAGATAGATACTTAAATAGATAGACAGATAGACAGACCGATCGATAGAAAGATAGATAGATGGATAGATAGGTTTCTATCCATATAAAGATTACATGTAGAGAGCAAAAATTTAGATGAAAATAACGACGATGAGAAGAAGAAGAAAACGAAGAAGAAGAAGAGTAACAACAACAACAACAACAACAACAGCAACAACTGCAAGAACGACGACGACAACGAACAGGGATGGGTGCCAGTGAAAAAAACGGATGACCAATTTAGCTTTAAAGTGTTGATGTCAAGCTCTTTTTAATTGATGCAATTGTTGTTTTTTTTTCCCATACATATTCATCAACCAGCTCTGTAAATGTGGTGTATTGTAGTAATACCGATTGTGCACTATCTATCATAAGTGATCAAGAAAGCATCGCTACTGCTGTCAGCACGTTTCATTCTCAGACAATTCCCTGGAGGTGTTTAACTGCGTCTGCTTTTACACCGTGTCCTAGCTTGCTTGGATAGCACAGCGTTTACGTTGGCAGAGTGAGAATGTTTGAGATTGAGGACCTGGTCTTTGCGTGGAAACAATACGAACAGTAAAGAACTGATGAACAACGCTGTATCAAATGGAATATTGATATAGAACCAATATTGATCCAAGTATATTAGAACGTGCATAAGATCGTAAACAAACAGAAAATATCGTCGGCTGTTGCTTACTTTTTCCGTGTTTTTCCTTTGGAATCCTTCTAAAAGTCACAGCCGTCTCAGCTTTCATGAACGCAAATCGAGTTTGCTTTACGTCACATGTGCTGTTCAGTACGGAAATGAACGCGACTTCCGACCGTAAGTATTGATAGGAAGAATGCAGCGGCTTCTATACTCATCTTTCTTTATGTGCCTGTGATGCTGTGCAGTGCTGAGGATTCTCTGGTGCACTGTGATGCCGTGCGATTCTTTTTACAGCAGCTTTTTGTACTCATTTTTTTCATATGCCTGTGGAACTTAGCGATTCTTTTTACAGCAGCTTGTTGACTCGTCTTTCTTTATGTGACTGTGAAACTGCGCAATCCTGAATATAGCGGCTTGTTTTAGACATCTTACTTTATTCAACTGTGAAACTATGCCATTCTTGATGCAGCAGCTTGTTAACTTGCCTTTCTTTAGATATGTCTGTAAAACTGGAAATTTTAATATAGCGGCTTGATTATTCGTCTTTCTCTATAAGCCTGTGGGGGAACTATGCAATCTTTAATATTGTGGCTTGTTTACTAGTCTGTCTACATTCATGACCCACAAAGAGTACTGTCCACACACAAAAGAGTTGCACGGAACGTGTATGCTGCCTCTGAAGTGTTAACATTGACATCCTTACACCATCTTCAGCTGACTTGGACAGCTCTCTGCTAAGCCATTATTGTAATAACAGAAGGATTATGTGCCTGCTCTTGCTTTCATTTATAATCGTCATATATCCGTAGCAGGCATGTATGAGTTCCAAACAACAACAATAACAACAACATTAACAAAAACAGCAACAACAACAACGTTAACAACAACAGCAACAACAACAACATCAACACCACGACCACCACTACAAACAGCAACAACGAAACGAAAGCAATGATGATAGCGGTGATGATAATGACGACGACGACGACGACGATGTTGATGACGATGATGATGATGATGATGATGATTATGATGATGATGATGATGGGATGATGATGATGATGATGATGATGATGATGATGATGATGATGATGATGATGGCAGTTACTTGTTAATTATTGTTACATCGCATAAAAAGGTGAGTCGTTATTTCTCAATTGCATACCCCGTGCCACCCAGTTTATCAACACCACTTGTGCTCTGCTTTTTTTTAATTTTTTAGTATTTTATTTTTCTTATGAAGTTAAGAAAGCATTAA
This sequence comes from Conus ventricosus, assembly GCA_018398815.1. Lineage (NCBI taxonomy): Eukaryota > Metazoa > Mollusca > Gastropoda > Neogastropoda > Conidae > Conus > Conus ventricosus. The sequence continues at coordinate 25,211,617 of CM031611.1, read as the reverse complement.
ATACCCAAACATAAACCTGGCCGAACTCGTCACTCCACTCCCCCTTCTGTGTCTGTCTGTCTGTCTGTCTGTCCGACTCTCTCTCTCTCTCTCTCTCTCTCTCTCTCTCTCTCTCTCTCTCTCTCTCTCTCTCTCTCTCTCTCTCTCTCCCCACTCCCAACTGTGTGTGTGTGTTGTGTGTGTGTGTGTGTGTGTGTGTGTGTGTGTGTGTGTGTGTGTGTGTGCACATGATATACTCATCCTTAACTATCGACAATAAAATCATATTACTGTAAAAGACCATCATCTGCCAAAAGTGTTGCTAAAGTAATTGTGAAAGACACACACACTCTCTCTCTCTCTCTCTCTCTCTCTCTCTCTCTCTCTCTCTCTCTCTCTCTCTCTCTCTCTCTCTCTCTCTCTCTCTTCTCTCTCTCTCTCTCTCTGTCTGTGTGTCTATCTGTCTGATCTTTATCTCTTGTTTAAGCATTATTTAAATATCTCCTTCTGTCTGTCTGTCTGTCTATCTTGTTTTAGCATTACTTAATCTCTCTCTCTCTCTCTCTCTCTCTCTCTCTCTCTCTCTCTCTCTCTCCTCTCTCTCTCTCTCTCCTCTCTCCTCCTTTAATTATTCAAATGAGTTTAAGAAATAATGGATCAGATATCAATTGAATTCAAAATTGCTTTCGTTATCGGGGACGAGTTGATAACATTAATCACACAGACTAATCGGAAAGAGAATCAATAAATTATCATACACAGACCATTGTTGGAAACGATCCACTCCGACACAGAAAACCAAATGAAAGCATACACAAACTCTAACAACCAGAATGCCAAGGGATGCGTATTAAATGCACAGTACAATGTAGACAAGTGAGCTTTTACATAAACATATTATCTTCACACGTCACAAATACCAGATATACAAAGACACAAAACAAGGCGCCCAATGTGGCTGTTGTTCGGCGAATCAGCCAGGCAGTTGCCCGAGAACACACACACACACACACACACACACACACACACACACACACACACACACACACACACACACACACACACGAGAAAGTGCGCGCACGCACACACGCACACACGCACACGCACACACACACACACACACACACACACACACACACACACACACACACAACACCATACACAGAGAGAGAGAGAGAGAGAGAGAGAGAGAGAGAGAGAGAGAGAGAGAGAGAGAGAGAGAGAGAGAGAATCACAAGGAATGACAAAAGAACGGTCACATCTTATAACCCATTATCTCAATCTCTGTGTTGGTCTCCCTCGTGGGATTTTTGAGGGGAGAGGGGGAAAATGTGGTGGAGGCAAAGCAGGGAGGGTGGTGGATGCAGTAGTGAGGGTAAAGTTTCTTCGTCAGGGGGACTATAATTATTTGGTACTCTAACATGTCTCCTTGTATATCTGTTTAGAAGTTGACGTCTGATGGAACTAATGGAACTGACGGGAACTAATGGGACGGCTATTTATCCTGTCAGTTTGTCAGAGTGCAGAAGGAAAAACAATTAACAACTGAGTACAAAGTCCAAGGTCTTTTGTTAATGTATCTTGAGGAGGGGTTGCTCACTATTGACGACTTACCAACATCGTCCTTCATCCCCTTGCTTTTGTCCCCATGTGGCCTCTTAGAGCTTGAAAGGGACGGACGTGCTGGTTCTCCATTGTTGATCTGCCATCCCTCCCTCTCTCTCTCTCTCTCTCTCTCTCTCTCTCTCTCTCTCTCTCTCTCTCTCTCTTTCTGCCTGTGTGTTATTATCGTTATTTTTTTTGAGAGTTGGAGAGAGGTGGAAAGAGGCCGGGTGGGGGGGGGGGTAAAATGGGAGGGTACAGAGGTGAGGAGTGGAGATGGAATGAGAGTAATAGGCCCTGGATTAAGGAAGTTCCTTTGTTGTCTGGAAATGGACTGATCAAAATGGCGGGCATCACTCGTCTTCGTCGACCTCCTATACATCTCACGCGCTGTCTCTAAGCGCTGCAACCCTGGACGCTGTTTCAGCTGGTAGACTAAAGTGCAAGATGGGGAAGAATGAAGCCCAGCTCCACCAGACCAAGGTCCTCCGACACCAAGTGACTGGCAGAGACGGAACAGTCCTCTGATGAACATCACGGTCAGCTAGGGCGAGTCACCTTGTTGGAGGATGTCGACTGCAGTCATGCTGGGAGAGGGATGGGCACCGCCAAGCAGGATCGGCCCTCGAGGCACTACAGGAGGATGGTGATGTCCCGTTATCAGCGTTCCCACTAGACAGGAAATTCTGAGGGTTATCATGATCCTGTGAATGCAATTTTGAGGCTCATTTTCTAATTTGTAAGGTACGGTTCGACAGATTTTGGTAAAAGAGGTGAAGGGGATGCATCGTTCAATTTTGTAAAATGAGCGGAAGAGGGAGGTGGGGGTGGTAGGGGTGGGGGGTGGGGGTGGGGGGGGGGGGGGGGGGGGCAGGTGGCAAGGCGACTCACTTCAACAGTTATGTCGTTTCCTGTGGGCTCGTTTGACCGTGCTTCTGGTTTTTGGAGCCATCGTAGGGATGACATTTTGACACCAGTCAGCATGCACATGTACTCATGCGCAGAGAAGGAAAATAACTCTAGTTTGTATATATCGTGTCATCTACATTGCTTTCTGCAATGCGATATATCTAACCGGCCAGTACATCCGATTGAATAAAAAAAAAAATGTGCGTCATAATCACATATACAGTGACATATTTTTTCGCATAAGAGTTGAATACTTCAAATAAAAATGTAACACGGTATGTGCGACTTTGCGTACATTACGTCCCAGGTGCAGATAGTTCAGAACCAATAGCGTAGATCTTCACCATTGAAAGACTTGTTGGTGCGGCCAGTGTCTTGAAAATAACAGTAAAGCTGCAGACGAGATAAAAGAAAAACCTTATGATCTTCACGGAGAAAAAATCCTTTAGCCTGTGCTGCTGAAGAACAATGGGAGTCTCTTCTGCTCACCTGGCTACGCCACAGACCCTGAAGCAGTACTCTCTCTCTCTCTCTCTCTCTCTGTCTCTCTCTCTCTCTCTCTCTCTCTCTCTCTCTCTCTCTCTCTCTCTCTCTCTCTCTCTCTCTCAACAGCATCGTGAGAAGACAGAGTCAACAGATAACACATTCGTCACTAACCAAATATTTGTGACCTTGCATTTGCATTTTAAAAGCCCTTCTAGTTTCTTTAGCTGGGGCGGAAAGTGGCGGAACACACCAAAACGACTTACTGTGCTACAGTGGCGAATGGCTGCAGGCCTGTCTTCGCACTCGACATAGGAAGTAATGGAATAGCGAGTGATGCAGACAGGTGGAAGGGAAGGAGAGGATAAGCAGGGTCAAGGGTATATGGGCAAATGTTCATATGAAATGTAAATAAAACTGATGAGGTTGAAGCAGACCAGATCGACTTCGATCCCACGTATGAGACTCCTTTGTACGACTCCGATGAAGGGTAAGGAGCTCTGCAGGTTGCTGCTTTTGACTGCAGCCGTCAGAAGAATGTGTCTTTTTGTTTGATTTATCATTATTGTTTTGTCTTGATGAACTAGGAGTTTTTGCTTTAATTCTTTCTTTAAAACACTAGAATGGCTTTGTTTTGAATTCATATAGCCCTATAAACGAAACAAATTTGCATGCAATGAAAAGCATTCAAATTGAGCACAAACAATGATCCCCGTGCATAAACGTACTGGAATAGCACATGAAAGATGTGACGACAATGATCATAATCCCCCCCCCCCCCCCCCTGAATTTTTGTTAACTACACTTATTACTTATGCACATTACTCCCGTAATAACATGTCAATATCATTAAGTTAATGACCTGGCTGCTATGCGAGGTTTGGGTTTGATACCGCATTTTGTGATGTGCTCTTTTGCTGCAAATTTTGTTTTGACTGATCGGCTCCAGCCATTTCCGTGTCACTGACCTTGCAGGTTGTAATCAGAAAGAAGACTCCAAATGGTGAAACTAGGTCTTTGATGTTCAGGCTTTTGATGTTGTCCCTTTGTTAGGACTGGGGAAAACATCAACGTGTGTGGATGGAGAGGAAATGGAAAATTGATTTTCATAAATTAATTTGAGACGTGACTTGTTTGAAGTTGGATACCCATTTGTTTGTTAGTTTGGAAGAAAAATTCTCAAAGGAAAAAAAGAAATGACAAAAAGACCAGGGATACCAGTCAGGTGTTATTTGTGTTCTTTTGAATTTGTTCAGAATAAAACAGAATCCCCCCCTCTCTCTCTCTCTCTGTCTCTCTCTCTCTCTCTCTCTCTCTCTCTCGCTTTCTTTTGTATGTGAAGACCCAGCAAGCAGGCGATGAAAGGCTTTATTTCATACATTTAGGAAACATTAAATGCAACGAGTATATTTTTTGATGTATTTGAATACATTTGAAGTAAAAGGTAATAATTCATGGTTTCGAATTTGGAGGAATGAAGTGTGGTATGGTACAATCTAAATCTGTGCATGTGTTTGCTTTAATAAAAATTTAAGTGCATGTACATTCCCCCTGTACAAATCCCCCTGTACCGAAATTCGAACCTGCAACCCCAGGATCACGAGTCCGGCGCTCTACCAACTGAGCTATTTCTGCCCCCGACATGGTAGACAAGAAAGAACACTTTTTCCTTATTACGGGAGCCAGGGATGGTAAGGTCGGTATAGATGTACAAAAAGACTGGAGGAATTCGTGTGGCTGCTATCGTACGAAAGTACCAATGATAGAGGGCTAAGCTCGCAAGGATTCTCTAGTAACTGACTTGGTTTGCAGATGTTCTTCTTGACCAGAGAGCATTTCGCTAATGGGCATGGCACTCTCCAAATCGTCAGGGTTATACGCACATAGATTATGTTCTTATGAAAATCAGAGCCGGTCGGGCAACAGTTCAGCTAAGTATGTACGAACCTCTCCGGAACTGACCGTGCGGTGACTAAATCTACAGTAAGGCAGAAGAATAACAAGAAGGTGGAGCACACATGTCTAACATTCAATCTCGACAAACTGAAACATTGAATAAGAATTCTAAGCACCCTCTGGACATGTTGACAATTTTCCTGTAACTAAGGCTTGATGACCTACAAGCATTCAGAAAGTAAATTATCCAAGGATGGCTGAAACGGATAAGCCGACTGAAATTCAGGTCATAAATGAGAAGCGATATTTGGAGAAGTGTGACATTAGGAGGAACTTCACACACACACACACACACACACACACACACACACACACACACACACACACACACACACACACACACACATAAATTCGCGCGCGCGGGCGCTCTCACACACACGCTATCACGCACGCACTGAGAAAGAAATACAGTGCAATGAAAAAGGAAAGTCGGTCAAAATGAAGAATGCAAGGTAAACTTGATCAAACAAGAGCGTGAACACATTGAGAAGAACAAAATCTGAACAAATGTTAAATGTTAGTGATGGCGCACTGCAAGAAAAAAAAATTAAATAAAACAAAAAACAAACAAACAAACAAACAAACAAAAAATAACAAACGAATCACAAGACAAGAATCAATTTGCAACTAAAAACAGAATCTTGACAACAAGGATGCAACAAAAGGTTTCATTCTAACAAAGCAAACACAAAATGAAAACCAAACAAAAAGAAGACTTGGTGGAAAAAAAGTCCAACAATCAGGACAAAAGCGG
>CM031611.1:25193434-25200934 GCA_018398815.1 Conus ventricosus | reverse complement strand
GAGACAGACTGAGAGAGCCAGACAAAATCATAATCATCAATTCGAAAGGGAAGCAAGTCAATTCAAAATTATGGGTCCTGTAGGGCCTATGTCATCATCGTCCATGTACAGGCATAATACAGCCATGGTTTATTCATCTTTCAACCAGAATAAACGCAATACGTAGCTTTGTGAGTGCTGTGATACATTTTCAGTTTCTCTCAGAAATTCCAAGCTGCTTATGTGATGTAGTTCTTCAAATGCTCTTCCGAGTCCAACAGGACCCACACTGTACATTGAAGCTTTTTTTTTTTTTAAACATTTCTTTAATGAACAGATGTGTACATAAACAACTTGTTGAACTGAAGCAACAACAAGCAAATGCTTATAATGTGCTCAGTACGGAAAATTTAACAACAAAAAACACATGGGCGGATTGCATGATCAACATTGACAAGTAAGACAGAAAGAAAAATGCTGAATAAAATGCTATATAAGTATTCATTAATAATAATAATAATGAATATCAAAATGGGAAAATACATAGAAATCTTACCTTAAATTAAAAGACAGGAAAGAAGATAGAACAGATCAGAAGAATCTAACAGCGATGGAAACAAGCAATCTACACAACAAATACCATGATTCCCAATGCACCGAACTTACACAAATTTGAAGAGAAGAGAGAGAGAGAGAGAGAGAGAGAGAGAGAGGAGAGAGAGAGAGAGAGAGAGAGAGAGAGAGAGAGATGCGTCCGTCTCCCAAAACACCAAAGAGCCCAGCCCCGTGTCGCAGTGGGTCTAATGCAAAGTCGTAAACTGAGGGAGTACTAAACCACCATATACAGCCGTCCGAGGGCCAACCTGGCAGCAACGTCGACGAGAAGAAGAAGAAAAAGAAGAGGAGAAACAAGAAGATGAACAAGCATGAGGAGATCAGGAAGAACAAGTACCTGAAGAAGAACAGGAAGATGCGGAAGAACACTAATTCGCTATAACATTAAAAACGTTTACTTTGGGCGATGAACTGGTGCACAGTTTTGAAAATGTTTTCGTTTTCTTCCCTGGTTAATGTTTGGTCACCAAAAAGAAGTGTGTGAGTATCAATACAGTTAGGATTGAGAGTGAATAACGTATTCGTTCTTATCTGTATGTAGTTTGAGCAATCTAACAGGTAGTGCTCTGTGTTTTCTGTGTGATGGCCACACGCACATTTTGGATCAGCCAGTAAATGTCTGTTGTGTAAGTCTTGATTGATATTACTCATTCCTAAGCGTAATCTGCAATGGTTTATTTTGATCCTGCCTCGATCCAATGTAATAGTAGAGGGAACAGTGGTGTCTGACGTAGTCAGAAAACGTTTAAATTGGCTGATAGAGTTTGTTGACTTAATGTCGTCTGGAAGGTTGTTCCACAAAATGACTGTACTAGGTAAAAATGATTTTTTATATAATTCAGTTCTAAATCGTGGCACTGTTCTTTCTAGTGGCCGACGCCTATGGTAACGATTTTGGTCAGAGACTAGAGAAGGGAGAAGATCAGCTAAATAGTTTGGACAGACGCATTAACCATTTTATGAAATTGTATCAGCTTATGTCTTTTCCGTCTTTCTTGTAATAAACAAAAGCCAGACTCTTCGTATAATTTCTGGTGACTTGTTCCCTTAACCCCACCAATGATGGTACGAATTGCTTCTAGGTGTAGCTTTTCTAAGATAATTGACTGAGTATCTGTGCAGTTATCCCACAAAATGTCTGCGTAGTCAAAATGGGGTAAAATAAAGGATTTGTACATCGTCTCCAAAGTATTTCTGGTTAGTCTGTATTTGTATTTTTTAAGACACGCAATTAACATATTCACTTTGTTGGCTATGAATTGGATGTGTTCGTCCCATTTGCAGTTATCCTGAAAAGTTACTCCTAAATGTTTATGAGATTTTGACGGTTCTAAGGTCTTCCTTCCAAATGTGAGTGGTAAAGTGTGGCACTGGTCACGGGTAATATTGACAAGTTCGGTTTTATTCTCGTTGAAGTTAATTTTCCAAAGTTTGGCCCAACTGGTAACTTTCTGAAGGTCAGAATTTAAGATTTCTTCTCTGATTTGTGGATCATTTAAGGCAAGCGATAAACTAGTATCATGGGCAAACAATTTAATTGTTGCCTGAATTCCATTTACAATGTCGTTAATGTATAACAAAAACAATAAAGGACCAAGGACAGATCCTTGGGGAACACCTGCTGGAATTCTTTTCAACTCGGACTTTTCGCCTTTAATAACTACTGATTGTTGTCTTTTATGTAGGTAATCGCGAAAAAAGTCCAGTAATTTCCCTCTGATCCCCACTGCTGCTAGCTTTAGTAAAAGTCCTCTATGCCAGAACACGATCAAAAGCTTTTGAGATATCAAAGTAGATTGTTTGTGTTGTGATCCCACGATCAAAAGAGAACAAAGATAATTATATGTGTCCAAAAGCTGGTTGACTGTGGAATCGCCTGGTGTAAAACCTGATTGCAAAGGAGTGATGACTTCGTTTTGTTTTTTACGAATGCGTACACATGTTTGTGGACACACCTCTCAAGAGTTTTACCAACACAGCTAAGGAGCGAGATCGGCCGGGTAATTATTACACAATTCTCTTGGTCCTTTTTTGTGAATAGGTGAAACATGTGCTCTCTCCACGAGGACGGAAATGTACCTTCGTTCAAGCATTTATTGAACAACTGGGTAAGAGGGCTAGCTATAACATTTACTGCACAAATAAGTAGTTTGTTGGGATGAGGTCTGGACCACATGATTTTGTCTTGTCGAGATTTCTAATAACTGATATGATATCGTCTTCAGTAAGTACAATTTCATTAATTTCATAGTTGGCAAACGACATCTGTGGTAGTTCGTCATCGTCGTTGTCGAGAGTGGATTGGTCTATGAAAAAGTTATTTAGTATATCGGCTTTGTCTTTATTAGAATAATACGTTGTGCCGTTTGACAGTAAAGGAGGAATGTCATCAGTGTTAATGCCCTTTTTATTGAAAAAAGAACGAACTAGTTTCCACCAGTCCTTTTGGCCAAAGTTTAGTGGATCTGATGCCTTGTCATCAATCTCTTTATAAAACTCAGCCTGTCGTTCTCTTTCTTTTGCTGTGACGTAATTCCGAAATTGCCTAAAACTATGCCAGTCTTTCCGGCAAATCCGTTTGTTTAGCCTTTGCATGAATATTTTTTGCGCTTTGCTATTAAGAGTCGTATTTCAAACAGTCATCCAAGGTACATCATTTTGGTAGACTGTAATAACTTTAGTTGGCATACACTGGTTTAGCTATACTCATGAAAGTATCAGTGAAATATTCAACGGTTTCGTCAACAGTTCTCATATTTAAAATGAACTGCCAGTCTACAAGTTGTAGCAATCGACAAAATTCGTCTCTGTTAAGTTTATTGTAGTTAAATATACTTCTTTTGAATTTGTTATTGTTTTTAATTGTGTTTTTAAGGTGCAAGCATGGAATACTGTGATCGCTAAGGACTGCGGGTAAGACTTGAGTTAATTCAACTAAATCGGGGGTTTGTGTTATGACGAGGTCTAGACAAGTTGATGAAGTGTCGGTGATTCGGGTTGGTTCAGTAACTAATTGGTGAAGACTGTGTAACTGAATGATTTCTGTTAGGTGTCGAGAGGGGTTTTTCAGGTAGTCTGTGTTAAAGTCACCTAGTACAAAGAACGGTAGAGCTGTATTGTTTACTTTTCTAAAACTGTCTCTCACAAGATCCCAATAGCGTATCAGCGCATTGGGTGGACGATAAAAGGAACCTATTAGAATACTCTTCTGGTTTAATTTGGTTTCAACCCAAACGGCTTCTAATTCATGGGCTTGAAGATCCGGGCGAGGTTTACAAAATAACGAGTTTCGAACGTAAACGGCTACTCCCCCGTGGGGATCATTAGCTCGGTCACACCGGACGGGAGGATGAAAATTGGGTAGACATATTGAATCATTTAATACAGACTCAGAAAGCCATGTTTCAGATAAAGTAATTATGTCGAATTCTCTAGATTCGGCTTCCAAAAGAGTAAGTTTATTTCTTAAACTTTGAACATTACAATGAATTACACAAAGATTTGTTCTGTTTGTTGGCCCAGGATTTAGACCAATTCATTAGATAAGATCAGAAATAACTCCGTCAATGTGGAAATATGTCGTTGACATTGTGAGGTTTTAAGGTGCTTACTGTCGACTCTATAAAATATGAATTCTTCGTTTAACAGACGTGCGGTGAAATATAGTTGATCTGAAGGTGAAATAATCATGTGCACAAGCAGTGCCAGCTGGACACGGTATTTGCTGTGTAATAGATGAAGGATGAAAAAAAGTTACGATGTTGGACTTACTGAGATATGATAATTTACGACACAAGGCTAAAGCTCTGTCATAAAACCCACCAATCCTGGCTCTATAAAGACTGGTGTCAACAGACATCAGGTAATGGTGTTCAAAAGCACAAAGTATATAAATTCAGCCAGGATTGTTAATATAAGGTGGACGCTCTCTCTCTTGTTTAGACAGTTATGATAGGTCGGAGTACATGGGAGAGGAATACAAAGGGGATGTAACAAACAACACAAAAAGATAACAAAAAATGAAATAATTGGAGGAAAAACCGACAAGCTCATTCAGAGCCCCAATATGTATATACAAAGGGGAAGAGAACAACTCCTATAGGCTGGCTGGGCTTCCCATATAGTATAACATCATCAGGTGACTGAACTACAAGTACATAACGAATGATTATTCAGGGATGCATTCATAAATCTATGTACACACTCCAAGTAGAAACGTCAAGTCATGTCTAAACAGCACAAGACCATAGCAAAATATTACCACGGAGACCGAGATGCAGAGGAGACAAAAAAGAAAAGTGGAAGTGCATGTGGGGGGCTTCCAACACAGACCGAAAGAAACCACAGCAAAGATAAGGACATCATAAATTAGCGACTATGTACATGGACTCAATTCACGTCAAAGTCAAATGACAGTAGTCTACATAAGGTATGCACAAAATAGTGATAATAACATTGAAAAAAGAAAGAAAGAAAGAAAGAAAGAAGAAGAAGAAGTACATACCATAACAGGTGGAATAGAACAATCTAAGCAGTTCTATTTACTGTTGTCATACTCTTTACCCATTCATGCCAATACTTTCGTACTCAGATTTAGGCTAGAGATCCTAGAAGCAGTTCCGGCGGCAGGGGCAGAGGATTGATAATTCACCAAGTCAAGGGCACAGTATCGGAGATGGAGCCCGTCCCCCTCCCTCCACCGCCCCCACCCGCCCCCGATCGAAATTAGGCACCCATTTACACCTGGGTAGAGCAAGGTACCAACAGCAGAGTCTCTTTTTCCAGGAATACATCATTGAGTCCAACAGGGATACGAACCGCAATCTTCGGGTATAAGCTATCCAACTAATCCATTCGACCACGGTAACTCCCGCACAACCCCAAATACAGGCAACAGACACGGGTCAAGAAACCAACACTGTATCTCCCGCTCCAACCCACACACTCCCACCATTCCAAGTAATGCACGCGTGCTCCCTCTCTCTCCTCTCCCTCTCCCCCCCCCCCCCCCCTCTCTCTCTCTCTCTCTCTCACACACAAAACACACACACACACACACACACACACACACACACACACACACACACACACACACATGCAAGCACGCACTCAGAGAAGCACGTAGGCACACGTACTCGCACGCACGCACGCACACACAACACACACACACACACTCCCCCCCCCTCCCCCCCTCTCTCTCTCTCTTGGTAGCACTCGCACGGAAAAACAAACGAGCAAACAAAAACTAACACACACACGCGCGCGCGGGCGCGCGCGCGGGCGCGCGCGCGCACACACACACACACACACGGACATTGAAGCTTAATGTGCTACGGTCAAGTGGCTTCCTTTGCCCAATGTAATGGTCTGATCGGGTGGGCCCGCAGTTTTGTTTATGCTTGACAACTGTTTTGTGAATAAACCGAAAATTTCCCCTCCCCCCCCCCCCCCCCCCCCCCCCCCCCAAAAAAAAAAAAAAAAAAAAAAAAAAAAGAATATCTTAAAAGTTCTTAATTCCGTTACTTAAAGGCAGAACATGCGAAGACATTAGATGGTATAACTCCTGAAACACTATAATTATTACAAAAATAGATGCTCTTTGAAAGAGAGATTTTTGAGCGATGCCATGGGATAGAGATTAAAAGGAGTCAACTGTCAGCACGATAAGCAACAATATCTTTATTTCGCCTTTTTATGAGATAAGATCGATTAAACATACAAAATATCTACAGTTACAACAAAAGCTTTTGAATGATCACATGATCAGACAACTGTGTGCGTGTACACACACTCACACACACGTTTATGTGTTGTGTGTGTGTGTGTGTGTGTGTAATTATACACATGCCTTTATATCTTTTAAAATCACAGCTGAAACCACAAACGTTACGACAAGCTAAAGGCCTTGTCGTGCTTTTGTTTATCTTCCTATCTAGCATGAAAACTGAGCATGTGCGGAATATCAGAGTACATGCACTGAAAGACGACAAGAGTACATGCACTGAGAGACGATGAGAGTACATGCACTGAAAGACTATGAGAGTACATGCACTGAAAGACTGAGAATACATGCACTGAAAGACGATGAGAGTCTATGTACTGAAAGACGATGAGAGTACATGCACTGAAAGACGATGCGAGTACATGCACTGAGAGACGATGAGAGTACAAGCACTGAAAGACGATGAGAGTACATGCACTGAAAGACGATGAGAGTACATGCACTGAAAGACGATGAGAAGTACATGCACTGAAAGACTGAGAGTACATGCACTGAAAGACGATGAGAGTACATGCACTGAAAGACGACGAGAGTACATGTACTGAAAGACGATGAGAGTACATGCACTGAAAGACGATGAGAGTACATGTACTGAAAGACGATGAGAGTACATGCACTGAAGGACGATGAGAGTACAAGCACTGAAAGACTGAGAGTACATGCACTGAAAGACGATGAGAGTACATTACTGAAAGACGATGAGAGTACATGCACTGAAAGACGATGAGAGTACATGCACTGAAAGACGATGAGAGTACATGTACTGAAAGACGATGAGAGTACATGCACTGAAAGACGATGAGAGTACATGTACTGAAAGACGATGAGAGTACATGGACTGAAGGACGATGAGAGTACAAGCACTGAAAGACGATGAGATACATGCACTGAAAGACGATGAGAGTACATTTACTGAAAGACGATGAGAGTACATGCACTGAAAGACGATGAGAGTACATGCACTGAAAGACGATGAGAGTACATGTACTGAAAGACGATGAGAGTAAGCTTACATGCAGTGGAAGACGATGAGAGTACATGTACTGAAAGACGATGAGAGTGCATGTACTGAGAGACGATGAGAGTCCATGTACTGAGAGACGATGAGAGTCCATGCACTGAAA
>CM031611.1:25175934-25188434 GCA_018398815.1 Conus ventricosus | reverse complement strand
CCCCTCTCTCCCCTTCTCTCTCCTTTTGTTTTTCCTGCTTGCCTTTTGTTTTCCTGTCTGCCCCTCCTCTCTTTCTCTCTCTCTCTCCTCCCTCGCTCTCTCTTTTCTCTCTTTTTCCCCCTTCTCTCTCCCCGCTCCCTTTTCTCTCTCTCCCCCTCTCTCTCTCTCTCTCTCCTTTTCCCTCTCTCTCTTCAAAAAGAATCTTGAGAAAACCGGTCTTTGATAAAAACATTTATTACCATAACCCCAACAAGATCCCCTTGGGTCTTGCAGTTGTTTTTTATAAACTCTACAATTTTTGGTGTGAATTGTCTTTTTTTAGTTTGGGTAAAGTGGGAGAAAACCCAAAAACAATTTGGGGCTGGGAATTGGGGAATTTGGGTGAGGCTTTTCTTTACCCGTCGATTTAAAAACGAGTACAAAAAAATGGTGTGCAGACGGGGGGAAAAACAAGGAAGGATAAGCGGGGGGGGTTGGGGGGGGGGGGGGGGGGGGGGGGAGAATATATGGGCAATTTTCAACGTAAACATTAAATTATTGCATAAGCAGACGAGATCGACATCGATCTGTTCACACGTAATAAAAATCCAATTTATAAAAGTAAACAACAGATCGACATCGATCTTTTAACGTAATACAAAAATTTTTTGGGTAAGCAGACAGATCGACATTGATCAGTTCACCGTATTAGGAACATTAATTTATAGAGTAAGGCAAACGAGATCGACATCGATCTGGTTCACACGAATAGCTACATTAAATTCATAAAGTAAGGCAAACAGATCGAACATTCGATCTCAGGTTTTGTGGTTAATCGCACGAATTTGATCAGATAGCAAATTCCGTAGGCGTGTGCTTTTGACTGCAGCTATCGAAGAATTCTTTTGTTTACTCACTTTGATTTATAATTACTGTCGTTTTTTTTCTTGGGTGAACCCCAAGTTTTTTTTAAAAACCAGTCTTTGATGTCAGACTTTGAAGTTTTGTCGAGACTGGTAAACATCAACATGAGTGGGAGGAAAGGAAACAGAGGGTTAATTTTCGTGAAATAATTTGGGACGTGATGCTTTTGTTGTAAAACCTTCTCGTGTGTTTGTTTGAAAAAAAGAAAAAAAGAAAAAAATCATGAACAACCAGGAATGCCATTCAGGTATTACTTGTGCTCTCTCTCTCTCTCTCTTCTCTCTCTCTCTCTCTCTCTCTCTCTCTCTCTCTCTCTCTCTCATTCCACATACACGTGCTTGGAATTGGGGTAAGAGAAGAGAGAGAGAGAGAGAGAGAGAGAGAGAGAGGAGAGAGAGAGAGAGAGAGAGAGAGAGAGAGAGACTGGTGCGCACGTGTGCGTGTGCGAGTGCGTTGTGTGTGTGTGTGTGTGTGTGTGTGTGTGTGTGTGTGTGTGTGTGTGTTGTGGTGTGTGTGTGTGAATGCGTGCGTATGTGCGTGTGTGTGAATGCGTGCGTGCGTGCGGGGTGTGTGTGGGTGTGTGTGTGTGTGTGGTGTGGTGTGTGCGTGTGGCACGCGCGCGCGTGTGTGTGTGTGGTGTGTGTGTGTGTGTGTGTGTGTGTGTGTGTATGTATGTGTGTGCGTGTTATAGTTTTATGTTGTTGTTTTTGTTTTCCCTGCAACCTCTTTTTTTTTACTTTTTTTAATTTTTCTTGTTTTCTCTTTTTTTCCCCCCCCCCCCCCCCACCCCCCACTTTTTTTTTCTTCCATGCCTGTCCTTTTTTTATCCCCCCTTCTATTTATTCCCGGGCCCTGCATTTTTCCCCCACTCTCTTTTTTTTCCCTCCAGTAGCCCCAAAACCCTTTTCCAAATTATCTTTTGCAGATTCACATTTAACTCCGACTTTTTAAAAAATTAAAAAGATGGAAACCCCAACGTATTTTTTTCTCCGTCTATGCCAGGTTTTTGTTAAACCCGGCGGTTGAATTTCGGGGAGGTTTGTTGTCCCCCCCCCCCCCCCAACACACCACCCACACACCCCAAAACACCCCGCAACACACACACGCACAACACACACGCACCACACACACCCCGCACACCACACACGAAACACACACACACCCCAAAACAAGTTTGGCGGACAAACCCCGTGGCCGCTTAAACATCTGGGGGCGTTTTTGTGAGTTTTGGGGGGGAACCCATGAAGTCAAGAGCCTTCAAAAAGTTAGGGGGGGCCCCCAAACAACAGGGCTGGGGCCGTGGCGTTCCCTTAAATTTTTAACTGGGGAAAATGCTCTTTCGCCAAAAGAACTTCGCCGAAACAGCCGAGCCCCGAGACGACACTCCCTTTTTTACGGGGAGATTTCTATCCCTTTCAGCTCCCAAAGCAAAAATAAACCCTTCGTCATTAACGGGTCTTTTTAAAACAAAAAAGGGGGCCCGGTTTGAAGAAAAATTCCGCTTTTGGGCATAAAAATTAACTCTAGAAAAACGCATCAAATCACTGGGGAAGGCCCCTTTTTTTTGCTCAAACGAAGATCCTAGAGAAAATACCCAAAAACCCCCTTTTTCCATGACAACAACACTACCCCAAACAAAAAATTTTCCCTTACAAACACAACTTTCTTTATGCTAAAAGGGGGTAAAAACCCCCCCACCTGCGAACACATGATCAACAACAGAAAAACCTTTGCTAAAGAAAAAGCCAAAAGGCAAAAACCCAAAACCGGTTTTTGGTGAAA
Source organism: Conus ventricosus (assembly GCA_018398815.1). Lineage (NCBI taxonomy): Eukaryota > Metazoa > Mollusca > Gastropoda > Neogastropoda > Conidae > Conus > Conus ventricosus. The sequence continues at coordinate 25,185,749 of CM031611.1, read as the reverse complement.
AGAAACATAAAAACCCGGAACATGAGGGTCGGCCTCCTTTTTTCAAACTGTTGAAAAGGGATAAAAACAGGGACGTCAAATCACGTCGGGGACGAGGATTGAAAAAAGGGAAGAATTTTAAAACGAAAGCAAAAGGGAAAAAGGAAACTAAGCCTACCTAAGGTTCTGGTGATCCATGATTTGGGTTTCCCCAAGGGCGGGGCGTAGGAGACTTGGAAAGTCTTACGATTTGAATGCGACCACTTTCAAAGAAGTTTTAAGGAAAAGGGCCCTAGGAAAAGTCGGCAAGAACTTGACGAGGCCGAGAAAAAACCTTTGTTTGAAAGGGGGTTAATACACTGCTGACCCAACGTCAAAAGACTTCTGCTCAGAAGTTTTTCAGCCCCGTTTTTGCAGCGCTAAAAACTGCAGCTAAAAAAGCAAAACTAAGGTTTAATTTTGCGGGGCAGCAAATAAACCCCGGGGTTAGAGAAAAGGAAAACTCGAAATCAAACGTGTTATGTTTTTTTCAAAAGTCACTTCTGAGTTGTATGGGGGGAAAAAACCCTTTCGTTTATTCAAAAAAAACAACATAAAATTTGGGGCATCTTCGAGCGAGGTGCACCAAAAAAAAGGAGGTTCCAGTCTGTTTGGGGGGGGAACATGGGAAAGACAAAAAAAGGCCCCCTTGTGGGGGGAAAACCCCAAAGAAAACCTCCCCCGTCCTTACTTCGCCATTGGTACCCGACCATCCTGGCCCGCTCCTCCCGCGACAACCGGCCCCCTAAAATTTTGGGGACTAGAACTTTTTTATTCAGCTCACCCTACGCCCCCCTGTCTTTTAAATTGGGGACATCCCTGTTTGGGTTCCCTCGGGCCCAATTTTTGGGCTTTGGGGGTCTTTAAACTTTATGTCTCGGGGAAAATTTTTTAAAGTTTTTCAGTGGAACTGCGATAAAATTAACACAAACTATGAAAAACTAGAACAAAATCCCCTTCCCCAAAATTTCATGTTTTAAGTCTTCGTCATTAAATTTTTAAAGAAAGAAAAGCTTCCCCCAAATTTGGAAAAATTTCCTTTTTTCCTCCTTTCATCAAAAAAAGATAGAACAAACGGGGGAAAATTTAAATACTCCCTTTTTTTGGGAAAAAAGGGGTTAAATTAAAATCTGGCCCAAATCCAGGCCCCCATCAAAATTTACTTGGAAATACATTCGGGGTGCAGTGACGGTTTATTGCTAAGTTCACATTTGGGGGAAAACCCGGGTTTCTGGAAACGGGCCCCAAATTTTCTTGGGGGTCGAAAACCAAAACTGCCCAGAAAAAACTCTTTTTCCCCCCTTAAAACAAACTGCTTTACCTCTATCGGATTTTCCCCGTTGGTTTTTGCCAACCCTGTTTCCCTTTCCCATCTCAGCCCTCCCAAAATTTGGGTTTGGGAAATACAGGCCGAAAAAAAAACCTGGGACAGGGCGCTACCGGGGTTTTCCAAATTTTTCCCAAAAAGGTGTGAACAGGTAGGCAACAAATTTTTGTACAGGGAGACTAAATGAAATTGCCAAAAAAAAAAAAAAAAAAAAAAGGGGAAAGGGGGAAAAAAGCGGGAAATCCGTGCAAAAGGGCAGAGCTTCGAAAGTTTCTGTATTTTTTCGTCGAGCGTTCAAAATTGGGCGACAGAAACTAAGTCAAATTTAAAATTTATAGAGGGTTTTAAAAGCTTTTTTCTTTAACGCCAACTCCAGAGTTTCCCACATTTTCCCTTAGTGTGACCAAGCTTTAAAGGTTAAAAACACTTTTTTAAACCCGGGCATATCTGGGGTATTTCCCAAAGGGGTCCAGATGTTTAAAAATACAGAAAAAATTCTTTCGTTTAAAAGGGGGAAAAAGGGGGAAAAAAGGTACTAATAACAGGAGTTTTTTAACGCGCTTTTAAACCCATTTTGGGAGAAGAACTGTGAAAACATTATAAAAAAACCTTTAAATTGAAAATTATTGTTGACCCTCATTGAAATTTTTGGGAATTGACGGTAGAAATAACGCGAAACCCCCTGATTTTTCCTTTCATAGAGCAACAGTTTTGATCAAACTCTTGTTTCTCCAGATCTGGAAAACCAATTTGAAAATGGGATTCTTTAATGATAGCCTTAATAGTGCCCAAATTTTTCCCCCTGTTTTTTACTAGTTTTTGAACCCTCTAGCACAAAAAAAAAGGTCAAACGAAGTTTTTAAAATCCCGAAGTATAATTAAAACTTTCCCAAAAGGGGAAAAAGTTTTCAAAATTTCTTTTCAAAAATTTCCCTGTTGAAGAGGGTAAAATGTTTAAAGAAAAATCAATGAATTGTATTCTGTTTTTACTATTCCCGCCCTAAGTGCTGAATAACAATCAATTCCTTTGTCAAAGAACAAAAAAATTTCAATAAACATTCTGGTAATGTTTGGGGGGAACGTGATTGTGAAAAAGGCAAAATCTAAAAAAAATGGAAAAAAAATTTTGAAAATTACTTAAAGGATAATTTTTTTCCCTAATCACCTAAATCCAAAAAAACAAAAAAAAAAAGCAAATGGGTTTTTAACGCACAAGCAAAAAAAAGACAGTTTTTGGTCTCATTTTGTGCAAATAAAGTATAAAACAAAAAAAAGTATGAAAAAGGTTGGGGAAAAAAATGGAAAACGATGAAGAATGGGATAAAAAAACCCTAAACCCCAAATAAAAAGGGAGATTCAGAAAACCCTCAAAACAAGAAAAAGGAACCCTTTTTGGGTTTTTTTTTTGTATAAAAATTTGGCAGTAGAATTACTGGACAACCCAACTAAAAGGGTAGAAAATTTAACAAAAAAAAAGGGGGGGAAAGTAAAATAATTTCAGATCTTTGTTTTGAAAAACCCTCATTTTTAAAAAAAGCTATGTAAATTAAAATTAAAATCACTCGATGAAATTTGAATGTTTTTCAAATTTTGGGTTTAAAAAAAAAGGACTCTGTTGGAAAGATGGGATATCTTATTTTTTGGGTTAAAGCTTTTACCACAAAATGTAGTTCAATTTTTTTCTTTCCCTTTTGATACAAAATGCTGGTTAATGGGTGAAATGCCTCTTATCGGGAAAACACTAAATTTGTTGTCCCTATACAAAAGCAGGGAAAACCCGAATGTTTAAAATTTTGCTATGGGACCCTTCCTTAACATCCAGTAGGGAAAGAAAAGGGAAAAAAAAAGGGCTAAAGAAAGACTAGTTTTTTTTGGGTGAAAAAACAAAACATTTCAAAAAAACCCAACCCGCTTTATGCAAAGGTCGCTCCACTACTAAAACTTTGTCAAATTTACGAAAAAATTTTAAAAGCATTTTGGGCGAAGGGAAAAAAAATATTCTAGCCCCCCTTTTTTGATGAAAAAAAAGTTTTACGTTAAAGTTGGCTTTAAAAGGGTTTTACTCCAAAAAACCACCAAAACTAAAATAAAAATTTAGAAATATGTAAAAACAATTTTAAAAAATTTTTTTTATAAAAAAAGTTTTTTTCGGGGAAAAGGGTTTTTGGAAGAACCTATTCAAAGTCGAGAACTTCAGATGGGTCTTCCAAAAGGCTCGGTTATTTCCCCCTTTTTATTCATATTTTCTTATAGCAGTTTTTCCAAATTTAAATTTTCAAAAAAAATTTCAGGGTTTTTGCCCGTATGCGGATAATGCATGTGGAAAGAAGGTGACAATGAAGCGGTTTAAAAATCAATTCCTGAGCATTTTAACCCATACCAAAAAAAAATGTACCAACGGGGAAATAAATAAAATTGAAAAATATTTTTTGAAGGGAAAATGGACTTTTTTTATCATTAAAAAAAAAACACATTTTTTACTTTTTTAAAATTTGGGGGGATAACCCCGAAAAAAATGCTGATTTCATTTTTTTGGTGGCAGTGGGCCCCCAATTTTTCCAAACGTAAGGTTTTCTTTGGGTATATTTATTTATCCAAAAAATTTCGTGGAATTTTAACCTTTTGCCCCTAATATTAAAAAAAGCCCGAAAAGCTTTAAATTTTCCCCAAAATTATTAGTAAACAGCGATGGGGTCAAGACACAAAAGCGCTTTTTTTGTCTTGCTAATTCCTTAGTTCGTTCGCGTTTAACCTTTCGGCCCGGGCTTTTTTTAGTTTTCCCCCAAAACATTTTTTAAAAAAACTACAAAAGTATAGAAATTTTAAAGCCCCTTTTAAATGGCACCCAGGGGTCCGACCAGCTTTTAATCTTGGGGCCCTAAAAGAAGCCCGGAGTTTTTTCCTCTTTATGAACATAGGAAAAACTCGGGAGCTAAGTTTGTATTAAAATTTCCCTTTTCCTTTCCCCATTTTGTAAAAAAAAAAACAAAGATAAATTCAAAGCATGCTTTGTTAACAGGGGTAAGACAATACAAAGTTTGCAACCAATTTTAATTTGTTTTTTCTCCGACATGATTAATTCTACAGAATTTTAAAAAATGAAAAAAAAGCAATTAAACCCCCCCCTTTTTTTCCTGTACCATTGGGAACAAAATTAAAAAACCATTTTTTTTATTGATCATACGAACGGGGCAAAAGTCAACTCCAAACGTTCTGAAAAAAATTTTTTTTAATGATTTACTTGGAAAAAATTTCTATAGTGAAATTAAAATTTTAAAAAATTCAAAAGATGGATCTGTACTTGATAATGGCAATTCAGGTTTTTGCATTTGGAATTCCCCACTAGGAAAAAAGTCAAACGATATCTTTTTGGTAATCACTATTCGTTTTTACTGCAGAGTTTAGCCCCTTTTTAAAACTTTACAGCAAATTGAGGGTTTAACCCTTTTGGGAATTTTGTAAAAAATATTAAATCTGTGTAGATTCTAAATTTGGCATTTCTGCAAACAAAGATCAAAATGCCAAAAAAAAAGTCTTGAAATGTTTCTAGAAACAGGGAAAAAAAAAAAATAAAAAAGAAACAATTTGGGATTTTAAAGGCTTAGTGTGACTTTTTTCTGGGTTCCTTCCCATTGCGGGAAAATATGCCCCAAAGAAAGGTTGAAAAGAGCGTAAAAAAGCAGGACGGTTAATTCTGAAGGGGCAATTCTAATTTAAAAATAAAACTAGTTTTTGCACGGGGTATTATAATCCCATTGAAAAACTAGCGAAAAGAAAGTTTTATAACATGTGAAGAAACAGATAGCCAATATTTAAACAATTGTATAAAAACGTCAGGGACAATAAAATTTCCAAAAAATTAAAATTTTTTTAAAAAACATATCTGAACAAGTTCAAGACTATTTGTTTCTGATGTTCAAAAAATTTGTTTTTTAAAAGCTTTTTTAAAAAAAAAAATTTTTTTAAAAAATATTTTAATGTGTATGGTGGGGGGAAACAATTTCCATTACCAAAGGGTTTTACAACTGTCCTTGTTTCAAAGAATTAATGCCCAAAATACAGGGGATTTTCCGACTCGTCAAATACCATTAAATTTCAGGAAGTGTTAAATGACTTTCCCTCTTCTTAAATGGTTTTTTAGAAGTTTTAAAAACCTTAGTCCCATTGGTCTTTTCCCCTTTTAAATTTTTAATTAAATTTTTTGTTTGGGTTCAATTTTGTTATACTAATCTTTGTTAAATTTTTAAGTTAAGGGTTTTAAAATTTTAGGGAAACCTCACTTTCCCTTTTTACTAATTTGTCTTTTTTAAAAAATTCATTTTTCCCCTTTAAACTTTTATGTTATTTGAATTGAAGGGGTAGGTAAGTAGGAAAAAATATAATTTTTACTACCACACATCTTAAAAAAATATCAATTTCCGGGATGAACAATCTCTTTTTCATTACCTTTATTTCTCCTTTTCCTCCCCTTCCCCCACCCCCTTTCCCCCCCAATATCACTTAAGGGGGGAACAGACGTAAAATTAAAGAACAACACACACACCCCCACACACACACACACCCCACACCCACACACAGCAAACACACACACCCCACACCCCCCACAAAACACCACACCACGAATTTCACGTCGTAAATTTGGGGGAAACTTTCACCAGTTTTGGGGAACCCAAACAAAAATTTTATTTTTTGCATAATGCCGTTTATTGTTGTTTTTTTACCCCGTTTTCTGTTTTTTTGCATTTTTTAGCCCGTTGGTGCATTAACCCCGTTTCTTTTATTTTTCTGAGTGTTTTTCTTATAATGTTGTTAGCATTATCTTATTAACTCGATCTTTCAACTCTCTCTTGCTCTCTTTAAACCATTCTGGGCCATCCGACCTTTAAACTTGGGTTACACCAGGACACATTGAACCACTGGAATTTAACATCAGGCGGGGTCACAATATTCCATTGTGGTATTATCATCTGATCCTTTACGGAGATGAGAATCAGATTTTTAACATTACGTTTTTGAACCGATTTGGGGCACCTAAGCTTTCACATGAGTATAGATTACTGAGATCCTTTTAGCGTCAGCAGAAGTGTAATCCTCGATCTGGTCACAACGTCTCATTTTGGGACACTTAACCACTATCTATGGGTAGGTTACCGTGATTAGTTCTCAGTCATGTAACCTGCATTAGCACTTTGGATCACAGTCTACACATCTTGGATCCTTCACTTTTAGTGTGGGTCTGGGTCACATCTATGTCATTGAACCTTTAACTTGCTGACTGCCAGAGAGTTATGGCCCTTTGGTGTTATAGATATCAGAACAAAAGCTGGCTGAATTTCTAACAGGCTCTTCTGTTGTGAGAACAGCTCAGAGACAACTACAAGAACAACAACAATGACAACAAAGCTTGCTGACTTGTCTTGTAGACAGAACAGAGGCAAAAAACCAGTGCACTTCCAACACATTGCCCTCTATGTGGCCAGTAATTGAACTGAATCCAACGGCCCCTCTCCTCGCTCCCATCTCCCTTCCACTCCGCGTCTCCCTCCTATAGGATCACCACACTTCAAGCCGTCTTCTCATACACCTATTCAAGTGAAACTGCCACTGGACATGCCAGTCAACTGTCAATAAACTCAACGACACCAAAAATACCTTTAGAAACATCCACTTGGCTTGTGTCAGCGTTTCAAGATCTGTAATGATACAGGCACTGGCTCATTGCCATCGTTTTACCATGCCTGTCAAGGGATGTGATGCACTCCATCCTCAACAGAATTCCAATGTGCTGCAGCTGGGTGTCACTGGTCATATACAACTGTTGCAAATGAATCAGCTGCTGACTGGAGTGTGGTGGGGTACCTCTACCTAGAGGGTTTTTTTTTTAACTTCTCATAACCACATTGGCACGTATGAGATACGTTATGGGACGTCTGAGGATAGAAAATGTTATGTATGCAGTATGTCTACCCTGGTTCATTATAGCCCATTTTGGGTCATATAACCTAACTTGAACCTAAATTTATGACTCATTTAGGGTCTCTTGATCTACTAATTCAGTATAGGTCGCAATATCTGATTCGTGGTCACCCGGCCTAGAAGCTTGATCTAGATCAGACAAACCAACTTAGTGTTCACACGATTCATGACTGTATTAGGGGAAATAATATAATAAACGTGGATGAGACTCTAGGGCATCATAGACCTTACAGAAATACAGACTTTGTTGAGCATAGACATGGGGTGAACAAAAACGAACGTAAACATGGACTTAAGGGAAACATAGGCACAATGTCACAAAGAGCTTAGAGAACAAAGCTGTTGGTACATAGGGCAGGGGTGAGTGGTGAGTGGGAGATAGACCTGTAGGGCACATAGACTGGAAAAAGAATCGACTTTGAGGGAACATAGACCTGGGAAAAGATAGATCTGAGAGGAACACTGACTGCAAGGACCAATGGCCTGCAGGGGCGAAACGCGCGACTACTGTCTAACAGTAACTGGTCACAACAACGTCAGAACAATTTATCCCCCACAACCATAGCATTGAAGTAAGCAAAACTGACACTGATTGTTCCCGCGGCCTGACAAGCCAGACAGAATTATTTCACCTTAGTATGATGCCGCGACACTCTCTCGTGCAACTTCTGCTATTCCACTAACCAGTTCACGAACTCACGTCTGTCTGTAGCTAATAATCGTCTTTGACGCGGATAAAACTCTCTCATTTCCATGACAACCCATCAGAGGAATAACACTCTTTTCTGTGCTAAACAGAGACATCAGCAGACAAGTAAGACAGTAAGCTTATAGAAATCTTTCTGGATTCTTTTTCTTTTTCTTGAATATAGACAAGCATGTGCCAATGTACTGACAAATGTTTCACTAAATGTCGGGGCTCCAGTCTGTGTTTTTCATTTTCGTTTCAGTAGTCTATTTTTTCCAAACGCTGCTGAGCCTTCATTGGTCAATAGATCAGGTTTTCTTACGAATAAGATAATGTGGATATTTTGTAGTGATCTTCTGTTTAGAATTCCTGTATCCTAGTTCACCACGAACACTGATTAGCTCAGCAAAGGCATGGCTGAGTTTCTCCTGTTCCCATCTTTAGAGCTGCACAATGTTTGCACTTTTCTATTCTACATTTGTTGCCAGTCTCCTGTCTTTGTGTACGAGATTCAAAGGCCTTTTCACAGCCCATTTTAGCAATGTGTGTGTTGTGTGTGTGTGTGTGTGTGTGTGTGTGTGTGTGTGTGTGTGTGTTGTGTGTGTGTGTGAAAGAGAGAGAGAGAGAGAGAGAGAGAGAGAGAGAGAGAGAGAGAGAGAGAGAGATAGAGAGAGAGAGAGGATGGGTAGGTACAATGAAGGTGAAGACTGGATTTGAGAGAATATTATCTCAACGAAAAGAAGGTATTGGGAAACAAATTTTCAACTCAGCAACAGTTAGCATTCAGCTAGGCAATAAGTCCTCTGGGTGCCTCTCCTAGACCAAAATATCCGGTCTACCACACGTGGCATTTCTTCTTAGGATTCATGTAACTCCCCACTGGGCAATTGAAGGCTTTGGCAAACTCCACGCTGTTCTGCATCGGCCCGATCACTCTGAAGACAAACGTTTAATCAATAATAGTTCATCATGTAACAAACTCTAAATGTGTGTCATGTAAGGTGCATGATGGAAACAACACACACCGGTAATCCAGAAATGTAAATGGCTAAAATGTAAATGGCTAAAATGTAAATGGCTAAAATGTAAATGGCTAAAATGTAAATGGCTAAAATGTAACTTTCACTGGCGCTGAAAAAGTGAGAAGACCTTAATCTATTCTTAACATTAAAAGGGACCAAGAAAGAAGACATTTTGAGCTTTACCACTATTCAGACATCTAAAACAAAATGATATAGTGGAAAGAAAACAACAAACCAAACACCACTGAAATGACAAGAAAACATTGAATCTATAACGGATTAAAACCAAACCAAACAATCAAGTTTCATTTGTCATAAATATTGGGTTGTTTGTAGACGTTAACATTTTGGAATTTTTTAAATACGTCTTAGCGTAAACAAAAGCGACTATTTTGAGAAAGAAATTAAACATGTAAAGAAGAGAATAGTTTCACACAGAAATATCCCTTCACAATTATTGTGAGACATATGAAAGGAGGATCAAGTTCGATCCAACCCTGCTTTCAATCCGAACGGATCCTCGAATGCTTGAACACTTCTTTATCAACTGTTTATCACAGGGGAGCGTTGCTCATACCTCTGATAAACCACATAGGTTAGTTCTAAGTACAAAACCAAGCAACACATGCTCAATGCTCTTAATTACGAGGTGTTTAGCATTTAACTATGGTGTCAACTGCTCCAATAAAAGTCCGACCCTGTAACAGTTGCAGGTCATTTTTGTTGTTGACGTATGCCGTCAGTAACTCTCGGAGGGCGTCTACGTCTCTACCTCTAATAACAG
>CM031611.1:25155934-25170934 GCA_018398815.1 Conus ventricosus | reverse complement strand
TGTAAAATTGTAAATAATATTGGTCCTAAGACTGAACCCTGAGGCACACCGAAATTGACTGGCATGAAAGTGGATGATATCATGTCTTGAACAACTATCTGCCTTCTGTTTGATAGAAAAGATGAAGAAGATTGACAGACTTGGAGTTAAACCATACAAAGTAAGTTTTTTAAAGAGGAGATCATGGTTATAACATCGAAGGCTTTAGCAAAGTCCACAAATATCGTTCCTGTGAGAAGATCATCATTGATTTTAAATGCCACTGTTCTACTAGATTGTTAAGAACCGTCTGACATGAAATGATTTTCTCTAAAACCGCTTTGATTTTGAATGAAATAATTTATATGTAACGAAATGCCTTTGAAGGTTTTTGCTTAAGGTGCTTTTCTAAGGTTTAGACAAATTAGACAAAATGGAAATCGGTCTGTAGTTCGAAGGATCCTGTGGTCACCAGATTTTAAAAATGGCAAAACTTTAGCTTCTTTAAAATATTGTGGATTATAGCATTTCTGAATACAAAGGTTATAAATATAAGTATGGCTATCAGAGATAATAGGTGCGGAAATGTTTTTAAATTTTGCTATCTATATTATCTGATCTGAGAGAGAGAGAGAGAGGAGAGAGAGAGAGAGAGAGAGAGAGAGAGAGGAGAGAGGGAGAGAGAGAGAGACAGACAGACAGACAGACAGACAGACGACAACGACAGAGACAGACATGTGCATGGGGTATGAAAAAAGGCCCCGGCATGGGGAAAAAAAACGACTGGACGGGAAGTGGGTGCCAGTAAAAAATTTCAGTGGAAAAATTTAATCCGGGGGAAGATAAAAAAAAAAGAAGAGAATTTTCCCAAACAGTGTCCCTAAAACCCGGGCGGGGCAGTCTGGACATACAAGGGAACTGGAGACCTGTGCATCTGATGAAGAAGAGCCTTGGGTGTAGCCCAAAAAGGGAAGTCGGGGGTCTCCACCTCCATTTTCTTGCAACCTCTCTTGTACCCTAAAGTTAAAAGAAAAAACAAAACTCAAAATTTTGGGATTGGGGGAACTGAACAGTCAACAACAATATTCAGGGGAAATTGTGGGAACAGATGTGCCGTTGATAAACCCCTGTTTGCTAATCAAATGAAGGAAAGAAGGAACTTTCTAAAGGCTTTTCGGTCACAAAAGTTGAAATAGTGTTTCCCTGCTCAGAATGTAAAACAATTCTGAGAAAACCCCAAACGAGCAAACAAAAAAAAAACAAACAAACAAACAAAACAAAAAAAAAAGCATGGTGACTGACGTTATAAAGTTTATTTTACCAGTCAATTGTTAAAAAAAACCAACATCGCGTTGTTTTAGACTAATAGATTTTTGATGTCACCTTTGTACAAACATATGTCAATATGTCCTTTATGATCGTGAAACTAGAGAAAATATGGCCAAGAAAGCCCATAAAAAGTACGAGTGTTCAGTTTTTCCATAGTTGTTCCATAGTTAACAACTTATGTAATCATGTCTTTTTATTAAAGCATCTGTACGTTAGAAAGTGGGAGGCTTCTGAAGACATGACTTAGATGTGACTGACTATATAATCACGACCTACCAATATCCAGATGGGAAGTAAGCAGTGCTTCTTAACAACCTGTCTATAAATATACACGCTGTGATTTCATCTATTGCAATATGAACAGGACAGAAACACATCCGTGCAGACCTGAATCTTATCCCAAAAGAGAGGGCTTCGTGTTCCACCATCAGTTATTTGGCTTGCTTACATGTCTTGGAAAAAATAAAACATCTTTAAATGATATGGAACTGGATGGAACTGGATGAGCCTGGGGAGTTTAAATACATTTGAAAAATCAGCAGATGAAGATTTACGCCAATTCACATAGCATATCTAGAATATGTACTTTTCGTTACCTAATCTTTTGTATGCTTAAAATGTACCAATATTTGACTGCTAGTATCTTGTTCTTACATTTTCTCTGCACTCCTTGCTTAAAGTTGTCTTTGTGATCGTTTGTTTTCATTCAGCATGAAAATATAGACTTAGATCTAGGTGACATTATGTCTAACACAACTTCTGCACAAGATGTGTACTTTCACTTCAGGCAGAAGATGTCATTTGGGTTGTCAGTTAAAATGCCGAAATGCTATGAGTCATTGTCATTGTTATAGTGTTCAGACAATTGCATTAACAGGGAGATGCTGATGGTTTTTAACTACGTTGAGAGCATAGACTTAGTTCTACTCTGGTGGGTCACAAGGGGACAGGAATCGCCTAACATTGTCATCTCCTGACATGGTTCATCCATCTCAAATGGTGGCTGGAAGGTTGAATTTGTCAGTATGCATCGTCTGTCTTTGAAAAAGCGCCATTGTCAGAGAAGAAAATGAACCAAGAACACAGGTTCTTGACAGTTGCCTCTCATTGCCTTAAGATCAAGAAGAGATGTTTCTGCGAGATAACTGAAAGGGAATGCAGTACCTGCATTACTTTTGGCGATCTCATGGCACAAATCAGTGATTTTGAGGATGAACCAGCCAACCCACCCCTCCCCTGTCCACAGCCACATGCTAGCCTGTCCTGCAACAGTCCCGGCACCGGCAGTGCACATGGAAGAGTCAGTGTCAAGCCGTCATGAGGCAACCCACACGAGGAGACACTGCACTGCTACCAAGTCACTTAGGTGGTGTTCAGTGGTGTCTGTTCTGGTTTAACACAGGCAGGACACCACCTATTAAGTCCTCCACTGACGACGATAACTGCTGTGTCGCGGATCCAGTCTAAGTGAGCTTTCACTTTGGAGGACGTCACCAGATCCGTTTATCGACAGTACCCGTAATTTGGCAATACCGGTAACCCCGACAGAAACCAAACCAAGGCATAGACATGCAGAGCTAATCGAAACTACGGTTACCTTGAGAGCAGAGCATGAAGGGCCACGGAATTTGAAACATTGTTGTATGCTGATCGATAAGCACGAGGTTAACGTAGGTAATATTATGGATTGCCCTTCAGGCATGACGGGGCTGTACTCCACGCTTTCTGTCATTAGTGATCCCGGCTTCAACTAAACTCGAGAGAAAAAGACACCTACAGTGTTGGTCAGGAAATTTGAGCAACACTCTCAGAGACGCCCTTCTTAATGTGAATGAAACTCTGCTCTTCTCCCAGTCTTCTCAATTGAGTCCATAGCAAACTCAGCTATGGGTAGGAGGCGGTCGGTGGTAAAAAAAACACTCCCACAAATACGTCGCTCTGATGGGAATCGAACCACGACATCCCAGCCAGGTGTATGTGACGCTGTATAATCACGTCGCCACGGCGGCTGGAGGCCATTCAAATTTCAATGGTGTCCTTTTTTAAAAAAAAACTTTGTTATAAGTCAGTCTGTCAAAACTTTGTGAATGTGTTAAGTGCCTTACGAATGTTGCCCCTGCTGACTGGATGATAGTTGGTTTTTTTAAAATAATTTTTATTTCGTGTGTTCTCTGAATTAATTTGAATGTATACTTTCCTTTCATTCTGTTTATTTTACATACAAAAAGATTTCCCCCCCCCCCTCCCCCCCCTTGATAATGATAACATCATGCAAAATTTTTAGAAATTTATTTTTGTTCGTAAATCTTCTTCTTCTCTCTCTCTCTCTCTCCTCTCCTCTCTCTCCCTCTCTCTCTCCCCCTCTCCTCTCTCTCTCCTCCTCCACCCATACTAGGGTGATATCAATATTACTGACCAAATAAGCTTCCTTCAGTCCCCGTTGCAGCGATATTTTCGCCAAGAAGTTGGGTTACCGTTGACCCTGACGGAACGATCAAAAGACAACAACACTGAAACAGGGTTTTTTACGTATTTTTTTCAATAACTTAGCACGCGAGAGCATGCGCATGTGTGTGTGTGTGCGGGGGGGTGGGGGTGGTGTGTGTTGTGTGTGTGAGTGTGGGGTGTGTTGTGTGTGTTGTGGTGTTGTGTGTGCCCACGACCTTCCAGCCAGGTGTATGTGACGCTGTATAACCACATCGCCACGGCTTTTAACTTTATTCCCAAGATCATTTTCTTTTTAAATTCATAGATACTGTTTATGCCGCTTCTTTACGTAAACCGCTGCATTGTGAATTTGTGGCGATTGCAAATCATTTACTCTGTGTGTGGGGGTGTGTGTGTGTGTGGGGGGTGGGGGTGGGGGGTGGGGTTTTGGGGTGTGGGGGTGTGTGTGTGTGTGTGTGTTGTGTGTGTTTTTGTGAGTGTGTCCTGATCTGCACTGTGGCAACCGGGGGCGGGGGAAAAAGGCTCTCTGGCATCTCCAACGCGTGCAAGGACCCCAAGGAGTAAGATCGTTTCGTGGTCATTTTTGGGGAGCTGAAAGCCTCCTGAGCAGGATCTCTAGGAACAGTGAGGTGGAACAATCCTGCTGGAAAAGAACGTCCAACATTTGCTGAATCTAAGACGCTGATCTACAGAGAATGTTCCGTCTTGTACTTGTCATAAACCGCAATACCACCGCGTGCGAAACAGGTTCACCATTTTGTTTAGAAATGCCCGCCCAGACTCTGTCGCCATGATGTCCCATATGCAAGGTTTGCTTAAATGTCAGATTAGGGTTTATGACCAGGTCCTAGATCCGAGTTTTGCCATATCCCGTTTCATTTCTTAAATCCCAAACTGACACCCTTTTTCATTCGACGAAGTCACAAACTGGCATCCACCTTGGCAATATTTTCCCCTGGGAAATCTGCAACAAATTGCTCTTCGGGTGACGCAATACTGGTTTCTTTCATCACTCTGTCATTCCTATTGTTTTGACCGGATCAGGTCGACTCAGATGCGGACCATGGCCACAGAAACAGACACACAAAAATGGGTTTTACAACGGTCAGTGTCACGGACAGACGTGATGACGTCAGGGGCTCTCATTTTTTTTTCTACCTTCTTCTCAACTGTGGTGCCGTTGTAAATGACGTAATCCTTAGTCAAGAAAAAAGAGAGCAAAATATGACATACCACAAGTATATGAGTGAACGAGTCGACAGTTTTATATAAACACGTTAAGAAGTACTAATCGGTAAGACTACTTAGAGTATATACTTGTGTGTGCTCTGCTTTGTAGTGTTTCTACTTTGTCTTTTTTGTAGTGAAAACGCCTGCCAGTCGACCAGAAAAAGGCCATTAGTAAACCATCCGATTGACAGTTTTCTGGTAAATCCGCAAAAACAAATCTTAAACCACATTGGCCAAAACGCACAGACAAGGACCCCATCTCTACCCAATACACCCTCTTCGTCTGCCTCTCCCTCCCTCCCCCTCCCTCCCTCTCTTTTCTCTCTCTCTCCTCTCTCTCTCTCTCGTTCCCCTGAAAAATACCCTCCCTTTCATACACCTTCTTCGCCCTCCTCTCCCTCCTGTCCCTTCTTCAACCCTCTCCCATTCCCACCCCTGCCCTTTCTCTCATCTTCATCTCTTCCCACCCATTCCCCTCCATCCTCACACGTTTGTGCACGGCTTACAAATATACAGCTTTTTGTTCGTCTCCAGAACAGAAAAGATCCGACACAAAGAAGGGAAAACTGGTGTTACCTGCCAGGCAAGCTTCCTCTCTCGGGTTCTTTTTAAGGGTGAAACAATCCCAGCGCCTCTGACAAACAAAGACATGTGTTCCACAAAAAAATTTCTTTTTTTTTTTTCCCGAAAGATTTCATTGAAGGTGTGAAAAATGGACCGTGGAGAGAGAGAGAGAAGAGAGAGAGAGAGAGGAAGAGAGAGAGAAGGAGAGAGAGGGAGAGAGAGAGGAGAGAGAAGAAATCAAGAAATAAATACATAAATAAGTAGATAGTTTAGTAATCAAATAAATATATGAACAAACGAAAGGTGATTCCCGTGTAAAGCAGTTCATTCACAAGGACTGGTGAATTACCGGAAAATACACTGCAAAAGTGAAAACCGGGTCACGAAGGTGAAAAGCAAAACAATCCAGCCATCAAAACGAAAACAGTCGGTTAGGTTTTTTCAACTGTTACTCAAAAACTTGCAATGTGTAATAGTCACGATCGATCGCTAAGTCTTTTTTTTTTTCCAAAGAGAGCTTTTCTCTGAAATTCATATTAAAAGACGTTTACAAAAAGAAACACACCACACACACACACACACACACACCACACACACACACACACACACACACATCACACACGCTCTGATATATATATAATATATATATAATATATATATATATATATATATATATATTATATAAAAATATATATTTATTTTCCTAAAGGATTTAAAATAGGTTAAAAAATTTTTATTTTTTAAACTGTTTGATAAAGTTGTAAACAGCAACGTTTTTCCTTCCACCCGTTTCGGGTTTTTTAATTTTATATTTGGGCTGCTTGGGGTGTTTGGATTTTTTTCAATCCTTGATTGAGAAAACCAAATAGGAAAAAGGGTTTTTTTTTGGTTTTAATTTATTCCGGCCAGCACAATTTTTAAACCCCGTGTCCTCCCCTGGTGAGCCGAAAGTCCCTGGAGAGGCCGGGCAGGAAGTCATAGTAAAATTTTTAAGAAGGGATTCGGGTTTCAGGAGCTAGGCAAGAAGTTTTTAAAAAAATATTTATGATATATATTTCCCATTTTCTTCATTTAGATTTTATTTCTTAATTTCGATCTTTGCCAAGTCAATACTATAATGATGGAAGAATTGTTAACTTGCACTTGTTTTCCCCGCACTACTTAATTGTTCAGCATTATATTGTTTGGTCAATCAGTGGGCGATTGCACTCCTGGGATATCCAAGTAAAGGTTGTTCTGCACAATTCTTAGCCGCTGACAATGCTTGGGTTATTGAACAGCAGAGCTGACCACTCGGAATGTTCCATATCTTTTGATCTCCCTTGCATCCTTAAATGGATCCTCAAGCATAGGCTCAAAGATTGTCCCCTACATTTTATACTGTTTGCATGTTTTTTTTTTGCTTTTCAGCAATTTTTTTTCCTCTCTACACTTTCGTGTTGTTTTATTTACTACCTTTCGTTGGCTGTTTTGGGGGTGCTGTTGGATTCTCTTTTGAACCCTTGGTGGTGAGAACACCACAGAATTACGGACTGTGGTGTGTCTCTATTTGACGCCAAGAGCTCAGACACAATCACCGTGTCTCCCTGATGAGTCCGATCCAGTGGACAAAAGGCATAGGAGCAGGCAATACATATAAATCTGCCTTCAAGAGGGATTGCGATGGTTCCCTCATGCAGCTAGCGAAGGGTTTTTATATTTATGATATATATTTTCCCATTGTCTTCATCTTCATTTTTTTCTCTTAATTTCGAATCTTTGCCAAGTCATTATGCTAATGATGAAAGAATTGTTAACCTGCACTTGTTAACCTGCACTTGTTTTCCCGCACTACTTAATTGTTCAGCTGTATATATAAATAATATATATATATATATATATATATATATATATATATATATATATTCAAACGACTGCCAATACAACAGAACTGTCGACGTTCTCAACACAACCTTGATTTATCTGCTTTAAAGACATGAGTGTTTCGATCATCGTGTTAGTTGTAAATGTTGGTGTGTTCTGTACGTATACATACGTTATTTTCCGTCCGTGCCACGAGTGATCTGCCTTTACCTGGAGACAGCCACCCCCCAAAAAAAAACCCAACAACAACAACAACAACAAACAAACAAAAAAACAACAAACAAGCAAACAAAACAAAGCAAAAAACTATGAGGTCGTCTGGTCTGTTAAGGAATGGCAGCCAGAAAGCAGCCTTGTGTCGTGCTAACATGGCACTCATACTAGCCATTTTCGTAGTGCAAGGATATACTTTGAATTCAGTGCATAGTGTAGTATACTGACGTCAAATGAAGACTAGTGCAACGTCCAACCAAGACTAGCGCAAATAATGACTAAGTTAAACCAAACCAGCAAAATATGTTCTAAATCCGTGGGCAAGTTCTTACCTGTCTTCACGCACGACGTGTAAAAGGCCCTGGCTTTTCGGATGGCGTCTGGTGCTTTGGGGTCTTGGTCCTTCAGCAGTTCTGTCCCGACATGAATTGTGAGATATCACCCGAGAGAGAGAGAGAGAGAGAGAGAGAAGAGAGAGAGAGAGGCACACAGTGGAAACCATAAAGAATTCACACTCTCAAAACGTGGACTGGTGTCATGAAACCTTATAATCAGTTTAAATAATGACATTTGCACTGCTGTAGCATAAATTACCAAGCGACAAACTGAGAACAGTTTTGAAATTCACACACAGTTCCTGAACGAATGATGAACTTGCGCACATAAGCTAGGCCAGGTGTAACACGCCAAAACCATTCTAGAAACCAATACTACTGACTTGCTTTCATACGTGTCTCTCCGATGTGTTTTACTCCATCAGGAATCAAAGTGCCCGTGATCAGAAAACATCACCTTATTTCCTATACAGGTGCCAAATAAGCACACAAGTTCACACAGTTATTGATTGTTAAACGTAAATCCAATCTTGAAAATCCGACAGAAAGGAGAGGTCTGTGAAAGTGAAGGTATCGTGTCGGGTTTAGAGTACAGGGATGTCTCGTTAAAACTCCACGGAATGACTTCGCCTGGTAATGCTTTTTTATCCGGGCCGTGATTAAAATGTGTTAGACCGACAAATCACTTTCCTACACACACTGGCGTTCCTTCAGATAACAAAGTCTCTCCCTTTGTGTTTTCACTGTTCCTTTGTGGTTTTTAAGGAGAAGAAACCACATCGGATGGTCTTATTACATAAGACAGAAAGTAGAGCTTAGTGGAATGAATGTACACTAAAAACGGTAATGTCAAAATCGTTTTGCTTCTTTACACATGGATACTGTGATAAGAAGGGTGAAAATAACAATAGTAGTAATAATATAGCAATAGGAATAATACTAATAGTAAGAAGAAGAAGAAGATGAAGACACACGTACATAGCATGCTACCCAGAACACTTCTATGGATGTTTTTACAGCAAAACAACAACGACCACAACAATAATAGACACATGTCGCACGCTATCTAGAACATTTCTGTGGGTAGTTTTCAACAACAGAACAAGTACAACAACAATAACAACAACAATGATGATACTACTACTACTACTACAACTACTACTACGTGCATACAACGCGCAGACAATCCTAACATAAAATGTTATATTGATAATACACATTTGACCTACACATGAACATAGACCTGACACACTATGAAAGAAAGAAACAAACAAACAAGCCTACCATACACACATTTCTCTACAATAGCGCATACAAAGAAACATGAACGTTATTCACACATACTACATATGTGCGGAAGTACTTATTGAGGCGATGGACAAGCCCCAACCAGACGTAATGCTTAGAGAAGAGAGGAGTTTTAAAACGGCCAGCGTATCAAATGCAAGGGATTGTCAGGGAGTCTGTGTATCAGGAATGTGTTCAATGTCGTTGGGGCTTGGCAAGAAAGAGATTGGTGTCTACGAGTCGTGCGTCTGGTAAGGGACGTTCCCAAGAAGCCGAGTATCAGAGGAAGAGGAGAGCAGGCGACACGGATTATATACATTTGGGGGAGAGCAGAAGATAGTATGGTCCAGTGCCACTGACAGCAGAAAAACACAGACACAGACACAGACAGACAGACAGACAAGAGAGAGAGAGAGAGAGAGAGAGAGAGAGAGAAGAGAGAGAGAGAGGAGAGAGAAAGTAAGCTGGCATGTGCCATGGAAGAACAGCTACACTGGGGGTATTGTTTCATTAAAAACAAACAAACAAACAAACCAGGTTAATACTTTAGTGATCAGATGTAACGTTACGCTTCCTTTACTGAGCGTCGCTCTCTCTCTCTCTCTCTCTCTCTCTCTCTCTCTCTCTCTCTCTCTCTCTCCTCTCTCTCTCTCTCTTTCTGGGTTTCCATGTCAATGAGATCATGTAACGTTTTGTCAATGTACATCGCACCGAATTGCGCAATGAGCTGTACAGCTTAATAGCAATAAACTTCGTTGTCCCTCTCCTCTCTCCTCTCTCTCTCTCTCTCCTCTCTCTCTCTCTCTCTCTCTCTCTCTCTCTTCTGGTTTCCATGTCAATGAGATCATGTAACGTTTTGTCAATGTACATCGCACCGAATTGCGCAATGAGCTGTACAGCTTAATAGCAATAAACTTCGTTGTCTCTCTCTCTCTCTTCTCCTCTCTCTCTATCTCTCTCTCTCTCTCTCTCTCTTCTCTCTCTTTCTGGGTTTCCATGTCAATGAGATCATGTAACGTTTTGTCAATGTACATCGCACCGACTTGCTCAATGAGCTGTACAGCTTAATAGCAATAAACTTCGTTGTCCCTCCTCTCTCTCTCTCTCTCCTCCTCTCTCTTCTCTCTCTCTCTCTCTCTCTCTTCTCTCTCTCTCTCTCTCTTCTGGGTTTCCATGTCAATGAGATCATGTAACGTTTTGTCAATGTACATCGCACCGACTGCTCAATGAGCTGTACAGCTTAATAGCAATAAACTTCGTTGTCCCTCTCTCTCTCTCTCTCTCCTCTCCTCTCTCTCTCTCTCTCTCTCTCTCTCTCTCTCTCTTTCTGGGTTTCCATGTCAATGAGATCATGTAACGTTTTGTCAATGTACATCGCACCGGACTTGCTCAATGAGCTGTACAGCTTAATAGCAATAAACTTCGTTGTCCCTCTCTCTCTCTCTCTCTCTCTCTCTCTCTCTCTCTCTCCTCTCTCTCCTCTCTCTCTCTCCTCTCTCTCTCTCTCTCTCTCTTTCTGGGTTTCCATGTCAATGAGATCATGTAACGTTTTGTCAATGTACATCGCACCGACTTGCTCAATGAGCTGTACAGCTTAATAGCAATAAACTTCGTTGTCCCTCTCCCTCCCTCTCTCTCTCTCTCTCTCTCTCTCTCTCTCTCTCTCTCTCTCTCTCTCTCTCTCTATCTATCTCTCTCCTCTCTCTCTCTCTCTCACCACGGATTGCGACTGTCAGTTCGGCTCCTACAGCTGCCAAGATCTGCCATGCAGGTCTAGAGGCAGAAGGCGGGTTGTTCTTCATCCACGTGCCACAGGCGAACTGGTAGAAGTCGTCACAGGGGTTTACTGCAGGATCTATACTCTCCGAAATTGCCGACGCTGCACACACACACACACACACCACACATCACACACACACACACACACACACACACACACACACACACACAGACGGCACGCACGGCACGGACGCAAGTACGCCCGCACGCCCGCACACATACAAAGCACGTACGAACGCACGCGCGCGCACGCACACACACACACACACACACACACCACACACACACACACACACACACACACACACACACACACACACACATACACACACACACAATCCGTTTTTGAAGCATGGACGCTGTTCTTATGATTACACTAGGTCAAATTTAAAAATCAACGTATTGAACGTTAAAGTATGAAAGACAGATTTCAACTATTCTCTATTAACACAGACACATAAGGGCATTAAGTGCACGATTCCTTTTTTTATTTATTTAGTCATTACTCTACCCATTTATTTATTTATTTACTTTTATCTGTTTTTAATGTCATGTTTGACTTCAGCTTTCTCTGTTAACACAGACACAGTAGGGTATTAAGTACACGAATCCCTTTTTTCTGGAATGCTGAATAATGTCTAATTCGCGATCATTCGTCAAGATTCTAGATGCCTGAGGATGCAGAGAATACAATTAGAATACTCTTCACTGAATAATATTGAATCCTGGCTTCTTGCAGACCGGTCACATTGGTAATGAGATGAGTGCACTGAACAAGGCCACACGTCGTACCATTTGTCATCGAGGTTAAATCTGCATTACTATCAACTCAATGCATTTGACGCCATATAGCAAATTCTGCAAATTGTCCTTTCCTAGTACCGTATGTTCCTTCGTAAACCATACCTGGAACAACAGTAGGACTGTATTCGTATAATCATATACCGACTACAAGCGGAAACTCTTTAGAGGCCTCGGTGTACTGCATATACGATTGCAATCTGCAACGTTTCACTCTCTCTCTCTCTCTCACCACACACACACACACCACACACACACACACACACACACACACACACACAACATACAAACACACCACACACACACACCACACACACACACACACACACACCACACACACACACATATGCACGCATGGGAGGTTTAAGAGAGAGAGAGACAGAGAGAAGAGAGAGAGAGAGAAGAGAGAGAGAGAGAGAAGAGAGGAGACAGAGAGACAGAGAGACAGAGACGAAACAGAGACAGACAGACAGGAAATGGCACAGGATGAGGAAGGTCACAGACATAAAATTGTACGTACCAATTTGAAGACAGTTCGGTGTGTTGCAGGTATCTGAAAAAGGAAATCACCCAAAAAGTATATCAATAAACAAACACCTCTGCACTAAGATAGAAAATACTGGAGTGTGTGCATTTTTGAGAGAGAGAGAGAGAGAGAGAGAGAGAGAGAGAGAGAGAGAGAGGAGAGAGAGAGAGAGAGAGAGAGATGCACGCACTCGCGCACGTGCCTGTGCGCTGAATCTCTCATACTCTGTCGTCTGTCTGTCCGTCTGTCGGTCTGTCTGTCTGTCTGTCTGTCTCTCCCTCTGTCACACACACACACACACACACATACACATCACAACACACACACACACACACACACACACACACACACCACACACACACACACACCACGCACGCACGCACGCACGCACACAAACACACACACACACACACACACACACACACACACACACACACACACACACACAAAGTAGAGAGAGAGAGAGAGAGAGAGAGAGAGAGAGAGAGAGAGAGAGAGAGAGAGAGAGAGAGAGAGAGAGAGAATCTATATAAAGACTACAATACATGCATAGATCAACAACACATGGAGAATGAAAGAAGAACGAAGCAATAGATCGTTACCCCATAAATGAATTAACGATCAAAACAGTCTTAATGTCCACTAAGTTCCATGAGTAAAACATATACGCGAGTTAATTCAACCCGATAAGTAAACCTATAAAATATGAAATGAATAGTTTGGAAGAATGCCGAAAGCGATTCTGAAACAGCTGAAGTCCATAATGGCACTCACCATCTTTCTTCATGGCTCTTTGTCGTCTTTTTCGTTGTCTTTTTTGTGTTCCGAGTAGAAGACGATGGAGAGGACCATGAAGATGATGGCGATTATGAACAGTGCCACCGATAGTCCGATGTAGCATTTCTCCCTCTTGGATGGGCCCTTGGAGAAGCTGCATGAGTACAAAATGTCATTCACTATCAACCGATCTCTCTCTCTCTCTCTCTCTCTCCTCTCTCTCTCTCTCTCTGTCTCTGTCTCTGTGTCTCTGTCTCTGTCTCTCTCTTTCTCTCTCTCTCTCTCTCTCTCTCTCTCTCTCTCTCTCATCCTCTCTCTCTCATCTCTCTCTCTCTCTGAAATTGACTCAGTCTGTCAGGGTGAGGTAAATGCCACCAACAACGATCGAGGTGTCTTCTTATCTTTCGTTCGTAATGGCAGTAACCTGTTCATGTTCTATTTTACAGAGGGGTATCTTTCTTGGGTACACATGGATACATTTCTTTCACATGTGTACGCCAAGATCACTGATTCCTACTTCACACTTCCACGCTGTGCGCTGGCATCGACAGATACTAGCCAAGGTTCCAATCACAGGTGTAGTGGTTGATGCCGCGGGTTGCTTGTTGGGAGATCATGGTTCTATTCTCCTCAAAGGCACCCACCTGTCGGTGTTTTCGGTCCCAACCAGCTCCTGGTCAAAGCTGAATCTGCTCATAGCTCCTGACCAACACTGCCGGTGTCCGACCTCCGGGATCGGGCTGATGCCTGGGTACACTATAAACAGAAGTGCAGAATACTGCTCTCTCATGTAGTTTGCGACACGCGTGAAACTCTACCAGCAGCCGTGGAGTAGCAATTAGCGTCATAGATTTCCCGTTGGGAGGTCATAAGTTCGATTCCCGTCAGCACCTTCAGCGATTTTTTTTTCTCGGCAAACGTTCATTCAGCTCCTATCCAGAGCTGAGCTCGGAGTCGATTTTCATCCACTCACTGAATGTGTCTCTGCGAGTGTTGCTCAAATTTTCGGACGAAAAGTATCTGTATCTCGCGCGTCTGCTTGATGCTGCGTCATGTTATGAAAATGAGCGTAGATTCCAGCACTGTCATGCAGTCTCTGCTTGATGCTGCGATGTGTCATGAAAGTAAGCGTAGACTACAGCGCTGTCATGCAGTCTCTGCTTGATGCTGCGATGTGTTATGAAAGTAAGCGTAGATTCCAGCACTGTCATGCAGTCTCTGCTTGATGCTGCGATGTGTTATGAAAGTAAGCGTAGATTACAGCACTGTCATGCAGTCTCAAGCGAAATTGAACTCCATAGCATCACCTTCGTGATCCTCATCCTCACCGGTGAACAGTATGGAAAAAAGTCTCATAATCTGTCATCGTTTACGCCTTATGCTCATGGTGATCTCAGTTTCCATTTCCTTGTCATGTCTATGTCCTCGGTGGAGCTAGTGTTGAAGTCGCCCGAATCGGCGCGTTGAGGGGGACTGTCGTTGGACGGATGTGTGGCGCCCTCTGGAGGAGGGGTGGGGCGTTCACTCAGCCCGGCTCCGCGACTAGGTAATAATTGTCGTGGGGGGGGGGGGGGGGGTGGAAGGGGGGGGTGTGTGGAGGGGGGGGGGGTTAGTAAGTGGTGTTCTGCGTGTACTATATCAGAACAGGCACCACTGAACACTACCAAAGTGAACCAGCAGGGTACAGTGCCTCCTCTGGTGTGTTGCCCATGGCATGTTGACGTTGAAGGATTATTGATGCAAGGACTGCGAAAAGGACAATGCCGGGTGTCACTGTGGACGGAAAGCTGAAATGGGCGATGTAGTGCAGAAGATGATGTTTTGAAATATCAGCTTGAAACTCCTAGCTAAAACGCTTAGCATAAACAC
>CM031611.1:25113434-25153434 GCA_018398815.1 Conus ventricosus | reverse complement strand
CAATCCTGTATTTTTCACTGTGCTTTACAGGAAAGTATCGCATAATTTTATTAGGTATGACATAATCAATGATATAAAATGCTTGGCATCATTGTTAAAGGCCATCAGTTTTAAAACCGAATATCTTTGTCTCATGATCCTTTTGCATGGAATGCGTGATTGAGATTGCCTGCAACGAGTCTTGACTGTTTTATTACCTCAGCTACGTTTACGATCAGTTCTGCTGCTTAGTTTCGCTGTCGGCAAGATTACATAAAAACCACAGAGTATCTGTTCAATAAAAGTTTGTGAGAAGAAGTAGAAAAGAAAAAGATACACCCGAAGGTGCGGTGGGACCCAGAGAAGTACTGTGCTCCACTGCCGAACAAACCAGCTGGGAGCAATCCTGTACCACCCTTGGAAGCCTGCGCTGTGTTCACATAGGTGCAGGCACGCACTTTAAACATCAGGGACAAAATTGCTCCCTGGCAGGTATCTTTGTATAATGGCTACCGGATGTGACACGCAGAATCCTCACGGACGCGTTTCCATGGATGTACCAGCCCATATTTCATGACTGCAGAGCCCATCGGTGGAAAACGCCACTGTCAAGCAACTGCCGTGTGCATCCCGCAGTCCACGCGTTGCTGTTCCGCTGACAGGTGAAGACAGCACAACTCTGGACATGGCCAAGCTTTCGCTATGAGGTCTTGCTTACACTTGAGAGAATCCCGGTCACAGTCGTTCCCGCTGTCAACGGAACTTTACCCGTGGTTGGTGATCTTTCCTCCCCGTCTCTGGACCTTTTAGTCTAGTCTGTAAGCGGTAAAAATTAAGAAAGTTAGGAACTAATTGCAATAGTAATTATTTTAGGTGAAATGAGTCAGGACACAGTCTCTCTTTAACATATTCAAAAAGTACATCGATCGAAGTGTCCTAAGGGTACTAAAACTCGTTGTGTGACGTCATCAGTACCCGTTTTTCACGCTGTTTTGAAGAATCGACCAAAGATAGTCATGTAGCACCTCTTTGGAAAGCTCGTGAAGTGTATTGCCCAAATTCAATAACGCATTTGCCACCAGAAGCATAAAACGGTAAAAAATGGGAAAACAGCATATCTATAAGAATATATTACCCTTCGGTCCACTGAAATACACATCCTGCATGCGTAAATTTTTGAAAGGTGGCTTACCTAGAGTATATCCTGACACAGACGCACTGCAGCGTGAAATCTCACCATCAAGTCAGTCACTGCCCAGGCTTTCTTGAATGTCAGCAGATACACAGGGTACGTCTGCCAGGTCCA
Source organism: Conus ventricosus (assembly GCA_018398815.1). Classification (NCBI taxonomy): domain Eukaryota; kingdom Metazoa; phylum Mollusca; class Gastropoda; order Neogastropoda; family Conidae; genus Conus; species Conus ventricosus. The sequence goes on along the minus strand of CM031611.1, from coordinate 25,152,149 downwards.
TGTCATCCAGTTCCACAAGCGCCGGCGAATTTGAACAACCGAAAAAACGGGAGCATCATTTGCAAGGAGTGGAGATGCAGCATCCAGTTGCCTGTCCTCTCTGCTCTCAAAAACTGTCTTAGTATGTCCACCATGGACATGTACTGAAGCCATAGCTTGGATGTACGACCCTTCAGCTGCGATTTGGTCATCGTTAATTGATGTTCCACTACTTCTAGGTCACTGTCTATCATTGCATCTATCTGATCAGCAGCAATTTCTTGGTTCATGATTTTGTCAAAAACTTGCAATGCAGCATGCAGGTTTGGGTGCACTGGAGCACTTTGAACAGAGTGTTGTTCTAACGACAGGACAGGGTCTTCAGTGTGCTGTGGTGTTCAGCATCTTCATGCTGCAAAATGGAATCTTCATCAGATGTCAGAGTTGCAGACACAGATGGGAAGCCTACAGTTTCTGTATCAATACTGTCTTCAGAATGTCTGACATCAGATGTGGTCAAGGGAATGTTGAAGGCAGTGGACACAATCAGGGCATTGAGGACAGCGTCTACTAGAAAATGTCCCCGAACAGCTCTGTGTACGGATTTGCCACTCAGCATATGGATAACAGAATTGCGAGCAAAACGACTTCCAGCACCCTGTTCAAGCCCAGATCCTCCCATAAGCCTCCATACAGCCGAGGAAACTCATTTGGCAGTGAAATCCTCCTAGACGAAGGACGACTGACTTCAGGGAGCTGTCACTGGCTCATTATCGACAATCATCATGGATTCCCACCACAATGGTTGATCAAAGGTTAGGACTGGTGTGCAGTTATACCGTCTGGACAAGGAAGTGATGAAATGGAGAGTTGAGTAGATGCAGCTCATGTTTGTTGGATCCAAGTCTATCATGGGCAATAACGTGAACATGCTCTGCCCAGGATAGGCTCCAGTTGTACAGATGGTCTGCATCATACCCGACCAGCCTGGACGTGGGCAGCGCAGAGGCCAGGACACTTTCCATAGCAGATCCAGTTTCTTCATCCGATCTTCAATAGCAAAGTCCCGCAAAACTTCATAAGTAAAAGATACGTCAGTTGTAGAGGCATTGTAAAAACGAACTGGCACTCTCCCAAGTGTTGAGATTCTGTCTGGAGTTACATTTGTATCTCGACGAACTGCATTGCATTCTTTGATGCCTGGGGTCGCTGCGCTGATGATGCCCATGCCATGAAAGGTTCCAGATCCATCCAGAGTGCGTATCTGATGATCCACATTGTCGGCAGCAAACTGGATCCAGCTGGTTTGGGGTCAACACCCACCAAGTCTGTTCCTTGCTCTACTGCAGCACACATTTCAAACAGTTTGACTTCGTTGTAGGATAAAGAAAATCCTATGGAGCCGCTCAACAATATGTCTGGAACCAGTTAGGTGGTGCATGGAGACTCCAAGTCCCAGCTGAAGTGGCAGGATGAGCACGTTTGGGCGCGCAGCTTGCATCAAAGCTTGACCAAGGGAAGCAATTTTCAATTCTGGATTCTTCTTTCCCTTCAGTAGTGTTCTTAAAAAAACGCCAACTGATGATGGTAGCTGTTGTATGTTTTTGATATGTCTGAAATTTCTGCTGTTGATGGATACTCTTCTTTGGAGGTGTCAATTTTCTTTATGTCAGACAAAAGAAGTTCCGCTGCTGTTTTGATAATCCTCATTTTTCTTTCTCGCTGTCTGTTTCTGTCCTTTGATTTTGCAAACTGCTTCAGAATTTTTTCAGCAGCTGACCTGAACGTGACTACATTGGCTTCCCTCTGATGCAGGTGATTACAATCTCGTCTCCAAAGGTAGTTTCTAGTTTTTGTCGCATGTGTTTTTCTGTGTATGCAGTTGTTTCTGAATCAAGGTACTCCTCCATTTTTTTGCACAGATCTGTGATGGTGATCTGTTCATTATCGAACTCTTTGAAGTATTCTGCTACTTGTGTGAATGCTTCTGTTCGTTTTGTGTCTGCTGGTCTGCCTTTGACAGCATGTATGGCCTCAGTGGAAGAAGAATATGCTTGGGGAATGCCTTTGGCTGTTCTGAAGTTGACACTGCACTGCTTATGGTACAAGACATCTGCCGCAGGAAGATCATTCACAGCCTTAATCTGCCCAAAACGTCCTCAGCCCATTTGTCACATGGACCCCGCTGCAAACAATGTTGTTCTATTTGTGACTGGAAACTGAAGCTTCGGATTAGATAGACGGGGTCACCTTTTCTCTGAGAGCTTTTAGCAGGCAGTCCACAGAAGAGACAGTCGGCAGAAATGTCAAATTTCACCTTCTTGGACCTAAGAATTTGCTGATCTTCTGTACTGTTTTCTTTCCAACTGTCTTTCAAATCCTTTTTGATGACATTGACGTTGCAGTAATTTTGACGACAAGATTTATGGATAGTTTGCCCAATGAAAAAACTCTTACTATCACATCTTAAACGACATGCTTTTTGCAATCCTGTCATCCCTTTTTCAGTTTGTTTCACGACTTCTTCACCTAGACGTAAACGATCTCACAAAGCACGCATGTTTCCGGCTCAACCAGATCTGAAAAAGAACATGTTTTTCTCTTTCATCAAACTACTTCTCGCGCTTGAAAAGTGTAACACATACAGTGGGCACACATGTGAGTTCATGCTCTCTCACACACACACACACACACACACACACACGCACGCACGCACGCACGCACGCACGCACGCACGCACGCACGCACGCACGCATGCACGCACGCACGCACACACCACACACACACACACACACACACACACACACACACACACACACACACAACACACACACACACACACACAAACATGTGCACACGGATATTACGCGAATTTACTCGGTCAATTTCTCTTAGTGTCTATAGTTGTAACTCAGTGTTGTCTATCTGTCTGCCTGTCTATCTCTCTTCTGTCTCTCACCAGGAAACACACACACACACACACACACACACACACACACACACACACACACACACACACACCCAACACACACACACACACACACACACACACACACACACACACACACACACACACACACACACACAAACTGATAAAGCAATTTTTGACAACAAGCGGAGCCATACATGTTCATGCCAGACACCGGTTCCTATCAGCAATTCTCTTATCTTTCATCAAAATGGAAACACTGTTGCACACATATGCAACCACAATGTAACATCGCGTGCTTTTCACGTTAAACTTGCAACGACAGTGCTGTTCTACTCACCAAAATCAGTTTCGCCGGTGCCGGACACATTTGCCGCCATTGTCTTGGAATCAACGCGCGCGAGGTCATGCCTTCCAAATATGGGGGATGACGCAGCGCGCGGGATGGAATGTTTGTACGGTAGCAGAAAGGCTCAGAGCGTGGAATCGGTCTTTTTTCGACCACTTTAAATGCTTTTTTTTGATAACTCAGGACGTGTACTTTTTTCTACTTTTTGGATATTTTATTTGTTATTATTTTTTTAGTCGTTTGCACCAATTTTTAAAACTATTGCTTTTAATTCTTTGTAAAAATTATTGCCAGCCTACACTATTTCCCCAAAGTCGGCCAAAAGGCGAAAGTTGGTGAGAAGATGGATTGTGGCCCAAGAATGAATCCACTACTTTTTGATGTGGATCAGTGGCGTGGACCTGCATTGGAGGGATCGATCCGGGACTTGATCATAAAGATTACATGTAAACAAGTGGGTTGATTTTAACAGAACGTGACAGAATGTGACCACAGGCCAAACCCAGTGAAGTTTGAGTGTGGATTGGGATCCCAGGGCAGAACCAGGGCCCGTTGTGGAGGATAGAGCCAAAGACGTCTGAATGAATGAATGAATGAATGAATAGGAAAAACATGTTGGAAGGATGGAAAGACAGCCCAAGGACAAACCCAAGAGACGATTTTAAGAAATATGCAAGGGAGGTAATCTGTGTCACAGCTCGCGTTCAGCGAGAGTGACGCCGCCGTTTTCATGGGTCAGACGCAGATGGTTGGCACGTTCAAAGCCCCATTTGTTTACAGTTCAATCAGAGAGAAAAAAAAGTCAAAACATGGGTGCGAATCGGAATAGTTTCATTCAAAAGACGAGCGATAATGAAATAAAACCAACAGCATTTACTGCTTTTTTTAATGAAGAAAAAAGTAAATACAATGCAGCCGGCCTTCAATGGCAAGGCATGCTGAATATCATATTTGTCATCATCATCATCTTCACCATCATCTTGATAATATTGTTGTAACTATAATGATATGATAATGGTAATCATAATTGGAACGACAATAACAACGATAATGAGGAGGAGGAGGAGGAGGAGGAGGGAGGAAGAGGAGCAGGAGGAGAAGGATCATGATGATGATAATTCTAATACTTTTGTTTAAGTGGCATCAGTTATCGGATCAGTGAAGCACCTAAGGCGGTGATTTCCCCCCAAAGGCCGAAATTCTCCTCTTCGTTTTTTTAAAAATATTTTTTTTAAGCGCTTCACACTTTCCTCTTCATCTGCCAGAGAAACAAAAAGCGGAAAAAACAAAAAACAATTTCTACTTCTAACTCATTTTTTTCTTTTCTTTTCTTCTTTTTTCCCCTTTAACCAGCCTCTTACACACCATGCATAGTCTGTGTGCTCTCTTACAACAAATGGACATATTCTTGCTGATTTAGTCTTTCGGCGTTTTGACACAAAGTGTCTGGGTTTGGTAATGTTCTAATGTGTGGTGTACCGATACTCTCACTCTGATAATATGCTGCTTATACAAAGAAAACAACACAAATAAAAATAGACTGTTAATCATTTTCATTTCTTCCAGTCTTTCCCAAGGTTTTTCTCTTCTTTTTTTTTGGTCCTCCAACCACAAGGCGTCTGGGTTTTTATTATGTTTCTTATGTTTAGTATGCTGACTCTCTCATTCTGTTGTATTTTACCGCTCATACACAAAAAGGACACGACTTTAATCAAGAAAAAAAAACACCCTCACGATAGCTTTAATGAGATTAAATACGCTGTGTGTGTGTGTACGTACGCTATTGTGTGTAAATTGAAAGTATTAATTGCGTGGCAGAAGAGAGAGAGAGAGAAGCAATCATATGGAGCAACAGATATATGCTTATGTTATATCGAGCAAACGGTATACATGCTAAATTGCTTGAATGTCGGCACAAAATGTTTACGACTTATATTTGAAAATGCAAGTGAAGTTTGAGAGACTATAGAAAAATTAGGGAACGTGCCAACGTTTGGTTGACAGGCAGTTAAAAAAAACAAACACAAATAGCGAATGGGGGGAGAGGTAAGGAGAAAAGGTGGAGAGAGATATGGTCAGAGTTAGGCGCAGTGAAATGTTCACATGAAACACATTTGTTTAACATGCGATCGGAAATACAATAATAATTAAATCGGCGAGCAATAAATGGGTTTGCTCTATGCCAAGTAAAAAATCTTTATTCCCCACCCTTCGCCCACTTTGCTTCTCCACCCTCTGCCCACATTGCTTCCCCACCCTCCGCCCACTTTATTCCCCACCCTTCGCCCACTTTGCTTCCCCACCCTCCGCCCACTTTGCTTCCCCACCCTCCGCCCACTTTGCTTCCCCACCCTTCGCCCACTTTGCTTCTCCACCCTCTGCCCACATTGCTTCCCCACCCTCCGCCCACTTTATTCCCCACCCTTCGCCCACTTTGCTTCCCCACCCTCTGCCCATTTTTGCTTCCCCACCCTCCGCCCACTTTATCCCCCACCCTTCGCCCACTTTGCTTCCCCGCCCTCTGCCCATTTTTGCTTCCCCGGAGTCTGCCCGTTCTCCTCCCTCCCCCCTCCCTCCTTCCGCCCCCACTTGTACTCGCCCCATCATGTTGTCAATATGAAAAGATGCATTTTGCTGGCCAGTCAATCGTTGTTGAGTTGTTCGGTGGAAGTTATACATTTTGTTGTTCTTGTGGTTAATGGATATTATCTGGCTGTTTACTTGATTATCGGATTGATATTGTATGTACCTGTTTATGGTTGAACTGTTAATTTATATGTGATGGATACGTTTATAAATTGATTAGAGATTGGTGCATCCACCTCCTCATTGGCATACCCGGCCTGTCTCTGTCTGTCCTGCCTCTCGCGCACCCCCCAAACCACCCCAACACCCGTGCCTTCCAGGTCTACATGCCCCATCCCTCACCAACCACTACACTCTCGGCAAGTCTTTGCCCTCTCATCTCACCAATCACTCACATCATATGACAGTCATATATCTTTAACACATTTTTCTTGTTTTGGTAGGGGTGGAGGTGGGGGGAGAGGGGGGGGGGGGGGGGGGGGGCGTTGGGGGAGGAGGTTGGGGCGATTAAACGACTAGCTTTCTTTTTGATAAAAACTCGCCTATCACGGGACAACATGTATGTTCTGTCCACACGCAGTGTGTGCATGTAGTGTTTAGCCGATTGCCTTTTTCTAACTTCTGCACATAAAAAATCGCAATAATTGTTTTGAGTTTTTGGAGTTGGTGAAAAAAAATGCATAAAAGTTTGTAGGATAGTGTTTTTTTTGTATGTTGTTGTTGTTGTTGTTGTTGTTGGTGTTGTGGTTGTTGTTGGTTTTCTCCCATATACACACAACCCCACCCAACTTTAGGTGTCGATGGTTTGGAATTAAAAGCTACTGTCTTAACTCTAGACTCATTAGGTGCTGTGAACAAGTAACGCTGAGAAGATGTGCATTTCGCTCGTGTGCGATCGTTATTGAGTCTACGAAATTTTATGTGCTTTTCGTGCCGTGTTGTAGAACTGTGACTTTATGTTTGTAAGTTTGTTAAGTGTGTTATATTGAAGCAATTTCTTTTTGCTGTTAGAAATTTATATGTTTGTTCACGGAAAGATTAATTTGGTCTTCATTTGTTGATGTGGTGTGTGTTTGGGTAGTATGTCTCTATTATTTTTAATGACCATGTTGTTTTGCAATCTTTGTATTGTTTTGATATTTACAAAGCAAAATGTTAGTACATTACTGTGTAAAGAAGCTGGTTTATTCATTTCATTTAATATGGCAGTGCTGCGTTACCAAAAGTTTATAGTCATTCTTGTAAGATACATTGAATATATCACGATATTCATCTAATAAATACATGGAACTTCTCCAACCTTCCCCTCATTTCATCAAATCCCCCACACCCACACCTTCCCCCCCAACCCCATACCTTAACCATAATTCCAATCCACCCAATAACCCCCCCCCACAAAATCCCAATCATCCTTCCCCACCAGCCAAGGCCTTTTATACACTGCTCCCCTCCTCTAGCCCTCTCCCCTACCTACCACGACTCCCTCACCCCCCGCCCCATAGTGAGGAGATATAGATGTGCAGGGTGTATGTCACTCACACATAATGAATTCTAAATATCTGCAATATTCGAATAGGGATGTTTATGGTATCATACATTATATTATCTTTAATAACTTTGGATAAAGGAACTACTTTTAATACAACTTATTTGGACCGACGTAGGACAACCTGTTTTTATATTATTTTAAAAGATTATAATGTATGATAATTCCCACGGTCACGATTTCTAATAGTTGGTGACTGAAGTTAGTTTCTTGATCCATTTTTAGATCTTCACAATTACAACAATATAAATATCCACTAGGGCCTAAATAGTTGCTGTGGAAATTATGATATTAGTATTAAGTCTCGCTGCATGTGTGTGGGAGCAGATATTCCGCAAGTCAAAGATTTTACCTGGCAGAAGAAATTCTCCGTTTTAATACTAAGTCGTTTAGGATTATTTTATAATTTAAGAGAGTTCCTATATGGACCTTTTGAAGACTCGGTAATCATTCCTGGATATCTGAATTACGGATCTTTATTTGATTTTCTTACATTAAGAGTGGAAAACTGTGTAATCGAAATACAGTAACTTTTTTGGAAGTTTAACTATGATCTATTGGAGAGGATATTCAATTTGTAGACGACGATAATAATACTAACTGTTTATGAACGAGTAATTTTTGTGAGAGGATTCATCACGACCAGTATGATACTACTTACAATTAACGATAAATTCTTTGTACAGAAATTGAATATCGTGTCTCGTTAAATTATTTATTGATTTTTTTTTAATGAATTTTCGATCAATTAAACTATTGCACTTATGCTACTTTGAGGAAAAAGATAAGCTAATGAAAAAGAAGAAATAACTTGTTAAAATTATTGAAGAATTAGAATAAAAAAAGAAAACAAAACAGAAGATGACATGTACATGGTTAAAGGAAACGAACCGTGAGCTTGTTTCACTCAGAGATATTAAAAAATACAAGGAGTGCAGTGATATTAAGGGTCTTGGGCAAAAGGATAGCAGAAGGGGAAAAGGTAACAAAATTCTTTTTGTAATTGGAAAAGAATGGCACCTTCGTATACTAAAGTATGACTTTAGATAGTAAATATTATAAAAAATGGTGATTTGATTGAGGAACCCATGAGCGAATAAAAACGAAGGAAATGAGTTTTACTGTAAGACTATTACAAAAGGGACAAAGCTTTTATGTATGTGAAAATATGTGATTTTAGTTAATATGCATCTACAATATCACAGGAAGAGAGGGTATCTATAGAAGGGGACATAAGTTTTAGAAGAAGCAGTATTGCTTTAAACATATTGAAAAATGGAATGAGTCCAGGTACGGATGGATTGTTGGAGATGATTTTTAATATTTCTTTGGGGAAATAAATGGGTCCTTTCGTTAGATGCGTGCTCTAAAACCTGTAGTTCAAAGACGGAGAACTTTACAGCAAACACAAAAACAGGGGGTGGCTTATTACTTGCATTCCCAAACCTGTATAATTCTAAAGAAAAATAAAATTTGGAAGACAATTTTCTTATTAAAATGCTTTATATCAAGATAGGAGCATCGTGTATTGCAACAGGATTAAGATAAAAATCTTGAAAAATTAATAAATGTGGATCAGACTGGATTTGTAGCCAACCAGAATATCTTGGTAGACTATATCAGTTTGATTTTATGATTTAATCTGGTATATTGACACAACACATAGGCCTGGTCTTCAGTGACATATGGCGCGCTCGATACAGCCCCTTTGTGAACCCGTCTTATTTAAGTTTCTTTGGTTTGGCAATTTTTTGTTGATTACAGTTCTGGAATCTTTGGTTTTGGAGTGGGTTATGTAAATGGATACGTAATATTTTCACCAGATATCAAATCAACAGTTACTAGTCAATGGCCAAATGCTGATTGGTTTCCCAAGAGGAACGTGGATGTATGGACAAGGTGACCAATTTACCCTTATCTTTTTATACTCTGAGTAGTGATTTTAGACAAGGATGATCAGAGAAGGACAAAGATATAAAAGGGCATTGTAATAAACCAATGTAGAAAAATCAAAATATTTCAATTTGACTGATGATGGCAGCTATTGTGATAATGGTGTTAGTTATCTTTGAAAAGTTCTATTCTGTTGATTTTAAATTTTGGGGACTTTTCTTCGGGCTGTTTATGAATGAAACAATACACATGCAATACTTGCGCTTGAAGTAATTAGAATCAAAAAACTAATTATGATAATCTTAATATAATTTTGGAACCAAATAAATTTTGAATACTCGGTATATGCGTTTACAAATGGGACATGAATGTTTGTGATTGGCTAATTATGCAGACATTTATGTACAGGAATTAAAAGCTCTTTTCAACTATTTGGATAAAAGAAATATAACTCATCTTGGATGTGTTTGCTGTATTTTATAATCATTAATACTATTCAAAATTTATAAACCTATGGATAATGATTCCCAATACCCACAAGATGATTTTGTGTTATATTCTCCAGAAAAGTAGTTTTCGTTTTTATTTGGGAACGGTTTAAAACGAGGATAATATAGCAGAAATAACTCGTAACGAATAGGTTGTAAAATATGGTGGCTTCTAATGTACCGGATATCAGTGACATTTATGCTGCATCTGAAACTTAGTTGGCAAATCAGAAGGTTTGAAAAATACGAAAACTTAAATGGAATAAGGTTGCATTGGAATTATTTCCCATTTCTTACTGTAAATCGAAAATATCGGCACCCAAGATACGGGTTTATATAAAATCATAACTAACATCTTTTGGAAAACATTTTTATGTGCGCATACAGTCATTTTTGCAAATCTAGTAAACAAAAAACACAATCAGAATTACTTTCAGAACCAGTATTTTATAATGAGAAATTTAAAATTGGAGGCAATATGTTTATAGCTTAAACAAATGGATCCAAAGAGGTGTCAAACTGTGTTGCCTACATTTTCTTGACAAACATACGGAAATTTCCATTTCAATAATGAATTATTGATATTGGCATGAATATACATTTTCTGGCCTTGTAATGGCTGTAAAAATTCCATTATGAAATATAATAAATTTTATCAAAGATAAATGAAATAAAAAATTGCGCACATGTTCTCCCGGGAGCAATTTGAAACTAATATATTCCATACTTAAAGGATACGTGGTTGTTCTATGTCATCTTAATCAATGAAACAAACCTCCCAATTCCTGTCAAAAGTGGACTGAGAAGTTAGGATAGATATTCAGTGAAAGAGGTATTTTAAAAAGTGCACATAAAAATACAATGATGTCAAAATTGAATATGGCTACAGTTGCGTATTGTACTTTAGTATTCTTGGGGTCAATTGTCTGTTCATGAAAGAAATGAATTTTACAAAAAGTTATTTTTGTGATATTCTGTAGAGTATTCAAAACAGTATTGATCATTATATTCTGGACATGCAACATCTCAAATCGTTTCTGGAGATAACTTGAACATTTATTAAAACAAAAAATGGTACAACCATGTACAAACATCAGTATAAATCGAAACATAGTATTCATTTTGCATAGAAAATAATTTAATTACGGGACTATGTTTTTGATTTATTGATACTTCTGGGTATAATGTATATTTAGTAATTGGAAATTTGAAAGTCACAATACTATCCTAATAACCTTTGAAAAGATAATTTTCTTCATAGACATAGTAGAATAGAACAAACACAAGGCCAGATTATATGGAAAACGGATGATTTTTAATAAAATATGGATGCCATATGATTGCTATTCAGAAATACGAACTAAATGACAGTAAACCAGGTCTTTAAAAAAAATTAAAAAGGGAAACGAAAAAAAAGGAAAAAAAAAAAATGGAGAGAAAAAAAAGGGAGAAGAAAAAGGGAAGGGAAGGGTGAAAAAAAACAAAAAAAGAAAAACGTAAAACCGTGAATCACAAATGTAAAAATAGCTGCTTTCGAAACACGATATCCACCCTCTCTCTCCTATCTCTCTCTATCTCTCTCTGTCCCTTTTAGGTTTGATCTTCTTTACTTAATGTCTGTGACGTTATGTTTTGTTTATGTTTATGTGTGAGGTAATATTAACGTGTATGTGTTCTGGCGTATTATGGTACTTAACATCACCCATTTGATTGTATTGTGATGTGTTTTTTTTATCTCCAATGGACTGTATTGGTACTAATTAACCATTAGTGCGTATATATTGTATTGGTGGGTAATGTGTGTATGTATGCATGTATAATTGTTATGTTAATTTAATTCAAAAGTGTTATAAAAAATGGTAATTAAAAAACAAAAAAAATAATATATAAAAAAAAAAAAAATCTTTATAAACGCTGAACATTTAAGTAGTGGGGGGAAGGAAACAAGTGCAGCTCGTTAACATTTATCCATCATTAAAGTAATGACTTCGCAAAGATTTGTTATTTTGAATAAAAAAAGGGGGGGAGGTAGAATTGGAAGAAATTATTTATTCATAAAATATATAAAAAACTTAACTAGCTGCATTGTGGGGGAACCAATCAGCAATCCTCTCAAAGGGGTAGTTCGTTATGTAATTGCCTGATTGTAGGCCTTTATCGTTCAAACTGGATCCGGGATCATCAGGGGGGGGGGGGGGGGGCGGGGGAGGGGGTGGGGTGGCCCGTTTGATGGAGTCTGTGCTCTTAGGCGTTTCTAATAGAGAAACAACTCTTTCCGTAATTCTTGTGGTGTTCTCCACCACAGGGTCAAAAAGAATCCAACAGCACCCCAAAAAACCGCCAGCGAAAGGTAGTAAATAAAACAAACTCGAAAGAGCGGAGAGGAAAAAAGTGACTGAAAACTATTAAAAACAATTATGTCAAACAGTTTAAAATGTAGGGGCAATCGTTTGAGCCATTGCTGAGGATCCATTTAAGATGCATGGGAGACCAAGATATGGAAATCTGTCTGAGGTGGTCAGCACTCTGCTGTTCAATAACCCAAGCATTGTCAGCGGATAAGGGACTTTGTGCAGTACAACCTTAACATTGGATATCTAACGAGATACAATCGCCCACTGTATTGACCAAAACAATTTTAATGCTGAAAATTATGTAGTGGGGGGGAAAACAAGTGCAGGTTAATCATTTCTTCCAATCTTTATAGTAATTTCAAAAATTAAGTAAACTGTAAACATATTTTCTTTTTGGGTGGTCATGTTAATCCACAGGATCAGAACACATGCACAGTGGGGTGTTTGCGTGGTTGAATTGAGTTTATTTCTTATATCACGATGAGGATGTCCAGAAATGATATCAAGATGTTGATGACATACATACATCACTTGAAATCGCTAAAAAGAATAAGTTTTTGATCCAGGAGTACATTATATTTTGCCGGGGAGATTCTTGAAGTATACGAATCTTTCACCAGTTTTATTTGGCGCCGTACACATTTGCTGGAGTGCAATCCGATTTCCTCTTTCTTATTCGGCAGATGAATACAAAACCTTTTTTGAGCCGTTCCTGTCAAAAAACTACGGGCTAGCTTGTGGAATTGATCCCTGTGATATTGATCTTGTGTAGGTTTGTGTTATTGATCCACTTGTGTTATTGATCCACTGTGGTATTGATCCTTGTGATAGTGATCCCTTGTCTGATATGATCCCTTGTGGACATTGATTACCTTGTTTTCCACCTTGTTTTGCTACCGATTCTTATAGCTCGCATAACTGCATTTAGCGAGTGGCCATGGTCACAATCTTGAGTCGACACAGTCAAGGGGATTTGTTTTTTCATACCACTTTGTCGTATGGTTTTCTCTTATCAGTTGTCACGACAGAACACCTGGTGGAGGTATGCCATGAAAGGATAGGTTTAGGTGGGAGGTGAAGGGAGTCCTGTGTCTGGATCCTCACACGCTCCGCTAGAGAAAACAACAATAAAGATTAACGATTCAACCCCAATTTTATTCACACAGCTAAATAAAACATTTCCATCACACAGCACCTTGCACGATCACAATATATAAAGCACTCCATCAGCTCACTAAATGCACCAAGCATCGATCAATGCACTCACAACGCGCACAACATCACAATCACAATCATAGCAATCCAATCACCCACATACATGCACGATTATAAATAAATATTTCGCTATACGGAAGTACACGATCACACATTTACAGAATTCCAGCACCATATTGACTTGTACATCTATTATAAAGAAATACTATTTCATGTTACTGTCCCTTTCTCACAACCAACGGAATAGTGGTCCACTTCAATGCCCCGGTCAAAGTCCGCTGGGGGATGCACACTGTAGCACTGGTGCTCCGTGCCGGGTTGGTTCGGCAGGGAGTCGCCCTAAGCAGACATCCCTCGAATCATCTAGAGGGCAGTTGAAGAGCGTTGTACCGGGGGGGGGGGGTAGTTGCTGTTTATGGTGGTATGGACGGGGGTCCAGGCCGGCCATCAAGACGGCGGGCTCACCTTGCTGTACTCGACCCCGTACCGTCATACACAAAGGCGTGGCTCGAACCTGCGCAGTGGAACCATCGCGGCGTGGTCTCCTGACTGTACGTGGCATAGTATGCTCGTGGCAACACATCACTAGTTCGTGCTCAGGGGAAGCCACAGGCTGAGGGGGGGGATGCGGGCGAGGCACGTAGCTGGGACGGAGAGTCGGGAGAGGAGGGGAAATATGTTGTTGGAAGGAGGAAGGACTAGAAGGGAGATGGCTACTGGAAACCTGCAGTATGTACCGTCTGACATTGCTGTCAAGTCTTAACAGCCACCTCGCATGCCATGGGCGCAGGAGCTAACGAAGTGTTTTAAAAACGCACACAGTACCAACCATTGAATCATGTATTACCACTCCGATTCAGGTCCCCCGCCGCCTCCTAAGGAATGCATTAACATCAACAGGTTATAAAACAACTATCTTGAATTATCTTCACAATTATCTCACTCTCGCTTAAAGTTTTCCTTCCTAGGTAATAATCTCAACTAGCGTCTATTCGCTTATTAAATGAACACAATTTTGGCAAATATATAATTAATGGACTTAACTGTCACTTTTTATTAACACTTTTACAGATTAAACACATATATTCAAACAAGCATTCCGATCGACAAATCATGCGTTAGACGCCTTAGTGTACATTAAATACTACGTCTTCTACTTGCACACACAAACAGACGGTGGCCGAAGGATAAATGTCACGGCGAATGGGACAAGGTGTGCGGACGAGCTGAGACCAAGCAAGTTCCATACCCTGATTGAATCACCAGGTCCTATCCTTCCCAACCGACATACCGCGTCACAAGATACATAATCAGGAGAAAGAATTTTGGAATTAATTCGAATGCCACAAGTTAGAGATGGAAATTAACCAGAGAAGAAAAGTCTCACACAATTTTTCTCTTACAATTCACGAAAAAACAAAAGAAAATTGCGCAAAAGTGAAGACTAAGCCGGCTAACAACAAACAAATCAATACATATAGACCACGAAAATGATGCTTACCAGCTACCCGTGGGTGACTCGAAGAGGCAGGTCACAAAGGACTCTCTCAAACCTTGTCCAAGTCGAGAGGAGAGAGGCGAAGATGCGGCAACAGAAGAAATGATGTCCCTTCATACAGCCGACTGCAGGAATTGAAAGTACTGAATGTACTCTCGATGATAAGGTAAAAGAACCGAGGACTGGAGCAGGCGCCCCCAGAGAAATCTTCCGATCGATGTGAAGAGCAACATCCCTCCGCAATGGCCGACCAACATGCCATGCCGGTCACAGATGTGTGCATACTCAAACTAAAGAAACGAGCACGTGCGGACAGGGTAAAAAGACAGGCGAGAAGAATCAGACAGACAGATAACCGCTCTCGAGAGACAAGGTACCTTCCACCCTTAATGAACTTGCCCCAGGCCCCCCCATGAATAGCAACTCCCCCGCGCGCGCGTGGGACCATCCCCTACAGACCTGCCCCCCCCCCAGAGAGACGCAGAGAGAAAGCAAACACTGCAAGTTGAGCCCCATGAACCCCCACACCAAGGTGCACCCCCTGCACCACAAAGCCCCCCCCCACCCCCCTCAGGGACCGGCTCGCTCCACTCCCCCCCGCCCCCCCCCCCCCCCCCCCCCCAAACCCGACAATTAACAAAGTAAGTCTATGCCGCCACCCTAGGTGGGTCGAACGTCGGAGGCCTCGTGGGCAAACTCGTGGGGACTAATACCCCCTTATAAAAGCTTTGTTTATCTGAGATACTGTGCTCATTTGAACCTTTGCGCTTGTGACAACTTCCAAAACAATGGGACCCGACCAAAACTCTGTGATCGACAGACGGAGTACGATGATTCCAATTACACAAATACACTTACCACAATAGGAATCAACTCGGGAAATACATAATACTACATTTATCAATCAACTAAGCAAAAACTTTTCCAACCATGAAAGAACCCCCTAACAATCGAAACCATTGGTGATACTCCGTTAACCTCAATGAAGTGACATCTGTCACTACCACATGATACATGAGGAACTAAAAGGGATTTATCCTGGGTTGAGGGGATGTGTACCTATGAAGTTTTTACATTGTGCTGATACGGAGCTGGATGTAGATTAGTAGCATCAGTTTTACAGGAACCAATTGATATGAAGGTAATAGTGAATGCATGACTCTGCTAGTTTCCTATGACTAACTCTTGTGTCGACGTCAACTGACTGGCCGGATACGTTCCAGGCAATGGAAAGGTTTGATGATCCGATCTTCCAGTACGAACTTTCCGGCCCCCGTATACTTTTCTTGGGCACGCCAGTGGCGCGTCCAAATCTGCCTGAGACGATTCAGCATCAGTATAGGGCCTATCACGATAGTCATTAAGCGGCGCACGCCTATGGGTATCGACTCGCAGATTTTACCACTACCGAAGTGTAGCGGTGACAGCAGGATCCGGAAAGGGAGGATTCTTATGGGTCACACACCAGGTCAACCCAACACTTGTATGATTGGCTTCCACATACCCGTGGAACTGCCCTACGGGGGGATCACATCCTTCACCGACGCCAACCACTTAGGCGTTGATTCCGTTGGAAGACAGTGCAACTGCGGCAGTAATGCCTAACATGCACGAGTTCATCCCTGGCCAAATAGATGTACTGTATGTCTATCGCTTCGGAGAGTCCGCTTGGAGCCCATATGACCTGCCATGCGGAGAATCGTGGGCCTGACGGGAAACAGGACTCTTCAAGCTTTGGGGCAACCAAACAAAAGTGTTGACGCCTCACGATCTCACCGAGTGAAAACCCCTAAAGAGGATTCCCTTGTGGAGCTTGAAGCCTCACATTGGAGTGTCGGGCTACTGAGCGGTCGCATCCACAAGTTGTCGTAGGCGTTGGACATCCATGTCCATGGCTTCCTGAAGAGGATAATGCTAGCAGGATCGGAACTTGCCAGAACTCGTGAGAGATCGGTGAAGAACGGGGACGCAATTCCTGTGCCCTGTTCTTAGCTTTGGAGCTGTGTGGCGACTTCCCTAACACGCCTGTACGGGCAGATCCTTTGACCACGGACTGACTGCGGTCAGTGACTGCGAAGGTGATAGTTTTCCCTTTGATTAGGATAACACAGAGGTCGCTCCACCGCGATGGCCCACACTTCGCCACAGAAGTAGGGGGTGGAGATAGAAACGGAGTACTGAAGGAGGGTGGAGTAAAACCTGCCTCCAACCCGCACAATCGTAAACTGGCGCCCGCAGGCCTTAGGGGAAACTAAATCTTATCCACAAAGAGTGTTGTGATGCTCCCGTAATTCACCCTGATTGGTGGTCGAACAAGGATGATAACCAACAACAGAAAGAATTCACAAGGGCACTATGTACCTCCAGGAAGCTTGGATGGAACTCCACGTTGCACGAGGGCGAGGATGCTTGGATAGAACCTAGCCCCATGACTACAGCGGATCTAGGGCAATTGTTCCATTATTTGGCCAGGAACGGACCACTAAAGATAAATCAATATCGAGGTGCTAGTCCACAGATGGACTGCCTGCCTTGTTCACCCACTAGCAGTTGGCGGCGCACTTATTGCTTACTAAATACTGTGGAGGAGCTTCATCTCCGTATCTGGGCAGATGCCCTAAGCCCTTTGACCGCGATTCAGAAAACACCTAAGCGAGTGTGAAATCACGCTGCCCGAGAAATCCTGAAGTGATGTCATAGCATATACGGATCCTAAACCTTGGGAAACGTGTTGCCGTGAGCTGTTCATGAGGGATCAGATCCTCCAGCTCCAAACTTAGCTAACTGACGACAGTACCTAGCGGTATTGCGCAGCTATCACCCAAACTGAACTGAAGGTCTCAATAATTTATTTCTTATATCATTGCGACCTAATACTTCCTACTGTAGGTATATGGGAGTAAGGTGGGGAATAACGCGTAAGCAGAGCCAACTGCATGTCTGGCATAGACGAGCCTTTCATTTTGAGTGAGCACACACTCCCCTGCAGCACCAGTTAATACAGAAAAAAGTGCCATAAGCCTTTTGTTCCTTAAGACAATTGGTATGAACAGCACCTTGTCAAAATGCTCTAAGAAAAATGTTCAATGTCCTCACTAGGTCAATGAACTCTGGTAAGCTTTTAACTTGGGCCTCTAACTGTCATCTCATCCCTGGTGATTAACCCCTGGTTTTTACAAGAAGCGGGAGGCCGCGTAAAGAAGTTGTTCCTCTACCTCCATACGCAGAGCCTCCTTCCTGTCTAGTCTCTTCCTACGGAGGGCTTCCTGACTGTCCCCAGCCTCTTCCCATTCGCGATCCTACTGTATGGCAGCCTCCTCTTACGCTGAGCACTGCCTACTCTTGCGTGAGCCTCCTTGTTTGCAGACTCCTCCCTACCGCTGAGCTCCTGTCTAGCAGCATCCTCCCTACGCTGAGACTCATGCCTTAGCAGCCTCCTCTCTACGCTGTAATATCCCTCTTCCTTATGCAAATCTACTGCCCTTGCCCCCCCCCCTCCCCCCCCCCAGTCCTCCAGACTCTCTCTGCGCAGAGCATCCGACTAGAGCTGCCTCCTCTCTACGTTGATCCAAATCTTCCCGACGAGCCCTTGCATCTTCCCTAAGTCTTTAACTACGCAAGGGATTCCTGCCTAGCAGCCTCTTCCCTACGAAGAGCTTCCTGCCTAGCAGCCTCTTCAACTTCGCTGCCCGCTCCTGAAAACAGATAAGCGTCAGTGGTGTTTATCCTGAGCGGGGATTAACCTCTCCGACCGGGCGGATGATCGTCTGTCCCGTCCCTTGGGTCTCGACTTGCCCATAAGGAGAGTCTTCTGGGGCATGCCCCTTACGGTGGGGAAGATAGCCTGGAGAGGAGATGGTTTCGCGTCTCTGAGACTCAACAGAAAGCACCACAGTTGCTTCGCTATACTCTGACGCTTCCGAGGCGGGGAATGTGCCAGTCGGGGTCTCGACTGGGAGGACCCCCCAGCGAAGAGTGTAAATGTACTACAATGGCTACACCTGCTTTTCTGCTCTTGGAATAGGTAAGTAGTTCCGTAGTCGAAGTACTAGTACTAATAGTAGGGACTACAGTAACAATTGAATTCCATTCTTCTTTCGACGCCCGCCGTCGCCACATACCACCTGCGACGGAACGTCGCCATGACAACAATATCTTCCAGTTTTCCAAATACAGGGGAAAAATAAACATTCCACTAGAGAAAAAAATAACAAATATTTTAGGGGAGTGGTGTTTATGTGTGTATGTGTGTGTAGTGGCTGTGTGCGGACGAATAGGTTCCGGCTGCTCCCACTCTGGGCAACACCGCGTCTACAGCTCGAGCAACAGTGCAGGTGGGGCTCACAGAAAAAAAAACAAAACAAAAAATATGTCCGGCAGCCCACACTCTGGCATACACCGCGCTATACTGCACGAGAACAGCTGTGGTGGGGTGGCCGGAAAAAAAAAAAAACAAAACAAAAACATAGCAAGACGAATCCGGAGAGAGGAAAAAAAAAAATAACACATAGCAGTCCGATGCTCCCCCTGTACTCAACAACCCGGTTAGATGTAAAATATAATAACAAGAATTGGCTTAATTCAATAACAGGTATGGAAGTCTGAGCGGCAACAGAAGGGCACTAGACTTACGGGCAGACCTGCGTGAGGTAACAGGAGGAACGGGAGGCCTAGGGCTCGGTCGACTTCCCCTTGGTCTCAACCTCGACTCCCGAGTCACACACGGATACTGTTCCCTCAGGACCACCAAAGACTCCCTTCACGCTAGAGTCCACCCAGCCAACCACCCACGAACAAACACGACAAACTGATAAAAATATACTCAACAGACATAAATAAACAGGGGTACTCTGCGAAACGAGAGTGAGAACAGCCAGAGCCCCTCACATCCCGGAAGAGCCCCCACAATTGTCCGACGACCCTGGAGGTCTGGCTGACAGGATTCGGTCTAGGGGGAGTGAAGGGATGTGGACCTGACCTCACACGCTCCGCAATGAGACCACAGCAATATAGACATTACGATACAACAAACCCCATTTATTCACTCCAGCAAAAATAAACATTCCAAAAGTCACACGCACACATGCTCGATCAAATAAAGCACTCCAACGCTCACTACATGGCACATTCACGATCAAAGCACTCCAAAGCGCAAAACATGCACAATCACAATACAAGCACTACCACAACACTTAACATGCTAGATTATAAATAATATTTCGCCTTACGGACGTACACGATCAAATTTACAGCATTCCAGCACCATTTTGTACATGTACACAAGTATAAAGAAATTTTACAGTATTTGACAATTTTCTCACACCACGGAGTGCGTACCACTTCCCATGCCCCTGTCAAGTACGCAGGGAGCCACCCTGTGCACTAGGTGCTCCGTGGGGTTGGTTCTAGCAGGGAGTCGCCCAAATGGCGACACCCTCGACTCCCAAGCGGGCTGTGAAGAGCGTGTTCCCGGGGGGGGGGGGGGGGGGCGCGGGGGGGGGGAACGTAGCGGCTTACTGGAGGTACTGGTCGGGGGGGGGTCCAGGCGGCCAGTCAAGACGCGGGTCACTAGAAGTCATACGGTCCCGACCAAGGCGGTGCCCGACCAGCGGTGGCACCATCTAGTCCGTGGTCTCAGCCCTGAACGTCTGGCCTTGACCCAGATCGTGGCAACCTATTCCAGTTCGTGTCCATCGGTGAAGCCCCCGGGAGGGGGGGAGGACGTAGTGGGAGGAGAGTCGGAGAGGAGGAAAAGAAAGAAGGTAGGAGAAGGATATGGAAGAAGGGGAAAGGGTACTGGAACCCTGCACGTCAGTTCCGTATGACCATTGCTGTCAAGTCTTAAAAGCAAATCGCATGATGGGCGAGGGGGAAGTGTATTAAATCGCACACTGTACAACCATTGAATTCAAGTCTCTCCCACACGATGCAGAGTAAAAGACTGCATTAAATCAACAGGTTATAAACTAAATTTGTATTTTCTTAACATTCTCTCACTCACGCTTATCGTTTTCTCCTTACTAGAAATAAATCAACACAGCGACTTATCGCTTAATAACCTGCACAACATTTGCAAATAATAATTCAATGGCATAACTGTACACTTTTTATAAACACATTTCAAATTAACTCAAATCTTCAACCACGCATCCGAACGACAAATATGCGTACGCACGCTCTGAACATTAACTCTCGTTCTCCTTGCCACACATCAAACAGAACGGTGGCCGTCAGGATAAATGTTCCGGCGGAATGTGAAAGGGGGGAGGGAAACGGAGCGAGACCCAAGCAAGTTCCTAACTGATCACAGGTTCTCTCCATTCCCCACCGAAACATACCGCGTCAACATGATCATAAACAGGAGTAAAGATTTTGGAAATAAATTTTGAAATGGCCAGGTTAAAGTTGGAATTAAAAGAGAAAAAGGTCTCACAAAAATATTTCTCTTTCAATTTCGAAAACAAAGAAAATTGCGCAATGTGAAGATATAGCCGGCCTAAAAATCAACTAATTCAAACAAATAGACCACGAAATTGATGCTTACCAGCTACCCGTGGGTGACCCCGAAGAGGCGGGTCAAAGGACTCTCTCTACATCTGTCCAGTCGAGAGGGACAGAGGCGAAGATGCGGGTAACAGAAGATAATTGATGTCCCTCTCCTACAGGGACGACTGATGCAGGAATTAAAGTACTGACTGTACTTCGATGATAAGGTAAAGAACACAGGAACTGGTGCAGCGCCCCAGAGAATTCTTCCGCATCGAGATGGAAGAGCATAACCTACCTCCGCTCATGGCGACCAACATGCCATGCAGCGCTCAGACTCAGATGAGCATTACTTCAAACTAAAAGAAAACGAGCAAGTGCGACAGGTTAAAAAGACAGGCGGAGAGGCCGACGACAGAAAGTTCGAGAGATAGGTACCGGCCACCCGTGAACCTTGCAGGATAGATTCGCAAGGGAACGGTGGAATTAGAGGAGAGAGAGAGAGAAAGCAAACCGAAGTTGCAGCTGACCACAAAAAGGTGGACAAATGCACATCAAAGGCCACCTAAGGGACGGATACACGACAACAGCAAAACGACAATAAAAAATAAAGTAATTCCGCACACCCTAGGTGGGTCGAAACGTCGTAGGCCTAGTGACAAACTCGTGACACCCGTTTTTGTCTTTCAAAATGTAAGGATTTGTGCTGCAATACCTTGTATTGCCAGTGTCTCTCTGTCGGCAAAACCCTTTCACTAGGATGTCCGTTAGTGTTACCTCTGTGACTTGAGTATATGCGCCTCAATAGGGCCGCGGTTTCGTCGTGATACGTAGATAGTACCTTGGCCTGCTGTCGCGTTTCGAAGCCAAACAAAAGCTCGAGAAGGGTAGGCGTTCGTTGACGGCATTGGAATATTGCTTCTGTTTGACGTAGTGGGCTTTTCGTCGAGATGGCATTGATGTTGGTTGTCAAACTAGAGGTGTAAAATCAGACGACGGTGTAGATATTTTATGCTGTCGGAAAAAAAAAAATAGATAAAAAAAAAAACAAACAAAAAACACCCGAAAAGTTCTCGAAATAGGTTGACTAAGTTCGAAGAATATGGCTTACGCGAGCGACGATAATAATAATTCTAGTGAGAATGTATTGATGGATGAGATGATCGATGATGATGATGATGATGATGATAACACTCAACAACTACAATAATGATAATAATGCAATAACGCATATATGTAACAACATTCCTCATCATCATCATCATCATAATCAATCATCGTACGTCGTCGTCGTCGTACGTCGTCGTCGTCGTCGCCGTCATATTACACAATATTAATATTTAAAGAGTTGACCAACTGGCTAAAAGTGGAGCAAATAACGCTGCGGATAATGCATGCAGCTTAATATTCATCTGTCTCTTGTGGATCGTTTGTCAGTATATTACAAATGCTTGTTGCATAACACTTTAGATAAAGAAACTTACAAAAATTATGGGTTCTTTTTGACAACCCGGAAAACTCACCATTCTCGGTCTGACACTCATGTTTTAGGGAAACTACGCAACGGCGTGTTGTCTTGTAGGCCAATGATCTCTTTGATATACCGACTTTAAATGATAACAGTTACTAATGAGTAAAATGCATTTGCAGTTGAAAAATCATTCAATATGCATTTACTCTCAGTGTAGGCGGTGGGTCATTTTTTGCCCGTTTTATATGAATCTTCCCTGGATTAAACTTTTAAATAAATTCCCTCACTGACATTGGTGCATTGGATTAAGCCACATTGACTCAGGTCTGATTTTTACTCAAACTGTAATAAGGTGCAGTAGTTTTTATCTTCTGCATATGTGTCACTTGGATCATTTTGCTAGTTCTTTTTTCCTAACTGTGAGCTTTTTTCGTATGAGATAAAAACCTAACGTGAATAGAAATTAAACTGGAAAAGAACAACCAGAGTTACAGAAAGGTTAAAGTGATTCTGAGGCTAAATCAAGGGAATGGTGAAAGTGGTTTCTTCACGTGGGCTTGTTCCCTCGTTGCGATCAGCTATGTGGTGTTGTTGGTCGCAATGGATTGAAATGTTAGTGAGACAAACTTTAAGTCAACCGACCAAGGTGAGTGGATAGAAGAACGCAAGGAAAAGCATTCCTGGCCCTCTTTGTTCAACTTAATTTTGTCACTGCAACCCACTGCATCACCGCAAGACCTGTCTTAGTCTGTTCGTAACCTCTACATAGGTTCGCTTGGAGGAAAGCACGCATTATATTAACATTTTCTGTGGGAGTTCGGATGGTATGTACTGGTGTACGTGCAAAGTAGATTCCAGAGTTGTAGATGACTAGAGTGAAAAAAAAAAAACAACAAGAAAGTGGCGAGGTCGCTGGTAATAGCTCGTTCAACAGCAACAGAATGAGGTAAACCGGTTCGGTAAGCTTTCAGTGTTACCGCTGGGTTACTGCTAGCAGGTCAGTTGAAGCGCGGTGGATCTTTTTGTTTTTCGGACGCTCCGGGTGTTGCATCTCTCTCTATATCTCACGCTCTCTCTCTCTCTCTCTATTTCTCTCTCTCTCAGACACCCACACAAACACACCACACACACACAACACACCACCACACAACACACACACACACACACTCACACCACACAACGCTGCACGCACGCATGCACGCACGCACGCACGAATCGCACGGCACGCACACACACACACACACACCACCACACACACACACACACAAACACACAAGCAAACTGAAACATGTGCCACTGTAGAAAGTAAAAAAGAACAAAACACACACACATACAAAGTAGAAACAGCATCAATAAATGAGAGTCACAGTTACTACGGCACTCAACGCTAAGTTGTCTTCGTGGTACAAAAACGTGCAATCCAAATCCAGAAATGAATTGAGTGACGATCTTCACAACAATGGTAGTAACTGCCCCTCATTTGCACGTCAAGCAAGTATTGTTACATTAGGGTTGTTGTAATTCTGAAAATTGCTGAATTAATCAATTACTTAAAATGTTTTTTTAAGTTCGGAAAAAATTTGAAGCCATTTGTTTTTTAATGGATTACATTGCTCATTCAGTTAAAGTTATAATTATGAAAACATGTGGTTTGACCGCATAATGATATTGTTTAAGTTATATACATATATGTCTATCTAAATCTATCTATCTAACTTTTTTTTTTTTTTTTTTTTGTGCTAATTGTCCAACATCTCTGCAGACACTCCAGAGGCGTGCACCAACGTCCGCTCATTCCGACACCAGTCCACAGCCCTACGACGGTCCGGCCCGCAGCCAGCACCGGTTACGGGCAATCCCAATGGGTGAGTCAATGTCACAGTCGTACTAGAGGGCACCACCGGAGGGGAAACACTGCAACTGCAGACTCGGTGTCACATTCGGTTGGGTTCAGTGGAGCCTGTTTCTGATCTAACATACGCA
This sequence comes from Conus ventricosus, assembly GCA_018398815.1. NCBI lineage: Eukaryota > Metazoa > Mollusca > Gastropoda > Neogastropoda > Conidae > Conus > Conus ventricosus. The sequence continues at coordinate 25,127,372 of CM031611.1, read as the reverse complement.
GAGACACACTACTCTAAGCCCCCATAATGACGACAAGAATTGGCTTTGTCCGGAGCCGGGTGTTGTGAGATCTACCTCCGGAGGGCGCCATCCTCGTCCCGTTCCAACGTCAGCCCCAATGGACCCGCGATACCGGTGACTAGACGGGAACCCCAAACCAAGGTAACAGGACGTGCGAGAGGACATCGAATTTGAGGTCACCATGAGAGCAGGGGCATGAAGGGACACTGAATGTGATTTTTTTTTTTTTATGCTGAATCGAATGAGAATGAGGTTGTTTAAGATGATGACTAAGGATTTACCGTTTCGGTTCTGTGATACATGGACAGGGCTGTATACTCTACGCTTCCTTTCAGTATTATATCCCGGCGTCGTCATCCAGGACCAGAGAGATACAGGCACTGCAGTGTTGGTCTTGAAATTTGTAGCAACAATGTCAGAAAACGCATCTTTAAGTGGATTGAAACTGGATGTTGTGGGCCCTGTCTTCCCAAACTGAAGTCCGCAGCAAACTCATACCTCTGGGTAGGAGCCGACAAGTCGGGGAAGAAAGAAAAAACCACATGACTTCTGATGGGATCGAACCCACGACCTCCAGCCGGGAGTCGCAGGACCAGTTAACTACTTCGACACGGCGGCTGGTCAAAACTATATCTATATCTACTCTACTCAAACAATCAGCCCACACAATAACACACACATTTTGATAATAAATTGATAGACATATGGATAGTTAGATAGATAAAAACGCAACATAACATGAGATAAAAAACACAATAGACTCATAATATTCTTTGCCAATATTTCGACCTTCAATCGTCCTAAGGGGACTTTGTAGACAAGAATGAGGCCAGGGCATCCACTTTTTGTTTGCTTTCTATTTATTTGTATCCACACACCACACACACACAACCACCACACACACACACTCACACATATATATATATTTTTATATATATATATTTTATATATATCTAAAATATATATATATAAAACCGCCGCGACCCGCGCCCACATGCGAGTGTGTGGTGTGTGTGTGTGTGTGTGTGTGTGTGTGTGTGTGTGTGTGTGTGTGTGTGTGTGTGTGTGTGTTGCGCACGTGTATGTGTGTGGAGAGTGCGTGTGTGTGTGTGGTGTGTGTGTGTGTGTGTGTGTGTGTGTATGTGTGTGTGTGTGCCGCGCGCGCATACGGCTTGTGTGTGTGTGTGTGTGTGTGTGTGTGTGTTGTGTGTGTGTGTGTGTGTGTGGGTGTGTGTGTGTGTGTGTGGTGTGTTCGCATGTGAGCGCGCAAGCGTGCGCCTCTGTGAGTGTGTGTGTGTGTGTGTTGTGGGGGGGGGGGGGGGGCGGGGGGGGGGGCTGGGTGTCTATCTGTCTGTGTGTGTGTTTGTACGTGTGTGTGTGTGTGTGTGGGTGTGTGTGTGTGTTTGTTGTGCGGCGCGCGCAACGCGCGTTGTGTGTGTGCAAGCGCATTGTGTGCTTGGGTGCGTAGTGTGCGCCGTGTGTGCCCTACGTGTGTGTGCGTGTGCGTGTTTGATGATGAGTGATGCAAGCTATCATTCATGAATCTCTGATGCGTCGTAGATGTCGTGTAAATAAAAAAAGCAACAAATACTCAGAAAGATACATATGACCATGTGACAATAAATGAAAAGAGGATAACGTGTAGAGTCATGTAAGCCATAAAATACACACTCTTACACACTCGTACTGACAGACACACACGCGCGCGCGCGCGCAGCGCGCACACACAAACACACACCAACACACACACACACACACACAACACACACAACACACACACACACAAACACACAACTACACACATACACACACACACTACAACACCAACACACACACACACAACCACACACACACACAACACACTCACACACATGCACACACACAACAAAAACATGCAAGTAACGCACGCGCCCCGCGCGCGCGCGCACACACACCACACACACAACACACACACACAACAACACACACACACACACACACTACACACCACGAGGGCGCGCGCACGCGCGCCGCCGCCGCGCGCGCGCTCGCGTTTGGCGCGTCAAAAGAATACGTTCACACACCACACACCACACGCAATACAACACACACACACACACACCCACAACACACACCACACACACACAAAACTCACACATACACACAACACACACACACACAATCACGCACGCTCCTCACACTTCAAACACACATTTCACACGCAGTCAGGAAACAGACCACACAGAGACAGACAGAACAGACAGACAGACAGACAGACAGACACACACACAAAACACCACCACACACACACACCTCTCTACACAAACCACACCACACTACAGCCAATATATATAATATATTATATATATATATATTTAATAGATATATATATATATTTATATTATAGATATATTATATATATACCAGTTTAAAATAAGTTTTTAAAATGGAAATATAAAAAGAAAAACCAACAAAATTGTTTCGAGCTGACATGCTATCCTCAAAAAAGACCAGTGCTCCTGAATATACAAATGCCATCTACAAAAAACATTGTGTACCAAGCTACGGTTTAAACCGGACAGGGTTTTAAGAAAACATACATAGAGATCACGGAAAAACACTTTTAAAACCAGATTTGCCAAACCATTAACATGTCTTCAAAAATGAATAATATTAAAAATAACCAAAACTGATTTAAGTACAACATTTTGGAGCTTAAACTATGAATAGAGATTAATACATATAATGGAAAATTCATATAAAAGAGCAACCAATCAACAAATTTCTAAAAATGCAACTTATGTACTACAGAAAGTGGCTGATATTTGTTAAACCCCAATAGCATCCATGAACTCTCTAAAGTAGAAAATGTAAACAATTGCAGGAATTAAATGAGATATCTTTGTCAAATGCACCATTCCTTGGCACGTCCAACCCCTGAACGCGCCCCCAATAAGAAAATCTACAGCCACGTGCGCCTCACTCGCAGAGTCACGCACCCACTCAACACACTATTTAATACCGGTGGCGTGGCCCTGACTGTACACCATGAGGAGAGGCATTTTCTTTGTTTAGCTCGAAAACAATTTGTTGGTTTTTATCTTTGCAAATTTTAAAATCTTTTTCTAAACTGGTATGTCGCTCCCTACTTGGTTGATCACTTTTAGCATTTGATGGTGTTTTAACTCTAATTACTATATAATGTTTAGATTATTATTTTTATATATTTATATATATATATATATATATATATATATATATATATAATATTATATATATATTATTGCAACATACAAACATGCATGCACTCGCTCGCTCAAACACCACAGGAAGACAAACAGACACACACACACACACTCACTCTCACACACACCACACACACAACACACACACTCACACAAACAAACACACACACACACATGTTACACGCTCTTTGTCTCAACACACACACACACACACACACACCACACAACAACACACACACACACAACAACAACACACACACACACAACTCACACACACAAACAACACGCGCGACGCTTGAGCGCGCAATGCTCTCACACATGTATTTCTTATTGCCTGTTACTCTGTTATCACTTCCGATGTCAGGGTCTACCATTTCACAGGCCTAGTTGAATGATGATGAGACATTGTAAGCATCATTCTCACTTTGGATCTGTGAGGGTCGCTGTGGTTTCAGCTAGTAAGTTTGTGAGCGCTTTTTTTGCTAAGGCCGTTCTGGGAGTGCTTGGGTTTTGAACCCGTCATCTGTATGACCGCTTATCCAGGTACCTGGAAGTTGCTATTCCAAGTTTTGACCACTTGGCTTTACTGTCTCTTTTGATACGTTGGGATGTTGTTATCAGTTTGGTCTTTTCTGTAAGTGATTCTATGTTCATTTGCTACTATTTTTGTAAGGGGTTCATGCCTGCAAACTCTGCTTTGTCCATCATCTCTTTCGTGGCAATGTCATAGACGGATCCACTTCAGCCGCTGATGTTCCGAGAGGGTCTTCTAAAATGCCGGTCATACCTGTCTGCAGAAAGATGTTGGTAAAAGCGTGGGGGGGGGGGGGGGGGGGGGGGGTAGTAGACAGCGCTGTCTGACGTCGGCAGTTGTAGACAGAAAAACCTTAAGCCTTAGTAGCACTGTAGTGGACCGTGATGGAGATATTATATGAAATAGGTTACATCGGCATTAACAAGGTTTCGTAATTGTATGTTATTCTCTTGGTTACCACACGGCTGCCTGAAGATATGACAACGCGTTTGATAGTTTACAGTTGATGCTTGATGTATGCCAAGTGCTTGGCATCAACAGGATTCATATGAATTAGAAACCTCATAATGTCGGCAATGGTGAGAAAGATATTAACCGACACGTCTCATAGGTTTAACAAGTGTATGACGATTTATTGTCGTGTGTGTGTGTGTGAGTGTGTGTGTGTGTGTGAGTGTGTGTGTGTGTGTGGGTGTGTGTGTGTGTGCGTGGTCGCAGTCGTGGGTGCGCTGCGTCGTGCGTGCGTGCGTGCGTGCGTGCGTTGCGTGCGTGTGTGTGAGTGTGTGTGTGTGTGTGTGTGTGTGTGTGTGAGTGTGTGTTGTGTGTGTTGTGTGTGTGAGTGTGCGTGCGTTCGTTTGCGTGGCAATGATGTGGCAATGATGAGGAAGAAATCAACCGAATTTCGCATATTTATCTAACTCAATGTGTGTGACAGATTTTAAAGTTGTGTGTGTGTGTGTGCGTGTGTGTGTTGTGTGTGGGGTGTGTGTGGGTGTGTGTATCCGTGCGTGCGTGAGGTGGCGTGACGTGCGTGCGTGCGTGCGCGCGCGCGCGTGTGAGTGTGTGTGTGTGTGAGTGTGTGTGGTGTGTGTGTTGTTTGTGAATATGTACAAACATTTCTGTGATGTTGTTGTGCGTTGTAATATATTCTTGTGTGCTTTTATATGGGTGTTTGATGTGGAATACTTGCTTTCGATTTTCAGCTTTGTCTGTTTTTGTCTTTTGTTTTCAAAGCGCTATGCTGATATAATGCATAAACGGGCATACATAACATATCACATCACGGGGTTATTTTCTGATGTTTTTGTTATTTTACTCGCGGTTTTATTCATACTTTATTCTGTTTCAATAACTTTCACTTTTGATTGCATTACATTTCGCAAGTATCCCCTTTAGAAGTGCATGTGTGTTTATCCATTTCAAATCCTTATTATTGTAGGGTGCATTCACTGTAGGAGGGCGTATTTGTTGAGCCACAATAGGTATAAACGTAAGTAAACACATTCCACTCCTCTCAGCCTCCGTCTTGAAGTTATTCCTTTACAAATTAAAGAAAAGATTCTCTCTCTCTCTCTTCTCTTCTCTCTCTCTTCTCATCTCTCTCTCTCTCTTCTCTCTCTCTCTTTGTAACTGACTGTTCTCTTTCTCTCTTTCCATCTCCGTATGTCTGTCTGTCTGTTGTCTTGCATGCACCACTCTTCATCTCTCTCTCTCTCTCTCTCTCTCTCTCTCTCTCTCTCCTTCTCTCTGGGACTTGTTTTCTGTGATCCACTTCCTCTCTCTGTTCACTCCGTCGTCTAGTCAGTTGTCTTCGGTCTGTCTGTGCTTTCCTCTCTCTCTCTATCCTCTCTCTCTCTCTCTCCTCTCTCTCTCTCTCTCTTCTCTCTAACTCTTTGTAAATGTGCTTTTGTTATACAGAAAACATGGTAATATAACTTCTTTAATGTGGTGGACAGCATGCTGGCTGGCATTACGACCCCACAGCACCAGTCGCCATCCGAAAGCCAGGGCCCCTTTTACAGCTCTTGTCTGTGTAACAAGTAGAGAAATACGCTTGACAATCTGATCGTTTGTTTGCTTGCTTCAATCATTGTGTTGTTTTTATATGAAACCTCATTGGAGTTCATGGTTTAAATTGGTTGTATTGGTTGTTAAAGGTGGATCTTCGTACACTACCTTTCAAATCATTCTCTTGTCTGTTTCTTTTCTCTCTCCCTCTCTCTATCATACGCACGCACGCACGCACAACGCACACCACATGCACGCACGCACACACGTGTCAACATACCTAAACCTAGCATATGTATTATCATCAAGCAAATCCATGCTAAGAATAACTTAAAATACAATGACGGAAAGAGTAAGAAGACCACCCCCCCCCACAAATGTCAATGTCTTGAGTGGTTCTTCCTATTTGAACCGACATTCCTGTTACAATATGCGTAATAAGTATCTACATGATCGAAAGAGGTCGCTTCTTGTGTTGTTTATACTGCATTCTTGATAGAGTTGAAGGTCGCTTCTTGTTGTCGTTGTTCTTATGCTTTTTTTTGAGTGCAAGGTTGTATCCGATTGATTAGGAAACTTAAACGACTGTAATTGTTTTTTTCTTATCTTTCTTGCTGTTAGTGTTTTTAATATGAAGACCTACTCAGTCTAAAAAGAACCTTAGAAACCGAAAGAGTTGCTGAAGGGTTTGTTTTCCTGTAAATTACTTTTCAAAATACCTCTTGTATACATAATTAGCGTTGCACTCCATCTACATAGTATCACGAGTAACTGGACTTAAACTTTGCCGTATCGGACTCATTTGTTTTTTTTTTTCTGGGAACTATCTTTTGAAATCGTTTTGGTTTGTGAAGGTTCTGAGCCAATCGTTAAAGAATACTTTGAAGTATCACCCAAGATCTTTCTTACAGTTTTATCCTTTATTAGCATCTCTTTAAAAACAAATTATCGGAAATGAAAATGAGGCAGGAAACATGTAAACGTCTAAACAGTTAAACAAGTGGGGTATGTTTTGCTCCATAAGGTAACCTAACACTGAGTAACTTTGACCCCAAGACTGGCTCAGCCTTTTTAACTTTGAATAAAGTCAGACAAATACATAGACGAACGAATCTAATTGTGGGGGGAAAAAACAAGCGCAGGCCAACAACTGAACTGTCTGGCAAAGATTTGGTACTTGAGGGGTTGAGGGAGAGGATTTTTGTAGATGGAGAAACTTGACGAAATAGAAATATAATAAAAAAGATTAAATTTTTATTAAAAATATTTTATATAAAAAAAAATGTTGTACAGATTTTTTTTTTTTATGGGAAATTCTCTTCTCATAGGCTTGCAAAAGGGATACATCGCCCAATTCCCTTTTGAAAGGCTGTTATATTTGTATTGGCCTGCTCGAGGCCTTTCGGCCGACTGGATCGGGAGTCATCAGGGAGACACGGCTGCTGCTAGTTGTGTCTGCGCTCCAGGCGTCAAATAGAGACACACCACAGATCCATTAAATAACTGTGGTGTTCTCACATCCTTGGGTGCAAAAAAGTATCCAATAGCACCCCAGAGCAGCAGCGAAGAGTAGTAAAGCAACCCAATACGAAAGTGTGGGGAGGAAAAAAATGTTGCTGTTATATCTAAAGCATTATGCAAATAATATACAAATGTTGGGGTCCAGTCTTTGAGCCTTCGCCTGACTTTGATCCACCCAAAAGATTGCTAGGGAGATCAAAAGAAAAAACACGCAGAACGGATCAGATACAAATAACAAATTAAACCTCAATTTTTAATCAAAGCATAAAATCGGAAATGAAATGAGGCAGGAACAGTACAAACGATAAACAGTAATCAAGGGGGGTTTTGTTTTGCTTCCCATTAGGATACCTAACACAGAGTAACTTTACCCCAAGACTGGGGCACTGCCTTTTTAAAACTTGAATTAAAGTCTGACAATTAAATAGACGAACAATATAATAGTGGGGGGAATAAAAAAAACAAGCGAAGGCAACTTCCCTGTACTGTCTGGCAAAGAATTTGGGACTTGAGGGGAGGGAGTGGGGACGTTTGAAGTTGGAGAAACTGGGAATAAAGAATTTAAAAAAAAAAAATTAAATTAAAAAAAATTTTAAATAAAAAAATGTTACAGATATGAAACTTTCTCTAGCTGCATAAGGGAATCATCGCAATCCCTTTTGAAGGCAGATACAGATATAGTTGGATGTGCCTGCTCCGAGGCCTTTCGGCCGCTGGATCGGGACTCATCAGGGAGACTCGGCTGGTTGTGTCTGCGCTCCGGCGTCAAAATAGAGACACACAACAGTCCATAATACTTCGATGTTAGACATTGGGCCTCTTCGCATTGTCATCACAGAGCTGCCTTTGCATTGCTACGTGAAACACACTGGCTGACAGATCTCGGTTTTCGAGTCTAGATCTCTGCCACACTGACCGGGGGTCCTCCATTGTATATGTGGGTTTATTCTGTAATGTTCCCATCGGTTCTCTCCATTTCTCTCCTGTTTGGATAAGTTCGGTCTTCGCTAGCTCACTGCAGTCTCCAACAAGATTGTGGATGTGACAGAGGCGTCAGATGAACATCAGAAGTAATGGACGCTGTAATCTTACTCAGCGTACGTCAGTGCAGTAAGCAATGAGGGAAATTCAGATGTCTATTCCAGGTTCTCTTTCCCTGATTGTATTAATGTCATCATAAAAGGTTATGTCAACGATGAAGGCTATTTGCCCATTTGAATAACAGAATCACCAATTACATGAATCGATGAAAGTTAGCAGGATGAGCGGGTAGATAGGAAGTAAAGAAGTGAACACATGCGATCGTATAATACCTGATGACAAGCATTGAACGTGTTGTTAAATGTTATACAATATAGTAGACAAAGAGAGCAGGGGTCTCTACATTCTAGCCTGAAAACTTTCTCTTTCTCGCCAATATGTGTAGTTTGTGATCGATGCAATTAAACAGTCGGACATCCTGTCCTTTTCAACATTGTGTGTAGGTTTCTTCTTTTACATGTGCACGTATGTATGCGCGTACTGTTGTAGATAAATAGTGTATATGGGTATGTTACTTTTTTGTATTGATCATGTGTATAAGTATTATACATGGATATGTAAACCTTTATGCTGCGGCCTTTGAGCAGTTTTTATTGACGTGGATTATATAAGTAATTCAGTATAGTAATTAGCGATGCAGCAGCAGCAGCTTCCAGTAGTTGTAGTTGTGGTTGTCGTTGTGGTGTAGATGGTATAGTGCAAGTAGCTGTATTAGTAGTGTCGTCATTCGTCGTTTGTAGTCGTCGTGTCGTCGTCGTCGTTGTTGTTGTTCGTCGTCGTCGTCGTCGTCGTCGTCGTAAGTTAGTAGTCAGTAGTAGTAGCAGTAGTAGTAGTAGTATCGGTTGTAGTGTAGTGTACGTAAGTTGTAGTTTAGTTACTAGCAGTTGTAATAGTAGTAGTAATAATGGGCTGTGGTACGTGGTAATGTCTGGGGAATATGTGTTGTCATATTCAGTTCAGTATCTCTCTACACAATCATCTGACCCTTTCCCTCTATACATACTTTCTCTCTCTGTTCAGCCTTCCTCTTAATCCTACTTTACCAGCATCCGCCCCAACACCCACCCCCACCTACCCACCTTGCGCCCCCCCTCCACACCCACCCTCCATGGAAAAATTGGTCTCTCTTCACATCTTTTGCCACATGTCTTCAGTGCGGCTGTCTGCTGTATCAATTAGGCGAATAGCTCATTCCCTACAGCTCAGTAACGGTGAAAAGTTCATCCAAGGACACATCTAGAAATTTTGGTGAGTGGAACGGGGACTGGCGGAGGGAGAGAATAGCAAAAGAGAAGAGTAGGATGGGTGGTGGGGGTGGTGAGGAGGGACATAGGCAGTGGAGGAAATTCACTGGGTCAACCCATGATCACAGCAGTTGTAAGACTCGCTATGTAGTATGCTTAAGTTGAATGCAGTCGACTACATATTCACAATGTGCTTATCGCAGAGCGATGCGATGTAATCTTTTGACGTAAGATGTATGAGGCTTTACTTCATCTGAAGGGCTGTTCTTGTTCTGCGCGCTGATTAACAGTTATTACCATTTCTCCCCCTATGCATAATGGAAAAGACAGTAGATTGTGTGATCTGTTTCATTTTGACTGATCTATTGTTGGTTTCCTTGTATGTTTGACTGACTTTGTGATGACATTGCATGACTCTACTTCACTAACCATTTCTTCTTTTTACGATGTGTATGAAACAACGACGGTTGGTGATCATGGGGTGACCAAAGATCTAACGGTAATGGACCTTTGTGCCAGCATACCATCCGGTTATACACTTGGGTACCATGGGAGGGAAAGGTGGGGAGAGAAGACTGACCGGTACGGACAAATATGAATGGACAGGATCGACTTTGAGGGAGCAGAGACCTGGAGACCAAAGAATCGGGAGAGTACAAGGACTGCAAGGGAAACAGTGGCCTGCGGGGGCAAACGTGCGGACCTATCTCTAACAGGATGTGATTTACAACACCAGCGTCTGAGCACCTCCTCCTCCCCACAATGACAACAAGATTAAGTTAGCTAAAGGACACTGATTAGTTTTTTTCTGGACGGACGGCAAGACAGGAAGGATTATTTTAATTTAGTATGATGGCGCCACCACTCTCTCGTGCCGGAATTCCGCATGTCCAGTAACCACCTTTTCACACCCAACGTCTGTCTGTGGTCAGTAATTTTTTGACGCAGGATAAAGCTCTATCCATTTCCATGACAAACCTTTAGAGATGAATCTATTTTCTGTGCTTAAGTGAGAGATCTGCCATACCCTTATTCTTTCCCCGACAAAGTAGATAAAGTGATGAAGAGGAAGATTGCGGAGGGGGGGGGGAGGCGGGGATGGGTGTTTAGGTAAACAATAAATCGAAGTTTTGAATTATCATTCAAGAACAATTTTTAGCTCAAGGTAGATGAAATGACAGCCCTATCTACACTGAAAAAGGCAATACTGCAAATACACAAAAAGAAGAAAGAAAACTGGAGGGGGTGGCTTAAATATACACCTTTTCCAAATTTTTAAGGTCAAGGTTATGACCTTTGTAAGAGTGGACTTTCAAAACCGAAAAAATCTATTTTTAGCCATATCTCGGGCAGCGTGTTCTCGAACCATAGGGAAGCTGAAACTTGCGTAGTGAAGGTTGTTTGATTTATTGTATCCAAATATGTCAAAAGAAAATAATTAGGTCAAGGTCAAGGTCACATACAACATCATGCTCTCAAAATAGTGGGTGCGTCAATTGTTTGTCCCAAGACCCAAACGGTTTGGACACAGTCACCTCAAATGTTGTATCGTGCTGTGCCTCTGTGTCTCTCTCTGTCTTCTGAATGTCTGTCTCTCTCTCTATCTCTCTCTCTCTCTCTCTCTCTCTGTCTCTGTATCTGTCGGTCTGTCTGTCTGTCTCTCTCTATCTTTCTCTACTTCCTGCAGCCAAGTAAAGAAATCCACAAGGTAAGACCCACTCAATTGTAATGGACCCTGACGGCACAATGGTCAGCTTAAGACGCCAAATGGCCACCTGGGGGCATGGTCGGACCGAATGGGTTTTTCCACCGTGCATTCTTTACTTGGGGGTAGACAGACAGAAAAAAAATACCCACACTCACACACTAACGCCCCCCCCCCCCCCCCCCCCCCCCCCCCCCCCCCCCGACGAATTTATATTCTTTGAACAGTGAAATATCGGACAAACGGAAGCGTACTTAGTGCGGCCGTTTTGTCAATCCAGGCAGTTTTTGTCCGACAAAAAATTGAAAGTAGGACAAAACAGCCGGGTTTAGACGGTCGGTTTTGTCCGTCCCGGACGTTTTGTGTCAAACCTAGGACAAAACGGTCCGGGTCGAGACCAAATACGGCCGGCTACAACGCGCTGAGGGGCATGGTGCTATTAGTAGAAAGTTCTCTATCATAACGAGTACCATTAACGTTGGGAAATAGGATTCGGATGAACGATGGAGTGTGCATCCTTTCTCTAAGTGAGAGAACATTCGCTGCAGAGGGTTGTGATGTTGCTCTCCTGTTGTACGATCAAAGTCCCATGACAAACTGACCTTCTTCTAACCCTCGCTCTCCATGGACAGGACATTATTGAAAGGATATTAGCATCCCTTCCCCTTTCTCCATGTCTTCCTATTCGTTGACAAAAGTCGTAGGCACTTTCAGCGGGCGATTGGTGATCAGTTTACACTCTCCGCGTCTTCTCAACCTCTGGAGTGCATTGGAGCGCGATCTCTTCGATAGCAACAGACCTCGACCAGATGTTTCGATTTCTGCAGACAGAATACATACTAGAAGTCATTTCTTTGGTATGATTATGAAGGAAAAAAAAAACATTGATAGAAGGAACTAAGCAACACACACGTTTCCATTCCTTCATACTATCAGGGTGCATTTCTGGAACTAGAACAGACACAGACGATTTGCGATTTGAAAAAGGACATGTCACCCGTACGGTACGGACCATATAGAACGTTGATTTGTTTGCGGTTTTGATATGAAACTGAGATGCTTCACTCTAATAATTTTGTTGTAATTTCTGTCTCGCTCGCTCTGTGTGTGTTGTGTGGTGTGGGATGTGTGTGTGTGTCGTGTGCTGTGTGTGGGTGTGTGTGTGGTGTGCTGATTCACTAAGTTGCTTTTTCATAAACCTTGCGGAGAGCATGTAGTAAAGAAGTTGAATTGAGGTAGGTGTGGGGTGGATGGATGGGAGGAGGGTAGATTGAACGGGTTACCTCCTTAGTCTGTCTTTTGTTTCAGTCTCAATATCTTTTGCAACAATCCGAGTCTGAAACTATATCATGTGTGAAGAAAGTTCTACAGCATGTCAAATTATTATGCAGAAGAATACTGCAGTTCATGAAGCAATTTTTACAAGTACCTGAAATGAGATTGTCGTACTGATGTCACGCTGTTCCTACTCTGCAGTCTGCTGTGTCGAACACACTATCTACGATACTAATACTACTACTTCTACTATACTACTAACTCTACTACTATACTACTACTACTACTACTCACTACCACACTAATGGGCTTTTTTGATATATCAAGAATACGGATAGAATCACATTCAGCGCTTAATAATGAGTTTGTCACAAGAATCTCGATCTGAGCCAGAGCACATGGCATGTCATGTGCTGTCATTGGCCTGCATAGAAAGCTGTGGCGAAAGCGGTCAAAATCAAGGTCAAGTATTTTAGAATGGAGTGGAGACTGAATGCAACTTTTTTTTTCCTTATAAACTGTAACCAAAGAGTTGCCCTTTTTTACACTGAAACTTATTTGCGTTCAATTGAACAGTCAAATTCATATCTTTTTGAGAACCAGATCCGGAAGCTATGGCCATTGTTACAATGATGGAATGGAACAGGTGGTTGTTTTTTGCTTCAAAGATGATCCATGGCTTCTGTGCAAGATCAGATGGAAAAAGATCAAGCAAAGTTTCGGAATTGGATTATACTGATCCACAGTAGTGTGTATACTCTGATGCGCAAGACATGTAATTCCACGTTACTTTTACATCCGTAAAGGATAGCCGTACACTGCAGGCTGAGCCATCAGACGCTGCACCCTACCACAGTAAACTTAAACTTCTTGGATGTTATGTCTCATACAAGGTAATTGTACTGCAAAAATCTTTTCGGGAAACAGTTACATTGTTGTTTGCAACATATGGGCGTGGTTTCAATGAGAAGGGTTTGCGCACTTCCATCAGGGAGTGGAAAATAATTTGTGTTGAACAAAGATTTTGTAAACCCTTTCTAATGTCTGTCTATTTTTGGGGTTTGATTTTCTGACACATGGTTAGAAGACTGGCTTAAGCCCTGGGATTTTCACATTCACGAACTTTTGGAAGTTCGTAAGGATATAAAAGTCGGCTGTGTCGGAAGTGTCGGAAGCAAATTCGGGCCAAAAAACTTTCCTTCCGACTCTACCGACCACGATTACGATCAACATGCCGACTGACAGCCGACCAACAGCCGACTCTAAATTTTGTACGTCCTCTTACACAATTAAGGAAACATGTCAAAATTATTGTACTATTCCTTTTTGCTCGTCTCGTCAGAGAATGGGTTACCTTTTTTGGAA
>CM031611.1:25089583-25112434 GCA_018398815.1 Conus ventricosus | reverse complement strand
TTGGGGGGGTTTCTATCATATCTGTGATGGAGCGTCACATGCCTTGATGTGGGGCTACGTCACATGACAACCGCTTTGATTTGAATGAAATAATTTATATGTAACGAAATGTCTTTGAAGGGTTTTGCTAAGGTGCTTTTCTAAAGGTTTAGAAAAATTAGACAAAAGGGAAAAATCGGTCTGTAGTTCGAAGGATCCTGTGGGTCACCAGATTTTAAAAATGGCAAAACTTTAGCTTTTTTTAAAAATATTGTGGATTATAGCATTTCTGAATACAAAGGTTATAAATATAATTTAAGGCTATCAGAGATAATAGGTGCGGAAATGTTTTAAATTTTGCTATCTATATTACTGATCTGAGAGAGAGAGAGAGAAAAGAGAGACAATGACAATGACAAATGCTTTTATTGTCATAGCATTACACCCTTTAAAGACAAGGGGGTGAACATGAACAATTGTATGCACATTTCAATATTATTTACTGATTTCACACATGCATAAATACACGCACACACAAACGCGCGCCCCGCCACAAACAGCACACACACACACACAACACACAAAACACACAACACACACACACACACACACACGCGCGCGCGCGCGCGCGCGCGCGCGCGCGCGCGCAGCACACACACACGCACACACACACACACACCCCGCGCACGCACAGGGCCACACACACACACATTGATACAGGATCATCTTGACTAATTACTATTTTATCAAGTTAAATGTTATCGCACATTAATTCTAACTTACTCTTTTTATCTCATTGCCTGTGCTATAAATTAGCAACAGATTTAATAACAGTTTCATTATACTGGAAAGGACTTTTACAACTTTGTTCTGATGGGGAATGTTGGGGAAGGATTCCAGTATGGCACATTTTTTTACGGATATAAATCATAAGTGGTACAGTAAAATAAAACATGAGTTTCATTTTCGAATCCATTTCCAAATGATGGGCATTTAATATCTGTTTGGTCATTCGAAACCACTGAATACATTTTTTTAAGGCCAAAAACTCGGAGTCGAAATCTTGAGAAGCTGTCTCTATGCCACCTTATTAGTAACACATGATAAATATTTTTCAGGTTCAAAGACATTTTTGAAAAAAGTGAAACCATCTATATTTATCATTATCCTCCAACTCAGAATGCCAGTTCTGTTTAAAGCGGGAAAAAATAAGCGTATCTTTCAATCTAGAATAAAAGCAGATTCACACCCGACCCCTTGACTCAACCAAACTATGCCATACCTTTTTCTGTAAAAAATTTTTTGTACTTTTGATGCCCAATTAAAGTGACCAGATTCATGCTGCCTTAACAGCATTTCATAAGCCTGTCTACATATTCTTGACTTTGGGCAGTGACACGAGTTTTAACCAGTATTTGATACACTTTATTGATGTCCTAAGATAAATGGGTATTTTCCCGGGTCTTTCTCCAACACCAGATTGTTTGAGGCATGCAGGGGGACATTTAGGAATCTTTTATGGCAAAGGTGTGTACAGTTTCGATTTGTCTACAATCATTTTCTAGCCCCCAGACTTCAGCTGCATATGTTAAGATAGGTTCAATTTGCGAATCAAAGAGTTTCCAGAACAAACGTGCATCTATTGATCTCAGTTTTTTCAAGACTTTATGATTTCTATAACTCCTCTTTTCCTTTTCTACAGGGTTCCGACAGAGCAGAACTTACACTTAATTTTGTCGTGAAGAGCATGCCAGTATTTATAAGAATTCGTTACTTTAAACCCCTTCATCCCCATAGCACCAAATTTTCCACAGAGGCTAAATGTCCCCCCTTCCTAAAAAATCATTACGTTTGCTTTTCAAGGTTAACAGTTAAAGCCAAACGGTCAGCTTCTCTTTTTAACAGTTTAGTTGATTTTGAAGTCCAATGACTGTATCAGACAAACAGAACAACATCATCGCAAAAACCCAAAAGAAATATTTCAGTAGCACCAAGGTATTAACTGAAACCATGTTTTCCGCTTTTTGACAATCAGTAGCCAGTTCATTTATAAGAAAGAAAATAAATTGGGGATCAACAGACAGCCTTGTTTCACACCTCTAGGCATCAAAGCAATCAGAATAATAACACTTGCCACCCCACACATGCCAAAACATTATGTATATGCTTCTAAAAGGGGATTATACAGTTTACCTTTTACACCATTTTTCCCCATTATCGCCCAAGCACATTTCTGTTTACTGATCAAATGCCTTTCTGAAATCGACAAAAGCAACATATAGTTTTAGATTTTTTTTGCAAAAACTTTTCTACAATTGCATACAATGTGAAAATATGATCGACAGTACTGTACCCTGCTCTAAAACCTGCTTGCTCTTCAAAGATCTTGCTTTCTTCTTCTGTCCATTTCGTTATTCTTTTATTTAGTATATGTGTATAAACTTTACTAACAACACTTGTTAGGGCAATACCACGATAATTGTCTGGCTGGTTTACGTCTCCTTTCTTATGCAAAGGTACAATAATAGATTTAGACCATTCATAGGAAAGACTCCCATATCAAACAGCTTATTAAAGTAAACAACGAGGAAATCAACAACTGAGGCATCAGCATGTTTTAGCATTTCAGTGACGATTTTGTCTGGCCCTACGCTTTTTCCCGCTTTGAGTTTACCTATACTGGCGACAACCTCCTGCCATGGAAATAAGGCTGAGAGAGAGAGAGAGAGAGAGAGAGAGAGAGAGAAGAGAGAGAGAGAGAGAGAGAGAGAGAGAGAGAGAGAGACAGACAGACAGACAGACAGACAGACAGACAGAGACAGACATGTGGTCATGGGTATGAATAAGGCCGGCATGGGGAACAAACGACTGGACTGGAAGTGGGATGCCAGTGAAAATTTCAGTGGAAGAAAGTAATCAGCGGGGAAGATAACATAAAAGAAGAGTAATTTCCCTAACAGTGTGCCATGAAGCTGGGCAGGCAGTCTGGACATACAAGGGAACTGGACTGACCTGTGCACTGCTGATGAAAGAAGAGCTGCTCTGGAGTGTAGTCCAAAACAGGAAGTCTGGGGTCTCCACCTCCACTCCTTGCAAGCACTCTCTTGTACGCCTAAAGTTAAAAGCAATAAACAAAACTCGAAATTTTGCATTGGGCGAACTGAACAGATCAACAACAATATTCAGGGTAAGTTGTGGTAACAGATGTGCCGTTGATAATCCATGTTAGCTAATCAAATGAAGGATAAGAAGAGAACTTTCTACAGGCCATTTTCGGTCACAAACTGTTGAAATAGTGTTGCCCTGCTCTAGAATGTAGAAACAATGTGCTGATGAAAACCCAAACGAGCAAACAAACAAACAAACAAACAAACAAACAAACAAGCAAACAAAAAAAAGCAATGGTGACTGACGTTATGAAAGTTCATTTTACCATCAATTGTTAAACCAACATACGTCGTTGCTTTTAGACTACATAGATAGTTTGATGTCACCTTTGTACAAACATATGTCAATATGTCCTTTATGATCGTGAAACTAGAGAAAATATGGCCAAGAAAGCCCATAAAAAGTACGAGTGTTCAGTTTTTCCATAGTTGTTCCATAGTTAACAACTTATGTAATCATGTCTTTTTATTAAAAGCATCTGTACGTTAGAAAGTGGGAGGCTTCTGAAGACATGACTTAGATGTGACTGACTATATAATCAGGACCTACCATATCCAGATGGAAGTAAGCAGTGCTTCTTAACAACCTGTCTATAAATATACACGCTGTGATTTCATCTATTAGCAATATGAACAGGACAGAAACACATCCGTGCAGACCTGAATCTTATCCCAAAAGAGAGGGCTTCGTGTTCCACCATCAGTTATTTGGCTTGCTTACATGTCTTGGAAAAAAATAAAACATCTTTAAATGATATGGAACTGGATGGAACTGGATGAGCCTGGGAGTTTAAATACATTTGAAAAATCAGCAGATGAAGATTTACGCCAATTCACATAACATATCTAGAATATGTACTTTTCGTTACCTAATCTTTTGTATGCTTAAAATGTACCAATATTTGACTGCTAGTATCTTGTTCTTACATTTTCTCTGCACTCCTTGCTTAAAGTTGTCTTTGTGATCGTTGTGTTTCATTCAGCATGAAAATATAGACTTAGATCTAGGTGACATTATGTCTAACATAACTTCTGCACAAGATGTGTACTTTCACTTCAGGCAGAAGATGTCATTTGGGTTGTCAGTTAAAATGCCGAAATGCTATGAGTCATTGTCATTGTTATAGTGTTCAGACAATTGCATTAACAGGAGATGCTGATGGTTTTTAACTACGTTGAGAGCATAGACTTAGTTCTACTCTGGTGGGTCACAAGGGGACAGGAATCGCCTAACATTGTCATCTCCTGACATGGTTCATCCATCTCAAATGGTGGCTGGAAGGTTGAATTTGTCAGTATGCATCGTCTGTCTTGAAAAAGCGCCATTGTCAGAGAAGAAAATGAACCAAGAACACAGGTTCTTGACAGTTGCCTCTCAATGCCTTAAGATCAAGAAGAGATGTTTCTGCGAGAATAACTGAAAGGGAATGCAGTACCTGCATTACTTTTGGCGATCTCATGGCACAAATCAGTGATTTTGAGGATGAACCAGCCAACCCACCCCTCCCCTGTCCACAGCCACATGCTAGCCTGTCCTGCAACAGTCCCGGCACCGGCAGTGCACATGGAAGAGTCAGTGTCAAGCCGTCATGAGGCAACCCACACGAGGAGACACTGCACTGCTACCAAGTCACTTAGGTGGTGTTCAGTGGTGTCTGTTCTGGTTTAAACACAGGCAGGACACCACCTATTAAGTCCTCCACTGACGACGATAACTGCTGTGTCGCGGATCCAGTCTAAGTGAGCTTTCACTTTGGAGGACGTCACCAGATCCGTTTATCGACAGTCCCCGTAATTTGGCAATACCGGTAACCCCGACAGAACCAAACCAAGGCATAGACATGCAGAGCTAATCGAAACTACGGTTACCTTGAGAGCAGAGCATGAAGGGCCACGGAATTTGAAACATTGTTGTATGCTGATCGATAAGCACGAGGTTAACGTAGGTAATATTATGGATTGCCCTTCAGGCATGACGGGCTGTACTCCACGCTTTCTGTCATTAGTGATCCCGGCTTCAACTAAACTCGAGAGAAAAAGACACCTACAGTGTTGGTCAGGAAATTTGAGCAACACTCTCAGAGACGCATTCTTAATGTGAATGAAACTCTGCTTCTCCCAGTCTTCTCAATTGAGTCCATAGCAAACTCAGCTATGGGTAGGAGGCGGTCGGTGGTAAAAAAAACACTCCCACAAATACGTCGCTCTGATGGGAATCGAACCCACGACCTCCCAGCCAGGTGTATGTGACGCTGTATAATCACGTCGCCACGGCGGCTGGAGGCCATTCAAATTTCAATGGTGTCCTTTTTTAAAAAAAACTTTGTTATAAGTCAGTCTGTCAAAACTTTGTCAATGTGTTAAGTGCCTTACGAATGTTGCCCCTGCTGACTGGATGATAGTTGGTTTTTTTAAAAATAATTTTATTTCGTGTGTTCTCTGAATTAATTTGAATGTATACTTCCTTTCATTCTGCTTATTTTACATACAAAATAGATTTACCCCCCCCCCCTCCCCCCCTTGATAAATGATAACATCATGCATACTTTAAAAATTTATTTTTGTTCGTAAATCTTCTTCTCTCTCTCTCTCTCTCTCTATCTCTCTCCCTCTCTCTCCTCTCTCTCTCTCTCACTCTCTCTCTCTCCTCTCATCCCCTCTCTCTCTCTCTCTCTCTCCACCCATACTACGGTGATATCAATATTACTGACCAAATAAGCTTCCTTCAGTCCACCGTTGTCAGCGATATTTTCGCCAAGAGTGAGGTTACCGTTGACCTGTCGAACGATCAAAAGACAACAACACTGAAACATGGTTTTTACGTATGTTTTCATAACTAGCACGCGAGAGCATGCGCATGTGTGTGTGTGCGCGCGCGCGCGCGCGCGCGCGCGTGTGTGTGTGTTGTGTGTGTGTGTGTGGTGTGTGTGTGTGTTTGTGCCCACGACCTTCCAGCCAGGTGTATGTGACGCTGTATACCACATCGCCACGGCTTTTAACTTTTATCCCAAGATCATTTTCTTTTTAAATCATAGATACTGTTATGCCGCTTCTTTACGTAAACCGCTGTCATTGGTGAATTTGTGAGCGATTGCAAATCATTACTCTGTGGTGTGTGTGTGTGTGTGTGGTGGTGTGTGGGGTGTGTGGTGGGGGGGGGGGGGGGGGGTTACGTGCGTGCGTGCGTGCGTGTGTGTGTGTGTGTGTGTGTGTGTGTTTGTGAGTGTGTCCTGATCTGCACTGTGGCAACCAGGGGCGAGGGAAGGCATCATCTGGCATCTCCAACGCGTGCAAGGACCCAAGGAGTAAGATACGTTTCGTGGTCATGCTTTGGGATGCTGAAAGCCTCCTGAGCAGGATCTCTAGGAACAGTGAGGTGGAACACATCCTGCTGGAAAAGAACGTCCACATTTGCTGAATCTAAGACGCTGATCTACAGAAGAATTTCCGTCTTGTACTTGTCATAAACCGCAATACCATCCGCGTGACGAAACAGGTTCACCAGTTGTTTAGAAATGCCGCCCAGACTCTGTCGCCATGATGTCCCATATGCAAGGCTGCTTAAATGTCAGATTAGTGTTATGACCAGTCCTGATCCGAGATTGCCATATCCCGTTTCATTTGCTTAAATCCCAAACTGACACCCGTTTCATTCGCGAAGTCACAAACTGGCATCCACCTTGGGCAATATCTTCCCTGGGAAATCTGCAACAAATTGCTCTTCTGGTGACGCAATACTGGTTTCTTTCATCACTCCTGTCATTCCTATTGTTTTGACCGGATCAGGTCGACTCAGATGCGGACATGGCCACAGAAACAGACATCACGAAATGGGATGCACACGGTCAGTGTCACGGACAGACGTGATGACGTCACGGGCTCTCATTTTCTTTTCTACCTTCTTCTCAACTGTGGTGCCGTTGTAAATGACGTAATCCTTAGTCAAGAAAAAAAGAGAGCAAAATATGACATACCACAATATAGAGTGAACGAGTCGATCAGTTTTATATAAACACGTTAAGAAGTAGCTAATCGGTAAGACTACTTAGAGTATATACTTGTGTGTGCTCTGCTTTGTAGTGTTTCTACTTTGTCTTTTTTGTAGTGAAAACGCCTGCCAGTCGACCAGAAAAAGGCTATTAGTAAACCCATCCGATTGACAGTTTTCGGTAAATCCGCAAAAACAAAATCTTTATCCACATTGGCCAACACGCACAGACAAGGACCCCATCTCTACCAATACACCCTCTTCGTCTGCCTCTCCCTCCCTCCCTCCCTCCTCTCTCGTCTCTCCTCTCTCTCTCTCTCTCTCTCTCTCGTTCCCCTGAAAAGTACCCTCCCTCTCATACACCTTCTTCTGCCTTCCTCTCCCTCCTGTCCCTTCTTCAACCCTCTCCCATTCCCACCCCTGCCCTTTCTCTCCTCTTCATCTCTCTCCCACCCATCCCATCCAATCCTCACACGTTTTGTGCACGGCTTACAATATACAGCTTTTGTTCGTCTCCAGAACAGAAAAGATCCGACACAAAGAAGGTAAAACTGGTGTTACCTGCCAGGCAAGCTTCCTCTCTCGGGTCTTGTAAGGTGAAACAATCCCAGCGCCTCTGACAACAAAGACATGTGTTTCCACAAATAATTTTTCTTTTTTTTTCCTGAAAGATTTCATTGAAGGTGTGAAAAATGGACCGTGAGAGGAGAGAGAGAGAGAGAGAAGAGAGAGAGAGAAGAGAGAGAGAGAGAGAGAGAGAAGAGAATAAATCAAGAAATAAATACATAAATAAGTAGATAGTTTCAGTAATCAAATAAATATATGAACAAACGAATGGTGATTCCCTGTGTAAAGCAGTTCATTCACAAGGACTGGTGAATTACCGGAAAATACACTGCAACGTGAAAACCGATCACGAAGGTGAAAGCAAAACAATCCAGCCATCAACACGAAAAACAGTCGTTAGGTTTTGCAACTGTTACTCACAACTTGCAATGTGTAATAGTCACGATCGATCGCTAAGTCTTTTTTTTTCCAAAGAGAGCTTTTCTCTGAAAATTCATATTAAAAGACGTTTACAAAAAGAAACACACACACACACACACACACACACACACACACACACACACACACACACACACATACACACACGCTCTGATATATAATAAATATATATATATAATATATATATATATATATATATAAATATATATATATATATATATATTGTATCCTTAAATGGATCTCAAGCATAGGCTTAAAGATTGTCCCCTACATTTTATACTGTTTGCATAATGTTTTAGTTTTTCAGCAACTTTTTTTCCTCTCTACACTTTCGTGTTGTTTTATTTACTACCTTTCGCTGGCTGCTTTGGGGTGCTATTGGATTCTCTTTTCAATCCTTGGTGGTGAGAACACCACAGAATTACGGACTGTGGTGTGCGTCTATTTGATGCCAAGAGCACAGACACAATCAGCCGTGTCTCCCTGATGAGTCCGATCCAGTGGACGAAAGGCCTAGGAGCAGGCAATACATATAAATCTGCCTTCAAGAGGGATTGCGATGGTTCCCTCATGCAGCTAGCGAAGTTTAAAAAAAAATATTTATGATATATATTTCCCATTTTCTTCATCTTAGATTTTATTTTCTTAATTTCGAATCTTTGCCAAGTCAATACTATAATGATGGAAGAATTGTTAACTTGCACTTGTTTTCCCCCCGCACTATCTTAATTGTTCAGCATATATATTGTTTGGTCAATTAGTGGGCGATTGCATCTCCTAGGATATCCAAGTAAAGGTTGTTCTGCACAATTCTTAGGCCGCTGACAATGCTTGGGTTATTGAACAGCAGAGCTGACCACTCGGAATGTTCCATATCTTTTGATCTCCCTTGCATCCTTAAATGGATCCTCAAGCATAGGCTCAAAGATTGTCCCCTACATTTTATACTGTTTGCATGTTTTTTTTTTGTTTTTTCAGCAATTTTTTTTTTCCTCTCTACACTTTCGTGTTGTTTTATTTACTACCTTTCGTTGGCTGTTTTGGGGTGCTGTTG
Source organism: Conus ventricosus (assembly GCA_018398815.1). Lineage (NCBI taxonomy): Eukaryota > Metazoa > Mollusca > Gastropoda > Neogastropoda > Conidae > Conus > Conus ventricosus. The sequence goes on along the minus strand of CM031611.1, from coordinate 25,103,241 downwards.
GATTCTCTTTTGAACCCTTGTGGTGAGAACACCACAGAATTACGGACTGTGGTGTGTCTCTATTTGACGCCAAGAGCTCAGACACAATCAGCCGTGTCTCCCTGATGAGTCCGACCCAGTGGACAAAAGGCATAGGAGCAGGCAATACATATAAATCTGCCTTCAAGAAGGATTGCGATGGTTCCCTCATGCAGCTAGCGAAGGGTTTTTATATTTATGATATATATTTCCCATTGTCTTCATCTTCATTTTTTCTCTTAATTTCGAATCTTTGCCAAGTCATTATGCTAATGATGGAAGAATTGTTAACCTGCACTTGTTAACCTGCACTTGTTTTCCCGCACTACTTAATTGTTCAGCTGTATATATAAATATATAAATATATATATATATATATATATATATATATATTCAACGACTGCCAAAACACAGAACTGTCGACGTTCTCAACACAACCTTGATTTATCTGCTTTAAAGACATGAGTGTTTCGATCATCGTGTTAGTTGTAAATGTTGGTGTGTTCTGTACGTATACATACGTTATTTCCGTCCGTGCCACGAGTGATCTGCCTTTACCTGGAGACAGCCACCCCCAAAAAACAACAACAACAACAACAACAACAAACAAACAAAAAACAACAAACAAGCAAACAAAACAAAGCAAAAAACTATGAGGTCGTCTGGTCTGTTAAGGAATGGCAGCCAGAAAGCAGCCTTGTGTCGTGCTAACATGGCACTCATACTAGCCATTTTCGTAGTGCAAGGATATACTTTGAATTCAGTGCATAGTGTAGTATACTGACGTCAAATGAAGACTAGTGCAACGTCCAACCAAGACTACGCAAATAATGACTAAGTTAAACCAAATCAGCAAAATATGTTCTAAAATCCGTGGGCAAGTTCTTACCTGTCTTCACGCACGACGTGTAAAAGGCCCTGGCTTTTCGGATGGCGTCTGGTGCTTTGGGGTCTTGGTCCTTCAGCAGTTCTGTCCCGACATGAATTGTAGAATATCACCCGAGAGAGAGAGAGAGAGAGAGAGAGAGAGAGAGAGAGAGAGAGAGAGAGAGAGAAGGCACACAGTGGAAACCATAAAGAATTCACACTCTCAAAACGTGGACTGGTGTCATGATGTCATGAAACCTTATAATCAGTTTAAATAATGACATTTGCACTGCTGTAGCATAAATTACCAAGCGACAAACTGAGAACAGTTTGAAATTCACACACAGTTCCTGAACGAATGATGAACTTGCGCACATAAGCTAGGCCAGGTGTAACACGCCAAAACCATTCTAGAAACCAATACTACTGACTTGCTTTCATACGTGTCTCTCCGATGTGTTTTACTCCATCAGGAATCAAAGTGCCCGTGATCAGAAAACATCACCTTTATTTCCTATACAGGTGCCAAATAAGCACACAAGTTCACACAGTTATTGATTGTTAAACGTAAATCCAATCTTGAAAATCCGACAGAAAGGAGAGGTCTGTGAAAGTGAAGGTATCGTGTCGGGTTTAGAGTACAGGGATGTCTCGTTAAAACTCCACGGAATGACTTCGCCTGGTAATGCTTTTTATCCGGGCCGTGATTAAAATGTGTTAGACCGACAAATCACTTTCCTACACACACTGGCGTTCCTTCAGATAACAAAGTCTCTCCCTTTGTGTTTTCACTGTTCCTTTGTGGTTTAAGGAGAAGAAACCACATCGGATGGTCTTATTACATAAGACAGAAAGTAGAGCTTAGTGGAATGAATGTACACTAAAAACGGTAATGTCAAAATCGTTTTGCTTCTTTACACATGGATACTGTGATAAAGAAGGGTGAAAATAACAATAGTAGTAATAATAGTAGCAATAGGAATAATACTAATAGTAAGAAGAAGAAGAAGATGAAGACACACGTACATAGCATGCTACCCAGAACACTTCTATGGATGTTTTACAGCAAAACAACAACGACCACAACAATAATAGACACATGTCGCACGCTATCTAGAACATTTCTGTGGGTAGTTTTCAACAACAGAACAAGTACAACAACAATAACAACAACAATGATGATACTACTACTACTACTAACTACTACTACACTACTACTACGTGCATACAACGCGCAGACAATCCTACATAAAATGTTATATTGATAATACACATTTGACCTACACATGAACATAGACCTGACACACTATGAAAGAAAGAAAACAACAAACAAGCCTACCATACACACATTTCTCTACAATAGCGCATACAAAGAAACATGAACGTTATTCACACATACTACATATGTGCGGAAGTACTTATTGAGGCGATGGACAAGCCCCAACCAGACGTAATGCTTAGAGAAGAGAGGAGTTTTAAAAGGCAGCGTATCAGAATGCAAGGGATTGTCAGGGAGTCTGTGTATCAGGGAATGTGTTCAATGTCGTTGGGGCTTGGCAAGAAAGAGATTGGTGTCTACGAGTCGTGCGTCTGGTAAGGGACGTTCCCAAGAAGCCGAGTATCAGAGGAAGAGGAGAGCAGGCGACACGGATTATATACATTTGGGGGAGAGCAGAAAGATAGTATGGTCCAGTGCCACTGACAGCAGAAAAACACAGACACAGACACAGACAGACAGACAGACAGAGAGAGAGAGAGAGAGAGAGAGAGAGAGAGAGAGAGAGAGAGAGAGAGAGAGAGAGAGAAAGTAAGCTGGCATGTGCCATGGAAGAACAGCTACACTGTGGGTATGTTTCATTAAAAACAAACAAACAAACAAACCAGGTTAATACTTTAGTGATCAGATGTAACGTTACGCTTCCTTTACTGAGCGTCCTCTCTCTCTCTCTCTCTCTCTCTCTCTCTCTCTCTCTCTCTCTCTCTCTCTCTCTCTCTCTCTTTCTGGGTTTCCATGTCAATGAGATCATGTAACGTTTTGTCAATGTACATCGCACCGAATTGCGCAATGAGCTGTACAGCTTAATAGCAATAAACTTCGTTGTCCTCTCTCTCTCTCTCTCTCTCTCTCTCTCTCTCTCTCTCTCTTCTCTCTCTCTCTCTCTCTTTCTGGGTTTCCATGTCAATGAGATCATGTAACGTTTTGTCAATGTACATCGCACCGAATTGCGCAATGAGCTGTACAGCTTAATAGCAATAAACTTCGTTTCTCTCTCTCTCTCTCTCTCTCTCTCTCTCTCTCTCTCTCTCTCTCTCTCTCTTTCTGGGTTTCCATGTCAATGAGATCATGTAACGTTTTGTCAATGTACATCGCACCGACTTGCTCAATGAGCTGTACAGCTTAATAGCAATAAACTTCGTTGTCCCTCCTCTCTCTCTCTCTCTCTCTCTCTCTCTCTCTCTCTCTCTCTCCTCTCTCTCTCTCTCTCTCTCTTTCTGGTTTCCATGTCAATGAGATCATGTAACGTTTTGTCAATGTACATCGCACCGACTTGCTCAATGAGCTGTACAGCTTAATAGCAATAAACTTCGTTGTCCCCCCTCTCTCTCTCTCTCTCTCCTCTCTCTCTCTCTCTCTCTCTCTCTCTCTCTCTCTCTCTCTCTTTCTGGGTTTCCATGTCAATGAGATCATGTACGTTTTGTCAATGTACATCGCACCGACTTGCTCAATGAGCTGTACAGCTTAATAGCAATAAACTTCGTTGTCCTCTCTCTCTCTCTCTCTCTCTTCTCTCTCTTCTCTTCTCTCTCTCTCTCTCTCCTCTCTCTCTCTCTCTCTCTCTCTTTCTGGGTTTCCATGTCAATGAGATCATGTAACGTTTTGTCAATGTACATCGCACCGACTTGCTCAATGAGCTGTACAGCTTAATAGCAATAAACTTCGTTGTCCCTCCCCTCCCTCTCTCTCTCTCTCTCTCTCTCTCTCTCTCTCTCTCTCTCTCTCTCTCTCTCTCTCTCTCTCTCTCTCTCTCTCTCTCACCACGGATTGCGACTGTCAGTTCGGCTCCTACAGCTGCCAAGATCTGCCATGCAGGTCTAGAGGCAGAAGGCGGGTTGTTCTTCATCCACGTGCCACAGGCGAACTGGTAGAAGTCGTCACAGGGGTTTACTGCAGGATCTATACTCTCCGAAATTGCCGACGCTGCACACACACACACACACCACACACAACACACACACACACACAAAACAACACACACACACACAGCACGCACGACGGACGCAAGTACGCCCGCACGCCCGCACACATATACAAAGCACAGAACGCACGCGCGCGCACGCACACACACACACACACACACACACACCACACACACACACACACACACACACACACACACACACACACACACACATACACACACACACAATCCGTTTTTGAAGCATGGACGCTGTTCTTATGATTACACTAGGTCAAATTTAAAAATCAACGTATTGAACGTTAAAGTATGAAAGACAGATTTCAACTATTCTCTATTAACACAGACACATAAGGGCATTAAGTGCACGATTCCTTTTTTTATTTATTTAGTCATTACTCTACCCATTTATTTATTTATTTACTTTTATCTGTTTTTAATGTCATGTTTGACTTCAGCTATTCTCTGTTAACACAGACACAGTAGGGTATTAAGTACACGAATCCCTTTTTTCTGGAATGCTGAATAATGTCTAATTCGCGATCATTCGTCAAGATTCTAGATGCCTGAGGATGCAGAGAATACAATAGAATACTCTTCACTGATATAATATTGAATCCTGGCTTCTTGCAGACCGGTCACATTGGTCATGAGATGAGTGCACTGAACAAGGCCACACGTCGTACCATTTGTCATCGAGGTTAAATCTGCATTACTATCAAACTCAATGCATTTGACGCCATATAGCAAATTCTGCAAACTGTCCTTTCCTAGTTACCGTATGTTCCTTCGTAAACCATACCTGGAACAACAGTAGGACTGTATTCGTATAATCATATACCGACTACAAGCGGAAACTCTTTAGAGGCCTCGGTGTACTGCATATACGATTGCAATCTGCAACGTTTCACTCTCTCTCTCTCTCTCACACACACACACACACACACACACACACACACACACACACACACACATACACACACACACACACACACACACACACACACACACACACACACACACACATATGCACCATGGGAGGTTTAAGAGAGAGAGAGACAGAGAAAGAGAGAGAGAGAGAGAGAGAGAGAGAGAGACAGAGAGACAGAGAGACAGAGAGACAGAGACAGAAACAGAGACAGACAGACAGGAAATGGCACAGGATGAGGAAGGTCACAGACATAAATTTTACGTACCAATTTGAAGACAGTTCGGTGTGTTGCAGGTATCTGAAAAAGGAAATCACCCAAAAAGTATATCAATAAACAAACACCTCTGCACTAAGATAGAAAATACTGGAGTGTGTGCATTTTTGAGAGAGAGAGAGAGAGAGAGAGAGAGAGAGAGAAGAGAGAGAGAGAGAGAGAGAGAGAGAGAGAGATGCACGCACTCGCGCACGTGCCTGTGCGCTGAATCTCTCATACTCTGTCGTCTGTCTGTCCGTCTGTCGGTCTGTCTGTCTGTCTGTCTGTCTCTCCCTCTGTCACACACACACACACACACACACACACACACATACACACACACACACACACACACACACACACACACACACACACACACACACACACGCACGCACGCACGCACGCACGCACGCACGCACGCACCACACACACACACACACACACACACACACACACACACACACACACACGTAGAGAGAGAGAGAGAGAGAGAGAGAGAGAGAGAGAGAGAGAGAGAGAGAGAGAGAGAGAGAGAGAGAGAGAGAGAGAGAGAATCTATATAAAGACTACAATACATGCATAGATCAACAACACATGGAGAATGAAAGAAGAACGAAGCAATAGATCGTTACCCATAAATGAATTAACGATCAAAACAGTCTTAATGTCCACTAAGTTCCATGAGTAAAACATATACGCGAGTTAATTCAACCCGATAAGTAAACCTATAAAATATGAAATGAATAGTTTGGAAGAATGCCGAAAGCGATTCTGAAACAGCTGAAGTCCATAATGGCACTCACCATCTTTCTTCATGGGCTCTTTGTCGTCTTTTTCGTTGTCTTTTTTGTGTTCCGAGTAGAAGACGATGGAGAGGACCATGAAGATGATGGCGATTATGAACAGTGCCACCGATAGTCCGATGTAGCATTTCTCCCTCTTCGATGGGCCCTTGGAGAAGCTGCATGAGTACAAAATGTCATTCACTATCAACCGATCTCTCTCTCTCTCTCTCTCTCTCTCTCTCTCTCTCTCTCTGCTCTGTCTCTGTGTCTCTGTCTCTTCTCTCTCTTTCTCTCTCTCTCTCTCTCTCTCTCTCTCTCTCTCTCTCTCTCTCTCTCTCTCTCTCTCTCTCTCTCTGAAATTGACTCAGTCTGTCAGGGTGAGGTAAATGCCACCAACAACGATCGAGGTGTCTTCTTATCTTTCGTTCGTAATGGCAGTAACCTGTTCATGTTCTATTTTACAGAGGGGTATCTTTCTTGGGTACACATGGATACATTTCTTTCACATGTGTACGCCAAGATCACTGATTCCTACTTCACACTTCCACGCTGTGCGCTGGCATCGACAGATACTAGCCAAGGTTCCAATCCACAGGTGTAGTGGTTGATGCCGCGGGTTTGCTTGTTGGGAGATCATGGGTTCTATTCTCCTCAAAGGCACCCACCTGTCGGTGTTTTCGGTCCCAACCAGCTCCTGGTCAAAGCTGAATCTGCTCATAGCTCCTGACCAACACTGCCGGTGTCCGACCTCCGGGATCGGGCTGATGCCTGGGTACACTATAAACAGAAGTGCAGAATACTGCTCTCTCATGTAGTTTGCGACACGCGTGAAACTCTACCAGCAGCCGTGGAGTAGCAATTAGCGTCATAGATTTCCCGTTGGGAGGTCATAAGTTCGATTCCCGTCAGCACCTTCAGCGATTTTTTTTTCTCGGCAAACGTTCATTCAGCTCCTATCCAGAGCTGAGCTCGGAGTCGATTTTCATCCACTCACTGAATGTGTCTCTGCGAGTGTTGCTCAAATTTTCGGACGAAAAGTATCTGTATCTCGCGCGTCTGCTTGATGCTGCGTCATGTTATGAAAATGAGCGTAGATTCCAGCACTGTCATGCAGTCTCTGCTTGATGCTGCGATGTGTCATGAAAGTAAGCGTAGACTACAGCGCTGTCATGCAGTCTCTGCTTGATGCTGCGATGTGTTATGAAAGTAAGCGTAGATTCCAGCACTGTCATGCAGTCTCTGCTTGATGCTGCGATGTGTTATGAAAGTAAGCGTAGATTACAGCACTGTCATGCAGTCTCAAGCGAAATTGAACTCCATAGCATCACCTTCGTGATCCTCATCCTCACCGGTGAACATATGGAAAAAAAGTCTCATAATCTGTCATCGTTTACGCCTTATGCTCATGGTGATCTCAGTTTCCATTTCCTTGTCATGTCTATGTCCTCGGTGGAGCTAGTGTTGAGTCGCCCGAATCGGCGCGTTGATGGGGACTGTCGTTGGACGGATGTGGTGGCGCCCTCTGGAGGGAGGGGGTGGGGCGTTCACTCAGCCCGGCTCCGCGACTAGGTAATAATTGTCGTGGGGGGGGGGGGGGGGGGTGGAAGGGGGGGTGTGTGGAGGGGGGGGGGGGGTTAGTAAGTGGTGTTCTGCGTGTACTATATCAGAACAGGCACCACTGAACACTACCAAAGTGAACCAGCAGTGGTACAGTGGGGGCGGCCCTTTAGGTCTATTCCCTTTAGGTCTATTCTCTTTAGGTCTATTCCCTTTAAGTCTATTCCTTCCAGGTCTATTCTCGTTAAGTCTTAGGGATAGGGTTAGGGATAGGGTTAGGGTTAGGGTTAGGTTAGGGATAGGGTTAGGGATAGGGTTAGGGTTAGGGTTAGGGATAGGGTTAGGGATAGGGATAGGGTTAGGTTAGGATATGTTAGGGATCGGGATAGGTTAGGGATAGGGTTAGGGATAGGGATAGGGTTAGGGTTAGGGATAGGGTAGGGATCGGAATAGGTTAGGGAGGGTTAGGGATAGGGTTAGGGTTAGGGATAGGGTTAGGGTTAGGGTTAGGGTAGGTTAGGGATAGGGATAGGGTTAGGGTACTAACCCTATCCTAAGACTTAACGAGAATAGACCTGGAAGGAATAGACTTAAAGGGAATAGACCTAAAGGGATAGACCTAAAGGAATAGACTAAAGGTACCTCCCGGTACAGTGCCTCCTCTGGTGTGTTGCCCCATGGCGATGTTGACGTTGAAGGATTATTGATGCAAGGACTGCGACAGGACAATGCCGGGTGTCACTGTGGACGGAAAGCTGAAATGGGCGATGTAGTGCAGAAGATGATGTATGAAATATCAGCTTGAAACTCCATAGCTTAAAACAGCTTAGCATCATCTACCTCATCCTCACTGCAATCATACGAAAAGGGGTTCAAATTGTTTAGCATTTTGTGCCTTTCGAGCCCCTCTGACAAGACGACCTCAGCTTTGATAATTATTCTCTTTCAGACAATACCTGTAGGTTTGTGTCGACGGTATGGGTATCGGCAAAATCATGGGGAATGTTGTTCCATGGGTATGGTAGCGCCCTCAAGAGAAGGGCACTCACTCACATTGTCTCCAGGACTAATTCATTGTTATTTTCAGCATGGAGCTTAGTGGATGGTTTTCTGCGTATGCTGGATCAGAACAGCCACCAAAGAACAACATGAACATGGAAGTTGGGGTTATTATCTGATTGAATCAAACAGCTAGCATATGTCTGATATGTTGCTGCAAATTCTTCACATCTGAATATGTTATGAACATTTTTAAAAGGCCAGACATCCAACATCTTTCTCTCTACTTTCAAGTTTTGAGGTTAACGATTGTACGAACCATTTTAAGATTTTCATTTTCAGACCAGTCTTTGAGAGGAGTTTTCATGGACACCCTGGTTTAATCTAACAGTAAAATGTAAATGCAATAAATGCATGCTTTCTGAAACATTATACTGGAATTTTGAAATAGATACTTCGGACCGAATCTTCCTTTTGTCTTCTGTTTGAGATCAAAGTCAAATAGCAACATCTCTCCAGATAGATAGATAGACAGACAGACATTGATTTATTTACACTTGTGTTTTTACTTTTTAAAAGATACGTTTGTGCAAGCAATTCAGCAGCTCATTTTAGGTATGCTCATCCTGCCACATCGGTATCCCACTAACTCCATCTTGTGTTCCTTTCCAAGTAACTGTCTAACGCATCTTTGAATGGTTTTGTCACCAACTGCCAAGGGTACACTGCTTTCACAGTCGCCCCAGTCATTCTTTGCCTTTCAGCTTGTCTTTTCATAATTCCCGCCGTGTATGTTCATCACACGTGAATGCAAGTAGGCACGACGTCTCTCCTGTCTTAGCCTGAATTGTTTAGTTCACACACACACACACACACACACACACACACACACACACACACACACACACACACATACACTCACACACACACACACACACACACACACACACACACACACACACACACAACACACAGAGAGAGAGGAGAGAGAGAGAGAGAAGAGAAGAGAGAGAGAGAGAGAGACCTCACACACACACACACACACACACACACACACACACACACACACACAGAGATAGACAGAAAGAGGGAAACAGAGAGAGAGAGAGGAGAGAGAGAGAGAGAGAGAGAAGAGAGAGAGAGAGAGAAGAGAGAGGGAGGAGGGAGAGAGAGAAGAGAGACAGAGACAGAGAGAGCGAGAGAGGAGGCAGGTTGCTGACTGTATTCATCCATAAATAAGATTATAAATGATACAATGCTTACGTAGTTTCTTGCAGACCCAGTTCCTGCCTGCTGCTGCCGGTGTCGTATATAATACTGTCGCTCATAAAATCGTGTCGCAGCGACAGTATTTCCCGGGAAATACTGCATTTTATGGACAGCTACAATATTCTATGGGACATTTTTCGTGAAAAGTTGTCGCGCGACATTTTTTTCCAGCAATTATTGTCGCTGCAACAATATTTCACGTGAAATGCTACCGCTGCGATACAATTCCACGGCGACAGTGTTATATACGACACCCGCACTGGCGGAGGTACTGCTTTTGTCCATGTTGAGGGGTCAGCGGTGATGGACAACTGCCCTTCCTGTCCGTTGTTGAGGGTCAAGGCTAGGTCCCGTGACTGGTCCTTTAAGACACAGTCAATAGACAATGGTCGATGGATGACAAGGGGCGTGCGTTTCATGTGTATGTGTACGTGTTCTCTCTCTCTCTTGTCTCTCTCTCTCTCTCTCTCTCTCTCCTCTCTCTCTCTCTCTCTCTCTCTCTCTCTCTCTCTCTCCCTCCCTCCTCTCCCTCTCTCTCTCTCTCTCTCTCTCTCTCTCTCTCTCTCTCTCTCTCTTCTTTCCTCTCTTTCTTCTATGTGTTTCCCTTTTCTGTCTATCTGTGTGTGTGTGTGTGTGTGTGTGTGTGTGTGTGTGTGTGTGTGTGTGTGTGTGTGTGTGTGTATGTATGTTGTGTGTGTGTGTGTGTGTGTGTGTGTGTGTTAGCCTGTGCTTTCGTGTGTGTGTGTGTGTGTGTGTGTGTGTGTGTGTGTGTGTGTGTGTGTGTGTGTGTGTGTGTGTGTGTGTGTGTGTGTGCGCGCGCGTATGTGTGTGTGCATATACATTATTCCCACTATTGTAAATTATCACAGTAGAGTTAAATTCGAAAACCTAACACTCTTGGCATGCACAGCGTGTCACCATAGTACAGTCCCTTTCATCGAATTTCACTCTCGCCTTAGAGGTTCTGCTTTCAGTAGCGATTGTCGGTTTGTACATTTGACTCTTTGTGTGCATATTTAACCGAACTTCATGAAAAGATGGAAAGAACGTTCATATATTGGAAGGGACTTGTGATGGGGATCTCAATCAATCCTGTATTTTTCACTGTGCTTTACAGGAAAAGTATCGCATAATCTTATTAGGTATGACATAATCAATGATATAAAATGCTTGGCATCATTGTTAAAGGCCATCAGTTTTAAAACCGAATATCTTTGTCTCATGATCCTTTTGCATGGAATGCGTGATTGAGATTGCCTGCAACGAGTCTTGACTGTTTTATTACCTCAGCTACGTTTACGATCAGTTCTGCTGCTTAGTTTCGCTGTCGGCAAGATTACATAAAAACCACAGAGTATCTGTTTCAATAAAAGTTTGTGAGAAGAAGTAGAAAAGAAAAAGATACACCCGAAGGTGCGGGTGGGACCCAGAGAAGTACTGTGCTCCACTGCCGAACAAACCAGCTGGGAGCAATCCTGCACCACCCTTGGAAGCCTGCGCTGTGTTCACATAGGGTGCAGGCACGCACTTTAAACATCAGGGGACAAAATTGCTCCCTGGCAGGTATCTTTGTATAATGGCTACCGGATGTGACACGGCAGAATCCTCACGGACGCGTTTCCATGGATGTACCAGCCCATATTTCATGACTGCAGAGCCCATCGGTGGAAAACGCCACTGTCAAGCAACTGCCGTGCGCATCCCGCAGTCCACGCGTTGCTGTTCCGCTGACAGGTGAAGACAGCACAACTCTGGACATGGCCAAGCTTTCGCTATGAGGTCTTGCTTACACTTTGAGAGAATCCCGCGTCACAGTCTTTCCCGCTGTCAACGGAACTTTACCCGTGGTTGGTGGATCTTTCCTCCCCGTCTCTGGACCTTTCCCCAAAGTCGGCCAAAAGGCGAAAGTTGGTGAGAAGATGGATTGTGGCCCAAGAATGAATCCACTACTTTTTGATGTGGATCAGTGGCGTGGACCTGCATTGGAGGGATCGGATCCGGGACTTGATCATAAAGATTACATGTAAACAAGTGGGTTGATTTTAACAGAACGTGACAGAATGTGACCACAGGCCAAACCCAGTGAAGTTGAGTGTGGATTGGGATCCCAGGGCAGAACCAGGGCCCGTTGTGGAGGATAGAGCCAAAGACGTCTGAATGAATGAATGAATGAATGAATGAATAGGAAAAACATGTTGGAAGGATGGAAAGACAGCCCAAGGACAAACCCAAGAGACGATTTTAAGAAATATGCAAGGGAGGTAATCTGTGTCACAGCTCGCGTTCAGCGAGAGTGACGCCGCCGTTTTCATGGGTCAGACGCAGATGGTTGGCACGTTCAAAGCCCCATTTGTTTACAGTTCAATCAGAGATAAAAAAAAAAGTCAAAACATGGGTGCGAATCGGAATAGTTTCATTCAAAAGACGAGCGATAATGAAATAAAACCAACAGCATTTACTGCTTTTTTTAATGAAGAAAAAAGTAAATACAATGCAGCCGGCCTTCAATGGCAAGGCATGCTGAATATCATATTTGTCATCATCATCATCTTCACACATCATTTGATATATTGTTGTAACTATAATGATATGATAATGGTAATCATAATTGGAACGACAATAACAACGATAATGAGGAGGAGGAGGAGGAGGAGGAGGAGGAGAGAGGAGGAAGAGAAGCAGGAGGAGAAGGATCATGATGATGATAATTCTAATACTTTTGTTTAAGTGGCATCAGTTATCGGATCAGTGAAGCACCTAAGGCGGTGATTTCCCCCCTAAGGCCGAAATTCTCCTCTTCGTTTTTTTTAAAAATATTTTTTTAAGCGCTTCACACTTTCCTCTTCATCTGCCAGAGAAACAAAAAGCGGAAAAAACAAAAAAAACAATTTCTACTTCTAACTCATTTTTTTCTTTTCTTTTCTTCTTTTTTCCCCTTTAACCAGCCTCTTACACACCATGCATAGTCTGTGTGCTCTCTTACAACAAATGGACATATTCTTGCTGATTTTAGTCTTTCGGCGTTTGACACAAAGTGTCTGGGTTTGGTAATGTTCTAATGTGTGGTGTACCGATACTCTCACTCTATATGCTGCTTATATACAAAGAAAACAACACAAATAAAAATAGACTGTTAATCATTTTCATTTCTTCCAGTCTTTCCCAAGGTTTTTCTCTTCTTTTTTTTTGGTCCTCCAACCACAAGGCGTCTGGGTTTTTATTATGTTCTTATGTTTAGTATGCTGACTCTCTCATTCTGTTGTATTTTTACCGCTCATACACAAAAAGGACACGACTTTAATCAAGAAAAAAAACACCCTCACGATAGCTTTAATGAGATTAAATACGCTGTGTGTGTGTGTGCGTGCACGTACGCTATTGTGTGTAAATTGAAAGTATTAATTGCGTGGCAGAAGAGAGAGAGAGAGAAGCAATCATATGGAGCAACAGATATATGCTTATGTTATATCGAGCAAACGGTATACATGCTAAATTGCTTGAATGTCGGCACAAAATGTTTACGACTTATATTTGAAAATGCAAGTGATGTTTGAGAGACTATAGAAAAATTAGGGAACGTGCCAACGTTTGGTTGACAGGCAGTTAAAAAAAAACAAACACAAATAGCGAATGGGGGGAGAGGTAAGGAGAAAAGGTGGAGAGAGATATGGTCAGAGTTAGGCGCAGTGAAATGTTCACATGAAACACATTTGTTTAACATGCGATCGGAAATACAATAATAATTAAATCGGCGAGCAATAAATGGGTTTGCTCTATGCCAA
>CM031611.1:25074583-25079583 GCA_018398815.1 Conus ventricosus | reverse complement strand
TGATCGAAAGGTCGCTTCTTGTGTTGTTTATATGCATTCTTATAGAGTGAAGGTCGCTTCTTGTTGTGTTGTTCATATGCATTTTTATAGAGTGAAGGTTGAATCGATTGAAAGGAACTTAAACGACTGTAAATCGTTTTCTTATCTTTCTTGCTGTAGTGTTTTTAATATGAAGACCTACCTCAGTTAAAAAGAACCTTAAAAACCGAAAGAGTTTCTGAGGGTTTTTTTTCCTGGTAACTTATTTTCAAAATACCTCTTGATCATAAAGGTCCAGTCTGACTTAAACTTGCGTATAGACTCATTTGTTTTTTCTTTCTGGGAACTAACTTTGAAATCGTTCTTGGTTTGTGAAGGTCTGAGCCAACGTTAAAGAACTTTGAAGACCCCAAGATCTTTCTTACAGTTTAACTTTATAGCATCTCTTTAAAACAAATCTACTTCGGAAATGAATGAGGCAGGGAACAGTAAACGATAAATAAACAAGTGGGGTATGTTTTGCTCCCATAAGGAAACCTAAGACAGAGTAACTTTTACTCAAGACTGGCACAGCCTTTTTAAACTTGAATAAAGGTCAGACAAATACATAGACGAACGATCTAATAGTGGGGGAAAAACAAGCGCAGGCCAACAACTGAACTGTCTGGCAAGATTTGGACTTGAGGGGAGAGAATTTTGAAGATGGAGAAACTGGGGAAAAGAAATTAAAAAAAAAAAAAAAAAATTTTTTATTAAAAAGATTATATAAAAAAAATGTTACAGATATGAAAACTCTTCTCTAGCTGCAAAAGGGAACCATCGCAATCCCTTTTGAAAGGCAGATATATTTGTATTGCTGCTCCGAGGCCTTTCGGCCGCTGGATCGGGAGTCATCAGGGAGACACGGCTGGATGTGTCTGCGCTCCCGGCGTCAAATAGAGACACACCACAGTCCATAATACTGTGGTGTTCTCACCACCATGGGTGCAAAAAAGAATCCAATAGCACCCCCAGAGCAGCCAGCGAAGAGTAGTAAATGCAACCAAACGAAAGTGTGGGGAGGAAAAAAAGTTGCTGTAAAACTAAAGACATTATGCAAATAATATAAAATGTAGGGGACAGTCTTTGAGCCTACGCCTGATGATCCACCCAAAGATGCAAGGGAGATCAAAAGACAAACACACAGACGGACAGAAACAAATACAAATAACCTCAATTTAATCAAAGCAAAATCGGAAATGAAATGAGGCAGGGAACAGTAAACGATAAACAGTAAACAAGTGGGGTATGTTTTGCTCCCATAAGGAAACCTAACACAGAGTAACTTTTACCCAAGACTGGCACAGTCTTTTAAACTTGAATAAAGTCAGAGAAATACATAGACGAACAATCTAATAGTGGGGGAAAAACAAGCGCAGGCCAACAACTGAACTGTCTGGCAAAGATTTGGACTTGAGGGGAGGGGAGAGGGGAGTTTGAAGATGGAGAAACTGGGAAAAAGAAATTAAAAAATAAATAAATTTAAATTAAAAAAAAATATTAAAAAAAAAATGTTACAGATATGAAAACTCTTCTCTAGCTGCATAAGGGAAACATCGCAATCCCTTTTGAAGGCAGATATATTTGTATTGCCTGCTCCGAGGCCTTTCGCCCGCTGGATCGGGACTCATCAGGGAGACACGGCTGGTTGTGTCTGCGCTCCCGGCGTCAAATAGAGACACACCACAGTCCATAATACTTCGATTTAGACATTGGGCACTTCGCATTGTCATCACAGAGCTGCCTTTGCATTGCACGTTGAAACACACTGGCTGACAGATCTCCGGTTCGAGTCAAGATCTCTGCCACCCTGACCGGGTCCTCCATTGTATACGTGGTTTATTCTGAAAAGTTCCCCTCGGTTCTCTCCCTTTCTCCTCCTGTTTGGATAAGTCTGTCTTCTCTCTGCTCACTGCAGTCTCCACCAAGCTGTGGATGTTACCGAGGCGTCAGATGAACATCAGCAGTAATGGACGCTGTATCTTACCACAGCCGTACGTCAGTGCAGTAAGCAATGGGGACCTTACAGATGTCTATTCCAGGTCTCTTTCCCCATAATTATGTCAACTAAAAGGTTGATTTCAACGAGAAAAGCTATTTGCCCATTTGAATCACAGAATCCAAATACATGAAACGATGAAGTAGCAGGCAGAGGGTAGATAGGGAAGTAAAGAAGTGCACACATGCGATTCGTATAATACCTGATGACAAGCATAGAACGTGTGGTTCAATGTTATCAATAATAGTAGCAAAGAGAGCAGGGTCTTACATCTAGCCTGAAAACTCATCTCTTTCATCGCCAATATGTGTAGTTGTGACACGTGCATTTAAACAGTCGGACAACGTCCTTTTTCCCAAATGTGTGTAGGTTTTCTTACATTGCACGTATGTATGCGTGTTGTAGAAAAATTGTTTTGGGTATGTTACTTTTTGTCATGTTCTGTTATAAGTTATCATGGATATGTAAACTTTCTGCTGGGGCCCTTTGAGCAGTTTTATTGACAGTGGATTTAAAAGTACTCTTTATAGTAAAGCAGCAGCGCGCAGCAACAGTAGTTGTAGTAGTGGTGTGTAGTGGTAGAGGTAGTAGCAGTAGCGAAATGTAGTCGTCGTCATCGTCGTTGTCGTCGTCGTCGCGTCGTCGCGTTGTTGTTGTGTCGTGCGTCGTCGTCGTAGTAGTGGTAGTGTAGTGTAGTAGTAGTAGTTGTATTTGCGTAGTAGTAGTAGTTCGGTTGTTGTTGTGTAGTAGTAGTAGTATAGTAGTAAGCAGTGTAATGTGTAGTAAAAATGGGTGGGGTTTTAGTGGAAAAGTCTGGGAATATGTGTTGACTTTCTTCTTCTTCCAACACAATCTCTGACCCTTTCCCCTTAATACATATTTCTCTTCTGTTCAGCCTTCCTCTTAATCTATTTTCCCCCCCCCCCCCCCCCCCCCCCCAGCACCCACCCCCCACCCACTCCCACCCCAACCCCCTCTGCGCCCCCCCCCCCCCCCCCCCCGGGAAAAAATTGTCTCTCTTCACTCTTTTGCCACAAGTTTTCGAGCTGCGTCTGTATAATTGGCGATGCTCATTCCTCAGCAATCTGTCGGTGAAAAGTTCATCCCGGACCATCAGACCTTTTGGTGAGAGGAACGGGGCGCGGAGGAGAGAATAGCAAAAGAGAGAGTGGATGGGGGGGGGGGTGTGAGGGACATAGGGCTTTGGGGGAATCATGGTCAACCATGATCACGAGTGAAGACTCGCATGTCGTTTTCTTAAATTTACTGCAGGGCGACTACATATTTACAAAGTGCTTTTGCAGGCGTGCGTGTAAACTTTTGAGTAAGAGTATGGGGGCTTTATTCTACAGAAAAGGGTGTCTTTGTTCTGCGCGCTGCTTCACAGTTTTTCATTTCTCCCCCTTTGCATAAGGGGAAAAGACAGTAGATGTTGATCTTTAAACATTTGACTTGATTTTTTTTTTCCTTGTATGTTTGCTTACTTTTGGGATGACACTTGCATGTACACTAATCTCACTAATCCATTTCTTCTTTTTTACGAGTGTATGAAACAAGACTGTTGGTGATCATGGGGTGACCAAGATCAACGTTAACATGGACCTTTGGGCAGCATAACTCCGGTTAACTTAGGTAATGGGGGGAAAGCGGGGGGAAAATGACCTGTACGGCATATAGAATTTGGACAGGAATCGACTTTGAGGGAGCAGGGGACCTGGGGAGACCACAGAATCGGGAGGTACAAGGACTGCAAGGAACAGTGGCCTGCGGGGGCCAAACGTGCACCTCCTCTCTAACGGAAGTGATTCAAAAACCAGCGTCAGAGCACCTCCTCCTCCCCAAAAATGATAACATTAAAGAAAGCAAAACGGACACTGATTATTCTGGCGGACTGGCAAGCCAGGCAGGATTATTTTACTTTAGTATGATGGCGCCACACTCTCTCGTGCGACTTCCGCTGTCCTGGTAACCACCTTTCACACCCACGTCTGTCTGTGGTCAGTAATTCTTCTTTTGAACGCGGATAAAGCTCTCTCCATTTCCATGACAACCCCATTAGAGGAATGAAACTCTTTTCTGTGCTTAAGAGGGGAGATCGCCATACCCTTATTTTTCCCCGACAAGTAAGATAAAGTGATGAAGAAAAGATTTCCTATTTTTTTTTATTTTTTAAAATTGGAGTATGGGAAAACAAATGGCATGCAGTGTAATGACGAATCTGTTCCTGACTATTGAGATTCTAGTCTCTTTTTTTGTTGTTCTTCTCAGTGGCTTTTTAAAAGAACTCTGCTGAGCTTTCTTCGGTCAATAGATCCCGGTTGTGATAGGTGTAACAATTGTGGATATTTTAAAGTGGTTTTCCATTGTTTAGATTTCATGTAGCCTCAATCCCCATGGACATTTTAATGAGCTAAGGAAGACATGGTTGCAATTCCCCTTTTCCCCCTCTTTTTAGCCGGTGCAATGTTTGCATTTCTTAAATTACAATTGTTGCCAGTTTTTAGTTTTGGTTTTTTTAGATTCGGGAACTTTTCAAGCCCATTTAAGCAAGGTTTATTTTGAGGAATTATTGTTACTGTATAGACCACTGTCCATTTCTCCCCAGCCTTTTTTCCAAGTGGGTTCAAGAGTAACTACTGGGGCCAGTTTTTTCCTTGCATAAGGGCAGGGCACGGCTGGCTGTGTTATTATGCTGTAACTAGCCAGTCTTCAAACATGTGTCAGAAATCTACCATTAAAATAGACAGACTGTTGAAAGGGTTTTACAAATCTTGTTCAACACAATTATTTTCCACTCCTGATGGAGTGCGCATATCCCTTTTCATGAAACCACGCCATGTGTTCAAACAAATATTGTAAGCTGTTCCGAAAAGATGTTTGCAGTTCTTTTCCCGGATGACATTACACCAAGAAGTTTAAGTTTTCTGTGGAAGGGTGCAGCGTCCCGAGTGGCTCAGCTGCAGTGTACGCTAAACCTTTCGGA
>CM031611.1:25056888-25071888 GCA_018398815.1 Conus ventricosus | reverse complement strand
GTAGGACTCTGCAATCTCTGCCATGTTTCCACGGTAAAGAACGTCAGGAGTAATGAACAGAAAAATAACCCGATTTCAACTCAACTCCGTCTGAATATCAATCACACCACTCACAACACCTCTCTCTCTCTCTCTCTCTCTGTCTCTCTCTCTGAATATAACTCAAACCACTCATTCAGACCTGATCTGTAACTCAACTCCGTCTGAATATCAATCACACCACTCACAATACCTCTCTCTCTCTCTCTCTCTCTCTCTCTCTCTCTCTCTCTCTCTCTCTCTCGCCAATAGTTTTACCCCCTTCCCCGACATTCCCTCCTTTTCCCCCACCGGCGCTCAGATGTACGGCGCTGAAGTCTCCCGGCGCTAAAGTGTACGGCGCTGACATCCCCCCGTGCTGAAATGTACGGCGCTAAAAAGTACTGTGCTGAAAAGACGCCGCGCTGAAATGGTGGCGCTGAAAGGTATGGCGCTGTAGTGCTGGCGCTAAAGTGACGTGTCACCATCTTAGATATATGTCACCACCTGGCACTGTATCTTTGATATATGTCTCCACCCTGCACTGTATCTTAGATTTTATGTCTCCACCGGCACTGTAGCTTAGATTTTATGTCACCACCTGACACTGTACCTTAGATTTATGTCACCACCTGGCTTCAGGAAAGCGAACAGACATCCTTGGGCTGGACTTCGCCAAGGCTTTCGACATGGTGAACCATTCACTCCTGCTGCACAAACTTCACAGCTATGGCGTACGAGGCAAGATCAACAAATGGATCTCCAGCTTCTTTTCCAACACACGCCAAGCAGTTGTCGTCGAGGGGGCTCAGTTAGACTTCATCGACGTCAAGTCGGGAGTCCCGCAGGGATCGGTCCTTGGACCATGTCTCTTCCTGGTCTTTATTAATGACCTTCCTGAAAAGCTGACCTCTAAGACCAGAATGTTCGCAGATGACACCGCCATCTACCGCACAATGGCGTCCAGAGAAGATCATGCCCACCTACAAGAAGATCTAGAACGTCTCCAGGTCTGGGAGCAGAAATGGGAGATGGCCTTCAACCCAGGCAAATGTGCTACGCTAAGGGTCACTCGCTGCAAAAGTACCATCAGCGACAAATACCAGATGCACGGTCACACGCTAGCAACAGTACAATCAGCGTCGTACCTGGGGGTCACTTTGAGGACAGACCTAGAGTGGGCGGAACACATTGACATCATCACAAAGAAAGCAAGCAAAGCCCTCGGATTCTTGAGACGTAATCTGAAAGCTGCTTCCAATGAGCTGAGAGAAAAGGCGTACCTAATCTTCGTTAGACCTTTGTCAGAGTACTCCAGCTCAGTATGGGACCCCCACAAAACAGGCTGCATCAAGAAAATGGAAAACATCCACAGACGGGCAGCTAGACTCGTCCTGAACCGTTACCACCGGCATGCAAGCGTAACAGACATGCATGAAAAGCTCAAGTGGCCATCTCTCCAGAAGCGCCGCCAAGCGTCAAGGATCACCATGTTGTATAAGATCCACAATGACCTGGTGCAGATCAATAAAAGTGTCCTGGAAAAATCAATAATAAGAGACAGAAGATCACAAACAGCAATACAGACTCTTCTCATTCTTCCCCCGAGCCATCCGTGAGTGGGATGAACTCCCAGCACACATTGTCGAGGCAGACTCCCATGACAGTTTTAAAAATAGTCACCTTCCACCTCAGTGCTGACACTCTTGACAGTCTCGCTGCTGCGAAAGTTCAGGAGTAAGATTAAAACAAACCCAAACTGTCCTGTATGAATGTGAGAGTGCAAGGTTAGGTAGGTAGTGGGTAGGGGGTGTGCTGGAAGGAGGGCCGCTGCGGCGGGGGGGGGGGGGGGGGGGGGGGGGGGGTGCCGGGGGCCGTCACTAGGATGCCTGCCCGTCACTTCTCGTCCCCTCTGATCCAGTTAGTGGGCAGCGAGTGTGTCAATGTGATCTGGAGTAAATGTTGTGATCTACCCATGCAACTTGAAGAGCTATTTCAAGCCCACACAGGGAAAAGAAAAGAAAAGGATTTCTTGTTCTTTCTTTCTTTTTCTTTTTTCTTTTTTAAAAGTCGGGCAGCCGATTCATGGAAACCTTTTATTCTGTGACAAAATAATCAGTGTTGATTGTGGCCACATAACAGAAGAAGAAGAAGAAGAAGAAGAAGAAGAGGCATTATACTTTAGGTGTATGTCACCACCTGGCACTGTATCTGAGGTGTATGTCACCACCTGGCATCGTACCTGAGGTGCATGTCACCACCTGGCACTGTATCTGAGGTGTATGTCACCACATGGCACTGTATCTGAGATGTATGTCACTGCATGGCACTGTATCTGAGATGTATGTCACTGCATGGCACTGTATCTGAGATGTATGTCACTGCATGGCACTGTATCTGAGATGTATGTCACCACATGGCACTGTATCTGAGATGTATGTCACTGCATGGCACTGTATCTGAGATGTATGTCACTGCATGGCACTGTATCTGAGATGTATGTCATCACATGGCACTGTATCTTAGATGTATGTCACCACATGGCACTGTATCTGAGATGTATGTCACCACATGGCACTGTATCTGAGATGTATGTCAATGCATGGCACTGTATCTGAGATGTATGTCACTGCATGGCACTGTATCTGAGATGTATGTCACTGCATGGCACTGTATCTGAGATGTATGTCATCACATGGCACTGTATCTGAGATGTATGTCACCACATGGCACTGTATCTGAGATGTATGTCACTGCATGACACTGTATCTGAGATGTATGTCACCACATGGCACTGTATCTGAGATGTATGTCACCACATGGCACTGTATCTGAGATGTATGTCACCACATGGCACTGTGTCTGAGATGTATGTCACTGCATGGCACTGTATCTGAGATGTATGTCACCATATGGCACTGTATCTGAGATGTATGTCACTGCATGGCACTGTATCTGAGATGTATGTCACTGCATGGCACTGTATCTGAGATTTAGGTCACCACATGGCACTGAATCTGAGATGTCATGTCACAACATGGCACTGTATCTGAGATGTAGGTCACTGCATGGCACTGTATCTGAGATTTAGGTCACAACATGGCACTGTATCTGAGATGTATGTCACAACATGGCACTGTATCTGAGATGTATGTCACCGCATGGCACTGTATCTTAGATGTATGTCACCGCATGGCACTGTATCTTAGGTGTATGTCACCACATGGCACTGTATCTTAGATGTATGTCACCGCATGGCACTGTATTTGAGATGTATGTCACTGCATGGCACTGTATCTGAGATGTAGGTCACTGCATGGCACTGTATCTTAGATGTCATGCCACACCATTATACTTTAGGTGTATGTCACTGCATGGCTCCATACTGAGGTGCAACTCTCCACCTGACACAATACCAGTCTGTATGTCTCCACCTGACACAATACCAGTCTGTATGTCTCCACCTGACACAATACCAGAGGTGTATGTCTTCACCTGACACAATACCAGTCTGTATGTCTCCACCTGACACAATACCAGTCTGTATGTCTCCACCTGACACAATACCAGTCTGTATGTCTCCACCTGACACAATACCAGTCTGTATGTCTCCACCTGGCACAATACCAGAGGTGTATGTCTCCACCTGGCACAATACCAGAGGTGTATGTCTCCACCTGGCACAATACCAGAGCTGTATGTCTCCACCTGGCACAATACCAGAGCTGTATGTCTCCACCTGACACAATACCAGTCTGTTTGTCTCCACCTGACACCATGTCTAAATGCATGCCACCAAAGTGTTTGCGGACAGAGAGACTGCAGACATGTCTACTGCTGTTGATGTTGATGAGGACAGAGAGACTGCTGACATGTCTACTGCTGTTGATGTTGATGAGGACAGTGACACTGCTGACATGTCTACTGCTGTTGATGTTGATGAGGACAGTGACACTGCAGACATGTCCACTGCTGCTGATGTTGATGAGGACAGTGACACTGCTGACATGTCTACTGCTGTTGATGTTGATGAGGACAGTGACACTGCTGACATGTCTACTGCTGTTGATGTTGATGAGGACAGTGACACTGCTGACATGTCTACTGCTGTTGATGTTGGTGAGGACAGTGACATAGTTGGACATGTGTAGTGCTATTGATGTTGGTGACTGTGACACAGTGGACATGTGTAGTGCTATTGATGTTGGTGATTGTGACACAGTGGACATGTGTAGTGCTATTGATGTTGGTGACTGTGACACAGTGGACATGTGTAGTGCTGTTGATGTTGGTGAGGACAATGACACAGTGGACATGTGTAGTGCTGTTGATGTTGGTGAGGACAATGACATTGTGAACATGTGTAGTGCTATTGATGTTTGTGATCAGTGATTTCATTTTTAAAGCAATTTCCATGGACATGTGTAGTGCTATTGATGTTTGTGATCAGTGATTTCATTTTGAAAGGAATTTTCATTTGGATTGTCTCAGAGATTCCAAGTGTTTCAGTGAGATTTTGATTGTTTTGGTGACTGTGATTTTTAGAGAGATTTTGGTTGTTTTGGTGACTGTGATTTTTAGAGAGATTTTGGTTGTTTCAGAAATGTTGCTTCAGAGATTTCTTTGTTTCAAATGCTTCATTTAACTAAATGATTTTACTTCAATGTCAGGGAATGAGAGAATACAAACAGCATGGAAATCAATAGGATCATGATCCTTCAGTACGATTTCAATGCTTTCAGGCATTGCCATTACCCTAGGGTAGACAGAAATAACTTGCTGCCAATGTCAGGGTATAAACACACACACACACACACACGGATATATATATATATATATATATATAATATATATATATATATATATATATATATATATATATATATATATAATATATATATATATGGTGTGTCTCTATTTGACACCAAGAGCACAGACACAATCAGCCGTGTCTCCCTGATGAGTCCGATCCAGCGCGCTAGCGGACGAAAGGTCTAGGAGCAAGCAATACATATAGATCTGCCTTCGAGAGGGATTGTGATGGTTCCCACATGCAGCTAGTAAAGGGTTTTCATATTTATAATATATTTTCCCATTTTCATTTTTTTTTTTCTTCCCCCCAAAAAATCTTTGCCAAGTCATTATTATAATGACGGAAGAAATGTTAACCTGCACTTGTTTTCCCCCCACTACTAATTGTTCAGCATTATATTGTTTGGTCAATCAGTGGGCGATTGCATCTCTTAGGATATCTAAGTAAAGGTTGTTCTGCACAATTCTTAGCCGCTGACAATGCTTGGGTTTATTGAACAGCAGAGCTGACCACTCAGACTGTTCCATATCTTTTGATCTCCCTTGCATCCTTAAATGGATCCCAAGCATAGGCTCAAAGATTGTCCCCTACATTTTATTCTGTTTACATAATGTTTTTAGTTTTTTTCAGCAACTTTTTTTTTTTTTCTCTCCACACTTTCGTTTTGTTTTAGTTTCTATCTTTCGCTGGCTGCTTTGGGGTGCTGTGGATTCTTTTTTGAACCCTTGGTGGTGAGAACACCATAGGATTACGGACTGTGGTGTGTCTCTATTTGACACCAAGAGCACAGACACAATCAGCCGTGTCTCCCTGATAAGTCCGATCCAGCGGACGAAAGGCCTAGGAGCAGGCAATACATATAAATCTGCCTTCGAGAGGGATTGTGATGGTTTCCCACATGCAGCTAGTGAAGGGTTTTCATATTTAAAATATATTTTCCCCATTTTCAATTTTTTTTCCTCCCCCCCCCCCCCCCAAAAAAAAAATCTTTGCCAAGTCATTATTATAATGACGGAAGAATTGTTAACCTGCACTTGTTTTTTCCCCCACTACTTAATTGTTCAGCATTATATATATATATATATATATATATATATATATATATATATAAATATTATATATATATAATATAATACAAGTTCACACACACATGCATACATACATGCATTCATACATATTCACACACACACACACACACGCACGCACGCATACACACACACACACACATACTCACTCATACATACACACACACACACACAGGCACACGCACGCACGCACGCACACACACATAATTCAATGACTGTTGCCACCTTCATTACTCTGTCTCTCTGTCACTCTCTCTCTCTCTCTTGTTTTCTTTGCGTTCCTTTGTTCTGTGTTTGCCGTTGTACTGTGGACAGTTGACAGAGAGAAAAATGAGGAGTGGTCGGTCTGTCGTTTCAGAATCATTTCTCAGAAATACTTCTTTCACTGCGACGTGGCCGGTCAAACGAACTGCTTTCTTTCCCCCTGCTGGCAATCCTTTTTTTCAGAAACGCCCCTTTCACGGCAGCCTAACCACGGAAAAACCTGCCGTGTCCTTCACCCGTAAGTTACCCCAGCACTCCTCTTCCTCCTCCCCCCACCACCATCAGGCCTGTGTGTGGGCGCAAGGCAGCACCCGGAGGTGACATCAGGGCCAGTGTCCTCCTGTCAGAAGTCCCCCCACCACCATCAGGCCTGTGTGTGGGCGCAAGGCAGCACCCGGAGGTGACATCAGGGCCAGTGTCCTCCTGTCAGAAGTCCCCCCACCACCATCAGGCCTGTGTGTGGGCGCAAGGCAGCACCCGGAGGTGACATCAGGGCCAGTGTCCTCCTGTCAGAAGTGGGGCTTCCTGTGCACAGGGAAGAGTCCTCCGTCACGTGGATGTGTGCTGATGTGTCCATCTCTCTCTCGCTCCTCCCCCCTCTCTCTCTTTCTCTGTTTACATGAAGCATAATGTGCGAAGTGCCCAAGGAACACAGTATGTGTGTTGGTGTAACACATGGCTGCATGCATGTGTGCATAAGTGTGTGTGTGCGTGTGTGTGTGTGTGTGGCGTGTGAGTGTGTGTGTTGTTTGTGTGGGTGTGCGTGTGTGTGAAAGAGAGAGAGAGAAGAGAGAGAGAGGAGAGAGAGAGAGAGAGAGAGAGAGAGAGAGAGAGAGAGAGAGCATGCAATGCACATCATACGTGTGTGCACCCACGTGTGTACTCATATGTATGTACGTGTGTGTGTGTGTGTGTGTTGTGTGTGTGTGTGTGTGTGTGTGTGTGTGTGTGTGTGTGAAGTGATGAGCGAGAGAGGGAGGGAGGGAGGAGGTAGAAAGAGCATGCATGCACAATATGAGTGTGTGCACCTGTGTGTGTTCTCAATTTAGTGTCCTTCCACTGAAAGTGATTCAGACAATAGTGAGTTTGTGGTGAATGAGAATAAGTGGATGTGTCTATAATAAGGTTAACAAAAATTGAATAGTGAGTTTGTGATTGAATGAAATAAGTGGATATGTCTGTAACAAGGTTTACAAAAAAAAAAAGAATAAAAATGTATCCCTTTTGCACCTGAACGGCTGTAACGCCTTTTCTTCTTTATAGAATATCTCAGAAAGCACTTGGCCGATCTTTGTGAAAATTAGTAGGTATGTTAATTATGAGTCACGGATCATGCCCGATGTTTTAGTTTACCCAGTTATAGCCGTTACTAACGGCTGTAACAGCCTGTAACGGTTTTTCTTCTTTATAGAATATCTCAAAATGTACTTGGCCGATCTTTCTGAAAATTTGTAGGTATGTTCATTATGGGTCACGGATGATGCCCGATGTTTAGTTTACCGTTACAGCCGTTACTAACGGCTGTAACGGCCTGTAACAGTTTTTCTTCTTTATAGAATCTCAGAAAGCACTTGGCCGATCTCTCTGAAAATTTGTAGGTATGTTCATTATGGGTCACGGATGATGCCCGATGTTTTGTTTACCGTTACATCCGATACTAACGGCTGTAACGGCCCGTAACGGTTTGTCTTCTCCATGGAATATCTCAGAAAGTAGTCGGCCGATCTTTGTGAAAATTAGCAGTTATGTTCATAATGGGTCTCGGGTGATGCCCGATGTTTTAGTTTACCCTGTTATAGCTGTTACTAACGGCTGTAACAGCCTGTAACTGTTTTTCTTCTTTATGGAATATCTCAGAAAGCACTTGGCCGATCTTTCTGAAAATTTGTAGGTATGTTCATTATGGGTCACAAATAATGCCCGATGTTTTAGTTTACCATATATACTGTTACTCACGGCTGTAACGCTTTTTCTTCTTCATGGAATATCTTAGAAAGTACTTGGCTGATCTTTGTTAACATTAGCAAGTATGTTCATTATGGGTCACGAATAATGCCCGAGTTTTAGTTTACCGTTATAGCCGTTACTAACGGCTGTAACGGCCTGTAACGGTTGGTTTTCTTCATGGAATATCTCAGAAAGTACTTGGCCGATCTTTGTGAAAATTAGCAGGTATGTTCATTATGGGTCATGGATGATGCCCGATGTTTTAGTTTACCGTTATAGCCATTAATAACGGTTGTAACGGCCTGTAACATTTTTTTTCTTTATAGAATATATCAGAAAGTACTTGGCTGATCTTTGTGAACATTAGCAAGTATGTTCACTATGGGTCACGGATGATGCCGGATGTTCTAGTTTACCGTTATACCGTTACTAACGGCTGTAATGGCCTGTAACGCTTTTTCTTCTTTATAGAATATCTCAGAATGTACTTGGCTGATCTTTGTGAAAATTAGCATGTATGTTCATTATGGGTCACAGATGATGTCCGATGTTTAAGTGTACCGTTATAGCCATTACTAACGGCCATAATGGTTTTCTTCTTTATGGAAAATCTTGGAACGTTCTTCGCCGATCTTTCTGAAAATTTGTAAGTATGTTCATTATAGGTAACAGACGATGGCCGATGTTTACCAGAATAGCCATTACTAACGGTTACACCAGTCCAAGACGGTTTTTCCTCTTTATGGAATATCTCACGCGTATTCAGGATTAACTGGGAGAACGTTTATATGCTTTGCATCTTGTTCCATTCTGCAGTAGTCACCATAGGGGCTTTCCCAAAGTGTGTTTTTTCCATTCTGCAGTAGTCACCATAGGGGCTTTCCCAAAGTGTATTTTTCCATTCAGCAGTATTCACCATATGGGCTTTCCCAAAGTGCATTTTTCAATTCTGCAGTAGTCACCATAGGGGCTTTCCCAAAGTGTGTTTTTCCATTCTTCAGTATTCACCATATGGGCTTTCCCAAAGTGCATTTTTCCATTCTGCAGTAGTCACCATAGGGGCTTTCCCAAAGTCCATTTTTCCATTCAGCAGTAGTCACCATATGGGCTTTCCCAAAGTGTGTTTTTCCATTCAGCAGTAGTCACCACAGGGACTTTCCCAAAGTGCATTTTTCCATTCAGCAGTAGTCACCATAAGGCTTTCCCAAAGTGCATTTTTTCCGTTACCTGTACACAGTCTTTACATCTGTTTTCTTTTCTTCTGGTCCTGGGATGAAGAAACAAATTGGGGAATGCCTCTCACTGTCGGCACAGCCTAGTCTTAATGACCAATGAGATGTAAGGATCTTAGTTACTATGTCATTGTTTTAAGTTGCTTGTTCATCACATTTGTCTTTGTTGTTTATTTGTTGTTTGTTCTTTCAAGATGTAACTTTTTTCCCTCTGCATGGTTTTATAGCTGTGAGGAAGCCCCATGTGATCAGCTGGTCCATCATAACTTTCAAGATGTAACTTTTTTCCCTCTGCATGTTTTATAGCTGTGAGGAAGCCCATGTGATCAGCTGGTCCATCATAACTTTCAAGATGTAACTTTTTTTTCCCTCTACATGGTTTACAGCTGTGAGGAAGCCCCATGTGATCAGCTGGTCCATCATAACAACAAAACTGAAAGGACCCGACTCGTGTGATGCAGCAGATGCAAGGCACGTGTGAATTAGAAAGCTGACAACAATCAGGCTTTGTCTACTCCCACGCACACACGCATGTATGCACACACACACACACTCATCTTGCACTGAACATGAGAAGAGAAGTGATTGCTCGTTCGTTGTCATTGCACTGAACATGAGAAGAGAAGTGATTGCTCGTTCGTTGTCATTGCCCTGAACATGAGAAGAGAAGTGATTGCTCGTTCGTTGTCTTTGCCCTGAATGTTGTTCATTTTGCCTGAAGAAGACCCAAGAGGTCGAAACGCGTCGTGTTTTGTGTTGTGATTTGTTTGTGTCCGTTTGTTTGGCGGACTCACTATCAATTTCTTTTTAACGTTTGTTTCAATTTCTGCCTGCAGTCACTCACTTTAAAACAAACAACACACACAAAAAAAGAGTCAACCACTTGAGCCTTCATTTGACATGGTGACCGTCTTTCTTGTTCTCTTTCTATGCTAACACAACTGAAATTACATGCCAGTTTCCATGACCTGTCCACTGGTGACACAGTTTCAGCAAAGCTAATTAAGGGAACAACCAAATCCTCAACAAGGACATGAACCCTGCTGACAATGGGAACCAACAGAAAGGATGGAGAGTGTGGGACAGACTGATTACAAGGCACAGGAAAACACAGCCTCTCTCTTTCTCTCTGTCTCACTCTCTTTTCGGATGTCTATGGCCTGTGTTCAATATAATTGTTCATATCAAAATCACATTCTCTCTCTCACTCTCTGTCATAGACTCACAAACTCTCTTTCAGACAAAACTCTCTCTCTCTCTTTCCCTTTTGCTTGAAGAACTGTGATTCCTCTCTCTGTGTCTTTCCCTTTTGCTTGAAGAACTGTGATTCCTCTCTCTCTGTCTCTTCATACTGTTCCTTCCTCCCTCCCCCTCCCCCTTTCTCTCTCTCTCTCTCTCTCGGTCGTTTTCCATCAGTGGTTCTTCCTCCCTCCCACAATCTCTTCCTCTACATATGTCTTGCATTATTCATTCTGAATAGTTATGCATTCATTGTTGTATGTGTGTTGATATGCAGTTCTGTGTGATGTTTTCTTTCATATATTTAGATATATTTTTCCCTGGTCTCAGGGCAGGATGAAAAAAGCCGCTGACTTTGTGCTTATTACTTTCCCTAAATAAACAACATTTCCTTCCTTCCTTCCTTCATTCTTTTGTTTGTTCGTCCTCTCTCTCTCTCAGACGTACATGAACACACATCTAAAAACATGTAACACACATACACGTACATTTGAACACATACAATTACATGCAAACACAATCACAGACACACTTGCACATGCTGTATGCTCAGCAGTTAGAATATGGAAGACAATACCACAGATCAAAGACAAAAAACCCTCCAGCATGTCAGTTACTTTCCTGACTCCTGAACCATCTTAGTGCAATACTGATCTCTCTCTATCTCTCTCTCTCTCTCTCTCTCTCTCTCTCTCTCTCTCTCTCTCTCTCTCTCTCTCTCTCTCTCTGTAATATTCACACATGCTCACACACTGGTGCACACAATCCCAGCTCAAAGTCCACTATTACCAAGTCATCTGCAGCATTTTTCATAACACGTAAACAGCTGACACATGAAAACCAGCAAGGTTCTTAATGGTCTAAAGAAACCAAGTCACCATGGTTTGGGATTTTTTTTTTTCAACAGAAACCAAATACTACTGGTGTATTAATATCACTCAGCTGTAAGACTTGTCAGCCATGTTCTGATTTTCCAATATTATATCAATATCACTCAGCTGTAAGCTGGCAAAATCACCTGGTACACGCGTTGTTAAAAACTTCTGTCCAGTTTAACATGATCAACCCTGGCAAAATCACCTGGTACATGCATTGTTAAGAACTTCTGTCCAGTTGGAACGTGATCAACCCTGGGCCAACAAAAAGGACCACAAGGCAAAAGAGACCAACTCCAACATGGATCATCAACAAAACACGACAAAGGACAAAACTGATGAAATACACATGCATATAAATATGTAAATTCACAAAGTATATTCCAGTCTAGTCATACATTATCCACAATTCTAGCCTGAAGAGTACCGACCATCCAATACCTCCCATCCCATAGACCCCCTTTAACTTGGACATGGTCCATGATACAACCTGCAAATGGAATCTCCTTCTGATCATGTCCTATTTCAGGCACTGGCTCTAGTCATCAACGCACTGCCAAGTGTCAAGGTCTTCAGGCACAGCCGGCAAATCCATGTGCCAACTCACTTTCTTGCATGAACACAAGCTCCAGCCTTGAAGGAAAATCTTTGGCGTTCTCTGGACGGCAGCATTCTGAAGGGAACAGGGTCAGCGTCAGGAACTGCGAGAGGTCAAGGGTGTTTCTCTCTGCCAGGATGGAATCCAAACACCTGAAACACAGGGGATGGATGAGGAACTCTGGCTGTGTCTCACACCACCACATCATTCCTTCTGATGATGGTAGGGCTGTGCTGCAAGTGTGGGGTATGTCACATGTTGCGCACGCGCACAGTGCCACACACACACATGCACATATGCGCACGCTCGTGCACACACACGCACACGCACGCGCGCATGCATGTACACACACACACACACACACACACACACAGTTCTTACATGAGCTGGCAGATTCATGACATGTTCACCTAATTTGGTCTGAGGCCTATTGCACCTTTTGACATTGTTAACATCAAAATCCACTCAGAAACTGCCAAATGCACATGAAATTGTCAACATTAAAAACCGACCACAGCCTGCCAAATGCACATGACATTGTGAACATTAACCTTTAGCACACTACATTTTTTCGGGACTTCTTTTCTTTGTCCCTGCATTCTTTTTCAAGGAGCAAAAAATCTGAGC
The DNA here is from genome assembly GCA_018398815.1 of Conus ventricosus. Classification (NCBI taxonomy): domain Eukaryota; kingdom Metazoa; phylum Mollusca; class Gastropoda; order Neogastropoda; family Conidae; genus Conus; species Conus ventricosus. The sequence continues at coordinate 25,059,190 of CM031611.1, read as the reverse complement.
ACCTACTTGTTTAAATTTGTTAGATAACTTTGCTAGTATTGTATGCAGAGACTTGATTTTTTTGTGTACTAATAAAGGGATAGCTGAGGAATGTTTTCATGTAATGCACGTTGTTCTGCATGCATGTTTTGACATTGAAAAAAAAAAGCCATATTCATCATTTCGTCTAAGCTGATGTCTTTCCAACTGCTGATGTACGAGTGGCATTCAACGTTTCTCCCTCTCTTCTCCTTCATTTGACTGGCGCATCTTCTCCTTCACTTGACTGGTGTATCTTCTCCTTCATTTGACTGGCACATCTTCTCCTTCACGTGACTGGTGTATCTTCTCCTTCACTTGACTGGTGTATCTTCTCCTTCACTTGACTGGTGTATCTTCTCCTTCACTTGACTGGCGTATCTTCTCCTTCACTTGACTGGTGCATCTTCTCCTTCACTTGACTGGTGTATCTTCTCCTTCACTTGACTGGTGTATCTTCTCCTTCACTTGACTGGTGTATCTTCTCCTTCACTTGACTGGCGTATCTTCTCCTTCACTTGACTGGCTTATCGATTTTTTTCAGTCAGTAACAAAGCGATAATTTCATCTGGCATAAACAAACCAAACAGTTGTCCCTCAGAAATGCCATCAGGCATCTCCTTGGGACCAGAAACTTTGGTGAAATCAGTGAGCCACGGATGCTGATACTCACTCGGAACATCGTCGTTATGTGACTTGAAAGACAATTAAATCTTCTTTATCATCACTAGCCACCACTTCACTGACAATTTCAGCTTGCATGAAGCCTTCAAACTCATTTTCTGAGTCAGAATCGTATAAAACTTTGTGTAGTAATCTTTCTTAATCAGTCTCTGCCATTTTTGGTGTTGCGAAAATCCCCCCAATCGATGTTTACTTTTCAAAAATTCCATCGCGTGTCGAATCGAAGGAAATGCAAATGATGGATGGCAGAGCAAAGTTTAGCCTTGTTTGAATGGAAAGTGACCGCATTTCCATGATCAGTAACGGAAGTAGTGTTCATGAACCACAAATTTTGAACACCCTTCGCTCGGCGACACAGTGCGCCTGCAGATGCAAGGGAAATAATCGGTTCGGCGACACAGTGCGTCTACAGGGTGCTAAAGGTTAAAACCCGATCACTGACTGCCAAATGCACATGAAATGAGGGCTGGAAGACTGTTCAATGGAAAGCAACTCGTGAAAAATGGCTTCAACCCAGGAAGCATGGACATGATCATGTTTAAGATTTGGAGCTGGTTATAACGAGTATACTTGGAAGCTGGCGTGGTATGGCATTGTGCTGTTATGAGTTATCTGGGAATTCACCTGCTCTGAGTGAAAGGGAGGGAGTCTTTTTTCATGGGGGGAAATGAGGCAGAGGATAAGGAGGGTGTGTGTGTGTGGGGGGGGGGGGGGGGGGGTGGCTGAGGTGGGGTGATCATCATCATCATCATCATCATTCTCTTGCCCATGATGGGCGTAGAGGAGAGATGAGAGACACTCTCGAAGCCAGGCACCGCCATCCGGCCCTGTCCTCTGCCTGTCGCATCAGCGTAGGGCCATCCATCCTGGTCCATTCTTTGATGTTGTCCATCCAGCATTTGGCTTGTCGTCCCCTTCGTCTGCCGCCTTCCAGCGTGCCCTGGATGACTGTTTTGGGCAGTGAATTGTGGCGTATGACATGCCCGAACCACGACAGCTTCCTCTTCTTGACTGTTGCCAAGAGGGGTTCTTGGGGGCCTGCAAGTGATGTTATTTGGCTCCTCACAAGGTCGTTTGTCTTCCGGTCTTGCCAAGAGATCCCGAGCAAGCGCCTGAAGCATTTAGTTTCAAACGTCTGGATTCTCTTGGTGGTCTCTGCTGTCATGGTCCAGCTTTCGCAGCCATACAGCAGGATGGACAGCACCAGGGACTTGTACAGCTTCATCTTTGTAGGAAAGCTGATCTCCCTGCTCTTCCAGATCTTGTTTAGCTTTGCCATTGCTGCTGTTGCGATCGCTAGTCTGGTCTTGATTTCTGTTGTAGAGCGACCGTCTTTGGTGAGAGTGGCGCCAAGGTATTTGAAAGCGCCCACTTCTTCAAGCTGTTGTCCGTTCATGTAGATTCAGCATGGGTGTTGGTTGTGCTGTTGACCAGGACTTTGCTTTTTTCTGTGCTCACTTCCATTCCATATGCACCTGCCCTTTCTTCCAGTCTCTTTGTCAGGTCTTGTAGTTCTTCGTTGCTGCTCCCCTGATCAATGTTTCCGATGCAGTGAGAGTATGTCGATATTCCAGGAGAGATGAACATACGGAGATGAGAG
>CM031611.1:25054604-25055888 GCA_018398815.1 Conus ventricosus | reverse complement strand
AACTTGTTAATACTATGTGTCTCACACACGACAACCTCGGTTTTTTATATGTTCTCTTTTCCCGATGGAGTGTATGGGAAATGGAGCCAGAACCAAAGTTAACTCTGAGGGAATATTCCCCTGTACTGAAACGGCCCAGTGGAGATTCGAACCCTTAAACCCAGGATCACCAAGATTACAAGTCCGGTGCTCTACCACTGAGCTATTCCAGCCCCTTTCTTGTCATTGCTTGGGTCTTTGTTCCCGCATACATTTTAAACGGTGTTTCCCACGGGAAGGGTGTCACGTGGAACAATGAGGGTGGAGGGAGATGGGAGAACATGAAAAAGGAGAGGAGAAGGATACTCTGGTATAATTTCTGAAGGTGTTGGTGACGACGAGGGTTGTGTTGGAGAGGGTGGGGAAGGAGGTAAGGGAGGGATGAGAGTTGGCACGGGTGGACTGGAGAGGTTATTAACATATCTGTTACACATGGTCTGTGTTGGCACGGGTGGACTGAGGAGGTTATTAACATATCCGTTTCACATGGTCTTCGTGACAAGGCCTGCAGTTGGCGTTCCGTTGGTAATGAAGAAGCTAGATAATAATGGGCCGACGCTCCTGATGGCGCCATGGTGTCTGTCTGAATGCAACAGGAGCTGAAGGGCTGAGCTCTAGGTCAGTGTGTGGACAGGTAGGGAGGGGGCGGCAGTGGTGTGGACAGGTAGGGAGGGGCGGGGGAGAAGAAAGAGGAGGGAGAGGGGGAGGTTAGGTGGGGAAAAGAAGGGAGTGAAGAGAGGAAAGGGGTGAAGAAGTCGTAACTACCTCTCTGTCTGTTGGTATTTCTGTCTTTTTTCTGTCAGTACGTCTGTGTCTGTGTGCATAGTCTTTTTTTTTTTCTTTTTTTTTTCATATTGTATTTGTCTCTATCTCTCTATGCATTTCTGTTTGTGTGCGTCTCTCTATGTGTGTGTTAGTCTTAGTCTGTTTGTATGTCTGTGTCTCTTGCCTTTATCATTTCTGTGTCTTGTCTGTGTTTTGTTTCTGTCTCTTTCTGTCTGTTACTCTCTGTCTCGCTCTGTTTAAAAAAAAAAAGTTGCATGTTGATCTATAACATGTCTGCTGCTGGGCACAAGCTTTTTCATGAAATTCTCAGTGTGTGTGTGTGTGTGTGTGTGTGTGTGTGTGTGTGTGTGTGTGTGTGTGTGTGTGTGTGTGGTGGGGGGTGGGGTGGAGGGCATAGTGGAACGGTAGGGTATGTCTAGGAACGCATCAAGTGAAGTGTTCAGGTCAAAATCCCGTAGC
>CM031611.1:25037104-25049604 GCA_018398815.1 Conus ventricosus | reverse complement strand
AAATCTTGGAATCTTGGGATCTTTAAAATTTGAATATGTTCATTTGGAAAACACATGGGTTTACCAAATCTTTTTACGGGTTACCCATCAAAGGTTTTTCCCTTTAGAATATTCACCTTTTTGGTTAAGGGAATTTTATTTTTGCATTTGTTTTTAGTATTCCCCAAGGGGGGGTTTTCCCAAAGGCTTTTTTCCATTCTGCAGTAGTCACCATAGGGTTTTCCAAAGTGCTTTTTTCCTCACAGTATTACCATAGGGGGCTTTCCCAAAGTGTTTTTTCCCCTTTGCAGTAGTCCCCTATGGGTTTTCCCAAGGCTTTTTCCTTTCGATAGTCACCTAGGGGTTTCCCCAAAGTGCATTTTTCCTTCAGCTATTCCCCAAGGGGTTTTCCCAAAGTGCATTTTTCCATTCGCTAGTCCCAAGGGGGCTTTCCAAGTGCATTTTTCCATTCTGCAGTGTCCCCAAATGGGGCTTTCCCAAGTGCATTTTTCCATTCGCAGTATCCCAAGGGGCTTTCCCAAAGTGCTTTTTTCCATTTGCAGTGTCACCATAGGGTTTTCCCCAAAGTGTTTTTTCCATTCGCATGTCACCAAGGTTCCCAAAGTTTTTTTCCTTTCTGCAGTAGTCACCATAGGGGTTTTCCGAATGCTTTTTTCCTTCTGCAGTAGTCCCCATAGGGTTTTCCCCAAAGTGTGTTTTTTCCATTCCAGTGTCACCTTTGGGCTTTCCCAAGGTTTTTTTCCCATTCTGCAGTGTACCATAGGGGTTTTTCCCCAAGTGCATTTTTCCTTTCTGCAGTAGTCCCAAAAGGGCTTTCCAAAGGTTTTTTTCCCTTTCGCGTGCACCTTTGGGGTTTTCCCAAGGTTTTTTCCATTCGCGTATTCACCATAGGGGTTTTCCCCAAAAGTGTTTTTCCCATTCGCAGTAGTCACCATATGGGTTTCCCAAAGTGTTTTTCCATCACAGTAGTCCCCATGGGGGCTTTCCCACAGTGTTTTTTTTCCTTTCTGCAGTTTCAAAGGGGGCTTTCCCAAGTGGTTTTTTCCTTTCGCGTAGTCCCAAGGGTTTTTCCCAAAGTGGTTTTTTCCTTTTCAGCAGTAGTCACCAAGGGCTTTCCCAAAGTGTGTTTTTCCTTTCTGCAGTATCACCAAAGGGGACTTTCCAAAGTGCATTTTTTCCATTCTGCAGTAGTCACCAAGGGATTTTCCCCAAGTGTGTTTTTCCATTCGCAATCCCCAAGGGGGGCTTTCCCAAAGGGGTTTTTTTCCCTTCTGCAGTTCACCAAGGGATTTTCCCCAAAGTGATTTTTCCATTCGCGTAGTCACCTGGGGACTTTCCAATGTTTTTTTCCTTTTGCAGTATTCCCCAAGGGATTTTCCCCACAGTGGTTTTTCCTTCTGCGTATCCCCAAGGGTTTTCCCCAAAGGTGTTTTTCATTCGCGTATCCCACAGGGATTTTCCCCACATTGTGTTTTTCCATTCTGCAGTAGTCACACGGGGATTTCCCCACAGTGTGTTTTTCCATTTTTTGCAGTAGTCCCCAAAGGGGGTTTTCCCCAAAATGTTTTTTCCCACGCAGAGTCCCCAAAGGGGATTTCCACAGTGGTTTTCCATTTGCAGTAGTCCCAAAGGACCCTTTCCCCCAAGGGTTTTTCCTTTCTGCGTAGTCCCCACAGGGCTTTCCAAATGTGTTTTTCATTCGCAGTAGTCCCCAAAGGGGACTTCCCACGTGTGTTTTCCATTCTCGTAGTCACCAAGGATTTCCCAATGTTTTTTCCCTTTTGCAGAGTCCCCACAGGGATTTTCCACAGTGGTTTTTCCATTGCAGTAGTACCACGGGACTTTCCCAAGTGTGTTTTTTTTCGCAGTTCCCAAAGGGGTTTAAATTTTTTTTTTCAAAAAAATTTAATTTTTTTTTTTTTTTCATTTTTTTTTTTTTTTTTTTTATTTAGCACCACAGGGATTTTCCCCAGTGTGTTTTTCCATTCTGCAGTTCACCACGGGATTTTCCCAAAGTGTGTTTTTCCTTCTAAATTTTTATACAGGGACTTTCCCACGTGTGTTTTTCCCATTTCCCGTGGCCCCACGGGATTTTTCCCACAGTTTTTTTTCATTCGCAGTAGCCCCCCACAGGGACTTTCCACGTGGTTTTTCCATCTGCAGTAGTCACCACAGGGACTTTCCCAAAGTTTTTTTTCCATTCGCGTAGTCACCCGGGGATTTCCCACAGTGTTTTTTTCCTTTCTGCATAGTCCCCAAGGGGATTTCCACAGTGTGTTTTTTCCATTCTGCAGAGTCCCCACAGGGACTTTCCCCACAGTTTTTTTCCATCTCAGTGTCCCCACAGGATTTTCCCCAAAGTGTTTTTTCCTTTCGCAGATCACCACGGGGATTTTCCCAAGTTTTTTTTTCCCATTCTGCTATCACATAGGGACTTTCCCACGTGTGTTTTTCCATTCTCATAGTCACACGGGGATTTTCCCCAAAAGGGGTTTTTTTCCATTCTGCAGTAGTCACCATGGGGACTTTCCACAGTGTGTTTTTCCATTCTGCAGTTCCCACAGGGACTTCCAAAGTGTTTTTTTTTCCTTTCAGCAGATCCCACAGGGTTTTTCCACAGTGTGTTTTTCCATTCTGCAGTAGTCCCCACAGGGCTTTCCCCAGTGGTTTTTTCCTTTCGATTCCCCCGGGGATTTCCCACAGTTTTTTTTCCCTTTCGCAGTATCAAAAGGGGACTTTTCCCAGTGTTTTTTTCCATTCTGCGTAGCCCACAGGGATTTTCCCCACAGTGGTTTTTCCTTTCGCAGTAGTCACCACAGGGATTTCCCCAATGTGTTTTCCATTGTGCATAGTCACCATAAGGGTTTCCCACAGTGTGTTTTTCCTTTCAGCGTAGCACCACGGGGGCTTTCCCACGGTTTTTTTCTTTCAGCGTAGCCCCAAACGGGACTTTCCCAAGTGTGTTTTTCCACAGCTAGTCCCCACGGGGGACTTCCCAAAAGTGTGTTTTTCCATTCTGCAGTGTCCCCAAAGGTTTCCCCCACAGGTGTTTTCCTTCCCAGAGCACCACGGGTTTTCCACGTGTGTTTTTCCATGTGAAATAGCCCAAAAGGGGCTTTCCCCATGTTTTTTTCCCATTCGCGTGTCACCACGGGCTTTCCCACATTTTGGGTTTTTCATTCACATGGGCACCATGGGGATTTTCCCCATAGTGTTTTTTTTCCATTCAGCGTAGTCCCCACGGGGGATTTTCCCAAAGTGTGTTTTCCATTGTGCATAGTCCCATATGGGTTTTCCCCACGTGTGTTTTTTCCATTCAGCGTAGCCCCACCACGGGGTTTTTTTCCCCACAGTGTGTTTTTCATTCGCATTGTCCCCAGGGATTTCCCCAAAAGTGTGTTTTTCCTTTCCAGTAGTCCCACGGGGGCTTTCCCCAGTTGTTTTTTCCATTCTGCAGTATCCCCACGGGATTTTCCCCACGGTGTTTTTCCTTTTGCAGTATCACCACGGGGATTTTCCCCACAGTGTTTTTTTTCATTCTGCAGTAGTCACCACGGGACTTTCCCACAGTGTTTTTTCCTTTCAGCAGTAGTCACCCAGGATTTTCCCAAAGTGTGTTTTTATTCTGCAGTGTCACCACAGGGACTTTCCCCAGTGTTTTTTTCCTTTCTGCGTGTCCCCACGGGGACTTTCCACAGTGGGGTTTTTCCATTCAGCAGTATCCCCACAGGGATTTCCCAAGTGTTTTTTCCCCTTTCTGCGTAGTCCCACAGGGTTTCCCCACAGGGGTTTTTTTCCCATTCTGCGTAGTCACCACAGGACTTTCCCACTGTTTTTTCCCCATTCAGCGTAGTCACCAAGGGCTTTCCCAGTGTGTTTTTCCCATTCTGCAGTATCACCACAGGGTTTTCCCAAGTGTTTTTTTCCCCATTCGCGTAGTCCCCACAGGGATTTCCCCAAAGTGTGTTTTTCCATTCGCGTAGTCCCCACGGGGTTTTTCCCCACAGTGTGTTTTTCCTTTCTGCAGTTCACCCAGGGACTTTCCCAAGTGTGTTTTTCCCATTCAGCAGTAGTCACCACAGGGTTTTCCCCAAAAGTGTGTTTTCCATTCGCGTAGTCACCACAGGGACTTTCCCACAGTGTGTTTTTCCATTCTGCAGTAGTACCACGGGACTTTCCCACAGTGTGTTTTTCCATTCGCATACACCATATGGGTTTTTCCAAAATTGTTTTTCCATTCGCAGTAGTCACCCGGGGATTTTCCCAAAGTGTGTTTTTCCTTTTGCAGTTTTACCACAGGGACCCCCCCACAGTGTGTTTTTCCATTTCTGCAGTAGTCACCACGGGACTTTCCACATGTTTTTTCCATTCAGCAGTGTCCCCATATGGGCTTCCCCACAGTGTTTTTTTTTCCATTCGCAGTAGCACACAGGGATTTCCCCCACGTGTGTTTTTCCTTGGCGTGTACCAAGGGGTTTTCCCCGTGGGTTTTTCCCATTTGCAGAGTCACCACGGGATTTTCCCCAAAGTGGTTTTTCCATTTGAGTAGTCCCCACAGGGATTTTCCCCACAGTGTGTTTTTCATTCAGGTGTACCACAGGGACTTTCCCACAGTGTGTTTTTTTTACCTGTACACAGTCTTTAAATTGTTTTCTTTTCTTCTGGTTGGGGTGAAGAAACAATTGGGGAATGCTCTCGCTGTCGGCAACCCTAGTTTAATGCCCCAATGAGATGTAAGGATCTTAGTTACTATGTCATTGTTTTAATGCTTGTTCATCCATTTTCTTTGTTTTTTATTTGTTTTTTGTTCTTTCAAAATGTAATTTTTTCCCCCCTTTTGGTTTAAGCTGTGAGGGAAGTCCCTTGATCATGGGCCCTCTAACAACAAAATGAAAAGGACCGCTCGTGTGATGCAGCAGTGCAGGCAGTGTGAATTAGAAAGCTGACAACAAACGGCTTTTTCTACTCCCCCCACAACCTTGAGCACACACACACTCTCTGACTGAACATGAGAAGAGAAGGGTTTCTCTTCGTTGTCTGCCCGAATGTTTTTTTTCTTTTGCCTGAAGAAAGGGCCCCAAAAGGTCGAAAAAGGTCTGTTTTGTGTTGTGATTTGTTTGTGTCCGTTTTTTTGGCGGATCACCATCAATTTTTTTTAAGTTTTTTTGGCTGATCACCTCATTCTTTTTAAGTTTGTTTGGGGGACTCCCCTCAATTTTTTTAAAATTGGTTTTTGGGGACCACCCCTCAATTCTTTTAAGTTGGGTTTGGGGGACTCACCATCAATTCTTTTTTAACGTTGGTTTGGCGGACTACCATCAATTCTTTTTTCGTTGGTTTGGCGGATCACCATCAATTTTTTTTAACGTTGGGGTTTTGGGGGATTCACCATCAAATTTTTTTTAAAGTTGGGTTTGGCGGATCACCATAATTTTTTTAAGTTGGTTTGGGGGGACTCCCAAAATTCTTTTTAACGTTGGTTTTGGGGGATCACCATCAATTTTTTTTTAACGTTGGTTTGGCGGGCTCCCCATCAATTCTTTTTAAAGTTTGGTTTGGGGATCACCATCAATTCTTTTTAAACGTTGGTGGCGGGCTCACCCTCAATTCTTTTTTAAAGTTGGGTTTTGGGGGACTCACCCTCATTTTTTTTTAACTTTTTTTGGGGGGATCACACAATTTTTTTTAACGTTGGTTTGGCGGACTCACCATCAATTCTTTTTAACGTTGGTTTGGGGGGCACTCCCATTCTTTTACGTTGGTTTGGGGACTCACCATCTTTCTTTTTTTAAAGTTGGTTTTTGGGGGATCCCATCAATTCTTTTTACGTTTGGGTTTTTGGGCCCCCCGGGGGCGGGTCACAAACAAATTTTTTTTAACGTTTGGGTTTTGGGGGATCACCCTCAAATTCTTTTTAACGTTTTTGGCGGCTCACCATCAATTCTTTTTAACGTTGGTTTTTGGGGGATCCCATCAATTCTTTTTAACTTGGTTTGGGGACTCACCATAATTCTTTTAACGTTTTGGTTTTTTTTTGGGGGTCACCATCAATTCTTTTTTTAAAGTTGTTTGGGACCCCAAAAATTCTTTTTAACGTTGGTTTTGGGGGATCACCATCAAATTTTTTTTAAGTTTGTTTCAATTTCTGCCTGCAGTCACTCATTTAAAACAAACAAACACAAAACACAAACCACAACACAAAACCACAACACACACAACACAACAAACACACAAACACAAACAACACCACAAACACAACAAGCAACCCACAACACACAAACAGCACACACGCCCCCCCCCAAAAAGAGTAACATTGAGCCCCATTTGACATGGGGACCCTTTTTCTTGTTCTTCTTTGTGCTAACCAACGGCCCCTTATTTGAATGGTGACCGTTTTTTTTTTCTTTTCGTCTAACACAACTAACCTTATTTTACAGGGGACCCTTTTTTTTGTTCTTCTTTCTGTGCTAACACAATGAGCCTTTATTTACTGGTGACCGTTTTCTTGTTTTCTTTCTATGCTAAAAACAAATGAACTTCTTTTTACATGGGGACCGTTCTTCTTGTTTTCTTTCTGTGCTAAAACAATGAACCTTTATTTGACAGGGGAACCCTTTTTTTGTCTTCTTTCTGTGTAACACAACTGAGCCCCTTTATTTGAATGGTGACGTTCTTTTGTTCTTTTCTTGCTAAAACAAAGAACCTTCATTTGACATTGGACCGTTTTTTGTTCTTCTTTTGTGTAACACAACTGAAAAAACACGCTTTCCATGACTGCCCCTGGGACAAGTTTCACAAAGTAATTAAGGGAACAACCAAAACCTCAAAAAAAACTGAACCCCCGCGACAATGGGAACCCCAAAAGAAAGGATGGGAGTGGGGGGACAGACTGATTACAAGGGACAGGAAAACACAGCTCCTTTTCTCTTGTCTCACTCTCTTTTAGGTGTTTGCCTGTTTTTATATAAAGTTCATATCAAAATACATTCTCTTCTCACTCTCTGTCAAGACTCACAAACTCTCTTCAGACAAAAACTACTCTCTCTGTCTTTCCTTTTGCTTGAAAAACTGTGATTCCTCTCTCTCTGTCCTTTAACTGTTTTTCCCCCCTCCCCCCCCCCTTTCTCTCTCCTTCTCTCTCGGCGTTTTCCCGTGGTTTTCCTCCCCCCCACAAACTTTCCCTTTTATAGTCTTGCATTATTTATTCTGATTTTGTATGTTTTTGGGTTTTTTATGCATTCTGTGTGATGTTTTTTTTATATATTTAGATTATTTCCCTGGTCTCAGGGCAGGATGAAAAAAGCCCCCGATTTTGGTTTTACTTTCCCCAAATAAAAAACATTTCTTTTCATTCATTTATTCTTTTGTTTGTTTCCCCTCTCTTCCAGCGTACATTAAACACATTAAAAAAACGTAACACACATAAAGTACATTTGAAAAAATACAATTAAGCAAACACAATCCAGACACACTTGCACATGCTGATGCTCAGCAGTTAGAATATGGAAAACAATTCCCCAGATCAAAGACAAAAACCCTCCAGCATGTCAGTTACTTTCCTGACTCCTGAACCATCTTAGTGCAATACTGATCTCTCTCTCTCTCTCTCTCTCTCTCTCTCTCTCTCTCTCTGTACAGGCTCCCTCTCCTGAATGTCAGTTAAAAGACAAATGACAAGTAGGCCGGGCGTCATGCTATCCAAGTGGGTACATGAAAGGGGCACGGGTACAATAGGTACTTTTCTAAACAGGACAAATGCCCGGAAAACAGCTATTTGTGTAACAGTTCAAATGTGTTGTCTGGTCAAAACATGTCTAGATCCGTCAGCTTTTTGAATTATAACGTGCGTGGATTGTATGAAAAGTTACATGATCCAGAATTTGTTAGCTTTGTGACTACCCACGATTTCATTACGTTTACGAAACTTTATTTCTCAAAGATTGTCCCCTACATTTTATACTGTTTGCATAATTGCTTTTAGTTTTCAGCAACTTTTTTCCTCTCCACGCTTTCCTATTGTTCCATTTACTACCCTTCGCTGGCTACTTTGGGGTGCTGTTGGATTCTTTTTGAACCCTTGGTGATGAGAACACCACAGAATTATGGACTTTGGTGGTGTCTCTATTTGACACCAGGACACAGACACAACCAGCTGTGTCTCCCTGATGAGTCCGATCCAGCGGACGAAAGGCCTAAGGAGCAGGCGATACAAATAGATCTGTCTTTGAAGGAGAGTACGATGGTTCCCTCAGACAGCTAGCGAAGGGTTTCTCATATAATTTATAATATATTCCCCCCATTTTTTTTTTTTTTTAAATTAAATCTTTGTCAAGTCATTGCTGTAAATGACTGAGGAATTGTTAACTTGCACTTGTTTTCTCCCACTGTTTTAATTGTCAGGAGTTTTTTCAGATTATGATTCTTTTATTTCCAAAGCTCAGAAACTGTCAAAGCAGGGGAGATATTCTGGAGGAATTTTGTTTGTGTCAAAAAGTGTTTTTCTAAATTCATTTCCCAAATACAAGTAAAAATGAATGTAGTATTGTAGCTAAAAATAACAAAAGAGCTATTTGGTTGTGATTAATGTTATGTTCATTTCAACCTATATTCGACCATATGATTCCAGTTACTGGAGAAGCAATGTTGATGGATATGGTATAGAAGTACTTGATGAATGTATTATGTATTTGTATGAGAAATTCGACGATTTTCTTATTCTGTTATGTGGGGATTTAATGCTCGCACCGAAGATAGAAATTTTGATTACATTGACGACATTTTTGAGCAGACGGTCAGCAGTGCTGCAACCGACATAAATACTTTTGCCAGAAAGTCTGATGATATGGAAATGAATCTCTTTGGGACTCAGCTAGTTGAATTGTGCAAAATTGCAGACTGTTTTTATGTAAACGTACCTCAAAATGGAATTGTGACTCTGCTGTACTTCGTGTCAGAAAAAGGGTCAAGCGTTATAGATTACTTTTTGATGTCATGTAATTTTCCCTCTCATCTCTCAGACATACGATTAATTGTAAAAGAGTTGATCAACTCAGATCACCTACCCGTACAACTAACACTGTACACAAAGGTCATGAATGAGGAAACTATGCAGAATGCTAATTGTCTAAAAGACGTGGTAGAGAAAAAATAGTGTGGAATGTGGACAACGAAAATGAATATAAAGATTGTCTTAAAGATTACGAAGGTATAACTATGTTAAAGGAAGCAATGGAACTGATTGATGAAGATGTTGATTCAGCAATGGATTTGTTTACGCAATATCTGCTTAGAGCTGGTAAGTGTATGCAGAAAACAGTGTCTACTAAGAAGCAATCTCAGAGATCTGAATGGTTTGATGAGGAGTGCAAAAAGGTTAAACAGGAATGTACAAGACGCTTACGAGTACTCCGAAAGTTCAAACGGATGGGGAAATGTAAATGCCATGACGGGAAATTGACGTTACAGACAAAATTAAGGATATCTAACAAAAAATGTATATGTAAAGACATGAGATTGTCCTATGCTGAAAGCAGAAAAATATACAGGAAACTACTGACATGTAAAAACGAGGTTACCGTAGGCAAACGGCTGAAAAACTAAGTGTCAACGTAAAGAATTCAGCTTTATTCTGGAACCGTCTCAAATGTTTTGGGACTGAGGAATGAAATGAGAATGAGTGGTACTATAACAACACAGAATTGGTTTGAACATTTTCAGAAAACGTTTTCTTTAAAGGAAAGTTATACAGTGAACCAAACTTTATCCCCCAACAGATATAAAAGAGGGACAGGAGCATCCTCTGAATCGGGTCATTAACGCACCACGAAGTAGAAAAAGCACTGAAGAAAATTAAATGTGGAAAAGCAAGTGGCACAGATGGTATTATTGGAGAAATGCTAAAAACGAGGGTCAAACTATTGTTAACTTTCTCACTGTGTTATTTAACAAAATTTTTGATAATGGCGTGTATCCACATGAATGGTCGAAAGCCATTGTAGTGCCTATTTTCAAAAAGGGGAATATAGACGACCCTGATAATTATAGAGGTGTATCTTTGATCAATGTCACTTGTAAATGCTTTACTTCAATTCTGAACCAGAGACTGTATTCGTGGCTAGAGGAAAATAATATAATTGTTGAAAATCAAGCTGGTTTTAGAAACAAATATTCAACGGTTGATCAAATATTCAATTTATACACTATTGTCCAGAGATGTTTATGTTCAAAAGGTCGAAAACTTATGTTTGCCTTGTGGATTTCAGAAAAGCATTTGATCAGTTCACCATGACAAATTACTACAAACCCTGTATAATGAAGGGATACAGGGGAAATTTTTATGTTGCCTGAAGTCCATGTATGATTCTCTCATTTCATGTGTACGATGCAATGGAGATTTTTCGGAGTTTTTTAATTGCCCTGTTGGTGTAAGACAAGGATGTGGACTGAGTCCAACACTGTTTTCACTCTTCATTAACCAACTGGCCAACCACATTAATGATACGGGGTCCATGGAGTGCAACTGCTTCCTAGTTTTATTGAGATCTTCATTTTGCTCTTTGCCGATGATGTAGCTTAATTTCTACTACACCAGGTGGTCTACAAGCACAACTAAACTCATTGAAAACATGTTGTTGTAGGTTAAGATTAGATGTTAACAAATCTAAGACTAAAGTCATGGTGTTCAGGAAGGGAGGCTATTTAGGCAGACGAGAAAAATGGTATTATGATGGTGAAGAAATCGAGACAGTCAACAGCTACTGTTACTTGGGTTTCACATTTACTACCATGCTTAGTATGAATCTGGAATAGAGCACATGGTAACAAAGGCAAAGAAAGCACTTTATCTTCTGTGCCGTGCGTTTAACACAATTGCAAAGAAATGTCTCGGAGGTATTCTTTAAAATCTTTGATTCCAAAATCCAGCCAATTTACTGTACTCAGCTGAAATATGGGGTCTGCAACGTTTAGAGCACATTGAGAAAGTACACTTATTAGCCTACAAAAGATTCCTTGGCGTTCCACTTAAAAACACCTAATAAACTTGTATATTCAGAATTAAGCAGGCATCCCTTATACATAAATTCATGCATGAAAGCATTGAAATATTGGTTTAGATTATTAGATATGGGCTTGAATAGATTACCTAAACAGGCTTATCTTATGCAAGTAAATCTTGATGATCAGGGCATAAGGTGCTGGGTAACAGGGATCAGAGAAATTCTAGGAGCACCGGATTTAATTATGTATGGCTACGGCAAGGTGTGGATGACGTAAGAGTGTTTTTACCAATCTTCAAACAAAGGCTAGTTGACATGTATGTTCAAGAATGGTCGGCATCAATTAGGGATAAAAACAGATATGTCTTGTACAGATCTTTACAGTGTGGTTTCGGAATTATCCTTACTTTGAGTTTCTAGACATCTTTGCTTTAGAGTGGCTTTGACACAGACAAGACTTGGGGTACTACCTATAAGAAACAATACTGAGAGATTGTTGTGAAAATCCCGTCGCAAGATTTTGCCCATATTGTTTGAATGTGGATGAGGATGAAAAACATCTTTTATTTGTATGTCCTTTGTTTACTGATTTAAGAGACAGGTTTCTTGGTCTCTATCTTAATGTTCCGTTACAAATTCTTTTGAATGGTGCAGATAAAAAATTATCTCGTGCAGTGGCAAAATACATATTTCACTCACTTAAACGTAGACAAGCAACAGTTAACTGCCTTTGAAATATGTAATAGGCTTCAGTCAGATACAGCTTTTGTAACAAGATCAGTTGTAGAAGTGTGGTGTCTTTTCTTCTTCCAAGTCACACGGCGCCGCAGGTACACTCAGAGCAACTGCATTAAGTTCGCTCAGCGCTTTGCCTTTTGACCCCAGCTAGGCAGTAACCAGTCAGCCACCCACTTCCAGACGCGCTCAGCGAAGACGCTGTACTGCTGTGTGTGTGAGTGTGGACGCTTCGAGACCTGTGCAACATCATTAAGTTATATTTACTGTGCAGTTGTTTTTAGACTATAATTTCTGTGTGTCAGCAATAGCTCAGTGAGTACTTGAGAATGTGACAAAAACTGGCATTTCGACCAGCTCTGTGAGTACCATAATTAAGCATGTGTTTAAAACTTTCTGACAGAACTTTGCGACCGGTCGACCGGCCTGCGCGTGCGTGCGTCGTTGCTGATGTGCTTTTAAGCCGAAGTAGGTCAAACATTGGCAAGCATCTTTGTGAACGAAAAGTTGGCATTTGTAAAGGGGTCGTATTTACACCGTTGTATACACACATATTTCTTCATTGTTGCTACATTTTATATGTACTATGGTTGCATGTAGAGCAACGTAGGCCTAATTAAAGGAAACGTAGAGGATAACATAATTACTACAAGCAAAATAACACTACTGATAACAGTAATGGTTAGGGTTAGGGTTAGGTTAATTATTACATGAAGTGAGAGTAACTACTGAACATCAACTATAGTTTTTGTTTTAGATTTTTTTTCA
>CM031611.1:25014604-25034604 GCA_018398815.1 Conus ventricosus | reverse complement strand
CCCTTCCCCACCCACGTTCCCGATATTTCCCTCTACCGTTGTGCAAGATGCCTATGGCCTATATGCATTAAACGTTCGCATTCGCATTCTCTCTCTCTGTAATATTCACACATGCTCACACACTGGTCCCAACCCCAGCTAAAGACTTCCAATCACGCAGCTTTTTCATAACAAAACCGACCAAAAAACCACGGGTTTTTTTGCAAAAAAACCCCAACCCGGGGGGAAAAAAAACCAAATACTCTGGTGTTTCAAACCACCACAAACTTCCCTTTTGTTTTAATAAAAAATCCCAATGTGGGCGGGAAAAACATGTCCGCGAACCCAAACCAACAAATCCCCCTGGGAAACACCTGACACATTTAAAAAACCCCAAACAAAAAAACCCGCCAAAAAAAAGGCCACAACAAAAACCCAAACCCCCAACAAAAAACCCAAACAAACAGCAAAGGCAAAAATGGAAAAAACCTTTTCAATTTAAAAATTTAAAACAAAATACCCAGAAACTTCCAAATCCCACAAAAAATTTGGGGTCCCCCATAAACCCCCCACCCAAGCCCCAATTGGACGGGGCCCTTTTAAATAACCTTTGGCCCACATTTTTCGGACTTCCTTGCCTCCAAACCCCTTTCCCCAACAACCCCAAAACCTTTCCCACTACTTTTTGTTGAAACTCACCCTGAAAAAAACTTTTGGGTTCCTGGACGGAAAGCCGAAGGGGTCATTTAAAAAATGCGGAGCGGGGGCTTTTTTGAAATGAAAAAAAGAAAAACAAAAAAGTCATTTGTCCAACCCCCCAAAACCTTCCACTTTGAGGTACCGGTGCAATTTCAAAACTTTTCCCCCCCCCCTCACTGACGCGACCTCTCCACTGCGGCAAACCCCCCCCCACTAAACGGGGGGACCCACCCCCCAACCGTTTTTCTTTTCAGTTTAGCCTTCCTTTTTCTGGGTATTTCCCTTTTGACTTGAAACTCCCCTCGGCGGGGCCCCCTTTTCCTCCCCCCCAGGGGTGAAATCCCCTTTTAAACTTAACCTTTGGCCCATTTTGGGCTTTTTCCCTTTCCCCTGAATTCTTTTTAACGGAAAAAAAAATCTCCCTACTTTTTTTTTAATCTTTGCTAAAAAGATGTCAGCTAAACAAAAAAAGCGGGGAAAGTTTCAGGTAATTTTTTTGCCAAAAACTTTGTGAAAAAAGAAAAAAAAACAAATTGTCACCCGTCACGTTATTTTTTCCACCTTAAAAGACGATCAAATTTCTTCTTTCCCCCAACAACCACTTCCCTTCTTTTGACGGGAAAAAACTTCTCCTTCCCTAAGGCGACTTTTTTTTTGGGGAATTTTTCCCCTTCACTTGCTTGTTTTTCTCCTCATTCGGTGTTTCCCTTTTAAAAATCCCTTCCTTCCTTTGAGGACCCCCCAAATTGATGGGACCCCCAAATTGAGGGTTTTTCTTTAATAAAATGGCATTTCCCTTAAATACGGGAATTTCCTTTCATGACCAAATTTCCCCTTGCTGGACACTTTTCGCCCAAAAAAGAAATTTCAGGAAAAAAACCCCGGCCCCAAAAACCACAGCTCTCCGGGGCCAAAAAGGAAAAACCTGACCACGATGGAACCCCCGAAAAGCTAACGTCATTGAAAGCAAAATTTTTTTTTAAAAAATGCCAATTACCCCCAAAAGCTGGAATAAAATTTTGATCAAATTTTTAAAAAAATTTTGGAGCTTTTAAAAATTTTATTTGGGTTGCGAAAAATCTGATGTTTATTTTAAAAACCCCCTTTGGTTTGGAATGGGAAAAAAAATTGGTGTGGGGAAATACCATGCTTTAAAGGGAAAGGAGTTTTTTCATGAAATAAAGAAGATAAAAAATTTTGGTTGGGGGGCCGTTTTGGTGGGGGGGTAATGGTGGGGAAAGTGGTTACGGGGGTTTCCGACCACAAAAACCCCATCCAAAAAATTTCAAACTTTCCCCAATGGAAAAATCGAAAATGCTTAAACCCCTCAAGCAGGAAACATTTTAAACAGCGGATACATAACTTGTTTTGCGGGTATTTTTTGTTTTTTTTCTAAAACAAAACTGGGTTCAGGAAAACCCCTTTTGTTAAAAAATTTAACTTGGGGGTTCATTTCTTTATAAAGGGGGAAAACCCATAAATACAAAATAAGATTTTTTTTTTTTAAGGGGGAGGGGGGAAGTAAAGAAAACGGGGGTTTTCCCAACCCCAATCCACCTTTTTACCCCCCCCAACGGGCAATATAAAACCCAAAATCCCCAATCTCACCCAGCAAATAAACAATGCCCCCTACCCCCATTTTGCTTTTTTTTTTCCCCCCAAAGGGGGCTTCAGTCCGCTTTGTCTAAAAACAAACAGTACTTCTCAAACCCCAAAGACCCTCAGAATCAAACAAACAAACAAATAAAAAAAAAAAAACAAGATTTTTTTTTCCCTCCGGGGAAAAAGCATAAAAGGAATAAACTGAAAAAACAAACAAGCAACAGAACCTCAGCAAAAAAACCCACAAAAGCCCCTATGCTTTAAAAAACAACAAACAGAACCTCATCTAAAAAATGAAAAAGTAACCCAGAAAAAACAAAAAAACAACATCATCAATACAAAAAAATGAAACAGAATCCTGCAATTAAAAAACAACAAACAAAAACCCCCCAAACAAACCCAAACAAAAACCCCCCCCAAAAAACCATCAAAAAACCACCCCCCAAACAAAAAACAAACAAACACCCACCAAAACACCACACAAACCACCAAAAAAAACAAAAACCCAAAAACTGATTAGGGCCCGAAAAAAAGACAAGGCCTTTTCCTCTCCCATAAGAAAAAGAATTCATACACAAAACCAAACCCACACCACACACACAAAACACCACCAAAAGAAAGAAAAACCCCCCAACAACAACACACACAACAAAACCCAAACCCCCCCACACACTCCAAAAAACCCCCCCAAAACAAGGGGTTGGGGCCCTGGAACCCCCTTCCACATAATCCCGCATCAGCCAAAACCCAAACCCCGACCCAAACGGGGGGTTTAAAAACCCTCTCCCCAACCAACCAACTGGAAAGCCCCAGGGGGCTTCAGGAAAAGGTCTAAAAAAAACCCCCCTCAGAAAATTTTTTCCCCCCTGAACCCCAACCCTAACCCGGACCACCCCTTTTCCGACCCTTCAACAAAAAATTTTGTTTTCCATTGGGTTTTCGGAAATTCCCCCTCCCAAACTGTGGAGGGGTCTCAAGGTGGCCTTTCAATGGTGCTGACCCCCCATGCAACAGGACACCTTTTGTCTAAACCCCACTGCTAACAACACCTTTTTCGACGCTAAAGCACCTGTTTCTAAAAGGACCTTTTCGTTCTAAAACCCCCGGGGTTCGGCCCTTTTTTCCCTTCCCAAAATCGGGGGTTTCCCCACCAACAGACCCGCTGCCCCACCTAAAGCCCTGTCTAACAAACTGAACCCAATGAATTTCATTTTTTTTTCCCCTACAAATCCGCGGCCTTTTTAGCCGCCCTGTCCTTTTGGGGCGGTTTTCCCTGAAACCTGCTGTTGAGCTGGCATACCCTTTTGTTAATTTCGGTCCTCTTTTTCAAAATCCAGTGTTTTAAATAGCATCGGGGGGGAAA
Organism: Conus ventricosus; assembly: GCA_018398815.1. NCBI lineage: Eukaryota > Metazoa > Mollusca > Gastropoda > Neogastropoda > Conidae > Conus > Conus ventricosus. Next base: position 25,030,961 of record CM031611.1, on the reverse strand, counting down.
AAGGTAACTAGGGGCAAAACCCGGGCCTGGGCCATTCCCTCAATGCCGTGAGGCAACCCCAGTTTTTAGAGGTAGCCCCCTTCCACTGCTTTCGAAGGGGAAAAGGAGTTCCATCAAAACATTTTTTTGATGAACCTAGTGGAGAACAATATCCGGCTTGCCCACTCTTCAAAAGGGCCGGGGTATCAAACCTTTTTTGGAAGGGGTCCCCCCCGGTTTTTTCCCCCATTCTGTTTTCCAATCAAATTTTCCAAAGATCTTGTTTGTAACCGGTAAAACATATTTTTCCCCTTTCCTTGCCCGGGGGCCCCCCTTTTGGGGTCAAGGCTTCCCTACGTTCCCCACCATAAACTTTTTTAAAAACTGTGGTGTGTGTTGGGGGGGTTTTTGTGTAAATTTTGTTGTGTGCGGGGTGGTGCTTTGGTTGCCATCTCCTTGAGCACTTGGGGACCCTCCATTTTACCTTCCCTGGTTAGCAGTACAACTGTGATCCCTTTGACATTTGGGGACCCTCCTTGACCCCCCTTTTTGGCGTACAAACTGAGTGACTCCTTGAGCACTTGTGGACCTCCATGTGACCTTCCCTTTTTTTGCAGAAAAGTGGTCCCATCTCCTTGAGCACTTGGGGTCCCCTCCAGTTTACCTTCCCGGGGTTTAGCATAAAGTGTACCTTCCCTGGGTTACATACTGTGAAAACCTTCCTGGGTTAGGCTGTTTGGCATGAACTAGGACATTTCCAGGGTTGGGGTTTGGGGGTAAAGGGGAATGGAACAACTCTCTCACAAAGCAACCAACGAACACAAACACAAACCATAAAATTTTTTTCAGTTTGTAAAACGCCAAAACAGAAAAAGATCAACACATTTTTACTGACCTAAGCTACCCCACCCCTCCTCCCCCACCCCCCCCCCCATTTTTTTCCCAAAGTGTCCATCAACCTACAACTCGGGGGGTCCCAAGCAGGCAGATAAAACCCCATGGAAGGGGACTGCGGGGAAAAAGTTCAGATGACGCAAACACCTGGCAACAGGTGGGGTCCATACTTGAAGTTCCGGGAAATGGGGGAGGGGGGAGGTGGGGGGGGGGGAGGGGGGTTCAGCTTTTAACAGACATGAGTGAAGTTAAAGAAGGCCTTTCAAAAAAAAAAAAAAGTGAAATGACCTTTTCAAAGGAGTTTGCTCGGGAAAAAGATGACACATGTTTAATTCAAAGACTGGCATGAGGAAAGGGGGTTTTGGATATACACTTTTTTTGGATGAAAAAACTTGATTGCAGTGGGGACCACACTTCAAACACACCACTGCCAGGGACTAAAGGGCAAAAGAAGGCATTTTCCTCTCCTCTCTCTCCTCCCCTCCTCCCCCTCTCTCCTCCTCTCTCTCTCCTCACACACACACACACACACACACCCCAAACCACACACACACCCCACACACACCAAAGCAGTGCAGACATAACTAGATGGAGAAAAAAAACAAAAAAGACGGGGAATGGGACACCTTACAGATCCAGAAGGGAATGGGTACAGCCTTACAGCTCACAGAAAGAAAGGGAGAGGGGTACAGCCTTACAGACTCCAGAAAGGGAGAGGGGTACAGCCTTACAGACCAAAAAGGGGGGAGAGGGGACACCCTTTAAAAGACCCCAAAAGAAAGGGAGAGGGGTCAGCCACAACCACAGAACCCCAAGGGGAGGGGGTACACCTTACAGACCACAAAAAGGGGAGAGGGTACAGCCTTAAAACCCAAAAAAAAGGGGAATGGTACCCCTTCAGACCCGACGGGGAAAAGGGGTACCGCCAAAAGACCACAAAAGGGGGAAGGGTACAGCCTTACAGACCAAAAAAAAGGGGAGAGGGGTACCCTAACAGACTCCGAAAGGGAAGGGGAACGCCTTACGACCACAGAAAGGAGATGGTACACCCTTACAGACCACAGAAAAGGGAAAGGGGTAAAGCCTTACAGACTCACAGAAAAAAGACGGAGATGGGTACACCTTACGACTCACAAAAGGGAGATGGTAAAAACCCCTTAAGACTCACAGAAAAAAAACAGGGAATGGTACACCCTTTTACAGACTCACAAAAGGGAGAGGTACACCTTAACACCACAAAAGGGAGATGGTACACCTTACAACCAAAAAAAGGGAGAGGGGACGCCTTACAACCACAGAAGGAGAGGGGTACAGCCTTACACCTAAACCAAAAAGAGAGGGGACACTTACAGACTCACAGAAAGGGAGAGGGGTACAGCCTTACACCTACAGAAAAAAAAAGGGAGAGGGGGACAGCCTTCAGACTCACAGAAAGGAATGGGTACACCCTTACAGACTCACGAAAGGAGAGGGGTACCCCTTACAGACTCACAAAAGGAGGGGTACACCTTCAGACTCCAGAAAGGGAAGGGGTACACCCTTACGACCACAGAAAAAAAAGGGAGAGGGGTACAGCCTTTACAGACTCCAAAAAGGGGAATGGGTCACCTTACAGACTCACAAAAAAAAGAAAACCTGTAAAAGACAGGGGAAAAATTTAATTTTCAGACCCCCTCCACAACAATGGCACTCCCAAAAGCCGTGTGCTCTCCCACTTAAAACTTTGCCAAAGCGCATTTTTGGCACTTTTCTTTTTTGATTCACAGCCTCCATTACTATGTAACAGCCTGCCGCTATACAGTCACGAAAGAGGAAGCACAATGTTTGATTACACCTCCTTTACATTTTAGCCCACCGCTAAAACGTCAACACAAGGGGAAAAGCCAATTTTTTGATTGACAGCCTCCTTTCCCTATAAAAACACCCAAAACCCGCAAACAGTCAACAGCAAAGGAAACAAAATGTTTGATTGAACCTCCTTTACAACTAACAGCCTCCCTAACATCAACAAAAAGGGGAAAAGCAAAATGTTTGATTGACACCCCATTCATATAAAACACCTACCCTATAAGTCAACAGAAAAGACAAAGCACAATTTTTTGACTGAACCCCTTTACAATGAACAGCACCGCATACAGCAACAAAAGGGGAATCACAATTTTTGACACCCCAAATTACATATTAACACCTGCCCAAAACAGCCAACGCAAAAAAACCCCCAAATTTTTTGCAATCACAAATTTTTTCAAAGACCATTCCCCCGGGATCACTGCGCAGCAGAAAATGAGACAGCCCAAGAAAAAACGATGGTCTTGTTTCCTTTTTGTTGGGGTTGGGTTTTTTTAGACAAAGCAAAACGGGGGAAAAAGCAAAATACAAAGCCAAAACAAAAATCAATAAACACACATGGCATTTGAAAAATGCACTCCAAAAATTTTTTTTGCATTTTCTCACACCACACAAAAAGGAGTCACCATTTTTTTCCCTTCTTCTTTGGGGGAAAAACAATAAATCCCAACATCAACTGACTCGAAGTTTTTGGGGAACCCCCTCTCCACATTCAAAACGAAAAAGACACAAGCAAAGAGAAATGCAAGGAAGCACAGAGAAAAAAGGGGAAACTGACGACAAATACCACCTCGGGACACAGGAGGCATGGCAGGAGAAGGACAAGAAAAGGGGAAACGACGACGACGTCCCACCGCATGGCCCCGGGGAACATGGCAGGAAAAAGGCAAGAAGAAAGGAAACGACGACAGACGACCAGCCTCGGGACCAGGGGGCAGGCGAAAGACAAAAAAAAGGGGAAAACTGACCAACGTACCAGCCGCATGGCACAGGGGGATGTCAGGAGGACGAGAAGAAAGGGAAACGACGACGCGACCAGCCGTCAGGACACAGGGGGAAATTGGCGGAGGGGACAAGAAAAAGGGGAAACTGACGACAGACGTACCAGCCGCATGGCCAGGGGGCAGGGCGGAGAAAACGAAAGAAGGGAAACTGACGACAGACTACCACCGTCAGGGACACGGGAGAAGGGCAGGAAGGACAAGAAGAAAGGGAAACGACGAAACTACCATCCCGTCGTGGACACAGGAGGCAGGCAAAAAGGGACACGGCACGCGCGCACACGACACACTCCACGCTGACAAGACCGCACCGAATGTAAAACAACTTTTCCCACCACCTGAAAAAAAAAAACCGGCAGGTGAGGAAATGTTGCTTAAGCCCACCGACCGCAGGGCCACATCAGGGCTGAAACCGTTGCGTTGCACACACAACACACACACAAATATCTATTAACACAATGCACTGGTGAAAAACAAAAAGTACCACACACACCACCACACACACGCCACCATACCAGCCCAAACAAAAAAGCACTTGTTCAAAACACAAAACCACATGCTACACAAACCCCCAAAAAAAACACGACACAGAGATTTGTTCCAAAGAACCAGACACAAAGGGGTTCACAACACATGCCATACACCTCTCTCCACATGTGCACACACTACACCACAAAACCTTTCCACAAACGCACCGCCACTAAACCCCAACCACGTCACCTTCCAATGGCGAGGACAAAGGGTCCTGGGGGGGCTCGCTGTTCTGAGGTGGGGGCATACCCCTACCCCCGCACCCTTACCCCCCCCCGACCTCAGCGTCCCTTGTATCACGGGGGTTTCCTTAGGAAGGTTTTTCCTGACACCCCAACATCCTCAGGGGGACGCATCATCTTTCAGATTTTATAAAACCTCCCCTCCGCCCCGTTTTTGTTTTGGGTTTTTCCGCCCAGGGAAACAACCCCGCTCTTCTGGTTTTTCCCCCCGCTGCTTTTACTCTGCTTCCGTTTTTTTTGCGCTCCCTCCCTTCCCTGGAACAGGAATGGGGCCCAACCGCTGTAAGTCGGTCCCCTGAAACGAAGGGGGCCCAAAACCCCGTCAGAGTCTGTGTCCCTGGGAGCCATTCTACCCCCCGCCCCCCGTCAGCTCTGGTTGCCCCCACTTTGACTTCCGGGGTGAGGCATCTGGTTTTTTCCCCGGGCCCTTTTACTTCCGTGGTCAGCAGTCTTTTTGGCCCCGGCCTTTGAATTCCGTGGTTCAGGCTCTTTTGTGTCCCCCCCCTTGACTTCCGGAAACGCATCTCCACCCCGTGAGGGGCCCCTTCGCATGGCGGATCCTCGTTGGGACGGGGCGGGAAATTTCGAAGACCCTTGGGGGGCAGGGCACGCGGGCGGGCCCGGGGAGTTTTTTTCGGCTGTGGGGACGGGTCGGGTCCGGGGTGGGGTGATGGACGTGTCAAGGGTGGTCCCCCCCATCTTGGGGGCCTCTCAGCCTCCAGGAACGCGGAAAGGCGTGGAGAAGACACGGTCTTTCTTTCCCCCTCACAAGCCTGAACCACCCTCACACTGCGTGCACTGCCAAAACGACCGCTTTGCGTCATCATACATTCCGCCGGCATGTCCAAAGGGGGTGGGGCATGAGGGTTGGTCGGCTGGGGAATCCCCTTTTTGGGATCTTGGGAGAGAGCACCGGTTTTTATGGGGGCGGGCCAAAGAGGGATGGGAGGGGGGGTGGGAGGAAAGGGGGGGGGGGGGAGTTTAACGGGCTGGTCTGTACGGCCCTCCACTGGAAGAACACGGTTGACCGAATATGACTTGCCTGATGGAAATCGGGATGTAAAAAATAAAAAGGAACAAAATAGAGAAGTAGAACCCACACCCACACCCGAGAATTTCAACCACTGGGTGCCAAATATGTTGCAGGGCCAGGGAAACTGACAAGGTGCAAATACATACCGTACATATTAGCCATATATGGTGGTTTTTGTGTGAAGTCCTGCCCGCTGCGAAAAGTGCAGGGACCATATAGTGCAGTGCATATTCTCTGTGGGGGTGTGCACTTTTCTTTTTTTCCCGTGACGGTGCATAGAATAAATTTATGACTGGTCTCATCAAATTTTTTTCACGCTTACATCAGTCCTCCAAACATTTCCACGATTTCCGTTTATAGTGCAAAACACACAAAAAAAAACAAAAAAACATGGGCTTTTGAAAACAAAAAAAAAACCCCAACAAACTATTTCCAAAATATGCTTCAGACCTTAAAGAAACAAACTTTCACAGTCCAACAAAGGGAAAAGTCCCCGAAAAAAATGAAAATCAAATCTGAAAGATAAACGAACAGGTTACAGACATAAAAGAAAAATACATGAGGGTGGGACCCTATATAGCGAGTACTCTCCCAAAGAATTTCCACTTGGGGAAATCTGTAGGAATCACCTAAAAACCTTATCACTCAGTAACGAACAAAATAGGACAGAAACATTTCAATGACAACAATAAAGCACAGCATTTCAAACACTCATAGAAAAAAACAAATTTTTACAATGAGAGGGGGAAAAAATCCAGACGAACTTACCAAACGATTGCCCGTTTCATGTCCTTCCCACCCCCGGGCCTGCACAGCTTGCTGTACCACTGAACCCTGCCCCCGCAGGCTCTCCCGAACCCGCCCGCCCCTCCTAAGTCTGCGCAAAACACCGTCCCTCTCCCCTTTACGGTTTTTACCCCATTGCACCCCCATCAACAACACAACCCACAACTGGTTTACCCACATTCACTCCCCATCAACAACACAACCCCTGCAGACTTGTTGTCTCCACAGTTTTAAAACTCCCACAACAACACAACCCCTTCAGACTGGGTTTTACTCCAAGTTAAACACTCCCCATCAACAACACAAAACCCCCCCCTGATGTTGACTCCACAGTTAGCACCCCCATCAAAACACAACCCTCCCCCCTGACTTGGTTGACCCACATTAACACTCCCTCAACAACACAACCCTCGCCAAAATGTTTACTCCACAAGCACTCCCCCATCAACAAAAAAAACCCCCCCATGACTTGGGTTTTACTCCCACATTTAAAAACCCCCTCAAAAAACACAACCCTCCCCGACTGGTTACCCCAGTTACCCCTCCCCATCAACAAAACGTACGGGGCATGCTCTACAAAAACCCCAAAACCAAAGAAGTTTCAGGGGATGGTTCATACACCCCCCCACTAATGAAGAGGTTCATCGATGGGTTCAACACCCCAACACTCAATGAAGAGGTTCATGCGATTGGGTTTTACACCCCAACACTCAAGAACGGTTCATGCTGAGGGTTTACACACCCCAAAATCAAAGAAAGGTTTAAAACGCGGGGTCACAACCCCCAACACACTCAATAAGAGTTCTGCTGAGGGTTTACACAACCCCAACCCCCAGAAAATTCAGTTATGGTTCACACACCCCAACACTCAATGAAGACTTCATGCCGAGTGGTTCATACACCACCCAACCCCAAAGAAGGGTTCTTTGGTGTTCTAACCCCCAAAACTCAGTGAAGAGGTTTATCTGAGTGGTTTTTCCCCCACCCCAACACTCAATGAAGAGGTTTTTGCTGAGGGGTTCACACCCCCAACTTCCCCAAGAAGAGGTCAAGCGAGGGTTCATGCACCCCACACCAATGAAAGGTTCTGCGATGGGTTCTCAAAACCCCCAACACTCAATGAAGGTTCATGCTGAGGGTTTCATTAAAAACCCCCAAAAACTCCAAAGAAGAGGTTCAAGCTGGGGTTTTACACCCCCCCCCACCAATGAAGAGGTTCATGCGATGGTTTTAAAACCCCCCCACTCAAGAAGGTTCAGCTAGTTGGTTCACACACCCCAACACCAAAAAAGAGGGGAAAAGCGCGGGGTTCACACCCCCCAACCCAATAAGAGGGAAAGCTGCAGGTTCACACCCCCAACACTCAAAGAAAAGGGGGGAGCGAGTGGTTTATACACCCCAACACTCACTGAAGAGGTTTATGCGATGGTTAAAACACCCCCCAACACTCAAGAAAGTTCAACCCATGGGTTCAACCCCCAACACCCAAGAAGATGTTTTTTAATAGGGGTTTTAAAAACCCCAACCTCAATGAAGAGTTTTTAGTTTTAGGTTCATACCCCCCAACACTCAAAGAAAGGTTTTATTTAGTGGTACACACAGCCCAAACTCAAAAAAGAGCAGCGAGTGGTTCATACACCCCACCCCTCAAGAAAGGTTTAGTTGAGTGTTCATACACCCCCCCTCATGAAGAGGTTTTTATGCTATTGGTCCCAACCCCAACCCTCAATGAAGAGTTCTCGGTGTTCAAGCCACCCCAACCTCAATGAAGAGGTTTACGAGGTCAACACCCACACCATAGAGGGCATGCGAGTGGTTTTAAACACTCCCCATTCAATGAAGAGTTAAACCCATGGTCAACACCCCAACACTCAAAGAAGAGGAAAAGCTAGTGGTTCAAAAAACCCCAAAACCCCAAAGAAGAGGTATGCTGATGTTCATAAAACCCAACACTCAAAGAAAGGTTCAGGGTGTTCATACACCCCAACACCAATAAGAGGTATGCTGAGTGGTTCATACCCCATACCCAAGAAGAGGCATGCGAGGGATTCACCCCAAAACTCAATAAAGGTTCAGCTGAGGGATCACCTGGTTTTTCACCATGGAGGAGTTGGAAGGATAACCCTTTATCACACGGGCATCATGGGAAAGTCAGCAAGAAAGTTGATTGGAGAAACCTTTTTCCAAGTGGCTCATGGGAAAGTCAGCAAGGGTTTGGAGGGAAAACCCTTACACACAGGTGTATCGAATCAGGGAGAGATTTGGGTGTGGAGTAACCCCCTTTAACACACTTTGCATCATGGAAGTCAGCAAGGCAAGGAACCGTTTTTTTTCAAAAAAAGAAGATTCATGACCGAAGGGGAGATCTACAGAGAGGACAGACAGGGGGAAAAAAGGAGAAAGGAAAAAGGCCCAAAGGCAGCATGCTGCAATGTTGCCCTAGGGGTTTGACCACACCCTCATTCACAAACATGCACAGCACAAAGTGCGCAGACAGAACTCGGTCACCCACTTTAAAGCAAAGGGTTTTAAGACCTACACAAGAGACGGAGAGGATCACGACGGAGGGGGGGGGGGGAGGAGGAAAGGGGGGGGGGGGGGGGGGGGGGGGGGTATTGGACAGGGGAAAAAAAATCAAGGCCAAACAAAAGCACACTCACAAGGGGGTGTTCGGTAACTGACACTGGAGCAGACTAAAGCGGGGGGGATATCTACCCAACACCTGGGGTCACACGGGGCGGGCCAATACAATATTTTATCAAAACAGTAAGGAAACACACAACACACACACACACACAGCAACTCTCTCCTCTCCCCCCCTCTTTCTCACAAGCAACCACACTACCACACCACCCCCTATCACACACACACATTTACAAACCCCCCACCCGTCACCCCTCCAAACACACACACCCCCACACACACACACACACACAACAACACCCACACACACACCACACACACACACCACTCCAACACACACACACACACCCCCCACACACCCACACACATCCTCACCTCAGCAGCTTTTTTAGGGGACGACGGGGACCCCGCAGTGGCAACATACGCGCCTCCTGGCTGTTTTAGCTTCTTAAAAATCGCCATTTGGAACAGGATTTTCCCCTGGGGCGCTGGCCCCTTGCTCCCCCTTTCCTGGCCGTCGCTGAGCGGTGGAAAGGGGCTCTTCTCACCGCAAAGACACCATGGCAACGACAGAAGACAGACTCAAAAACTCAGCTGACACGATTGGGGAGTTTTGCTGTTTGCTTTTTTTCCATTCTTTCTTTGTTGGATCTACAAAACAAAAAGTTTTGAATTCACAAGTCTGTTTTGTGCGTGCAACAAAAGGATTTTCTGCTCTTGTTCATTTTATTGCGTTTTGGCTGAACGCACTCTAGTAAAGTCACCTTCCAGGGGAAAAGTGGCAAGGAAGTGAAAGCCTTACACCTAAGACCAGCTCATGAAAAGATAATGTTTGCTTAAGCCCAGCCACCGCAAAGGGGCCCACGGGGTGAGCCACGCACTAAAAAACTCATAGCAAAACACATGAAACAGCTTTTGGACAAATTGGGCCCGTCTCACATACGAAAAACATGGAATGTTTTTAATGGGACAGATTACACCCAAAACATTCTCACTGAAAGACGGCTGGCAATGTAAAACAAACAATTTTCACGACACATTCCACGTAAAGACAGGCAGGCAATGTGAAACAGAGACAGATTACACTGTACACTATCTCACGTAAAACAGGGATGGCAAAGTGAAACAAAAACAGTTTACCTGTACACATTCTGTTGTAAAGCAGGGTGCCAAAGAAAAAAGCAACAGATTTACACCATACACTATTCTTGTTGTAAAGAAAGCGTGCAATTAAAAGGGGAAGATTTTACACCCAAAAATCATTTTACATAATGATAACGGCAAAAGATAGACATGGCAATGTGAAAATAGAGACAAATACACACCAAACACCTTCCACTGTAAAAAAAGGGATGGAATCGTAAAACAGTGACCAATAACACCAACCCATTCTCACTGTCAAGACAAAGGCATGGAAACGTAAAACGTGACCAAAAACACCAACCATTCTCACTGTGAAAAAGGGATGGTAACTGTAAAACAGGACCAATATCACCATACACCCTCTCACTGTGAAACAGGGATGGTAAGGGTAAAATAGTTCAAAAATTTCACACGCCTACATCGAAGAAAAGGGACCACCACAGCACACCCTTCTCAGCTTTTTTACATGGTGGTCACTCACTTTTATTCACACTTCTCACTGCTGTTTCATCAGCTTAAACCTTACAATTACTGGGTGTGGTTTTTGAGGGGGGGGGGGGGGGAGGGGGTTCAAATTTTGGTGGGGGTGGCTTAAACCCGGGGCACACGTCTCCCTGAAATGAATGAGACTGACTTTTCCCATAAAGACCCAAAGCTTTCATAAAAACACGCTCCCAAATGAATTAACACTTTTTTCCCATAAAGACTCCCCAAACTTACATACCCCTGTCCCCCTAAATGAATGTAGACTGACTTTCCCAAAAACTCCAAGCTTTCATAGCACACTGTCCCCGAAATGAAAGAACGACTTCCCAAAAAAAACCCAAGCTTAAAATAGCACACTTCCCCTAAATGAATGTAACGATTTCCCCAAAAAAAACCCAAGCTTACATACACACTGTCTCCCTGAAATGAAGAGAAAGACTTCCCTAAAAATCCATGCTACATGACACGCCCCCCCGAAATGAAAGACTGACTTCCCTAACGACCCCAAGCTACATACACACGTCTCCCGAAATAATGTAGACTGACCCCATACAGACCCAAGCTTACATAGCAACTGTACCCTTAAAAGAGGGGGGGGGGATAAAACTGGGGGGGGGTTGAAGGTCCATTGTAAAACAAATTTTTGGAGGCTGATGTTACAGCAAAATAACTTCAACAAAGCAAGCCTCTTGCCCAAGACACAAGAGGAAGCCGCCCAAATTGGGGGGGGGGGGTTGGGGGGTGGGGGTGGATTTTAAAAACCCCCACAAACTGGGGGGGCTAAAAAAGGATGTGGACACTCCACCCCTCCCCACATCATCCCTGATTCCCCCCTTCATTCGTCTTTTCATCTGAAAAATTGTCAGAGACCAGCAAATCTAAGCAAAAAATTTTTTTCACGGGCACGCAAAAAATCTGCTTATTTCACACTCCTACAGCACGGAGACCGAGACCGTAACCCCTTATCATTATCCCCGCACGATAACCTTTCCAAAATCGGCATGGGAAAAGAAGACTGTATACCTCAACATTACCCAAAACCCCAGATTTAAAAAACCAACACAACTGGCAGTGCACAAAAGATGACTGAAACCATCATCATTACCCAGTCACAGATAACCATATCACAACGGCAGTGCACAAAAGATACTGAACCCCATCATTATCCTAGTCACAGATAAACCCAAACACAACGCAGTGCAAAAAAAGATGACGTATACCTCATCAAAACCCCCGTCACAGATAACCATACACAATCGCAGACACAAAAGAGACAAAACCACACCATTTTCACAGTCACAGATAACCACATCACAATCGGCAGCACACAAAAGACGACTGTATACCATCACCATTATACAGGTCACAGACAACCACATCACAATCGGCAGCAGACAAAAGACGACGACTTACGAGGAAGGAATGAAGGGCGCACTGCAGCCTCTGAGAAACTGCTGCCGTGACATCACTTCCTGTGGACCCCAGGCCGTCCGTGCTGACCACCGGCCCTGATGACATCACACTGCCAGCACTGAAATGGGTCACACTGACATCACTTCCTGTAGAGACGTGAGGAAAGAAGGGAGGTGGGGGTACGTCTAATATGAAAGGACTGTCACGCACGAACTGACCAGGTCGCCTCAGTGACAATTGTGGAGTGTGGCCCGTCCATTGCCAGGTTGGCAGTGGCCGTGAAGTACGTGATTCCTGCCGGGAATTTGCTTATCTGTTAACTCTTGGAGGGGGAGGGAGGAGAACATCAGACTCGCCGGAATAGTGGGGTTTACGTGTGTAAACAAACGCTCGTGAAACTGGAGTTCTTCGATGTGAGCGGGGAATTCCGTGAATGTGAGTGCTGTTTTGTGAGTTTCCGAGGTGAACTCGGAGTGTCGTCGTGTGTCTGCAAGTCAGTACGAAATGAGGCGTTATCCGCGAAGGTTGGGTTGGCCTCGTGCTCATGTTTTGTTTCTGCCGTTGGGGCAGGGGTTTGTGGTATGCCCTCGACCGACTTTTGAAGGTTTGGCTACCAGAGTTTAGACTGTCGGTGTTTTCGGTGTTCACGGCGGGTTCTGCATGTACCAGGGCGTTGGCTGTCTGGCAGTGTCCCGGCGACTGAGGGTGTCGTCCAGTGTGTCGTCCAGTGTGTCACCAGAGTGAAGACGGTCGATGTTTCGGTGTTCAGCGGCGGGTTCTGCATGTACCAGGGCGTTGGCTGTCTGGCAGTGTCCCGGCGACTGAGGGTGTCGTCCATTGTGTGTCATTCCTGTTGTGTCCAAGGTGAGCGGGTAAAGTAGCGGAAATTCTGAAGGGCTGTGTAGTTGGTTGTTTGCAGATATCATGGTTTCATCACTTTTTGTGTTTCAGTTCCCGGAACTGGAGAATTTCCTTTTAATTTGATTTTTATTCGCAAAGATTCTTTCTATTGAATTTGACTAAGAGGAGGAAATTTAAATGCGCGGAAGTTGAAGAGAAGAAAAGAGATATAACTTGAACTTAAGGTCGAGGAAAACCGTACATATGGGAATGAAATAATGTGCGTTTCGGTTCTACACTGATACAGATAGGTGGATGTGTACAGCGGTATTGATGTGCTAAGACATATGTTGTACTTGGTAGTGGTCGCTGGTGACAGAAATAGTTTTCAAGTTGGGTAAAGATTGGTTATTTCTGAGAGTGTTCGTTGGAATCGGAGGACGGGAACTTTTAATATTAAAAGAGGAGACTGTCACACGGTGCGTGCCAGGTACGGAGGGCAGACTGCATGTGCTGTGTCTGGGCGTGTGAGGTTTATCGATAGGTGACGGGTGGTGGTACCCTCGGATAGACACGTCTTGTAGAGGTTCACTTTTGGTGTTGCGCTTGGAACTAAACCGGGGTGGATGGGCGGAAAGGAAAATTAGGATCATTATATATAATAAAAGATTTTTTTTTTCCAATTGTTAAAGATTTGCAGGTGAATTCATGATTGTGTTTCTTGGTATAGTTATTAACGATTGGAAAATAAAAAGAGAAAATAGATGAAATAATAAAAGGTGTGAGATATTTAGGAATTGCGCCTCAGAAGCCTACATTTGATGTATATATATATATGTATAATGGTTGTCTTAGTCGACGGTGGCGCGCCAGTATTCAAAGATGTTTTCCGCAGCATTGTGGTGTCAGTAGACAATGTATAGCAGCGCTCAGAAATCCTTGTCGAGCTTATGTAATTGGTGATTGTCCTAGCGATTGATAATTCCGATGACATTTGTAGGATTATGATTGTGCCTGCTAGGAAATTGGGATACCCGGGTTCAATTTTATTATTTTGGTTTTGCTTGGAAGTGTGTTTGATTCTATTCAGCCTGTTACTAAGTAATCGATCCTGAATTGTGACCGGTACTGGGGTCACTAACGGTCGGTTTGTTCGTTTGTTCGTTGGAGTGAATATGATTTATAATCCTATTGAATCATTGTCTTGGAGACCCTGATGGGAAATGAAGTCGTGGGTATGTAACTCAGACAGTATAATCACTTTTATGAAGGAACGGTTATAATTATGTTCGTGGCTGTTGATGGAAGTGGAGAGTCAATGAAATTGGTTTAAATGTGTAATGGAACATTTCTGGTGTGAGAGAATTTTGATGTCAAGGTGGCTGTTGTACAAGTCATGATTTAAAATTCCAATCAGCTGTCGCACTTTGGGTTGTGACATGTAAACACTGAGAACCGTTTACTTTAGTGAAGCAACAAATAAGTTATAACTGTATTCTTCTGTGGTAGTAAAACATTTCCTTTTTCACAGGTTTCCGGCGAGTTTTATGTACCTCCCCTACACAGCAAATCTGTGAGGGTCGGCCTCTCGTGGTGGTGGGAGTTGTCACCGCCACTTCCACTGTCATCCCTGCCCACTTCTCTGCCGGAGTGGGGACGCACGTGGAGCCGGCAGGGTGCATTCCGGTCGGGACGCCGTCTCCCTTCCACAGTCCGAGGTGTGGCAGTTCCTCCGAATTCAACTGTGTCTTCAGGGTGGGCAAGCGTCTTGAGGGTTCGCCGCATACCATCTGCGTGCGACTCGCAAGTGTGGTTGGTGCCCGGTAGGGAGGAACCGCGCTTTTCGACGTGTCACGACTTTACTTCTCTTACTTCATATCAAGCGTTTCAGTGAAGGTTTTGTGTTTTTGGCGTGCATTAGTGTGGAGGGCGTCGTAAAGCAGACCGACGTTTGCATAATCATATTGGGAAACGCTGTGTTGCCGTTGTTTTTTTTGTGTGTGTGTTTTTTTTTTTTTTTTTTTTTTTTTTTGAGTTTGTTTTTGGTTTTTTTCTTGCATGTGTCAACCACCCGTCAGGACTTCGAATGAAGTATTGAAAGTGCAACATTGAGTTCGGGTTACTTGAACAATTTGTTTTGAACATTTTGGGGGTTAAGCTTGGGTGTCCGGATAGTTTGACACCGGCACATAAAAATTAGTATAAAGAGTACATTTTTGGAAAAAAAAGAAAACATCGCGTGGGCATCTCAGGTTTTATGAGGTACCAACCTTGCTTGATATCTCAGCCCGGGATTACCAGTGATGTGATTTCACCCTTGTCCCTTCTGGTATTAGCCTTCAGTGGGCTGAGGTGTGTGTCTGTGCCTCCTGAGGAAAGGGTCGTTATATGTAGATTGGCAGCACATGCGTGCACAGGTATGCATAAGGGGCCATGCGCTGATGGTCGGGTATTGATAGTATCATTGGATTCTTTTGGGGTTGGTTTTTTTTTTTATTTGTTGTTTTTTTTTGTGTGGGGAAAACTGCCTGTGTGTTGGATATATAGAGGTCTTGGTGTTTCATCTGCCATTCTGTGGTGAGAGTGCGTGTGTGAATGCAAATAAAGCCTTCTGTTTGTGCACGGTATTTTCTTTTGTGTGTGTTTTGTTGTGTGGCGTTCATAATCTCAGTAAAAGGGGGAAAGGGGTGGTTATAACGGGGGATATATTCATACATATATCCCTGTCTACTGTCTTATACGGTGACAAGGACATAAACACAAAGTTAGAATCAAGCCTGGCATGTCCAAATTTCAACAAATAATTACTTAAACAACAACAACAAAAGACAATTTTTTTTCTTGTTTTTAATCTTAGCAGATAAGATGATGAAAAGACAAAAATAATACAGTCTGTTAATACACTGCTTTCAAGAGTAACATAAACCAGTCTTCTTACCTCTTCCCTTCTCCCTCCCCCGCCCCCACCCCCACTCTTCATCATCTTTCAGCCAGAAAGCAAAGACTGAAGAAAGTAAAAGAGACGTGGTGAGAACCTTCCTGATAATAATGAGAGTGTCTCATCTTTTTTTTTTTTTTGCATTTTCATTCCTTTTTTCTGGGAAAGGGGAGGGAGAGGGCAAGGTTGAGAACCATGAGAGTTCAAGTCAATTTTGTGGGCATATCCTCCCACCCCCATCCCCCCAATCAACTGTTCACATCCATACTACAAAAAGGACAGAAAAATGAAGAAAAGGTTCACATCCATGTCACTACCTGTGAAGAACTCGATCAGCTTTCTCCTGAAGCTGCGCCGTGGCCATGTCCAGAGCGTCCTGTTTCCTCACATTCTCCATCGTCAGAGTTCCCTGCCCCTGACAGGTCAGCCCCAGTGATCTCCCTTCTTCTTTAGGGTGGAGGTGCTGTGGGGGTGGCAGGCCTGAATCCAGCCACCAGAACTCGTCTCTCTGGTTCCGCTCCTGTCTGAGACCTCCTCTCGCTCATGGGGGCTCCGTGTCGAAACCCGCTCAATTGTACTG
>CM031611.1:24997751-25013604 GCA_018398815.1 Conus ventricosus | reverse complement strand
GGAAAAAGGCCCCTTTAAACCAAAATTTTGTTTCCCTTTGTTTTCAGAACAGTTCCAAACTTTCAGTAAAATGCATATCTGCTCGAATATATTAAATAGAGCTTTGAGAAAAATAATTATTTAAAAAACAACAACAACATACAAACAAACAAAAAACCCAATAGCTGCTTCTGTCAGAACACAAAGGAGAGTGATGTAATGCTCACAAACACTCTCTCTCTGTGTGTGTGTGTGTGTGTGTGTGTTGTGTGTGTGTGTGTGTGTGTGTGTGTGTGTTTTGTGTGTGTGTGTGTGTGTATGTGTGTGTGTGTGTGTGTTGTGTGGTGTGTGTGTGTGTGTGTGTGTGTGTGTGTGTGTGTGTGTGTATGTGTGTGTGTGTATGTGTGTGTGTGTGTGTGTGTTGTATGTGTGTGTGTGTGGGGGGGGGGGGAATAGCTGTTGTGCAAAGTCTGGTAAATAAGCTGTGACAGACAGTCTCGGTACTGAAATTTAAAAAAAGCAACCTTATTCAGTCATTTACGTTGTACGTAGTTTAGAGGTATGAATGGGGATGCTGCCATTCTTCGTATTTACTATACTGGGTATAAATTAATGATGGCTTGCTTTTTGGAAATCAGGTGATGCATATTTCTTAGTGCACCGGGTAGGATAGTGGGTGCACATAATATGGACACATTTCCTTTGACTTCTAGCCCTCAATGATGACCCTCATCTTGAATGTACCGAACTTGAAGTCGACTTTTAACGAAAAGAAGCTGATGCAGAAACTAGATTATTAAACTTCTCCCTCTTTCTTTTTCATCTGTTTTTTTTTCTCTTTTCTCAATAGTTATTAACATATACCAGGCCATGAATTTGCCGACTTCTTCCGATTTTCTTTCGACCGGTCAAAAAAGCTACTGTAATTCACCTACTGTTACAGTTATTCACTTTTCCCATAATATGTAGCAAAGGCCTAGTACTCCCATCCGGGAAATTTTAAAACAAGTTTTTGGCTCCCTCACCATCACAAACAAGCTTCTATAACTCTCTGTTACGTACGAAACTACCAAAATTAATGTTTTCTGTACTTTTTCCGTTTTAGAACGAAGTGAAGGACTGAAGAGTGCAAAACAAATTTCGAAGTATGCAGACTTTCCTGTAGTTCTGATCTGTAAATGGAATCGATCGCTCCAAGCTGGATGTGGGGCGTCTGCAGACCATAAACGGAAGAGACTGGGGAGGGGTGGATGTGGCCGCACCCAAACGCTTGGACATTATAGAACTGCATGCCAGTCTCGAACAATGATTGTGGTGTGTGTTGTGTGTGTGTGTGTGTGTGTGTGTGTGTGTGTGTGTGTTTTGTGTGTACCTTCATCTCTCTCTCTCTCTCTCTCTCTCTCTCTCTCTCTCCTCTCCCCCTCTCTCTCTCTCTCTCTCTCTCTCTCTCTCTCTATGTTTCTGTCTGTCGTCTGTCTGTCTGTCTCTCTCTCTTTTCTCTCTCCTCTCTCTCTCTCTCATCTCTCTCTCTCTCTCTCTCTCTCTCCTGGACTGATTCATGCAGTGCTTCTATCTGTACCTCAACATGTCTGTTTCCAATAATTAAAATGTTCCACAATCAAAATTCTAAATTTCATTTTGTAGTGTACCTAACGATAGTACTTGGGTGGGAATGGGATCATATTCAAAGTACACACATCGTTCATTGGCACGTTAACAACGCAAAAATACCTAAAAATGTGTCTAATCCATCCATGATTGAAGTCGCATAAACATCGCCAGTATACAAATAGTAAAAGGTACAGAAACAGGCATTCCATGTCGTGTTAAAAAAAAAATTAGAACAAACAACGAAACGATTCAGAACTTGGTGCAGTTTTCAACTGCCGCTATTGTGATCTGTTTCTTTAATTCTAAACGTTCGTATGTGAATATGTAATTTCATCTTCTGGGTCGAATGTGCGTTTGTCCTTCAACAAAAACACACATTTCCTGTTGTTCCGGTGGTCCTTCTATGATAGTGAGTGGAAGTACTCCACAGAATACTACTTACCCATCACTTCGGGTCAAACGGAAAGGGAATGCCTCAAGAGAGCGATGGCCTGACAAAAGGGAGAGAAGCTTGAGAAGATAGTTCCATCCATGCCAGACTCAGGTGACGGACATGGCAGGCATGGGAAGGGAGCGGAGAGAGGAGGCACTGAGGGGAGGGACGGTGATGGGGTGGTTGTGACTTGTTGTGTAGGTGCATTATCCATCAGGCTTACATCCTGCAAGAGAAGTCCAAGTGTAACATGGAATGGCCTCTACCCTCCCCTCCCCTTCCAGCTCCTGCTCCCCCCCCCCCACCCCTCCCCCCTTCCCTGCAGGTACAGATGTCCCCGGGGAAAATGGACAGCCTGGGGTCGCCACTAGCTGGCACAGACTAGTCACTGCTGAGGACAGGCAGGTCACATCTAATGCTGACCGTTCCAGAGGTAGGCGGACACAGAGAAAAGAGTGACTGTCAATCACCAATGCCGAGCTCGCACCCACCACTACCCTCACCCCTTCCGTCGCGCAACACTCTTCATTTCCCTCCCTCTTCGTCTCTGAACAATGCTGTTTGTGTTCAACGGAAGTTTTCCAGTCAGAAGATTTGAATATATGAAAGGTGACTATAGAACGGAGAAGTTTGCTAGGAATCGTAAAACCAAGAATCTTTGCCGATACGAAACTGGATGGTCTAGTACCAGGAGGAGTAGGTCAAAGCCGCAGTAAAAGTTGTCCAGTCGATTTTAAGAACAAATAACCGATGTTTTACCTGAAATACATTTACTGGTGCATGGAAAGGACTGAGTTGGGAAGCTATAAAACAAGAGCATGAGTAAATCACGAACAAAATAATGACATCGTGTTGCTTTGGAAATGACCCAACAAAATTGAGTGCACAGGGCGAACAGAACCAAGGACAGAGCCCTAGAGTACACTAAGCGAACAGAGCGGATTGCTGATCGGACAGGCTGTCAGCCCAACAATGAAAATTATAAGTGAGGCCACACATATTAGGATACTGTCGGGTTCAAGAAGGGGAGACCACAGCGTCAGGACTCAGTACCACACCCACCATTCAACACAAACAAGGTAACAATGCATAAACTACACTATATTCCTCTCATGCCACACAGCACATATCACACCACTGGAATCTCGGGCCATCCAAGAGGGTAATAGCAGAATGTATGGAATAACAGGGGTACAGTGATAGAGAAAAGCCACCCTTATGGACTAGCAACTAGCTATCCTTCTGGCCAAAAAACAGTGGATGAAACATGGAGTACCACCAGGGATACCCGCGTAGTCCAAAGGTTCTATCCCTCTATTACTATCCCCCCCCCCGCCCCCCCCTAAAAAAAAGAAAAAAAAAAAAAAAGAAGAAAAAAATAATAACAACAATAAAAAGAAATAGTCAGAAACACTCTACCACTCAAAAAGGGCCCCAGTTAGAAAAACATAAACAGCGTTTTTTTCAAAAAGAAAAACAAACAAAATTACCAGACAGTTTGCTGCCCGCTGAAGGTGCCACCTACCGGCGAACCACCCCCCACATACACCGCACTCACACCACAACCCCGCTGGCGTTACAATCCACTAGAACGGGGTCCCGCATAGATATGCCGTCTTTTGCTGGTAACCGAAGAATTGCCATAAGCAAAGAAGACCCTCCGCGAGTTCGGACGCGCTGTGGACCGTGACACTGCTCCCTCGTAGCCGCAAATAGCGCGCCACTGCAGTCCACGAAGTGGGCAAGGCACGTTCTGCTGATCTAGAAGGCAAACCTGAAAGCCTAAAGGGACGAACGAACCACAACAGCCCTGCACGGGGATCAATAGCGTGTTCCCACATGTCTGTTCATAGTCAGTGGGAGGTCCATGGTGAGCAATAGTGGGAGAGGCGTCGCGAAATAAAAAATGTAAACAGAAAAAAGAAGAACTGTCCGTCCGTCTGTATGAGCAGATATGGTTTAAGTCGCTAAGTTTCCCACATGATATAATTACAAATCTACAAGATGTGCCCAGGCGATGTCAGCGTTGCGAAGACTATAATATTCGGAATTGCCTGGTGTTGTCTTGCCCCAAATAGATACACACGGTCACAGAGAAAATAAACTTATTCCATGCTTGCATCCCGACAATACAGACCGACATAAGTATGGAGATAACATAAGTTCACACTGTCTCTCTGCTACCCGCAAGGCCATGACAGCATTACTCCATAATATCAGTAGCACAGCGTGCCAAGCGCTCCATTCACCAATAGCGCACTACCGGTATGGTGGTTGCTTCTCGCCCCTACCCTCACAAACCTTTACTAAAGCTCAGCTACAACGTGTGAACAGATTGTACAACATGTATCTCGCTCCACAACTGTAAGAACAAATATATTCTGCACACGAGTATCTCTCCTCTACAGACACCGAGAGGCAAATCAATCCTTCACACATGGAATCTCTCTTTATAACACGTAGAAAATAAGATGGGGCGCATCTCGGGAGCTCGCGTGGTACACTGTGAGATAAAATATTCTAGGTCCGGCGGCTGAAACTAGGCCGGCACAGGCCGATCCTCGCTAATTGCCGACCTGGAGAAGGACATATCTCCCTAAGCCTCTAGGACCTGCCTGCCTCATATTACTGCCCTGCTTTCTCAATTCCCTGTGCTCTCTGAACATGACCCCCCCTCGAAGCTCTCCCGTCCGGGAGAGACGATCTCGTATGCTCGGCCGCGACTTCTCTTTCGCTGCGATAAGAAGACTTCAACGCCGCTCCCTGGAGTTGGGACTGGCTGCTGAACTCCCGGGGGGTTCCCCACATCCAATGGGCCATCTTCATCCACCTCACGGTGAAAGAGGACTGATGCGAAGGGTGAAAGGGGTGACGGGTGAAGGTGAAGGGCTGGGTAATGACTGTACCACAACAGGTACCACCGCCTGACAGGTCGAGTCGCTAGGCCATATCTGGGTTAAAACTGACTGCGGTCCCCCCTTCTCCGAGTGAGTGCTACCTCAGGGTTTCAAACACATGACCAGCACCTTTACCTTACCACCCGGGTTAACTACACGCCCGGGTCACTTCGCCACCAATGACCACAGTCGTTCGTGAATGAGTGCATTTCTCACAATTATTGGGGACGCCCGCTAACACGAAGGCAAGGCCACAGGAATATTATTCCTTTAATTGTGGCATGGGGAAATATTCATATCACTAACTTAACATGGGATGGAGCGTCTCACCTTGATGTGAGGCTACGTCCACTTAAAAACCCCCCATCCTGAGGATGAAAAAAAATTTCTCATAAAATTTTAAGGATATACAACTTCACTTAGCATCACATCGCACCATGAAGCGCAATATGTGTTACCATCGCACTGATGCTCACTCAAATGAATATCATCGGATAGAAGCAATCACCATGACCACATAAATAGCATGATGATCAAACTTTCCATCGTTCTAAAAAAAACATTCATATTGATCACCATAGTTCACAAACTACATTTCACAAATTAACCTGGTAAAACAGTAGGGATATTCACAATTCAAAGTACAAAGGGTTGTCAGACAAATAAGATGGAAGCACTTAGTTGTCCTTGGCTCTTTGTCTCACATCAGATGTTTCATACACCCTCATGAAAATGAGAATAGTTCCAGGTAAATTTTCATCTATAGGACATGGAAGCCAAATAAACAAGAATTTAAACATGTTTCTTTTGGTCCCACAGGTAGGTTATATTCCATGAAAAAGCTCCTCGTTCCAATGGTTGGACAGTGACATATGTAAACAATTGGTTCAGTCTCAATTGCACAATCAAAACAGTGGTATATACAATTCTAAAAGTTATTTGGGCTCATAACACATACATATAGATTCTTCTTCACAAGCAAAGTAGACAGTATAGTAACTTGAGTTTTGTCTTCCAATGTTTACCAAAGAATAAATATGTTTACTCTCAACATCAAGTGTTGGTGTTTGCTGGCAAAAGCAGGGGGGAGATCGCGCTTGCAATAAGCAAATTACATAAATACCACTTGATTTAAAGCGTCAGTAGCATACAATCACCGTCAAAAGATCACTTTCACACCGGATTCAAATAAATAGACAAAAACAGGAATAGTCGTTCCCGTGAGACAAGTTACATTTGTCCATGATTATGCACCACTGACAAACAAATCTGCCAGACATGTGGTGGGGGGCCACACTGGTTCAACTTAAAAAACAGATTTCCTGGCACAGCCAAAGACCATCGTAATTAAACCTCTGTTTCGTAGTCTGGAGACGGCTTTCAAGAACGTCAGAGGCCTAATGCAGTCGTTACTGTAACGTTCGTCCATCAAGACCTGGCTAACTTCTCACATGCCCATACAATAGCCTAGCACGCTCCGCTCAATAGATGGAGTATTTCTCCGTGGTCTTCGAGAACTTCTGACTGCGTATTGGCACTGGATGTAAAAAGCACTTTTTTCCTGCAACATTCCGCTCCCAGTCCTTTAGGAACTGCATCATTCGGAAAATAAAGTCTTCTGAAGAGGTTACCATAAACAGGAATGAGTTGGATGTGTTTCGGAACACACCCAAACCGTCTGCACACCCATCAGACCACACAAGACGTTTGTTCTTCGTCCCTTTCGGCATTTCATCAAGGCCGTCAGGACCAAAGTGGTAAAGATCGGCTATAGTAAGAACAACAACCGATATGACCGATGCTGGTCGTGTAGTGTTTGTGTAAGGATAAATTCGTTTCCACTGTCTTTCCCTCTGGCATCATTTGTTTCCACTGAAACAGTGTACCCAGAACAACTCAAGAGTTTGAAAACGGCTCGAAATTTTGATGATGGCCTTGGCAGCAAACCAAAAACTTCTAGGCTAGATAAAACCAGCTCCGTAATGAAAAGGAGGGCACTGCCATGACGTTGCAGCCTACAAAATGTCAATCAAAAAATCTGACGGCACCACATTCCATGATAGCAGGGCTCGCATCTTCGGCAAATGTATCGGCATGGTGCAAACCAAAGGCATTTTCGTCCACTGGAAAAACCAAAAGGTTTGGTAACCTGTCTTTTCCTTACACTTTCAGCCATTGGATGCGTCCAGTTTCCTTTTGTCATCGACGGTAGCTCAAAATACTGTCCTTCCGGGGAGCTACACAAAAGGTCTGTCAATGTCTGGATAGCCTCTCGAATCGAACACAGTGATCTTATTACTTTTCTGTAAATCGATGCTGAAACGCACCTGATCCATCTGTTCCACAATACCACGGGGACGGTTACGGAGATTAATGGTCTATTCACATTTAAATCCACATTACAGTGATGTGCGCTCTCAACCACCCTCTTTTTTGCAAATGGAGGGGGTATGGTCTTGTCGCACTGTAGTGCAGATAGTTGAACGGTATACTATGGGGTTCAATACCAGGTACGGGTACCGGGTATCCGGCAACACAGCCGGAAAGTCGGGCAATATATCTGTGAGCTGGTCTGTTTGAATGTAACAAATCATTTCGAACAGAACCACATCCTCATAGGCGGCACCGTTGAGAGACAAATAAAGGGGATACAACATCATTTGCACTGTAGAGTATAACACTCCTTCAGTTTGCTGTTTTCAGATCCGTTGATCTGTCCCGGTACGTTTACATTGGGTACCAATTCATCACGGATAATGTCTGTCATGTTGACATCATTTCTGACACAGGACATATCCACCAACTGACAGGAGGATGCATCATGTGTACGTTTCATCAGGACATCGGCTACATGTCACATATATACCTTCTCAATTTTGCCATTTGATCTTAGTAATTTTCTGCAGAAAGGGTGGCCGGACCTCCCTGAAAGAAGGACCCGTCCCACTTGATCACGAAGATTGTTATGTCATCAGTTAGTGAGCACAAGATCTTGATCCCCTACACGGAAGAACGGCCTTTGCGTTTCTGGCTGGCAAAGAACTTGTACACACTGTTTTTCTAGCAGCTGACTGTGTAGCAAGCTCACATGCATCTTCAAACTGTGTATGCAGTTCAGAAACGTATTGTAAACAGTTTTTAACTGGCAGGTATGCGTCTTTTTTTTCCGGCCATTGTGTCATCATTAATCCAAAGACCCTTGGTGAGGCCGAAATATGCGCAATATGTGAGAATCCCCTGCGGTGTCGGTGCGGGCATTTCCCCAGCTGCAAAAAGCAAAGCCGGTATGAGAACAAGATCCTTCCCTGCTCTCCTTGCAACCGTTCTCACAGGGGACTTCAACGTTCCATTAAACGGTCAACCAGGGCCATGCGAATGGGGATGATATGGCGGGTGGAAATGGAAGAATTGACAACATCGGGTAAATGGTCTCTCAAGATCAAAAGTGAAATTGCGAGCCTCATGCCGAGAATTGGCTCGAAGAACCCCTCTGGGAAAAAAATTGCAATAAGGCTTCTGCGACAATACTGGATCCAATGTTCTTCATGAATCGCGTGCTGTAACCGTGTTGCTGTATCCTCCAAAGCAAAGAACATATCCCGAAATGGACAAGGGTAGCGGTCCAACAAATCAATAGCTACCTCCGAAAGGGTACGGAAAATAAGCATTGGTGCTAAGTGCACATGGACGCGACCTTTCTGAATGCTTTTTGCAGATGTCACAATGACCAGTAGTGTCGTAACTTCCTGTGGGACTCCAGGCCAATAAAAAAATCAAAACCGCGGTAATGGGCTTTTGACTGTCCGGCATGACCAGGCGAACAAGGCATCATGACCTGGCTCACTGTTTCTCTAATGGGGAACCACAACTGTCTGTTTGCCGTCCCAGTAACACAACCGTAAAAATGGTCAGGCCATAGTAATGGTTTGGTCCCGGGGTACGTCTTGACAGGCTGGGCTTAGGGCAGCAGAAATATTTCGTCACCGTCGCCGTCGTTCCCTCAATTGCTGGTGAAATCATCGGGTAATCGGAGTGCATACCCAGTGTTGAGACTTGATTAGGCGCGGGGGGTAGCCGTGTTTCCCTGCTCGAGGACGGTTGATCTATACTCACAAGACAAGAACAAACGTGCCTCCAGCACCACCATTGTACTGTAGCGACACCTGCAATTGCACAAGATCAAGTCGCAGACGGGGGTTATCAGATTACACAGGCCTAAAAAACCGGAGTAGTAACGTGTATCGACTGAAAGGTTCGCCAGCGTAAAACGTTTCAAATCGTGCCTCCAAACGACCTCACCACTTGGGGACATGTGAAAGACTTCTTAACACGAAAGAGGTCCGTTCACCACATAGTGCACCCATTCCGCAAAACCGAGCCGTGCATACCATTGATGCTCCTGTGGCTAACACCAGTCCATCAAACAGATTGAGCTGTGCCAAAACAAGGACTTCTTGGCACTTGCAGAACTAATCGGTTGGTTAATCAGGTGTTGAAAGGCTATTGGTCCTCAATGAACGTCAGCACAAAAGAAACACGCAGTGGGGCGTATCCACCCGACTGTGGGTGGAACGTCGTTCGTCCCCCAACTGCCCAATATCGACGTTGTCGGGGGCCACGTCCTCGGAACTTTTCTGAGAAGTAACGCTGGCCGCGGAGTACTGTATGACGAAAGTCACTCAACCGCGAAATGATCCTGTCCGTTCCTAATAGTATATTCCGTGAACTCAAAAATACCCTCGATTTTCCTTCCTAACTTCCCGTCCTATGGATAGTACAGGACGCATGAGACCTCCAAAGAAATAAAATGCCCTTTCCTAGCCACGCCCCTTACTGTGACGACAACAATACTGAATCAGATCCCATCTGACACATCTCCTCCACGGTCAAAGGGGGCCGGGCGGTAAGGGAAAGGGCCTATCTTTCTCACGCGCCACGAAAAAGTGTTCTCTAAAAGGAGATCTCGCATGAGTGAAAAGTGTGTTCGTGTTTTAGGACAAGCCGGTTGCCATCGATCCAAACAATACTCAGACGGAGCAAAACGACGATAACGAGTCCCTTGTTCAGGGCGCACAGTAACGAAACGTTCGGAAAACGATCACAAAACAGGAATATTGCTGTGAAGTTTCTTCTTTCAACTGATCCCAAGTGAAAATTTGTGTCCGCAATAGTGAAGTGGCAAACGCGACCACTTATTCAACACGCAATATACATTCCACGTTTCCTTTGGGCCACCACAAGACGTGCGTGACTTTTCCAAATCGGAAAAGAAAACTATCATTGTAACCTTTTTTCCGCTAAAGTGCAACTTGGAATTTATAAAAAAATTTTTTTGTCCGCTTTAGGGTTGAGGCATGCGGCAACCGCTGGGAGGTTCGCTGCGGATGCCTGATTCTTTAATTTCAGCATCAGCCTCGAGGCTAACTGCCTCAACTAAATGACGGTTCTTCAGCTTCCAGCGTCCCTCTTAAGCTGTGGGGCTGCAAGTTCAGCTCCCTCGTAGTTTAGTGTCTTCACTTCCCTCTGTAGTTTATGTTCTCTTCAGCGTCCCCTTGTAGTTTATTTTTCTTCAGCTTCCCTCTGTATTTATTTTCTTCAGCTTCACGTCCCTCGGGATCTATTGTCTGTCGCTTCACTGCCCACTGGAGCGAGTTTCTTCCCCTCTCGCTTAGCCTGTCCCCCTATCTGTGCAGTGTTTCACAGAATTATAAGTTTTTCTCCTCAAAACCCAAGCGGTCGCTTGTTTAACATTTTATCAAACATCCGAGAATAACGTCAAACAAATAATTAACACAAAACAAGTCTCTAAGTATGAATAAAAAAAAAGGCTATATATGAGAATGATATTATATGTTTCACAGAACCGGTAAATTATAGTATATACAAATACAAATACAGAATGCAAGGTCCGTGTAAACAAAAAACCATTACTAAAACGGGTAGATTTGAAATCCAAGAAGGTAGTTGTTCCAAAAATAATTGCAACGGTTATCAATTTGAATTTACAAAACAAAATGAAGTGTAATACAAAACTGTTTTTCCCTAAGAAGAAAAAAAAAATAAAGAAAGCCAATAAAGTTTTCTGAAAATAATTCGTTATGTAAAGTTTTTAGTGCGCAAAAGTTCTTGTTGTCATCGGTCTGTCTTAGCTTAATGTCAAACTAATTACAAACAATGTAACCGCGCTGATACAAAAAATGAATTTGAACATTACAAAACCTAGAGATGCACAAACAATTAAAAAAGAGGGAAGAAACACAAGACTAAGCGGAAATCCTACCTAAAATAGAAAATGTTGAAAAGAAAACTAGGAGAGGAGCGTATTGAGAGTAGGTTGAAGAGAGTTTTGAAAAAGGGGTAAAGGGAAAATGAAAGATACCCAGGACCGAAGATAGTGAGGCAGAATCAAGAAAAGCAAAAGAAGCACACAGACAGCACCCTAGGGGCACGTGGTCTCCCGTGAAAACGGAGACGGAAAAATAATCACTGCAACAATAAACAACCACACTACAGTAATAAATACAAAAGACGAAACAACCATAAATCAATTAAATCTGCATTCTCCCAAACTCAAGAAAAGCTCGCACCACACCCAGAAAAAAATATCAAAAGAAAGATGTTTATTTGGGCAAACGGTAATCCAACGCACCACCTACACTACTCGCGGACGGAGGAGAAGTGATCCCTCACTCTAGGGCAAGGGGAAAAATTCAAACGGAAACAAGAGGATAGCGAAAGAAAGTGGATATGTATCAAAGAAATCTAGTACTCACCAACGCCATGTCCCCCCCCTGCTTAACCAGAAGAGTTGGCGATCAGTCCTGGAAAGGGGCCAAAAAGTCTAAACGCTCTAGGAAGACAGCGTGTGCCGCTACGCTCTGCCCCCGTGCGTCGAGCCAGTTCGACAAAAGTTGAGCTAGCGTCCGATGGGGAAGGGTCTAAAAGAAATCCTAAAACAAAAAAAAAAAACCCTTAACGGAGAAAGCCACCCAAAAAGAAAGTCCAACCACCCTTACACATATAGAAATTAAAAAAACAACAACAAAAGCGAATATAATAACACAATAAATAATGAAACTTGCTTCTTGTTGGCATTTCCCTCAACCCTTTGAGACACAAATAATAACCTGTGTGGTTGGGGGCGGCGCAAACCCTTGAGGGTGACAAAGAAAAACCTTGGTGGGCTGCACCAAAACTTGAAGGGACAAATCATTTTTTTTTTAAACCCCAAGGGTCACAAAGTAGAAATCTTTCTTTTTTTTTTTCCCGAGAAACAAACGCAGCTACACCGGTGAAAACGGAGTCGGGGTCACCGACGTCATACCCGTCACTCTTTGCTACGCCGCATTCAGGACAGCATTTACTCCATACGCACCCGCAAATCTCTCCAGATCAACCAAAAGGGCGCACTCACCGAATGTTTTTCTTCTCCCCCTCTTCCTCAGGAACACACTTTACAAAATCACATCAACAACTTTGAACAGATTTACACATGTAACTCTCTCCACACTGAGGAGACAAATAAACTCGTGCACACATGTAGTCTCTCCTCACACAACATTACCGGAGAGACAAATCAATCTTCAACACATGTATCGCTCTTTTACACTGAGAGAAAAAAAGAGTCTTCCACACTTGTATCTCTCTTGACAACGGAGAGATAAAATAATCAAGTTCCGCTGCAATAAAGCGTATGGCCCTTCACATTCCGTTATCCCAAATTTCAGGCTGACCAGGAGAATACGATGAACTCCCGTATCACACTGAGACCGCCTCCGTCAAGGAAAAACTTCCCTGGCTTGCTCAATTCCCTGTCCCCTGAACAATAACTGCCCCTTCAACTCACCCCGTCCTGAGATACGAGTCTCGACTTCTCTTCCGCGAATTCTGCTCCGTCGCTTGCGAAATGACGAGCGGCAACGCCTCTCCCTGTAATTGGTAGGGCGGGGGGGGGGATGACTACCGGGTGTGTTCCCCCACACCAGGCCTATCTTCAACCACCCACGGGTGAAAGATGAAGGAGAAGGCGAAGGTAAAGGGGACGTGGAAGGGTGAAGGGCTGGTAATGACTGGTCACAACGAAACACCGTCCCTGACGAGTTCGAGTCTCTAGCCCATCTGCTGGTTAAAACTGACCTCTTTTCGCCCCCTTCTCCTAGAGTGCATACCAAGTGTTCAAAATCACATATAACACCTTACCTTACCCAGCCTTGTTAAACGATCGTCGCGTGTCACTTTCCACCCAATGACCACATTCGGTGTGTTCGTGGGGGTATAGTCTACTCCACAATTTTTTTGGGTACGCCCGCTACCTAGTCAAGCCACAAGAAGCTAATCTTCTTTTAGTTGTGGCTGGGAAATGATTCATAACACGACGACATATGAGTGGCTCACATCCTTGAGTACCACAAATACACGAGAAGACCAAACTACACAAAACGAGACCAGACAAGAGCAAGTCAAATGACAGGTGTGCTGTGAGTATCACTCTAACCCCCATAAGTCCACACGGGCCGCGTGCCAGCCGCGTCGGCGGCGTCCGCGACCTAACCCGCTGGGTCCCTTAATGCGTCTGACCTAAAGGAACTCACCCGTGAACAAGTTAAACGACATGGCTTAACACTCCACACCGTTCAATAATATCGGTCGATCATTGATACTGGAACCCAAATATTAGATAACTAACATGGTTTTCCGCACACTAATTAATTCGTTACTAATTTTGTACATGAATCAATTACACGGTATCAAACCAGAAGGACAACTACTTCGTTCAACGTGAACACTTCCCAGTGGGAACTAGAGGGAATAAATAAAGATTAGCGGAAACGACCCTCCACCGATCTTCTGTGAGGGAAATATGGCACCTTTTCCACCTACTTTATTACCACATTTTGCACAGAAAATATTAAAAAAACCCTTCTCGGAAGACATGACCGATGACAACGAGTTTCCAGTCATAAAGAAATAAGACTTGCTGAAACGAACCATCAAAAATACTAGAAAATCCGACTTGTACCGGCCTTCCTTTCTGCACATAAGCTCTTCTAGTGCTTTAGCATCAGATGGTGGACGGGAAAAAAAAAGAATAACGGTAGGACCGTCGGCCCCGGCATGAAACGGGACAACCGGACCTCTGCACCACAGGACTGTCCAACAGACCGTCGCCCACGTCGGCGAATACAGGACAACCCGGACCACCGTAAGAAAATAAAGAAAACAGGACCGTCGCCCCATGTCGGTGAAGACAGGACAACCCGAACCTCCGTAGACTAGACCCCAACAAAATGGCCTAAGAGCAGAAATGCACGCTTACGGTTTCCAATGTCAGAGACAGTGCTCTCCGCTCAATGAACGACTCTGCTGCTGCTGCTGCTGCTGCTGCTGCTGCTGCTGCTGCTGCTACTACTACTACTACTACTTACTACTACTACTACTACTTCTACTACTACGTTCTTCTCACTCATTAGCAGAAACCCTAAAAATGCAGTTCTACAAGAGGACTCTGGCCCTTGCTGGCGACCATTGCTGAGTCGCGGAGCCACACCCAGTGATCAAATTTTTGAGACAGAGGTCTCCACACCATGTTCCCATCAGCATCAGTCCTGCAGTCTGCCGACACAGAGCAGCTGGTCACGACCTGGCCACAGCCTTAAACTAACATGGAGGGGAAATGGAAGCTGGGTCCATCTTTGCAATATGCTCGAATGCAATTTCCGGTATCACCACCCAAGCCTGTCTCCTTCTAGTCACCCCCTCCTCCCTCCCCACGCAGCAGCCCTCCCCCCGCCCCCAAAATCTGTGAGCATTCACGTCCTGGTATGTCACCGACCTTTATTTCAATTTCCTTTTTATGTTCATGGATGTGGTGAGTTCACGCCAACATCGTTGGCACCGGCAAGATCATGGTCTTTGTCGTCGGATGGACGTGGTGGCGCCTTCACTAATGCTGGCTCTGGAATTACTAAGCATTTCTATTTTGTCGTCACGACATGGCTAAACAGGTGGGGTCCTGTACACCCTGGGTCAGAGAATTACTAAGCATTTCTATGTTGTCGTCACCACATGGCTAAACAGGTGGGGTCCTGTACACCCTGGGTCAGAGAATTACTAAGCATTTCTATGTTGTCGTCACCACATGGCTAAACAGGTGGGGTCCTGTACAACCTGGGTCACAGCAAGCGCCACTGAGCCCCACGGAAGTGACTGTAGAGCAGTGCACAGTGTTCCCTGTCAGCTTGTGACAGGGCAGCCTGACGTTGAATACTCCCTATGGACCGCACTGTGCGCTGCAACACAACAACCCGGAGAGTGACTGTAGAGCAGTGCACAGTGTTCCCTGTAAGCTTGTCACAGGGCAGCCTGACGTTGAATACTCCCTATGGACCGCACTGTGCGCTGCAACACAACAACCCGGACAGTGACTGTAGAGCAGTGCACAGTGTTCCCTGTAAAGCTTGTCACAGGGCAGCCTGACGTTGAATACTCCCTATGGACCGCACTGTGCGCTGCAACACAAACAACCCGGACAGTGACTGTAGAGCAGTGCACAGTGTTCCCTGTAAGCTTGTCACAGGGCAGCCTGACGTTGAATACTCCCTATGGACCGCACTGTGCGCTGCAACACAACAACCCGGAGAGTGACTGTAGAGCAGTGCACAGTGTTCCCTGTAAGCTTGTCACAGGGCCAGCCTGACGTTGAATACTCCCTATGGACCGCACTGTGCGCTGCAACACAACAACCCGGACAGTGACTGTAGAGCAGTGCACAGTGTTCCCTGTAAGCTTGTCACAGGGCAGCCTGACGTTGAATACTCCCTATGGACCGCACTGTGCGCTGCAACACAACAACCCGGAGAGTGACTGTAGAGCAGTGCACAGTGTTCCCTGTAAGCTTGTCACAGGGCAGCCTGACGTTGAATACTCCCTATGG
>CM031611.1:24965251-24970251 GCA_018398815.1 Conus ventricosus | reverse complement strand
ATAGTTTAGGTGACCTTAAAGGCCATGACAGTTCATCTCAACATCAGTCCCTGCAGCAAAGAAAAGTTTCGTTGACTGCCAAGGCCAGTGACATTGACATAATTTAGTTAACAGTCGTTGTCCATTAATGACGCTGACACAGTCCAACTGTCTGCCAGTTCCCATGACTCTTAAACTCTTCAGCTAACCACCTTGACACTGAAACAGTTTCGTAGGCCATCAATGCCCATGCTATAGAAATGGATGGGTTGTTTTCAAAAATCCAGCTATGACACAGAATGGTTTAGTTAATTGTCAATGTCATTGATACTGGAATGAATTAGTTGACCTTTGGAGTCTGTTGCCTGCCCTTTAATGTGTCAAAGACACCAGAACAACGTGTGCTTTTTCACGCTACATGCGCTCACTGTATTCAATGCTGACCAGGTCATAGTAACGACCTTACTTGAGTTATCTTCAACTTTCGATAAAAATCGACCACAATAATATCAGAGTTCATCGTCTCTCAACTTTTGTTTACGAGATCTCTTGCAGTCTACTCAAATACAGTGTATCATATGTTTCTGGCCTCACTCAGATCGTCATTGACAATAGCAGCGGTTCAAAGCAGCTTTATTTGCTTTGATGTTCTCAGCGGTTCTGTCTTTGGCTTTGTTTCACCATGTGTACCTAACTCTTTGTCTGGTTCTCTAAAGCCACGCTGTCTCTTTTATTATCTTCAAGACGCTTGCACTTGACATCTAAACTTCACCATGATTCAGACCATACAAAACTGATTCACGTGCCAAAAACTGCTATATCAAAAACGGATTATTTTCTGGTTCAATCTGATTGGAAAGCTACATATGGTTTGGCCACCTCTTAACATTCCAAACACATCCCCGTTTCGTCCAAGACAAAAAGATTCTTAATTGTACGATTCCTGGCAACCTCTTTGTCCTAGTCACATTTACGGCATATGCGATTCTTTTTTGATCGGAACTCCATTGACCTAGACCGTCAGTATTCGTTAAGAGAAAAAAAAGGCAATGGTGATAGGGGTTAGGGTGAACGGAGCGGATGGGGGTAGTGTGTGGGTGCGAGCTGAGCGGTGATGATTGACAGTCACTCTTTCCTTGCGTCCGCCTATGTCTGGAACCCGTCAGCATTAGAGGTGACCTGCCTGTCCTCAGCAGTGGCAGATCCTTTGTCCAGTGAGCAGTCTGTGCCAGCTGGTGGTGACCCCAGGCTGCCCCTGATCCCTGGACACGTCTGTACCTGCAGGTAAGGGCGGAGGAGAGAGGACAAGAGCTGGCCGGGGAGGGGAGGGCAGAAACCACCCGTGTTACACGGGGCTACTCTCGACAGGATGTAAGGCTGGTAGATGATGTTCCAAAGCAATACGTCACAGCATAGCCCTTCCCCTCAAAAGCCCCAATTCCACCCCACCCCCTCACCGCAGTCATTCGCCCCATCCACTTCCCCTCCATACCAAGTCCCGTACATCCACTTCCCCTCCATACCAGTCCCGTACATCCACTTCCCCTCCATACCAAGTCCCGTACATCCACTTCCCTCATACCAAGTCCCGTACATCCACTTCCCCTCCATACCAAGTCCCGTACATCCATTTCCCCTCCATACCAAGTCCCGTACATCCACTTCCCCTCCATACAAGTCCCGAACATCTGCTCATGCTTCTCCCCTCCTTTGTAGACCATATCTCTCCATGAGTTCTCTTTCCTTTTGTACCACAAGGTGAAGGTTATAAGGTACTCTCTCTCTCTCTCTCTCTCTCTCTCTCTCTCTCTCTCTGTGCCCTAATCACAACATCCATGCTCTCTCTCTCTCTCTCTCTCTCTCTCTCTCTCTCTCTCTCTCTCTCTCTCTCTCTCTCTTCTCTCTCTCTCTCTCAATCAAGCTACGATCTATGTGTGTGTATGTGTGTGTGAGTGCATGTGCGTGCACCCCACCGTACTGTGTGTGTGTGTGTGTGTGTGTGTGTGTGTGTGTGTGTGTGTGTGTGTGTGTGGTGTGTGTGTGTGTGTGTGGTGGCGTGTGTGTGTGCGGCGTGTGTGCGGTGTGTGTGTGTTTGTGTGTGTGGTGTGTGTGTGTGTGTGTGTGTGTGTGTGTGTGTGTGTGTGTGGGGTGTGTGTGTGTGTGTGTGTGTGTGTGTGTGTGTGTGTGTGTGTGTGTGTGTGTGTGTGGTGTGTGTGTGTGTGTGTTGTGGTGTGTGTGTGTGTGTGTGTGTGTGTGTGTGTGTGTGTGTGTGTGTGTGTGTGGAGCTGGATGAAAATCACGTGGGATCAATGTTCTGCTGTAAATAGGAATGACGCAAAACACACACACACACACACCACACACACACACACACACACACACACACACAACACCACACACACACACACATGCGCGCGTGCGCGCGCGAAAACACACACACACACACACACACACACACAACACACACACACACACACACACATACACACACACACACACACACACACACACACACACACACACACACACACACACACACACACACACAGTACACCCACCACCTCCACCCCCACCCCAAGTAACGCTGACGACCCCCCTCTTCCGCCATCTTCCTTCCTGTCTCCTGAATAAATCGGAATTCGGGATTATATGGCATTTTCCATGCTCCAAAAATGTTTCATCCTGCTCTCTCGTATTCCGTTTCTGTTTATAATAAGCAGTGTAGAACTAAACATGTTTCAGTTTACACATTTTTGTTCTCGCCCAGCGCATCCTCAAGAGGTTGACACTCTGGTTGTTATCATGCATACAACGATTGCATAAGTGCAAACACAGACACAACCCCAAACATGTCAAAACAGATTCAACCCAAATAATTATGGTTTTGCCACACAGAACTTAGATTAAAAAATAGGGAAAAAAAAAGAAAAAGGTGTTTTTCTCTCTCAGAAGTCAAAAATCACATTTTTTTGTGGATCAGCTCTGAACGAAGGGATGTACGGAGTCCACTAAAGAGGAAAAGCGATTTTTCTTAACGTCACGGAAATCGAATACTGAGAAAACGTGTTACGGAGTAAACGGCAGCAACAAAAAAAAGAACGTACAATAATGAACAAACATGTATTAGTAAGGGTGTGGAAGTTGCTGTTGAAACCCCATTGTTTACGCTATTAAGTATTGTAACAGTCCTTTCTGTATTATTGTTTTCCTCTTTTTTATCACCATCTTCCTTATAATTATTCTTATTATTTTTGTTCTTGCTATTGTTGTTGTTATCATTATTATTATCATCATTAGTATTATATCATTAATATGCTTATTATTATTATTATAAAATCATCATCATCATCATCATCGTAATCATTATTATTATCATTATTATCATTTTTACTATTATCATTTTTTGTTATAATTAATTACTATCATTATTGTTATTATTATTATTATTATTGTTATTATCATCATCATTATTGTTGTTTTTATCATTATTGTTTATTTTTATTATTATATCATTATTATAATAATATTGTTATCATCATCATCATCATCATCATCATAATCATCATCATCATCATTTTAACTCTTTTCGAGCAACCTCGTTTCCATTACATTTCTCTTTTGCGCTCAGTTTGAAGAGACAAGTGATTGTTTGTTCTTTGTTTTCATTGTCCTGAATGGTGTTTGGCTTGTCTGAAGAAGACCAAAAAGGTCAAAACGCGTCGCGTTTTGTGTTTGAGTTTGTTTGTCTGTTTCGTTGGGCAGAACAGTTCTTTTCCCTTTGTCTGTTTCGTTGGGCAGAACAGTTCTTTTCCCTTTGTCTGTTTCGTTGGGCAGAACAGTTCTTTTCCCTTTGTCTGTTTCGTTGGGCAGAACAGTTCTTTTCCCTTTGTCTGTTTCGTTGGCAGAACAGTTCTTTTCCCTTTGTCTGTTTCGTTGGGCAGAACAGTTCTTTTCCCTTTGTCTGTTTCGTTGGGCAGAACAGTTCTTTTCCCTTTGTCTGTTTCGTTGGGCAGAACAGTTCTTTTCCCTTTGTCTGTTTCGTTGGGCAGAACAGTTCTTTTCCCTTTGTCTGTTTCGTTGGGCAGAACAGTTCTTTTCCCTTTGTCTGTTTCGTTGGGCAGAACAGTTCTTTTCCCTTTGTCTGTTTCGTTGGGCAGAACAGTTCTTTTCCCTTTGTCTGTTTCGTTGGGCAGAACAGTTCTTTTCCCTTTGTCTGTTTCGTTAGGCAGAACAGTTCTTTTCCCTTTGTTTCGTTGGGCAGAACAGTTCTTTTCCCTTTGTCTGTTTCGTTGGGCAGAACAGTTCTTTTCCCTTTGTCTGTTTCGTTGGGCAGAACAGTTCTTTTTCCTTTGTCTGTTTCGTTGGGCAGAACAGTTCTTTTCCCTTTGTCTGTTTCGTTGGGCAGAACAGTTCTTTTCCCTTTGTCTGTTTCGTTGGGCAGAACAGTTCTTTTCCCTTTGTTTCGTTGGGCAGAACAGTTCTTTTCCCTTTGTCTGTTTCGTTGGGCAGAACAGTTCTTTTCCCTTTGTCTGTTTCGTTGGGCAGAACAGTTCTTTTCCCTTTGTCTGTTTCGTTGGGCAGAACAGTTCTTTTCCCTTTGTCTGTTTCGTTGGGCAGAACAGTTCTTTTCCCTTTGTCTGTTTCGTTGGGCAGAACAGTTCTTTTCCCTTTGTCTGTTTCGTTGGGCAGAACAGTTCTTTTCCCTTTGTCTGTTTCGTTGGGCAGAACAGTTCTTTTCCCTTTGTCTGTTTCGTTGGGCAGAACAGTTCTTTTCCCTTTGTCTGTTTCGTTGGGCAGAACAGTTCTTTTCCCTTTACGTTTGTTGCAGTTTCTGGCTGCAGTGACCTCACCTTGAAACTGCCAAATGTTGGTGAAGAAGAGTGCGTTGCTCTATCGATCGGTCCATTGCCCTATTCCAAAATTGTTTG
Organism: Conus ventricosus; assembly: GCA_018398815.1. Taxonomy (NCBI): domain Eukaryota; kingdom Metazoa; phylum Mollusca; class Gastropoda; order Neogastropoda; family Conidae; genus Conus; species Conus ventricosus. The sequence continues at coordinate 24,965,344 of CM031611.1, read as the reverse complement.
GAATTGTCGAAAAAGTTAATCACCTCTGAGCCCATTCTCTCTCTCTCTCTCTCTCTCTCTCTCTCTCTCTCTCTCTCTCTCTCTCTCTCTCTC
>CM031611.1:24957751-24960251 GCA_018398815.1 Conus ventricosus | reverse complement strand
AATGGCAGGATTAAAAAAAAAAACGGCCATACACACAAAACTCCACTCCCTTTGATTGCTGGATGAGAATAATCCTTGCCTGTCCATACAGGGTGTGTCCGCATGTGTATCAGGCTGAACACGCAGAAACAAAAAGAGGGGAAAAAAAGGGGGGGGGGGGGGGGGGGGGGGAGGAAACAGCACCAAAACTCGTAACATCCACAGACGGGTAGGGAAGAGCTCTCTAATTAGTTTTCATTCCGAATATTGCAACACAAAGAAAGGCAACATTCCCATTCATACCAGTAAACCACGTGCAGGTTCAAGAGCCGGGTAACAGTGTAGCTAATAGACCTTCAGTTCCAAGGGTAACAGTGTAGCTAATAGACCTTCAATTCCAAGGGTAACAGTGTAGCTAATAGACCTTCAGTTCCAAGGGTAACAGTGTAGCTAATAGACCTTCAGTTCCAATGGTAACAGTGTAGCTAATAGACCTTCAGTTCCAATGGTAACAGTGTAGCTAATAGACCTTCAGTTCCAAGGGAAACAGTGTAGCTAATAGACCTTCATTTCCAAGGGTAACAGTGTAGCTAATAGACCTTCAGTTCCAAGGCCATCTCTCCCAGCTTCTTTAGCAAACAGTGTTTGGTTATGAATGTTCCTCATGATTGTGTCTCTTGATGCTCTCACGCTGAGCACGACATCTGAATTTGTTCTGAAACAACCACCAACTATTCTAAGCATTTTACGTCATTTTCATTTATGTTTGACATGTGTACGCATTGTTTCTTTTTTTAGCGTGTACGTATTGCGTTTTTTTTTTTTAAAGTATCATTGTTTAAAGCTTTGTTTAATATTTTCGAACAAATATATATGCCATTTAATATTTTCGAACAAATATATATGCCATTTAATATTTTCGAACAAATATATATGCCAGTTAATATTTTCGAACAAATATATATGCCATTTAATATTTTCGAACAAATATGTATGCCACTTAAAGGTAATTAACTGTGTCTGAATTTGTACAGAGAGTGGCCCATGATCAAATACTTAAAGCGTTTGAGGCGGAGGTGACGGTCGTGTTTTAAACACACATGAGGCTGGGGTTTTCGGCTTGAAAGCCCGCTCCGTCCAACCAACAGTAACTGGACACCTGACTCTATTCCAGGGAGGTCAGAGGCCACGGAAGGAGAGGGATGGGCTGTGTCTTCCATCATGCCATGCCATAGAGAAAGTGTACCTCTGACAGTTCACTGTCCCTGCGGCCGATGGGCTATAGCAACGTTGACCATGTTTATTTTGTCTTTATTTTATGTGAAATATGACACCTCCGCCCCACCCCTCCCTTTCCGCTCTATCATCCTGTCATTACTGCCTTCGAGAATCTTTAGAGCTCACGGCGAAAGCCAGATGTTTAAGGAAACACGCGCGTGTGAAATATGAGATAAAATCCGATTCTTTCCGTAAATCAATTTCACAGAGTCCCGTTCAACTGACATCACTCCACGCTACATGTGTCCTGATGGCAAACACAGAGCCCCGTTCAGCTGACATCACTCCACGCTACATGTGTCCTGATGGCAAACACAGAGCCCCGTTCAGCTGACATCGCTGTACGCTACATGTGTCCTCATGTCTAACACAGAGCCCCTTTCAACTGACATCATTCCAGGCTACATGTGTCCTCATGTCAAACACAGAGCCCCGTTCAGCTGACATCATTCCAGGCTACATGTGTCCTCATGTCAAACACAGAGCCCCGTTCAGCTGACATCATTCCAGGCTACATGTGTCCTCATGTCAAACACAGAGCCCCGTTCACAGCTGACATCATTCCAGGCTACATGTGTCATCATGGCAAACACAGGGCCCCGTTCAGCTGACATCACTCCACGCTACATGTGTCCTCATGTCAAACACATAGCCCGTTCAACTGACATCATTCCAAGCTACATGTGTCATCATGGCAAACACAGGGCCCCGTTCAGCTGACATCACTCCACGCTACATGTGTCCTCATGTCAAACACATAGCCCCGTTCAACTGACATCACTCCAGGCTATATGTGTCTTCATGTCAAACACATAGCCGCGTTCAGCTGACATCACTGCACGCTACATGTGTCCTCATGCCAAACCCATCGCCCCGTTCAGCCATTGCTGCATTGTGCTGCATGTGTTTTTCTGTCACACAGAGCTCCGTTGACTAAACATTACATGGTACTACATGACTTTCTTCTCTCGGACACCGAGCTCCATTCAACCAGTATTGATCAATTATACTACATACACCGTTCTGTCAAACACAGACCTACATGATGCTGTTCCGGCAAATACACAACCCCCTTCAGTCAACACGACATTATACTGCATGCGTCTTTCTGTCAAACACACAGCTGCATTCAGTCAACACTACTTTCTGCTACGTATTTCCTTCTGCTAATCGGAAATACACATTTAACCTGCTTTCTCTTTGATTACCCTTTACTATACGGGTCCGTCTGTCAATCGTAGAG
>CM031611.1:24950251-24952751 GCA_018398815.1 Conus ventricosus | reverse complement strand
AACGTGATTTGATTCACTACACCGGTAATGTGTGAAAATGTCATCAGCAATATGTCTTTTGTGTGGAAAATCCAAGGTCACATGACAAACCAGCTTGAAGTCCGAATACCGTGTGTGGCCACCATTTGCGTTGACAACTGCTTGAAACCTGCGGCTCATTGAGTGGACCAGGTGGTTGATACGTCCCCTTGGCACACCAGCCCACACATGGACGATGGCCTGGTGAAGTTGAGCCGCTGTTGCTGGTCGTGGACGCAGGAGGTCCAACCGTCTGCCAAGTTCATCCCAAAAATGTTCTATTGGGTTTAAATCGGGACTGAGGGCTGGCCAGGGCAGCACATTGACGTTGTTATGCTGAAGAAATTGCTGGGTGGCCCTGGCGGTGTGTGGTCTTGCATTGTCCTGTTGGAATGTCAGTTTGGGTGTTGCGCAAAAAAAGGATCGACATGGGGTCTGAGCACCTGGTTGATGTAGCGCTGTGCATTGACACCCTGTCTGCGACCAAGACCAATGTTCTGAAAGATGACTGGTCCTATGGCGTGGTTAATGCCAATTGCACCCCATATCATAACGTTCGGGCCTCCCCAGGGGTTCCGCTCTACCACACAGGAGTCAGCATAGCGTTCACCGGGTCGACGCCATATTCTGACACGACCGTCAGCCATGTCAATACAAAAACGGCTCTCATCTGAGAACAGTATGCGTCCCCACTGCTGCCTGCGCCAGTTGATTCGGGCTTGTGCCCACTGCAGCCTGTCCTGCCGGTGTCTTGGTGTCAGTACCGGACCTCTGTGAGGACGCCTACATGCCAGCCCGTTTTCTGAAGATGCCGCTGCATAGTGTTGAGGCTGATTCGTTGCTGGAGATTCCTATGCACCTGTCGAGCAGTGTTATGCGGCTGTTTGCCGCCTGTCCCGCAGATGGGTTCGAACAAGATGGCGATCCTCTCTTTGTGTGTGGTGACCCAAGGACGGCCTGGCCGGGGACGATCATCAGTGGTACCAGTGACTCGCATGCGGTGCTGCAGACGATAGATGGTTGAGATGTGGACGTTAAAGATGTTGGCGACCTGCCTGGCATCCACACCAGCCTCCAGATGGCCTAGGGCACGATTGCGTTCCTCTGCTCGTAGTCTTGGCATCTCTGTAGCGCTCAGACGGCAAGTTGTTACCTGAACCTTGTAGCGCGGCTTTATAAAGGCTGCATGCCTGCGTACTTGTCGCTGGTTAACTTTGCTCTGCATGGTGTGCACGTGCCTCACATGCAGCAACCAGTTTGCCATTTTTGTTGACCTCCAATGCCGGGAATGATGTGTTGCTCACACATTTTTTTCACTGCACGTGAGTCTTGGACCCAAACAACTTGCCACAATGGTTCAATATTGTATATTCACCCCTTTTCACCCGAAAAATAGCCTTTCAAATTTTCGCGTTTTTTATGGAAGTCAGTATACTTAACAGTATTAGCTGAACTTCCCAGGTCTGACACTTAAGCCGTTTGCCATCCATTACCCTTGGGAGTACGTTATCTAAGAGCCTATCCTCTGTAAGAGGTTAAGCTCTAGGCGCTAGGAACTTTACAATCCACGCTCACGCCCTCAAAAAGGGCTGCCTGTTTGAGTAGACCCGACTGAAGAGCTGCCTGCTGGGTCTATGTTCTGTCATTTCCCGTGTCATTCGGTTGAATATCTGTCTCTCAGTCTTTCGATCATAGTTTACAGTTTCACAAAAAATACATGCTATGTGTATGCTTGTCACCATACCAACGGCCAAAGTGGCCTTCTCCTAAAGAAATGGCGATGGGAATTTGTGTTATGCAAGATGCTTTGAACGAATTTACGTACTAAACTCCAGTTTACAGCTCATTTGAAGGTCTTTTTTGGTGAAATGAAGTCAGAACCAACGTTGACGCCGAACGAAAATTTCCTCCCATGTACTTAAACGGCCTGGCGGAGATTCGAAACTACAACCCCAGGATTACCAGGAACACGAGTCCGGCGCCCTACTAGTTGATGTATTGCGGCTCTTGAATATGACTACATCAAACACACACACACACACACCACACACACACACACACACACACACACACACACACACACACACACACACACACAGAGAGAGAGCGAGTGAGTACAGAGTACAGAGAGAGAGAGAGAGAGAGAGAGAGAGAGAGAGTGAGAGTGAGCACAGAGTACACAGAACACACACACAACACACACACCACACACACACACACACACACACACACAATTCTTCTTTATTTACATACTTATTGTTCAGTGACAGTAGATGGGGGACCTGCCTTAATGAGCATGCAGAAAGCTCCATAGCCTCCTGTCTTCAGCAACACACATGAGTGGAGAAATATCGCAAACCCTCTGGGGCCAAGATTATGATGAGCGAAGAGCAGAGTTAGAGTCCTGGACCTTCATGACTAGACCCTGGCAGTGCGGTGCCTAGTCGGAAGAAACTTAGAAGAGCTTGGGTTTAAAACCAGA
>CM031611.1:24939373-24944373 GCA_018398815.1 Conus ventricosus | reverse complement strand
AACAACAACAACAACAATACTAATGATAATAATAATAGAATAATCATTATTATTATGATGATAATAGTAATTATAACACAGCATTTGTAAAGCGCCTTGCCAAAGATTCTAGGCGCAGACACTCCACACGCTCGTGTACACAACGGGCTGCCTACCTGGGTAGTGCCGACGGAAGAGCTGCCTGTCGGCGCTTCATTCAGTCGTTTCCCGTGTCATCCGGTCGATAACGATTAATTCAATTTCCTTACTTCCTTTATTCTTTCAATTTCTCACGTAGGGTGCATGCTATGAGTAACATGCCATCCATACCAACGGCCAAACTGGCCTTCTCTTCCGAAAGCTGGTGATGGGGTTTTACGTGTGTGCAAGATGTTACACGTGCGTTCACACACGGAACCTCGGTTTATAGTCTCATTCGGAGGACCATTAATTTGGAAAATGGAGCCAGAACCCATGTTAACTCTGAGGAGAAAATCCCCCTGTACCGAAACGGCCCGGTAGAGATTTGAATCCGCAACTCCAAGATCACCAAGATTAAGAGTCCGGCGTTCTACCAACTGAGCTATTCTACACCCCTCCCCCCCCCCCCTCCACCCTACCCCCACAGAGAACAATTGTCATGACTGCTTGTGTCTCTAGTGATTTTCTGCTTCTTCCATCTAGCAGCCTTCAAACACAAGTGCACCCTAACCCTCTTTTCCCTCTCCCCTCCCCTCTCCTCCTCTCTCCACCCTCGCTCCTCTCCTTTTTTCCCCCCTCAGCTCAATGGTCGCGGCGACCTATGAAGACAACAGCAATGTCCACCTTGTGTCCTGACCTTGACCAGCCTCTGCTCTCTGGGGTCAACAGACACCTGCAGCGGAGAAGGTGTCATGACCATTTCCGCCTTCGCTTGTCCTTCACTTTCTACTTTCTTCCGACTACAGTCCCCCCCTCCCCCCCCCCCCCCCCACCCCCATCCCCCCACCCCCAACCGGCTTCACTGTGACTTTCCCCAGCTCCTCACACCCACATACACTCATGCTATTCACACTTTCCACTTTTCTTCTCTCCTTTCCTTAACCCGCACATCCCCCCCCCCCCCCCCCCCCCCCCCTCGTCCAACTCACCCCTATGCGTAAGGCCTATCAGTAATCATGTTTGACCTCGTCTCTTCGATACGTTTGAATGCTTGCATGCTAATGCAGACAGATTCTCAGCGAGCTTGGATTTTTCAGTTATTAACGTCATTTTTTTCCCCAAGCATACAATTCATACAAAAATACATGTGAGCTTTTCTATCTATATATGCTGAATTTTTAGCGCCTTGTTGATATTTCCAGATCAGATCTTGATTATCTACATTGTCTAGTTACTTGTTCATTTACTTATTGTCATTGTGGCAATATAGCAACTTTACGATGAATCCCTATGGTTCTTGTGGGCATCTGTTATTGAAGGAAAAAAAAATTCTCAGCTGCGTAATGTGGTTTCATTTGCTTGATTTATCACAAATGATAAATGCATCTTGTATTGTTTTGTTAAATTCGGAAGATAGGTCAATTTAGGGCACTGCTCGATCTATATTTAGTAACATATTCATTGGTATCAGCACCTCCCCGTGACATGGTAAATGCTCATATTTGTTACGTAATAATTTAGAGATTGCACACATTATATCGCTCATATCGAGAAACTCAAATCTGACAATTCATAATTTTGTTTCACAGTGTAAGTAGTCAAAAATATGTCATTTTGCTGACACGTTGCTTAAAAACTGTCTTTTAAAATCGCGAACTTTTTTTTCAAGAAACTTTGAAATCCAGGTACATCATCTTTATTCGTTTGTCAGGTACATCATCTTTATTCGTTTGTCATATTGTGCAATAAGGACAACGACAGGAACAGAAATAACTAAAATTTCAGAAGTTGAAAATCAATGAAAACGTGAAATGAAATTATTTTTAAAAATCTGCGTAAAGGATAAAGGATTGATTGGAAGGTCATTCAAAATGCAAAATAAAGTATGATATCGATTCGTTCAGTCAAAAATATCTAGTTCGCCGGATATTGTCTTAAAATTATAAACAAAATATTCATTATCCAAATTAATTAGCTTCAGACTGAAAACGCCACTGATCATTGGTTTTAAACATGGGCTCTAAGAGAATGACTCTAAACATGGGCTCTAAGAGAATGGTTTTAAACATGGGCTCTAAGAGAATGGTTTTAAACATGGGCTCTAAGAGAATGGATTAAATAAAACTGATCTTCACAGTTTTGCAGTACTAAAAAACATGTACAAGACCACACACCAGTTTGTCCCAATTCTCAAGAATTATGGAAAGAATCTAAAGACCATATAAACAAAATGTTTGAAACCTGTGTCATACTGATGATTTATTTGAACCTGGTATTATCTCAAAACCACAACAGGGGCAACGTTGTCTTGTTGTTGTTTTTTCCCCATCTACAAATATATATAGTTGATCACGTGAAACAAGGACTACCAGCATTTTGAGTTTATGTGTATACAAACACACGACCAGAAAGCATGTGCCCTCGCTGGAAATGTATCAGATTGATTTCTGAAAAAGGTACATTATTATACTCTATGTACAGTGTTAGCAGGAATATCAGCCTGCGTACGCGAAAAAAACCCAACTCTATGTACTGGAAACAAACAAGCAAACGTTCATTAGCTTGTCGATTCCATACTACTTCAGCAATCGTGCATAGGTATGGAGTGGAAATAGGATGGAAGGGGTGAGGTGGTAAAAGTAGCAGATGGGGGGGGGGGTGAAGAGAGGTACACGTCGCTGCAGAGTCTCATTTGCATTTGCCCTGGGGTAGGTCATGAAAAATACATAATTAGGTTTTTTTTGTTACATTCATTCCTTTAAAAAAAAACACTTGAAATATGGATTGCCAGGGACCTTGTATTGGACGTATATTTTACACCGCACAGTAAATTATTCTCAGTGGATCTGATGTTATTTGAGGGTTTTGTCATCTACATGTGTTCAATATAAATGTGACCTTCATTCAACATTGACAACAGCAGCAGCAGCGGTAGTAATACCAACAACAACAATAACTACAACAACAACAAAATCAACCACAACAACAAGAATAATAATAGCAAAAACAAGAATCAGAACAACAGCAGAAGCAGAAGCAGTAATACTAACAACAACAACAACAACAATAATAACTACCACCACAGCAACAAGAACAATAATGGCACCAACAAGAATGGAGACAACAGCAGAAGCAGAAGCAGTAATACTAACAACAACAACAATAATAACAACCACCACAGCAACAAGAACAATAATGGCACCAACAAGAATGGAGACAACAGCAGAAGCAGAAGCAGTAATACTAACAACAACAACAACAACAATAACAACCACAGCAACAAGAACAATAATGGCACCAACAAGAATGGAGACAACAGCAGAAGCAGAAGCAGCAATATCAGCAGTGACATCCATAAAATGACGACTGACCCTTCTTTGTCGCCGGGCCAGTGAAGAAGAGCCACAGAAGGTCAGTGAAAGGTCGCTAAAGAGAGGGCAAAGTGTGGAATCATCCCACTGCAAATGTCAGTGAAAGGTCGCTAAGAGAGGGGCGAAGTGTGGAATCATCCCACTGCAAATGTCAGTGAAAGGTCGCTAAGAGAGGGGCGAAGTGTGGAATCATCCCACTGCAAATGTCAGTGAAAGGTCGCTAAGAGAGGGGCGAAGTGTGGAATCATCCCACTGCAAATGTCAGTGAAAGGTCGCTAAGAGAGGGGCGAAGTGTGGAATCATCCCACTGCAAATGTCAGTGAAAGGTCGCTAAGAGAGGGGCGAAGTGTGGAATCATCCCACGCATGCAGTGAAAGTCGCTAAGAGAGGCGAGTGGGAATCATCCAGCAATGTCAGTGAAGGTCGCTAAGAGAGGGGCGAAGTGTGGAATCATCCCACTGCAAATTGAAATGACGCCTGGTCAGGCGGCTGGCAGAGAGAACCCATGTCTTCCTTGAGACGGGGTTTAAGATTGCCAACTGTATGCAACGCTGGCTGATCTTCTGTGATTGTGTCTCTCGTCTGTCTGTCTGTCTGTCTGTCTGTCTGTTGTGGGCTTTTTGTCTGTCTGTCTGTTTGTCTATCTGTCTCTGTCTCTGTCTCTGTCTCTTCTCTCTCTCTCTCTCTCTCTCTCTCTCTCTCTCTCTCTCTCTCTCTCTCTCTTCTCTCTCTCTGGATTGGCATATCTGAAATCATAATATTTCATTTCATTAAAGGAACATGATGTCGGTCTACTTTGCTCTTTGCGCAAACTATCAAATGAGGATGGAGCACATTTGTGTTGAAGTGTCTTCTGGCCAATGTTCGTCTAAGATCCATTTCTCATTCCATGTGTTTTTGAATTGTCTATGTTGATGGCATTGACTTATTAAAACGACTGTCTGCAAATTGTTGCGGTGTGTACACAAAGCCTTTCAATCAAGAGACACAGGCTTTATAAAATCTTTTTTAGATACACATTGCTGATTATGATTATACAACGTGCACAATCAATCACCGCGACATCTGCAGCGAAACGTCATTGCCCCTATCTCAAGATCCTTAGATCAAGGAGCTTTAATCTTTCATGAAGCAATCATTTGAGTGTTCTGGTTTCTTTTCTTCGCTAGCTGATATGCCACCTCTTTAACATTACCCCCACGCCCTCGCTCCGGCTCTCCGTCCACACTCCAGCCTGTCCCACGACAACCACGGCACCGGCAATTGACAGGGAGCTGTCAACATCACGCTCCCTTCTGGCAACCCACCAGAAGAGACACTGCACTGCCGCTGAGTCGGTGGTGTTCAGTGGTGCTTCTTCTGATCCGACACACGCAGCGCACCACGTTCTAAGCCGCCTTCTGTTGATAGTAATTGCTTAATAGCTGAGCAAACGTGAGTGTAGCGTCCCTTTTCGCCGGGCGCCACCACGTCTCTCCAATGAAAGTCTCCATGAACTTGCCAATGCCG
>CM031611.1:24919373-24929373 GCA_018398815.1 Conus ventricosus | reverse complement strand
TGCCTGTTCACGGATGTGAATATGGACAGACAAAAGTGGTTACGAAGGCTTGTTAGTTCTGGAAACTACTTGTGCAATGATGTGGTCTATGGTCTCGGACATCGTTGACGACATCAGGTGGTTAAAAACTTGAGAAGGAAATTTCAGCATGAACATTTCTGATCTCTCTGCATATTCTCTGCGGTTCTCCATTAGGCTATCAGATTCTGCCTCTGTCTGTTTTTCTGTCTCTATTCATCTGTCTGCTGTATCCGGCTTTCTCTCTGTCTGTCTGTCTGCCTGCCTGTCTGTGTGTCTGTGTCTCTCTCTCTCTCTCTCTCTCTCTCTCTCTCTCTCTCTCTCTCTTCTCTCTCTCTCTCTCTCTGTCTGTCTGTCTCTCTCTCTCTCTCTCTCTCTCTCTCTCTCTCCCCTCTCTCTCTCTCTCTCTCTCTCTCTCTCTCTCTTTCTGCTCTGACAAGTTCATATACCCGTGAAAGCCAAAAACAAAAACAAAAACAAACAAAGTTGAAATATTTTTTTCAATCGTTTTTTCTTTTCATCTTAGACATTATTGTAAGCTAAGTAAACTGTGGGCAATCATATTGCTCAATGATGACAACTTAGGGGTGAATTAATTTATCAATGAGCAGAAGAACATACAAGATGGAGGAATCAGTAAATGGGATTTCTCTCTCTCTCTCTCTCTCTCTCTCTCTCTCTCTCTCTCTCTCTCTCTCTCTCCTCTCTCTCTCTATCTCTCTCTCATGTCATTCACCCCATTTATATTTCCGAAAACCACATTCATTCTTTCACACATTCATTTATCGATTCGTTCATTCAAGCATGCCTGTATTTAGTAAGACATGGATTTTTTTTTTGTCCCTCTTTCTCTTGGTTTGGCCTTTCCTCTTTTTCATACCCTATATCCACTGTTCTGGCTTGATTTTCTCTGTCATTGTTTCATCTCTGCCTTCTTTTTCTTAATTGATTATTTCCTGAGAGAACGTGAGCATTCTATATCAAATCTTCAAAATTGATGTGGGCTGTAGTTCTTTCAGTTCTGGATCTAAAGGCTGTTTCACACATCTCCACCCAACAAATGGTTTGCGTGGACAGCTCGAGCCTATTATAGCTACAAAGTGGAAAACTTATATACTGTCTCGTGATTCAACCACACTGGACGAACTGATAACATAGTGAGAGAGTGCCATTTACTGGAATATCACAGCCAAATTGTATCCGTTCAGAGACTATGGATTTCATCTTTAAATATGGTAGGCTGCGTGAAATTTTATTATTTATACTTGCCTTTGGGACTGGAAGGAGGAGGACACCTTTTCAAGTAGAAACTGATTTGGACTTGCACCAGGCCTTTGCGCTGTTTTTCCCCGAGTTCCTGTACACTTTTGCGGATGTGTCACATCGCAGTCAATGTGCTGACGTACATGTAGACAATGTGTATATACGTCTACAGTCATACGTACGTATGACTTTGCATTTGGACTTCCCAAGGAGGAGTAATGAGGGTGGGGGAGGAGAGACTTGGAAAACAATGGGGAGGGATGACAAGAATGCAAATGGGAGTTGGGGGGGGGGGGGGGGGGGACGGGAATCTGATCTCCAAATTTGGCAAGGCGACTTTTTGACATACTAGGCCCACCAAAAGCGAATCACTCCGTGCTTGACATGCAGTGTAGGATGTACAGGGGGAGGGGAGGAGGGGGAGACAGGGGTTAAGGAAGTGGAAGGGGTAGAGAGAGAAGGGGACAATTGGAGGAGATGGGGGGCAGGAGAGACAGCAGAGGGAGACAGAGGTTAAGGAAGTGGAAGGGGTAGAGAAGGGGACAACTGGAGGAGATGGTGGGCAGGAGAGACAGCAGAGGGAGACAGGGGTTAAGGAAGTGGAAGGGGTAGAGAAGGGGACAACTGAAGGAGATGGTGGGCAGGAGAGACAGCAGAGGGAGACAGGGGTTAAGGAAGTGGAAGGGGTAGAGAAGGGGACAACTGAAGGAGACGGTGGGCAGGAGAGACAGCAGAGGGAGACAGGGGTTAAGGAAGTGGAAGAGGTAGAGAAGGGGACAACTGGAGGAGATGGTGGGCAGGAGAGACAGCAGAGTGAAGAGCAGAATGGAATGGAGGAGAGGGACACCAGGTTAGGAAGGGCGAGGGGAGAAGGATGGGGCGGGGGTGGACGCGGGAAGGAGAGGAAGGGGGCAAGGAGGGGCAGGGTGGGAGAGGAAGGGGGCAAGGAGGGGCAGGGTGGGAGAGGAAGGGACAAAGGAGTGGTGGGGAGGAACGCCTATGGAAGGCAGAGCGTGGAAATGGGTAGGACTGGGGAGGGTGGGGGGTGGGGGTGGGCACGTGGTACTATACTATGATTTTAAAAACAAATTAATGTTGGTCGCTCTTGTATGTTAGCTGATTGTTGCTCCAGTATGCCAGGTACGCTGCTCCTGATAGTGAAAATGTTACATCAAAAACTAAGATTACCGTAATTTCTGGGCTGTAAGCTGACTTTCTTCCCCCTCAACTCGCAACTGCTGCTTCCCCTACACCGGTGAGAGCCTTTTTAAGAGATTTTCAAATTCGCTTCTTAGAAAGCCACAGAGATATTTCTAATCGAGAGTTGTTCAGAGATACTGAGAATTGATCTGTGAAAACTCACCACGTTTCACACAAGAAATGATTGACACATGAACATTGCTAATGAGCATTGTTCACGAAAGCTCAATATTACTGAAGCTTGATCTATCAGTCGCCGGCAAGGCATTACCATGGAAACATGACACAGTCATGAAGTCATGCCCTTGAACTCATTATTCTATTGAAACTGTTCTATAAAGCCAAATGCTTTTTCACAATTTACTAAAGTCTATGCATCGACTTCACACCTGATTCTCCAGTCATCCATAAACTGACTACTGCACTGAATCGAACGAAGTGGCTAACGTGACTTTTATGTACAGAGCCTTATTGGACTGGCATTGAAACAGCTTGGAGCTATCTCGTGTGAGGCAAAGAGCTTGCTTTGGCAGCAGTGCAGTGGTTTGTTTACATGTTTCACACAGCATGGTTCAAGTTGTTCAGTAAACCGTAACAGAGAAAGGGGAGTGTGTGTGTGTGTGTGTGTGTGTGGATGCAAAAATAAATGCGCGCATGCATGCATCTAGTCGTCTGTCAATGCTTTGTGTCTGTATGTTTGTACACATCTGTTTGTATACGTAAATTCCAGCTCACTCAGACAGACAGACAGACAGACAGAGAGCCAGATAGAGAGCCAGACAGACAACGAGAGCGACAGAGACAGAGAGAGACTGAAAGAGAAAGGCAGGAAATTCAAACTGACAGACAGTAAAGCAGATCAAGACACACATACTCGAGAGAGAGAGAGAGAGAGAAGAGAGAGAGATGACAACAACACATGCCCCAAAGCCTGTGAGATTTGAGAACAATCTATTAATCATGAACGATGAATGCAGACGATAGACAGCCAACGTTTTAGTCTTGCAAGATTACTTTCCTTTCAAGTAAAAAAAGTCAACCAAACCTCATTCAACGTGCTTGTGTATGATATAAACGATTCTTGTAAAATGAAAACGTACTTTCAAGTCAGATCTGCACCAAATCTGTTATTGCCTTTTTTTTAAAAAACACATTGACTGACACGTTACTTATCACATAGGTACCTGCTTCAGTATCCCAACGTGCTCTAAAATGTTGCCTATACATAGCGACGGATCTGTTCCAGTAAACCTTTGGGGGTGGAAAGGTATGTGAAAGGAGTTGGGGAGGAAATAGATGGACACTAAAGATAGCACATTGGTTTGGGCTTCTTTGCACTCTCACCCTTACCTCTCACGTTAAGATGTGGCAACCTCGATAAGACTATGAGACCTGAACTGTGTTTGCATGGATTGTTGGTGCTGTTCAAGCACTCCTTTAAGGAAGCTTTTGCCCACTTGTCACATGTACTTCCGAAGATCGTCTTTATCCTCACTAAGTCGCTCAAAACAACTGAAGGTGGGGGTGCTCTAGAACACCCCAATCAGGCAGCTGATGTATTCCAATCTGTTAGCATGACCGATGAGCCCAAGCCGCAGTGTAATTGGATCATATTGGAGCCGTGAGCCTACATTTGTCAGATCATAGCTGTTTAAGTCATCTGCCACCAGCTGGCAGTGGGCGGGGCTAGTAGTTTCACTGGCTGAGCCAAAGACAGTGACAGTTGAATGACGTCGTCAATGAACGATTACGTGAGTCTTGGTGCGAGAGCAGAACGGTTATAAGTGACGACTACATGGACACCCGCGTTAGGGGCGGTAGAGGGCGGAGGAGATGGGAGCTGGAGTCTCTTCTTCAGCGAAGAAACTCTGACTGCAAAACGGAAGTGGAAATAACGTGATTCACGTGTCCGTTCCTGAGATACAAGTTGTCTTGGGGGCCTGTGTGCTGTAAGACCTGTTCTCAAGTGTTGGGTCCTTACCGGTGATAGCGGGTTTACCAGACCATGAACGATCCCATTCTTTTCGTGCGGATGGGAAGAAAGGAGCAATCAACAACTTTCCTAGCAGTGTCTGTTGATACGGCGTCATTTTTAAGGCTATTAATGGTGTACACACACCACACACACACACGCTTGAACTGACTTCACTGCTGTCTACATAACATTGGGGGAGGGGGGGGGGGGTGGAGGCCTCATCTTCGAAATTTCCTCAAAATGGGTGGGGAGTGGGAGGTGAGGTAGATTAGGGCCCATGTCTAAAATTCTTGTAAAAGCAAGGGGGACGGGGGACTTTTTTTATTTCCTCTGGTTGATTAGTGGTGATTCTCGTAGAGGGGTCATCCTTTATGACCTGCCACAAACAAAGCTTCAGATTAAATTTCGACGAAGATGTCGCTAATACAAGACAGAATAAACGTTCAACTCTGAGAAGTAGAAACTAGCGCCAAGATATTTATACTCACTGAGACCAAAGAACATAGTACGCCTGTTACGAAAAGGCATTAAACCTGGGAAAGCAGACTGTGAATAAGGCCTAAGCTTTACAGAAAGAAACCAACACTATATTTAAGACTAATATTTTGACATAAGAGTTCACTGAACAGTATGGCAGACATTCAGCCCGTAATGGAAAACAAGAGGATCCTAACCCTTTGACAAGAAAGGTACACAAATCCAACGAAAATAAGACACTACAACCTATCAAAATAAGGCAATAAGCTGACAAAAGCAGACCATAACTCTAAGAAAGGAGAACACTAAAGCCTTTGAAAGGAAGATGCTATAGCGTATGGAATGAAAACACCACCACTCCTTAAGAACTTAAACCACCTAGGAAGTCTGCACTAGCTACTCAGCCCTAGGAAAGAACACAAACGGTATTAAATCCGATGAAGGGAGATCAAGAACAGTGGCAGAATTGGAAAGGTGACACCAACTCCCATACCATTGTAAAAGGATTCACATGCTGACTGATTACCATGTCAGGCTTTCATTGGACTAAAGGACACTCCGATCAGAAGGTACCAGGTGTGCACAAGGAATTATTTTAGGAAGGTTACCCACTTACTCGACAGCTCTGAAGCTCAGCCCAAATCATCTGGGAGCAAGGATCCGTGATCCAGATCCCTGAATCAGGAGGCCTGCTATATAGCTCGGGTCTAGCCTGTCATGCCTTGCTGGAAAGTATTCCCTCTGGTACCCCTTCTTTTGTATCCTCGTTTCACTGAACACCGACATAGGAAACTAGCGCAACTACGTCAAATCATGTGAAAGACGGACAATAAATCCCATAAAAGAAGACCTTAACTCTCAAGAAAGAATCCACATAAATCTGTGAATGATGGAGTCACTGAACCAAGAAACCCACAAGAAATAAGTGACATAAATCTTGTGAATGAAGAAGACACTGAACCAAGGAAAGAATACTCCAAAATTTGCATAAATCAGATGTGGGTTTAAAGGTACTTACATGGATCAGTTGAGTGTGTTGTGTGTGTGTGTGTGTGTGTGTGTGTGTTTAAGTGTCTTAATATGATCTAACGATGAAAAGACATTAAATAAACCACTAAACTGAACTGATCTTTGAATAAAGGCGACGTCTAACCCTGAAAATGACAAAGTCAACAAATGAAGAGACGACGAATCCATAGGGAAAAAAGATTCTAAACTACCTGAAGGAACACGGTCATGCCACCCACAGAAACACGAACTAAAATCTATGCGAGAAACGTGAAAGAAAAATTACTATCCTGCCGAACAAAAGAGACAAACAAATTACAAGACAAAACGCGACGCGTTTCGACCCCTTTGGTGTTCTTTAGGCGAGACAAACAACATTCAGGATAACGAAAACGAAGAATGAGAGACAAAGGCGAGACAAACAACATTCAGGATAACGAAGAATGAGAGACAAAGGCGAGACAAACAACATTCAGGATAACGAAGAATGAGAGACAAAGGCGAGACAAACAACATTCAGGATAACGAAAACGAAGAATGAGAGACAAAGGCGAGACAAACAACATTCAGGATAACGAAGAATGAGAGACAAAGGCGAGACAAACAACATTCAGGATAACGAAGAATGAGAGACAAAGGCGAGACAAACAACATTCAGGATAACGAAGAATGAGAGACAAAGGCGAGACAAACAACATTCAGGATAACGAAGAATGAGAGACAAAGGCGAGACAAACAACATTCAGGAAAACGAAGAATGAGAGACAAAGGCGAGACAAACAACATTCAGGATGACGAAGAATGAGAGACAAAGGCGAGACAAACAACATTCAGGATAACGAAAACGAAGAATGAGAGACAAAGGCGAGACAAACAACATTCAGGATAACGAAAACGAAGACTGAGAGACAA
Organism: Conus ventricosus; assembly: GCA_018398815.1. Classification (NCBI taxonomy): domain Eukaryota; kingdom Metazoa; phylum Mollusca; class Gastropoda; order Neogastropoda; family Conidae; genus Conus; species Conus ventricosus. The sequence continues at coordinate 24,922,520 of CM031611.1, read as the reverse complement.
AGGCGAGACAAACAACATTCAGGATAACGAAAACGAAGACTGAGAGACAAAAGCGAGACAAACAACATTCAGGATAACGAAGAATGAGAGACAAAGGCGAGACAAACAACATTCAGGATAACGAAGACGAAGAATGAGAGACAAAGGCGAGACAAACAACATTCAGGATAACGAAGAATGAGAGACAAAGGCGAGACAAACAACATTCAGGATAACGAAGAATGAGAGACAAAGGCGAGACAAACAACATTCAGGATAACGAAGAATGAGAGACAAAGGCGAGACAAACAACATTCAGGATAACGAAAACGAAGAATGGGCGATCACGTATTTCCACAGATCCGGCACAAAATGGATGTAATTGTTTTGTCTCTTTTGTTTGGTGGAATAGTAATTTTCTGTCAAGTTTGTGACAATTTTCCTCTGTAGTCACCTCATTTGGAAACTATTGACGCAAGGAGAAGCTAACCGTACACCGCACTTGAAGAAGTATAGTATGGAAGTAAGGGGAAGAAGGTATTAGAGCAGTTAATGAAGAATACGTACCAAAGCTCTCCTTGCCATTTGCTGATTTCCCCGAGTATTTTTCCCTGGTCCCCGTTTGCCACGGTCAGTGATGCAGCAGTACCTTGCCCCTGCTGACATGAACAGTATTTTATTGCAACATCTTTATATTCTGTGCAAGGAATTCTGATTCACAAAAGTATTTTGATTTTAGAAAGTTCCTGCGGTGTTTTTTTTGTCCCTCCTCTCTCTCTCTCTCTCTCTCTCTCTCTCTCTCTCTCTCCTCTCTCTCTCTCTCTCTCTCTCTTGTACTCGGATAATATTTTGGTTATTTCGATAGATTATATGAACAACATAAAAGGTTTTCGCCAATGTCCATTTCAAAACATAACACACTACAGTAATACATTCCTATAGCAATCACTTTCCTCTTACTTCAGGTAAAATAAGCTAGGCTTAGTATCCGTTGCTGTCAGCAACTGTAGAATCTGCGCCAACATTTCCTGCGACATCAGGAATATGTTGCTACTGGCCCTATTTCGCATGAGTTTTAGTCTTCCTTGAATAAATCAGTTAAGTCTTAAGTCTTGAAACCCTCTCTCTGGTCTCTTTCTCTTCTTTTGATTTTGTCTGTCTGTCTGTCTGTCTTCATGCCTTTGTATTTGTCTCACTCTTCCGTGTGTGTGTGTGTGTGTGTGTGTGTGTGTGTGTGTGTGTGTGTGTGTGTGTGTGTGTGTGTGTGTGCCTGCGCGTGAGCGCGCGCGCGTTTGTATGTGAAGGGAGGGAAGACGGAATTTAGAGGCGGTGGTATGGCACCGTAGGGAAGTGAAGGAAAACCTTAATCCTTTGCCATAGGGATGTCAGCCAACAGCGTTTTATACACTATCAACAAACTTTTCTTATAGAACAAAAGCTTTTAAACTTTCCATCCTTTTTTGTTCTTCTTGTTCTTTTTCTTGTTCTTGTTCTTCTTCTCGTTCCTCCTCTTCTTCTTCTTTACTGAATCTTCCCCTAAAAACATAAAAACCAAGACCTGTGAGGTGTATGCTCGGAGTGAGCCGTGGACGTATTGTTTCTTCTTCCTTGTCAAATTTCACTTTTTTACCCATGGATTTCCCTACCCCTATGGGATCTTGAAACAAAAATCACCTCGTCCTTGAAATTCTGCACTGTTAATTGCCTCTTTCCTATCAATTAGTCTGTCCCCTTTCAGATTTCTACTCTATCGCCCGCTGTTTTTGCTGCATTTGTTAACTTTCCTCTTCTGTTTGGTCGAGAGGGACCCTTGCGTTCCCTTTCCTCTGGCTGTATTTCATAAGATGCTGGCTTTTTGCTGTAAACTGGCCACTGTGAACACGGTCCAGGATAAACACTAGCTGTCTATTGCGATGTGCCTTGTTGCATGCCTGGCATTTTTCTTTTTCTGTTTCTTTCTTTTTCTTTTCGTTTCTTGTGTGCTCACATTTCTGTGCCACCTCGTGGCATTGCCCACCACCCATCCAAGTCCGGCCGGCCCGTCCCGGGGCCCGGCACCTGTATCCACAAGGCTCTCAATGCAGCCCAGAGGCACCCCCGAAGGAGTACTGCACTGCCCGTATCACTTGTGGGTTAGTGCGCCTGTTCGATTAATCATACGTAGGCACACCACATCCCATTCTGACGACATGATGCCGGGCACTGCTACCGAGTCACTTTGGTGGTGTTCAGTGAGCCTGTTCTGATCTAACATACGTAGGACACCACCTACTATTCTCCATTCTGACGACAATGATTGCCGGCGCACTGCTACCGAGTCACTTTGGTGGTATTCAGTGATGCCTGTTCTGATCTAACATACGTGGACACCACCTACTATTCTCCATTCTGACGACAATGATTGCCGGCGCACTGCTACCGAGTCACGTTGGTGGTGTTCAGTGATGCCTGTTCTGATCTAACATACGTGGGACACCACCTACTATTCTCCATTCTGACGACAATGATTGCCGGCGCACTGCTACCGAGTCACTTGGTGGTGTTCAGTGATGCCTGTTCTGATCTAACATACGTAGGACACCACCTACTATTCTCCATTCTGACGACAATGATTGCCGGCGCACTGCTACCGAGTCACATTGGTGGTGTTCAGTGATGCCTGTTCTGATCTAACATACGTAGGACACCACCTACTATTCTCCATTCTGACGACAATGATTGCCGGCGCAAGTAAACTCTCCCTCCGGGGATGATTGGCATTTTATTGTTTTGTTCGTGCTGCATTTAGATGTTCTCTATCGATGTTCTGCCGTGGAGATGAACAATGAAAGAGAATGCACAGCGCTGTCAGTGGGGTCCAGTGCCGTGGAGATGAACAATGAAAGAGAATGCACAGCGCTGTCAGTGGGGTCCAGTTTCAGGTTTGTCTGCAGACTAGTTATCAAGTCATGAATTCAATGTATGTGACTTGCAAATACACACAGTGCTAATCTGTCCGTTTGTTTTTGGACAGTTCAGCGTTCCCGTCTGTGCCGACAGCTCTTAAAACGGCCTTTAAATTTGCTTGGGCCATGATAATAGAACTGAAAAAAGGGAATTTTCATAAAGCTTGCGTAAAATGAGGGCCAGGAGTGGAAGAGAGGAGGGGGCAGGAAAAGTTGGGGTGGT
>CM031611.1:24904373-24909373 GCA_018398815.1 Conus ventricosus | reverse complement strand
TCTCTCTCTCCTCTCTCTCTCTCTCTCTCTCTCTATCTCTGTCTCTCTCTCTCTCTCTCTCCTCTCTCTCTCCTCTCTCTCTCCTCTCTCCTCCCTCTCTCTCTCTCTCTCTCCCCTCTTCCTCTCTCTCTCTCTCTCTCTCTCCTCCTCTCTCTCTCTCTCTCTCGCCTTCATCGTGTCTCCAAGTCCCCCCTATTCCTTCCTGCCCCCACGACACTATCTCTTCTTATAACATTATGTCACTGTTGCCATCTTTGAATCTCTATGTCCCTTCTCTTCCTTCCCCGCCATCCACACCTCCGCCCCGCCCCTCTTCCTCCCAATGGGTTTGTCTCAATCTCCGCCCCGCCCTCTTCCTCCCAATGGGTTTGTCTCAATACATACTGACAGGGCCACACCGCCCCTCTTCCTCCCAATGGGTTTGTCTCAATACATACTGACAGGGCCACACCGCCCCTCTTCCTCCCAATGGGTTTGTCTCAATACATACTGACAGGGCCACACCGCCCCTCTTCCTCCCAATGGGTTTGTCTCAATACATACTGACAGGGCCACACCGCCCCTCTTCCTCCCAATGGGTTTGTCTCAATACATACTGACAGGGCCACACCACCCTCTTCCTCCCAATGGGTTTGTCTCAATACATACTGACAGGGCCACACCGCCCCTCTTCCTCCCAATGGGTTTGTCTCAATACATACTGACAGGGCCACACCGCCCCTCTTCCTCCCAATGGGTTTGTCTCAATACATACTGACAGGGCCACACCGCGCCCTCTTCCTCCCAATGGGTTTGTCTCCGCCCCGCCCCTCTTCCTCCCAATGGGTTTGTCTCAATACATACTGACAGGGCCACACCGCCCCTCTTCCTCCCAATGGGTTTGTCTCAATACATACTGACAGGGCCACACCGCCCCTCTTCCTCCCAATGGGTTTGTCTCAATACATACTGACAGGGCCACACCGCCCCTCTTCCTCCCAATGGGTTTGTCTCAATACATACTGACAGGGCCACACCGCCCTCTTCCTCCCAATGGGTTTGTCTCAATACATACTGACAGGGCCACACCGCCCCTCTTCCTCCCAATGGGTTTGTCTCAATTACATACTGACAGGGCCACACCGCCCCTCTTCCTCCCAATGGGTTTGTCTCAATACATACTGACAGGGCCACACACCGCCCCTCTTCCTCCCAATGGGTTTGTCTCCGCCCCGCCCCTCTTCCTCCCAATGGGTTTGTCTCAATACATACTGACAGGGCCACACCGCCCCTCTTCCTCCCAATGGGTTTGTCTCCGCCCCCGCCCCTCTTCCTCCCAATGGGTTTGTCTCAATACATACTGACAGGGCCACACCGCCCCTCTTCCTCCCAATGGGTTTGTCTCAATACATACTGACAGGGCCACACCGCCCCTCTTCCTCCCAATGGGTTTGTCTCAATACATACTGACAGGGCCACACCGCCCCTCTTCCTCCCAATGGGTTTGTCTCAATACATACTGACAGGGCCACACCGCCCCTCTTCCTCCCAATGGGTTTGTCTCAATACATACTGACAGGGCCACACCGCCCCTCTTCCTCCCAATGGGTTTGTCTCAATACATACTGACAGGGCCACACCGCCCCTCTTCCTCCCAATGGTTTGTCTCAATGCATACTGACGGGGCCACACCGCCCCTCTTCCTCCAATGGGTTTGTCTCAATACATACTGACATGGCCACACCGCCCCTCTTCCTCCCAATGGGTTTGTCTCAATACATACTGACATGGCCACACCGCCCTCTTCCTCCCAATGGGTTTGTCTCAATACATACTGACAGGGCCACACCGCCCCTCTTCCTCCCAATGGGTTTGTCTCAATACATACTGACAGGGCCACACCGGATATACAAGAATAGGAGATAAGATAATGTTGCTTATAGCCCAGCCGACCGCAAAGGGCCACATCAGGGCTGTACAAGAACAGGAAAGAAATGGAAGACGAAAACAACTCGTAAAGGAAAGGAGGATGGAACATGCACCTCCATGTGATTGGCCAGCATACCTCGTGGTTTTCTTTCTTTCTTTCTTTCTTTTCTTTCTTTCTTTCTTTCTTTCTTCCCTTCTGTCTTTCTGTCTGTCTTTCTGTCTGTCTTTCTGTCTGTCTGTTTTGTCTTTCATTTTTTTATTTCTTTTCTTTCCTTTTTTCTTTCTGTCGTATCTGCGTGTCTTTCTTCCTTTCTTTCTTTTTCTGTCTCTCTGTCTTTCTTTCTTCCTTTTTTTGTACTCCCAGTTCTTACAGAACAGGGAGTACATTACAATGGGAGCGAAGAAATGCTGTCTGTGTGTGTGTGCGTGTGTGTGTCTCTCTGTCTGTCTGTCTGTGTGTCCGTGGTCAAAGTGTGTTCCACTCGCTCCAGACAAAACTACTGGGCCGATCTTTCTGAAAATGTGTAGGTATGTTCATTATGGGCCACGGATGATGCCCGATGTTTTAGTTTACCGCTATAGCCGTTACTAAGGGCTGTAACGGCCTGTAACGGTTTTTCTTCTTTATGGAATATCTCAGAAAGTACGTGGCCAATTTTTAAGCGGTTTGGATGATCTTGTGACAAAATCGGGGCCTCTGTCCATATATGGAAGTGATGTAATGCTGAAAATGGATTAAACAACCGTTAAAAAACCGTTATTCTGCCGTTATTTCTTATATAAAGGTGGGTTTTAATTAAATTTGGTATATAGAAAGGTTATCACATACAAATGGCACTTCTATATAGTGTTTCAAAATTTGACCGTTAAAAACCGTTATTCTTGACATATTGTCCGATGAAGTTTTTGATGTGTACACAGGCTTTAGCCCAGTGAGGACTAAAATACCAGTTTCAAAAGTGTATATCGGTTATATAACCGTTAAACCGTTATTTTGCCGTTATTTTTTATATATATTGGTGGGTTTTAATGAAATTTTGTATATAGAAAGGTTATGACACACAGATGGCATTTCCATGTAATGTTTCAAAATCTGACCGTTAAAAACCGTTATTCTTGACATATTGTCCGATTTGGAAAAAATCTGGTATGTACACAGGCTTTAATAATAATAATAATAATAATTATAATGTATAGATTTTATATAGCGCAATTCTTGGGATCAACTCATTGCGCTCAACACACACTCAAACACTCGCACTAACATGTGTTCACACACACACACACACACACACACACACACACACACACACACACACACACACACACACACACACACACACACACACACACACACACACACACACACCTACCGACACAGGCGCACTTATCAAGTTCAACGGTTCAAGCGTAAACAATACAGTTTTGCATGCAGTACATATAAAGTCAGGTCAGAATAATAGACACAGCATTAATGGTTGAAGAAGGCTTTCCTAAAGAAGTATGTTTTTAACTCTGACTTTGTTTAGCCCAGTGAGGACTAAAATACCAGTTTCAAAAGTGTACATCGGTTAAATAACCGTTAAAACCGTTATTTTGCCTTTATTTCTGATCTCACAAAGCACTTGGCCGATTTATAAGCGGTTTGGAAAACTGGGAGTACGTTTATATGCTTCGCATCTTGTTTCTTTTTTTTTTTTTTTTTTTTTTGTTGCTCTCCTTCTGTCTTTCTTTTTCTTTCTTTCTTTCTTTTTCTTCTCTTTCTTTTCTTTTCTTTCTTTTCTTTCCTTCTTTCCTTCTTCTTTTCTTTCTTTCTTTCACTCTTATGTTCCTACTTTATTTCCTTAAGACTAATTATGCTTCAAGTAACCAACACTGACAATAATTGGAACACCCGATTATGTTACAGAAAAAAAAAAGAAAGATCACATCAATACTTTGCGTATTTCCAATAGTTAAAATTCAATGCTCAAAGTTTGACATACAGGTCAACAATCATACACATTTAAGCTGAAACTGTTTCTAACATGACAAAACGAACTTTTTTTCACTTGAAGGCATCGTAACTATATTCAAGTAACATGTTTTCAGTAGAAATCATAACTGCTTTGTATGGTGAGTGGACAGGAGGAATGAAAGAAGACAACCATGGTGTGTGTGTGTGTGTGTGTGTGTGTGTGTGGTGGAGGAGGAGGGGTGCGTGCGTGTGTGAGGGCTCGAACGTGCCGTGAGCGCTTCCATGCGTGCGTGCATGCATCTGTTTCTTGAAGGACGGGAGGAAGGGGAGGAGGGGGGATTTATGACTGATGTGAGGGACAGTCATTGAGTGAAAGAGAAGCGAATCTGTTATGCATGGGATGACAGCCAAAAAGCCCTGCACATATCATCAACCAACTTTCCTTATACAGCAAAAAGAAACAACAACAAACAACCAAACAAACAAACAACAAAAACCCTTAATTGTCTTCCTCTCTTTGTTCATGCCCTAGTTCTTCTTTCTTCATGTTCTCTACAGCAAGGGTTGTGTCTTTTCCTTGGAAAGAAAGCAAGAGAGCGGAGAAACCGAAGCCATAGGGATGAATGTCAGGAATAGTCTGACTTGCTCCTTGTCACCTTTGATTTTTTTCACCTCTGGTTTCCCTTACCTCCTGTGGGGATTCTCGAATACAAATCATCGCCTCCTGGAAATCACTTGCAGGTATCTTCTGTCTGATGTCAAATGTTCTGCCTTTTTTGATATGTGTGCTCTTGTTTCCTGTACTCATTTTTTTTTCTTTTTAACATTTGTGACCCATTTTCCTCTGTGTGTGTGTGTGTGTGTGTGTGTGTGTGTGTGTGTGGTGTGTGTGTTATTTATTTATTTTTTTAAGAAAATGTTTGTTCATGTCTGTTCTGTTCCAACAACTGATACGCAACCAGTTTTAACGATGCAACCGATACGAACTTCATTGTAGCTTTAAAAGCTTATTAGAGCGTGAACAATATTTCGATGTTATCAATTCACTTTACCAAAGAAACATGTGCACTAAATTTCGCTTGGGAATAACAGATCTGAACTGTAAGAGGTGTAGCCACAAATCGGTTGATATCGA
>CM031611.1:24889373-24896873 GCA_018398815.1 Conus ventricosus | reverse complement strand
AACTGCTGAACAATTAAATAGTGGGAGAAAACAAGTGCAGGTTAACAATTCTTCAGTCATTATAGTAACGACTTGGCAAAGATTTTAATTTTAAAAAAAATTAAAGATGAAGAAAATGGGGGGAATATATTATAAATATGACAAACCCTTCACTAGCTGCATGAGGGAACCATCGTACTCCCCTGCGAAGACAGATCTATTTGTATTGCCTGCTCCTAGGCCTTTCGTCCGCTGGATCGGACTATCAGGGAGACACGGCTGATTGTGTCTGTGCCCTTGGTGTCAAATAGAGACACACCAGAGTCCATAATTCTGTGGTGTTCTCATCACCAAGGGTTCAAAAAAGAATCCAACAGCACCCATAACAGAACATAACAATCACCACCCCTCACAAGAAACAACGGACTTCTTTTTTTCGTTTATTGATTTGTTCGTTTCTTTTGTTGTTGTTTTTTTTAAGTTTGTGTACACTGACTGAAGAGCAGTAGCTGGAAATGAAGCGTCTGTTGTTGTAATGTATGTTATCTATCCAGAGACGCGATCGGTCAAATTGTATTCCCTTTCTTCAGTTCCCTCCCTTAATTTGATCTCCATCCAAACCAACCTTTGTCATTGTCTCTCCATCCAAACCAACCTTTGTCATTGTCTCACTGTGTATAGAGCGTACGCTCCGCTGTCCCTTCGAAAAATCAACTTTCAAAGAATTGAGTGCAGTCTCTGAAAATGAAATAGCACGGATAAAACCCAAACAACTGCTTTCCTTTTGGACCCTGGGGGTGAAATGAGAGAGGGTAGGTGGCAGACGTTAACACCGGACAGCGGCTGTCTAATGACGTTTCCTGATTTCAGAGTCTGTACTCTTCCCAATCTCTCTCTCCATCTCTCTCCTCTCTCTCTCTCTCTCTCTCTCTCTCTCTCTCTCTCTCTCTCTCTCTCTCTCTCTCTCCTCTAAGGAAAGATTACCACATAAAGCGTATGAAGTGTTGCTTAGTTCAGACTGGCGAGATAAGAAATATTGGGCATCTGACATTCGTGACATTTTGCATCAAATTAGGTTCGGGTTGGTTTGGATCACTCAAGGCGTTGAACATATCGAGGTCTCTTTCAATAAACCTCGTCGGAGGCTGATTGATAACAGGTGGCAAAACATGGGAAGAACACATTCAAGACAGGGACAGGTATGCTTTTCATAGAACATTGAAGTTGTCGAGGGAACTTAAAGCATACCCTTTACTTCACATTGCCAGACATGTAAAAACTGTATGACAAGGATGATATTTGGAACAGCTGAGATATGTGCACAGAGGTATTGGTATACTATGTTGATGAAGATGCTGCGATGTGCGCACTGTGTAAGAATGCCAAAGAAAATGAACAGTTCTTTGTTGAGCTGACCTGCTACCAAAATACATTAATTTGCTGCAAGTGTTTCCGTCTGCTGTGTTTGAAATCTTGCACCACATTTTTCGATCTTGCACACATTTGTCGGTCAGTCAGTTGATAATACATACGACGTGAGAATAGGAGCAGAAAAGAAAACCGTGGTCTCCGTTGATTACTAAAATGTGTTTTCCGTGAAGCTGTCAATCGCCAGCACTGCGTGGACTTCAGTCTGCCACAGGGGACTGTACCAGGTTGAAAGACGATTTGTGATCTTGCTATACAATACCTGTGCATTCCTTCTATCCTCGTTGGCTCGTTCCTACGGTTATTCTTGATTTTTTTTTGTGTTTCAAGGAAGGTTATCAGGGAATGTTCGGATCCACAGGAGAGATAGGGGAGACTTGAACTTACAAAGGTATTCAGCCTAGACACATATTGGCTGGCAATTTACTAGGCATCATATTTTCTATACATGTGCATTTCTTCTCTATTCCGATACCTTTCACTAGTTACGAATGATTCCTTTCTGTCTGTGCATCCGTCTGTCTGTTTGTGTCTGTCTGTCTGTCTGTCTGTCCTTTGTCTTTGTTTCTGTCTTTTCTTTCTTTCTTTTTCTCTTTCATATTTCTTTCTTTCATTTTTTCATTCACTCTGCTTTCTGTCTGTCTGTTTTTCTCTCTTTCTCGGTTTCGTTGTTGTAAGAAATAGAATGAAAGTGACAGCACACTGAACGTTAGCACACTAAACTAGACGCTCTGTATTAACACGTAAATGTTACAGTTCAGATGAGTCTGTCCATCAGCGAATAAACTTACAGATCTGCATAGCGAATGACAGCTGATAAAATAAAAAAGTGGGAAAATGGGAGAATGATGGAAGCCCTTGAAAAACTTGAAAATGTGCTCTTCACAGCACACCTTCAGAAAAGACCCTCGATAGTATTCCGCAGATATAAGCAAGTGTTTTGCAGCAATCACTTACATCTTGCAACAATTACAGATGTGTACGTTGTTTGCAGCAATCACTTACATCTTCCAACAATTACAGATGTGTACGTTGTTTGCAGCAATCACTACACTCTTCAACAATAATTATTACAGATGTGTACGTTGTTTGCAGCAACCACTTACATCTTCAACAAATTTACAGATGTGTACGTTGTTTGCAGCAATCACTTACATCTTCAACAATTACAGATGTGTACGTTGTTTGCAGCAATCACTTACATCTTCAACATATTACAGATGTGTACGTTGTTTGCAGCAATCACTACATCTTCAACAATTTACAGATGTGTACGTTGTTTGCAGCAATCACTTAATCTTCAACAATAATTATTACAGATGTGTACGTTGTTTGCAGCAATCACTTACATCTTCAACATTTACAGATGTGTACGTTGTTTGCCAGCAATCACTTACATCTTCAACATAATTATTACAGATGTGTACGTTGTTTGCAGCAATCACTACATCTTCAACAATTACAGATGTGTACGTTGTTTGCAGCAATCACTCACATCTTCAACAATTACAGATGTGTACGTTGTTTGCAGCAATCACTCACATCTTCAACAATTACAGATGTGTCGTTGTTTGCAGCAATCACTTACATCTTCACCGGTTACAGATGTGTACGTTGTTTGCAGCAATCACTTATATCTTAAAACAATTACAGATGTATACGTTGTTACTGCACTAGTTTATGTCACAAAATGATACCTCTAACTGCCCGTTCATGCTGAGGAAAATTGCTTCTCTTAAAATACTGTGTTTTGTTTCATGCCAGTGCCATCACCATCATCATCCTCTTCTGGTCGCGAACTCCACCAACACTCACAAACACGCAACACACATAAGCATGTTATACTGTTTAGCTGTTTGTATTCCATTCCCAACCGCCACCCCAAACTACACCCACCCAACACTACACCCCACCCCAACACTACACCCCCACCCCAACACTACACCCCCACCCCAACACTACACCCCCACCCCAACACTACACACCCAACCCCCCCACCCCAACACTACACCCCCACCCCAACACTACACCCCCCACCCCAACACTACACCCCCACCCCATCCTCTCCCTCGTGCTTGGTCGTACGTCCCTCCCCCCTCCCCCCCTCCCCCTCCCCCCCCCCCCCCCCTCCCCCCCCCCCCCCCCCCCCCATTATGTTTCTTGTTGTCGTCTGCATCTTCTCAATGCGTACGTATACATGCTTTTGTCAAACCTTTGCATACAAATGCGTGTGTGTTTGAATCATGTATTCTAAAATTCTGTCTGTCTGTTTTTTTGTTTGTTTGTTTTTTCTATTTGTTTGTTTGTTTGATTTTGCTCTTGTTATATTTCATTTCATTTTCTTGTGTTTAAATCTCATTTCATCATTTGGCTTAGCAAGAACAGATTGAAAGAATAGGCTCTGCCTTAAATCTTTGATCGAATAAAGCTTTCATGAGTTCTGAGTTCGTCTCTCTCTCTTCTCTCTCTCTCTCTCTCTCTCTCTCTCTCTCTCTCTCTCACACACACACACACACACACACACCACACACACACACACACACACACACACACACACACACACACACACACACTCCCCCGCACTCTCTCTCTCTCTCCCCCTCTCTCTCTCTGTCTCTGTCTCTGTCTCATTACCATTACAAATATATGTAAATGTTGGCTCATATCTACAGTTTGGACAGCAAGTATTGAAACAATCAAGAGTGCTTACTCGGGTGCCAAGGAAGATCGGATTTTGATTTGATTGATTTAATTTAGAGTCTGTTCACAACGATGGTGATATTAGACTTTAAAAATAAGAAAATTAAAATTAAAAAAATTAAAAAAATAAAAAACCCACCCCACCTTATACACCTTATATACATGTGTGTTTGTGTGTAAGTGCGTTATATGAGAGTGTGTGAGCGCGAGTGTGCGTGTGCGTGCGTGCCTGCATGCGCGCACCCGTGTGTGTATGTGAGAGTGAGAGTGAAAGAGAGAGAGAGAGAGAGAGAGAGAGAGAGAGAGTGAGTGTATGTGGTGTGTGTGTGTGTTTGGTGTGTGTGTGTGTGTGTGTGTGTGTGTTGTGTGTGTGTGTGTGTGTGTGTGTGTGTGTGTGTGTGTGTGTGTGTGTGCGCGCGCGCGGACACAAATACATGAAAGTTTGCCTATTAACGACCAACAATAATTATAAACTGATAAATCAATTACAACAAATGAATAATAACAGAACTCGATATAGCCTTTGCTATATCAATCATTTTGGGGCTGTAAAGAATTTCATGTAAAGCCCCTAATGAAGCAATATCTATCTTTAGAATATTATATAAAGATGTTAGAACTGGACATTCAAAAAGAATATGTTGAATAGATAATGGGAGACCACAGCGCAATCTACATCCTTAGACAATTGGTTTTCCACGAGTTTAAACGCATTTTATAAATTATACTGGACAACGATCTTTGACATAATAACGCTTTCGTTTTTGCAGGAAGTTTTTCATTGTTCATACAATTTTCTAATAGAGAACTGATTTCATGTTTATCCAATTTTAATTTACTATCTGGATTTTTTCTAACAGCACCCTTTTGCTAATTTATCAGCTATTTTATTTCCATAGATACCACAATGGGATGGGATCCAGCAAAACTCTACAAAAGTTCCTTTCGCCATAACGGAATGTATCATAAATTTTATATCAAAAATTAAGTCTTTCCTTTCATTTGCATCCCAATTTCGTAAGCTACAAAGTACAGATTTAGAGTCAACACAGATTAAAATGCTGTAAATTGCCACATTAAGATCAGATATCCAAGATAAGTCCATAAGGATTGCGTATAGTTCAGCAGTGAAAACTGAAAAGTTCCTTCCTAAACAAAATGATTTCTTTACTTTTAAATCGGGAATTACAAATCCAGCTCCTGTATAAGATTCTAAAACTGAGCCATCCGTGTAGATTTTAAGATGATGTGGATATGTGTTTTCAAGATGTTCTTTTGCTTCTACTGATATCAAATTGATATTATCTTCTTTTTTTAAGTAGTGTAATCTATATCAAAATTTGGAGAAATATGCTCCCATTGAGGAACCGTGGGCATAGTTGGAGGTTTTGAAATGGATGTAATATCGATGTCACATTTTCTAAATAAATCATCAGTATAATTTCGAATGGGCTGCAGGTAAGAAATATTCTGTGCCCTTTTAGGAAAATCCGATTTGGAATCAAGAAATATATCATTTGTTACTGAATTTGATACAGAAAGACTTATGGCTACATATTTGGCTGTTGCTAGTTTGCGTTGATCATCAAGTGACAAGAGATTAGCTTCTTTATATGTTTTAAAAGTATTAGAATGCGCTGGAACACCAAGAGCTACTTTAATAGCTTTACTGTCTATACTTTGTAACCGCTTAAGTAATGTTTGAGAAGCTGAAAAATATACTTCCTGTCCGTAAGTCAATTTTGAACGAAGCAGACTAATAGAAAGATGCACAAGAGTTTGGATATCTTGACCCCAAGATTGTGCACTGATTATTTTTAGTAAAGATAGCCTTTGTCTGGCATTGTTTATAAGATATTCAATATGGAATCTCCAGTTTAATTTGGAGTGAAATGAACACCTAAAAATTTAACATTATGGAATATGAAGAGTTTTATTTTCCAGCACAAGTTGAGGCAAAACTTTTTGGATTTTTACCATTGCTAAATAACATTAATTGTGTCTTTTCTCCTGATAGTTCTAGTCCATTTTCATTCATATATCTATTTAGTGTGTCAATTTCAATTTGATATAGTTTTTGTATATATAATATGGTTCTCTTATTTGTCTGTTTTTAATGTTTGTGTTCATCCACATTGCAATATCATCGGCATATTGCACTACATGCATATTTTTAGATAGTATTTTAGGAAGATCGTGAATGAGAATTGTAAATAGAATAGGTGCAATAATGGAGCCCTGGGGGATGCAATGTCAATATCTTTAAATGAAGAGTAACAGTTACCAACCCTAGTACAAACTGATCTCTCAGATAAGAAAGATTTTATGAATTGATACATTGCACCATTAATCCCAATATTTTTCAACTTATAAAGTAAACGAGAATGCCACACACTATCATATGCTTTTCTGATGTCAAAGAAAGTAGCAAGTGTACTTTTTCTACGAGCAAATTGTTTTTTAACATGACTTGCAAGTTTTACAAGGTGATCGATTGTACTTCTACCCTTTCTGAAACCTGCTTGATTGTTGGGAATTATGTTATTCTTTTCGCAATAATGTAAAACGCGTTTTTCAACTATCTTTTCTAATATTTTTCCAACTTGAGATGTTAATGCTTAGGTCGGTAACTATCAATTGCAGACCTAGGTTTACCTTGTTTTGGAACCGGTATTACAACTATCCTCTTCCAGAAAGTAGGAAGAGTTCCATTTAATCAACATTTTTGGTAAAAAGAGTGAAGTAATTGCTTCCAGCACAAAGGTAAGTGGCATAGCAACTGATATGAAATTCCATCTAATCCAACAGCTGTCTTATTCGAGGAGAATGACATTAGTGCTTCTTTAAATTCTTCAAATGTTATAGATGCATTTAAGTAATGGTATGGATCCGTGTGGGATCATAATAAGTATCCTTTTTCTCCTCTAGTTCTCTGCATTTTTTGGTATCTGTATGTAGTCTAGTTGATGAGTTATTTTTTGAAAAAGCTGGTACAAATGCTTCAGCTTTCTCTGATGATGTTGGAATAGTATTATTTTCTAATTTAATAGGATATGAAGGTAGATAATACTTGTTTTTTAATTCCTTTACCTTTTTCCATATTCTGTGCATGTCCTTAGATGAAGATATTTCTGAATGACAAAAATGATTGAAATAAGACGTTTGCTTTTGCGACAACCCTGTTACTGTGGCTTTTTGCACGTTTTCATTTCAATAAAGTTTTCATCAGTTCTATCTTTGAGCCACGTTTTGTACGTTTTCTTTTTATTAGATACGGCTTCTGCACATTCTTCATTCCACCAACTATTTCCTCTATATTTTTTTATCTATAGAAGATTTGCACTTTGGCATTGCTTTCTCAGCTGCAGATATAATAGCTTTTCTAAAGTTTTA
>CM031611.1:24871873-24886873 GCA_018398815.1 Conus ventricosus | reverse complement strand
CACAGTGATTTCTAAAGGAAACAATGTTCACGTTTTGATATACTGTGTTCTTAAAAGAAGATTTTTTTTTTAAACCGCCTTTCACAGCATATCGATTGGATACTGCATCAGCAGTGGTGCAGGAGTGGGGATGGATGGAGTGAAGGGGGAAGGGGTGGCGGGTGGGGGGGGGGGAGCGATGAGAAGAAACTGAACGAAAATTGGGAAGGAGCGGCGTTATGTCGACGCGGGGTTGAGGAATACCATTGAGATGTGCTATAGATAGATGTAGGCCAGAAAGGATGTATGTTTTAACATTCCTTTGTTGTCTTTTCTTTACATAGGTTGCACTCGCAGTGGCGAGTTACAAAGTGGGCACGTGTTCGTTCGTTTCTTGTTGTTTGTTGTTTATGCATATGACGCGTTTAAATTCACATTGCTTTTGGCATGGTGAAATGGACTTCATGTTATTTGAAGACCTTACAATTACATTGATGCATCACGTTCTCTGTAGAAATGTAATGTTTATTCTATAGTACAGGGAGAGAGGATGGGAGTGGAGACAACAACAGCGCCAGGAATAAAGAAACCAGGAACAATAACAACAACAATTAAAATAAGGGAAAAAAACAGCAGCAACAACAACAGCAACCGCAGAGGAAATATCGAAGAATTAAAACAGACGCGAGACTAAGCAGAACAATGAACGTAACAGCAACAACAGCAGCTGCAGCAATAACAGAGACATCAACAAAAGCATTAACAAGAAAACTCTATGTAACAACAACGCGGGAACAGCCTTAGCAGTAAGAACGATGATAGCAACAAGAATTAAAAAAACGAGAACGGTCTTAAAAAGCAGCAACGACCACAACAACAACAGTGCCGACAATACAGACGACGACGGACTCTCAGTATGTCGCCGGGTCCGCGCGGGCCAAAGAAGGTCGGTGAAAGGTCGCTAGCAGATGAGCGAAATATGGAACCATCCCAGAGCGAATTCATTTGACGCTTGTTGAGGCGGCTGACAGGGAGAGACAATATCCCTCTTGACACGGCGTTTTAAGATTATCAGCTGCATACAGCGCTGCCGCCCTTGCAGAAAACTCTCTCTTTCTCTCTCTCTCTCTCTCTCTCTCTCTCTCTCTCTCTCTCTCTCTCTCTCTCTCTCTCTCTCTCTCTCTCTCTCTCTCCTCTCTCTCTCTCTCTCTGTCTGTCTGTATCTCCTCTCTCTCTCTCTCTCTCTCTCTCTCTCTCTCTCTCTCTCTCTCTCTCTCTCTCTCTCTCTCTCTCTCGGTGTGTGTGTGTGTGTGTGTGTGTGTGCGTGCGTGCGTGCGTGCGTGCGTGCGTGCGTGCGTGCGTGCGTGCGTGCGTGCTGTGCGTGCGTGTGGGTGTGCGTGTGTGTGAACAGAATGTGCATCTCAGAAATGCAACACACTGGCGTACACATGAAGAACGGGCATAACGTGGAGGTATCATGCTCTTCGTGCAGGAATTAAATGACGGTGAAAAGCATTGATGCTTTCTCTGACCAATATTCGTTTTTGAGATTTAATCTAAATAAATCTTTGTGAATAAACGTTTGTTTGGATTTGATATAACTCGTGCTTTGGACTACTGTTGTGGTATTCATGTAAAACGCTTCAATTGAGAGGAGCAGTTCTGCCTGATTTCTGTAGTACCTGTTATTGTGCAGGTTAAAAGTACCCATTGCTGTCTGTAACTGTAGATTTGCGTCATTTCCCGAGACGTTGGTAAAATAATGTTACTGCCCTAGTTCACATATGTGGCTTCAGTTATTCATGAATATATCATTTTTTAGTCTTTGCATCTTGAGAAGCTGTCTCTCTGTCTCTGTCTCTCTACATTCGCCTTTGTCCGTCTTTGTTGTGTCTGTGTACCTATTATTCTTCCTCAGTGTGTGTGTGTGTGTGTGGTGTGGTGTGTGTGTGTGTGTGTGTGTGGTGTGTGTGTGTGTGTGTGTGGTGTGTGTGTGTGTGATGTGTGTGTGAAAAGAGAGAGAAAAGCCCAAAAATGGGGGCGGAAAAATTGATGCTCCCCCGGGACCAAAAACCCCACCCCCCCCTTTCCTTTCTTCCCCCCCCCCCCCCCCCCACTTTTTTTTGCTTTTTCCCATGACCCCCTCCCAAACCCCCCCCCCCCCTGCTCTCTTGCCACTCGCCCCATTGCCCCCCTCTCTGCCCTCTGTTCTGTCTTCTCTCTCTCTCTCTCTCTCTCTCTCTCTCTTCCTCTCTTTTCTCTTCTCTCCCTCTCTCAAGCTACCTTATTTCCCACATTTTTCCCCTTACCACACGCCCCATTTCTCTTTGTGTTTTTGGTTTTGTGTGCGTGCGTGCGTGGTGCTTTGCGTGCGTGCGTGCGTGCGTGCGTGCGTGCGTGCGTCCCTGGCGCGCGCGCACGCGCGCGCTTTTGTGTGTGTGTGTTGTTGTGTGTGTTTTGGGGGTGTGTGTGTGTGGTGTGTGTTTGTGTGGTGGGGTGTGTGAAACGCCTTTGCTATCTTTGGGTTGAAAACTCGCATGGTAATGTCAATGAAATTCGGGAAGGGGACTGTGTAAGGATCAACTCGCTTTGGGCGCCCCATATTCCCATTAGGTAACCCACACAGATTAATCTGTGCTTTTTCTTGTCCCCAACCTTTTCTTTTCGCCCGGGGGCCCTGAAATTGTTAAAAACAGGTGGGAAATTTTTTAAAAATCAGTTTTAAACCCGTATTTTCCCTTTTATTGGTTCTTTTACATGATCCACACCCCAAACCGAAAAAAATTTTTGGGAAAAATTCATGGGCACATTTCCAAAGAGATTAAATAGTTTTTTTTTACAATGTTGTGGAAAAAAAGTGTGCGTGCGCGTGGGGCGCACGTGTTTGTGGGTGTGGTGTGTGTGTTTTGGTGCGTCCCGTGCGTGCGTGCGTGGGGTGCTTTGCGTGGTCCCTTTCGTGGGGTGTGTGTGTGTGTGTGTGTGTGTTTGTGTGGGGTTTTGTGTGGGGGGTTTGTGTGTTGTTTTGTGTGTGTGGGTGTACACGTTGGGCCTCAGGTGACTCTTGAGAATTGTTTTTTTTCAAGTGTTAGCATGGACAAATTTTTCTTTCACCTTCTCAAGTTTATTCTCAAATTTAGAGTTAATAGTCAAAAAAAAGAACACCAAAAAAATTAAACCCTGAAGTAATATGTAAAAGGGAAAGGGCTTTCCCCTTTTCCCGGAAATTTTCCGGGGTTTTTTCTAAAGGAAACAATGTTCACTTTTTTTGATATATGTGTTCTTAAAAAAAATTTTTTTTTTTAAAAACCGCCTTTCACAGCATATCAAATTGGGATACTGCACCCAGCAGTGGGCAGGAGGGGGGTTGGAGGGAGTGAAGGGGGAAGGGGGTGGCGGGTGGGGGGGGGGGTCAAAGAGGAAAAAAAAACTGAACAAAAATTTGGGGAAAGGGAAGCGGGGGGGGGTTATGTCAAAACGCGGGGTTGGGGAAAATACCCTTGAGAGTGCTATAGATAAAATTTTGGGCCCAAAAAGGATGAATTTTTTAAAACTTTCCTTTGTTGTCTTTTTTTTTAATGGGTTTGGGCACTCGCGGGGCGAGTTAAAAAATGGGCACGTTTTCGTTCGTTTCTTTTTGGTTTTTGTTTAGGGCATATGACGCTTTTTAAATTCACTTCTTTTGGCATGGTGAAATGGATTTTCATGTTATTTGAAGACCTTAAAATTTAAAAATTAAACATCACGTTCTCTGTGAAATGTAATTTTATTCTATGTACAGGGAGAGGGGATGGGAGTGGAAAACAAAAAAACAGGCCGGGAAAATAAAGAAACCAGGAAAAAATTAAAAACAAAAAATTTAAAAAATAAGGAAAAAAAAACAGCACAAACTCAACAGCAACCGCAGAGGGAAATATCGAAAAATTAAAACAGACGCGAGATAAGCAGAACAATAAACCCGTAACAGCAAAAAAAAGCAGCGGGCAGAAATTTAACAAAAACCCAAAACCCAAAAGGGCTTTTAACAAAAAAACCTATGTAAAAAACAACCGCGGGGAAACAGCCTTAGCGTAAGAACGATGAAAAGGAAAACAAAAATTTAAAAAAACGGGAAGGGTTTCTTAAAAGAAAGCAACGCCAAAACCAACAACAGTGCCGACAATACAGACGACGACGACTCTCAGTAGGGTCCCCCGGGTCCGCCCCGGGCCAAAAAAGGCCCGGTGAAAGGTCGCTGAGAGGGAGCGAAATAGGGAACCTTTCCCAAAAGCGAATTCATTTGAGCTTTTTTGAGGCGGCTAAACAGGGAAGAAAATACCCCTCTTAAACAGGGCCCTTTTTTTTAAGATTATCAGTTTGAATAAAAGCGCTGCCGGCCCTTGAAAGAAAACTCTCTCTTTTCTCCCTTTTCCTCTCTCTCTCTCTCTCTCCCCCCTCTCTCTCTCTCTTCTCTCTCTCTCTCCCCTCTCTCTCTCTTTTCTCCCCCTCTCTCTTCTCGGGTCTGTCTTATCTCCTCTCTCTCCTTCTCCCCCTCTCTCTCCTCTCTCCCCTCCTCTCTCTCTCTCATTTTCTCTCTCTCTCGGTGTGTGTGTGTGTGGTGTGGTGGGGTTTCCCCGTGCTTTTGGGTTTGCTGCGTGCGTGCGTGCGTGCGTGCGTGCGTGCTTTTGCGTGCGTGGGGGTTTGTGCGTTGTGAAAAAAAATTTTGCATCCAGAAATGCAACAACACTGGCGTCCCATGAAAAAGGGGCATAACTTTGGGAGGAATCAGGGCCTTCGTGCAGGAATTAAAAAACGGTAAAAAAGGCTTTGATGCTTTCTCGGGACCAATATTCTTTTTTAAATTTTTAAATTTCTAAATAAATTTTGTAAATTAAACTTTTTGTTTGGATTTGTTTTTAACTCTTTGCTTTGGACTACTGTTTTTGGTATTCATTTTAAAACCCGCTCAATTGAGGGGAGCAGTTCTCCCCTGTTTTTTTTCTGAAAGTACCTTTTTTTGTGCGGAAAAAGGCCCCATTGCTGCCCTGTAACTGTAGAATTTGCGTCTTTTCCCCGGAAAACGTTGGTAAAAAATGTTCTCCCCCTAGTTACATATGTGGCTTTTTTTTTTCCTTTGAATATACCCCTTTTTTTTGTCTTTGCATCTTGAGAAGCTGTCTCTCTGTCTCTTTTCTCTCTACTTTCGCCTTTGTCCGTCTTTTTGTGTCGTGTACCTAAATTCTTCCCAGTGGGTGTGTGTGTGTGTGTGTGTGTGTGTGTGGTGGTTTTGGGTGTGTGTGTGTTTGTGGTGTGTGTGTGTGTGTGTGTGTGTGTGTGTGTGTGTGAGACAGGGGAGAGGGGAGAGAAGAGAGAGAGGGGAGGGGGGAAAGAAGAGAGAGAGGGGGTGATTTAGTGGGCTTTAATGAAGGGAACGTCCCTGTGTTTTTTTGCCTGCTGTGTGGGGGCCGAAAACTCGTTTTCAATGGGATTTGTGGGTTGGCAGCCGAGGCACTGAACATTTTCCCCGGGTCAACTTTTTTCAATAAAAAAATTTTTTTAAAAGGGGGGGGTTTTTTCCTTTTTTTCCCTCTTCTTTTACTTCTTTTTTTTTCCCTAAAAAATTAAAGTCTTTCTCTTAACACACACGCACACAAACACACACACAAACCCCACACCACACACACAACACACACCAAAACAAAACACACCACACACACCACACACACAAAACACACACACAATCCACACACACACACAACAAAACACCCCACACACACGCACAAAACACGCACACACGCACACACACACCCCCAAAAAAACCCCCCACACACACACCACACACCACACACACACACAAAACACACATGCACACACACACCCCCCACACACACCACACACACCCCACACCCCACACACAAACACACCACACCACCACACACATAAAACCCCGGCGCAAAGGCCCGTTGGGGGGGTTGTCAGAAAGAGCCAGGGAAAGTTTTATCCTTGTTCTATGTCCCCCTTTGGGTTTTTTTTTTTTCCCCAGTCTTTCCCTGCACCCCCTCGCAAAACCCCAGCCCCCCTGGGGGGGGCTTAAATTTTAAATCCCCCCCGGGCCCCCTGCAAAATTTGTCCGGTTGATTTTCTCTTTTCCCGTCGTCTGTTTTTGCCCCGGGCCCTTTTTCTTTCCCTTTTCCCGTCGTCGACTGTTTTTAAAGCATTTCTTTAATTTTTTTTTTTTCACTTCTTCAATACGTTCTTTTTTTTCCCCCCTTCTTTACAATTCATAACATGCCAGCTTTTTGGTGTTTCACTTTGGCCCAAAGGGAAAGGGAGACTGGGGGCATTGTCCCGACTGAGGGCTACTTGTGTGTTGTGTTTATGCCGTTTGCTTGTGGGGCCCTTTTCGTGCCTTTTTTTTTGATTTATTTTTAATTCATCCACTAAACATTTTGTTGTAGATACGAAAAATAGAAGCAGATGCTTAACATCTTCACAGAGTCAAGGGTTTTTTTTTCTGCTTCAGGGTTTTTTTCCTTTAAACGGTAAACCCAAATTTTGAATTTAATGCGTAGAATTTGTAGGCAGATTTCCTCTAACCCGAATTTTTCCCCGTGTACAAAGACAGCTTTTGAAAAAAGGGCTTTTAGTGGTTTATGGAACCCTGACAATTAAAAAATGACGATAAAAAAAAGGATTTCCCCCAAAAGCTCGTGTTAAAATTGGGGCTAGAATTTTGATAGACTGTAAAGGGGGAAAAGGAAAGGGGAAAAGAGAGAGAGAGAGAGAAAAGAGAGAGAGAGAGAGGGGAGAGAAAAGGGGGGAGAGAGAGAGAGAGAAGAGAGAAAAGAGAGAGAAAAGGGGGGAGAGAGGAGAGAGAGATGCGGGAAGTGGTTTCCCGGGGGGCTCGTACGATCATCAAAGTATTAATTTTTATTTTCCGATAGCCCCATGTTTATTGCTTTTTTTTTTGGTTTTTTTGTGTCCCCTTCCGGCTTTAAATGAAAAAGTACCATTATTTTGTCGGCAGTATTGCTCGATCTGGGTGTAATGCAGCTGTCACACGGGCGAAGACTTTTCCAAAAAAACTTTTTTAAAAAATTTGGCACATCTCCCAAGACTTTTTTTCCTGTGTGGGCTGCACGCCAAGGGCCCCAGAAAAGTCTGGGAAAATCCGAAATTTTTCGTCCTTTTGGGCCCAGTCGTGGGGGATTTGGGCCCGGACCCCAAAAACTTTTTTTAAGTTTGGCGACTAAAAAAAACGAAAAAAACATCGGCGAAAATCCTGTCGGGTCCTGTACAGTCCTGGCCGTGTGCCCCCGTCTTAAAATCCCGGGGCCGGGGTGTTGAAAAAGTCCCCGAGCGTTTTTTGGGGGCGCCCAAAGGGGGGGTTCCCGCCATTGGGGTGGGAAAAAAAAAAGGGCGATGCGCGCGAGCCCCTGTTTGGGACGTTTGGGGATCGGTCCCTTTGGGTAGTTTCCCACCGGTTTTTTAAAACGTTCCCTCGATTTTTTGTGTTTTTTCGGGAAACCCCCCGAGCTAAACTCAAAAAAGACCTGCACAAGTTTTTCCAAAACTTAAAAATTGGTCTTGGCAAAAAACCCAAAAACAGCGTCACAGCCGCCAGCGTCTCGTCACAGCCAGCAGGGAGCGAGATTATAAAAAAGGGGGGGTGCCTCTAAGTCTTGGAAACGTCGTGGGCCCCGGGGGCAGCGGAAGGCGAGGGCTAAAAAAAACACCAAAACTTTGGGGCCGTTCTTTTTTTATGGGAAACTTTGGAAAAAATCTTTGCCCGTGTGACCTTGCTAAAAGGGTTTTCAGTAAAAAATACAGGCACTGGGAAGGGTGCCCTTTTCAGAAATGGAAAGAGTACTGTTTCGGTTGTTCTGAAATGACACACTGACGCTTTTTTAAAAAGGCGTAACAAACACGGAAACCCAAAACAACAAAATAAAACCCCCATTGGATCTTTTTCCCGGTTTTTTTTTACAGTGCCCCCTGAAAAGGTTTTTTTTATTTTTTGAGTATCTCCTTTCTTAGCCATAATTATCATGTGATTCCTTGGGGCCCTAGTAAATTTCCCGACAATAGTAGATGGTTTCCTAATTTGAGTTTTGTCCCTTTTTTGACCCCAATTATCCTTGGAACCCTAGTATTCCCCGAAAATTAGTGGGCCAAGACCATTGTAGATCTTTAACCATACATTGGGCCATTCCTTGATACTGTGGCATTGGCGATATTGGGTTTTCCCATTTGTCCAAAAAACCTTATTTCTCCATTAAAAAGCCGGGGCCCTTTTTTTTCTACACAGCCATTTTGTTTCCGCGGGTACCCGTAGTCAAACGATCCCGAATTTTTCCGGAAAAATTGATCCATCTGAAAATTTGTTGGTTATCTCCCTTTCCGTCTGCAAGCCTCTTTGCCTGTCAAACTATAAGCTTCCGTTTCTCGCTCTGTGTGTGTGTGTTTTTTTTTCCTGTGTTTCTATATCCGTACAGACAGTCCCCACCTCTCTCTCTCTCTCTCTCATCCTCTCTCTCTCTCTCTCTCTCTCTCTCTCTCTCTCTCTCCTCTCTCTCCTCTCTCTCTCTCTCTGCCTGACACACACACACACACACACACACACACACACACACACACAACACACACACACACACGCACACACACGCGCGCGCGCGCGCACACACACACAGACAACGCGCGCGCGCGCGCACGCACACATATGTACACTGACTTTAACCCTCCTTTTGGATTGAATAAACTGTACACCCCACTTGACGAAAGTGTGTGTGTGTGTGTGTGTGTGTGTGTGTGTGTGTGTGTGTGTGTGTGTGTGTGTGTGTGTGTGTGTGCATGCAAGAAAGAGATAGATAGATAGATAGAAGAGGGAGAAGAGAGAGAGAGAGAGAGAGAGAGAGAGAGAGAGAGAGAGAGAGAGTGTGTGTGTGTGTGTGTGTGTGTGGTGTGTGTGTGTGTGTGTGTGTGTGTGTGTGTGTGTGTGTGTGTGTGTGTGTGTGTGCCCGCTAATTTTGTCGACCACAACGATTTTTTCCTCTGCTACTGCCCTCTCACATTGCACGTAGGATTACTTCACCCCGTCTGTTGTGCCTTATCTTCAACGGTCATGTGGTATTTTTAACCTGATCAATGTACAGGCCAGCCGTGTTTGCACAACTCAAAGGACATCAGGTCATCGTCTTAGGTGTGTTGGAATCAGAGTCGTTCTACAGGACGGCTGTATATGTCATTCTTAATCTTGAAAGAGAGAGAGAGAGAGAGAGAGAGAGAGAGAGGGGGGATTTGTCTGTTTATATTTGTCTGTCTGTCTGTCTGTCTGTCTGTCTGTCTGTCTGTCTGTCTGTCTCTCTCTCTCCTCTCTCTCTCTCTCTCTCTCTCTCTCTCTCTCTCTCTCTCTCTCTATCTATCTATCCATCCATCTATCTATCTACACGATTCATAACATTCTTATCCACCCTCTCCTGGTCGCTTTATTGTCCCTATGTTGAGTGACCCATTTAAACTGTGTTTAGCTTGCTGACTACTGACTGAAATATATATGAGCAGACTACCGAATTATATTCCAAACACCACACGCATGACATAGATAATCGATTGATTAATGGAGCACTGAAATAGGTCTGTATAGCTAAAAAAAAACTTATAGGTATGTGACAATAGGTAATAATAATAATAATAATAATGTATAGATTTTATATAGCGCAATTCTTGGATCAACTCATTGCGCCAACACACACTCAAACACTCGCACTAACATGTGTTCACACACACACACACACACACACACACACACACACACACACACACACACACACACACACACACCTACCGACACAGGCGCACTTATCAAGTTCATCGGTTCAAGCGTAAACATACAGTTTTTGCATGCAGTACATATAAAGTCAGGTCAGAATAATAGACACAGCATTAATGGTTGAAGAAGGCTTTCCTAAAGAAGTATGTTTTTAACTCTGACTTGAATTTAGATAATGTAGGCAGGTCACGTAAGCTGTCAGGAAGAGAATTCCAAAGAGTGGGGCGCACTAAAGCTAAATGCTCTCTCACCGACTGTCAAGGAGCGCCTAGGAATTTTCAGAAGTTTTTGAGAAGATGATCGAAGAGACCGAGAAGTTTGATAGGTGGACAGAGAAGCAGAAAGATACTGTGGGAGTGTCCCATCAAAGTAACGATAGGCAAAGACTGCAATTTTGAACTGCCATCGATATTTGATGGAAGCCAGTGGAGTTCACGCAACAAAGGTGTAATATGCTCGTTTTTTACGCTTTTTGAGCACAAGCCGAGCTGCACAGTTCTGCACCCTTTGTAATCGTGCAAGCTTGTTCTGAAGAAAGTCCTGCTAACACAGAGTTACAGTAGTCTACTCGGGACATTACCATGGCGGTGATGAGTCTGATTGTTGCCTGTGTGGAGAGGTAAGACCGGATAGAAGCAATACGTCGCAGTTCCAAGAAGCATGCACGACAAACACTCGATATTTGGTTTCTGCATAGAGAGCGTTTGATCAATGCTGACACCTAAATATTTCACTGACTCTTTGAATGGTAAAACAACACCATCAATTTCTGCCGACTCAGCTTTAACCATCTTGACACGAGAGGAGGTACCAACAGCCATGATCTCGGTTTTGTCACTATTCAGCTTGAGTTTGTTGCTGGTCATCCAGATTTTACGTCCCTAAAACATGCGGTAATATCTGATTGAGCACCTTGAAAATCGCTGGTGGTTGCGCCTTAGAGAGTTCAGTGTCATCTGCGAATTTGGGAAGTCACAGCCATGGGCAGAAATAACGTCAGATAAGGGCTGAGAATAAAGGGTAAAAAGAACTGGTCCAAGGACAGAGCCCTGGGGAACACCATACAGAAGAGGAGAAGGGATGATTCAGCACCATTAACGATTACCGTCTGTGTCCTGTCAGAAAGGTATGATGTGAACCATTTGAGAACCATATAGTCAAATCCAAAAGTAACCTTGAGTCTCTTGAGCAGGATAGAGTGGTCAAGAGTATCAAAAGCAGCACTGAGGTCAAGCAATGTTAGAAGGGAGACCAGTTTATCGTCTGATTTACAAAGCAGGCAGTCTAGACACTCAGAACTGCAGTCTCTGTGCTGTGGTTTTTCCTATAAGCGGACTGACACACTTCCAGGAGACCATTATCTGACAAATGGGATTGGAGCTGCTTCAAGACAACACGTTCAAGGATTTTAGAAAGAAATGGAAGATTCGATACTGGTCTAAAATTCTTCATATCATTTGCGTCAAGACCATTTTTCTTCAACAAAGGTGTGAAAACAGCATGTTTGAACTGTGGAGGTACACAACCAGATGCGAGAGATTTGTTCACAATGGACGTAATCAACGGCACCAGATGTGAGGCACACTGTTTCATAAGGGGAGTGGGGATAGAGTCAAGGATACAACTTTTACCATGAGAATGAGCAATCAAATCAAAAATCTGCTTTTCACTAACAGGTTCAAAACAGGAAAACAAAGGTCCATCATACAAATCAAAAAGAGCAGACCGGCATGAATCAGAGTCAAGATTGTCTCTATACGCTTTATCTTCTCGGAAAAGAAATCACTGAATTGCTGTGGGAGATCTGAAGCCGGTATATTGCAAGGAAATGATAATGTTTTTGTTTTGCCAAGTAGAGTATTTGACAGTGAAAACAGTTGTTTTGACGAAGTACATGAATTAATTTTGTCACCATAATAAGATTGCTTGGCATCTTCAAGACACTGTCCTGCTTTGCATCTGTCAGCGGCAAATATCTGCCGGTGAACCACAAGGCGAGTCTTTCTCACCGTCGCTCAGCACGACGGCGTGACGGCGTGCTGCCCTCACATCCTCAGACAACCATGGGGCAGAGGGGCGATCAGTGACACACCTGGTCACTGCAGGGGCATGATGGTCGAGTAGTCAGTCTTTGCACTAACATCCCTTATGAAGACGTGAAAAATCCATCACACATTTCTTGACAGTTTTTTCACGCATGGAAAGACACCCCCCCCCCCCCCCACCCGAAAAAAAAAAGAAGAAACTGTTGAAGAAACTATGACATAGTACTTACCGCCAAGATCAGCACGCCAGTGGGTACTCACATAGCCCTGACCGTAGCCAATCTTTTTATTCATACTGGAACCCAGCTCCAGTAAAATAGACTTTTATTAATCGAAAAGGTTGACTGGCGACGTTCTAGTACTTGGGGGCACAATCTGTATTTAGACTGCTTCATCAGTTTCATCGATGCATTCCATACTTCTATCAAATTCACAGTGGACAGCTGTTACTTGTTAAAACTATCGTTTGGACGTACTTTTAAAATTTGAACATTGATTTATCAGCATGAGTAACTAAAACTTTTTTTGTCTTGTGACTCGTTTGTCCACGTTTCTCTGGGCGGTTCGCTGACATTTATTTAACATTTGTTTAGATTTCCGCCTGCAGTCGTCTCATTTTCAACTAGAATGAAAGAAGACACCAGCAATTTATCTGCGTTTAAAATCATATCACATCTGTCAATGTACCCTTCAATCCATTTACTACAAATTCGTAGACTTTGTTCTAGTCAAAAAGATTTCACCACCAATAGTAAACAAATGCCAGACCATTTTTTTACATCGAGGTTACCCACTTCCTCATATTCTAGCCGTAAATATAAAGCTAAATACAAAGACACCCAAATATATTTCTTGAACTATAAACCTAAAACAAAAGCATTAAGGTGACTGTAACAATAATCAATGTGTCCCACAACTCACCCCTCAGACATGTCTTATAAACAGCTCTCGTATCACACACAACAGCAAAACTTTGCGAAAAAGGGGTTTTCCAAAGTAATCGAAGTTGGTGAAAGAAACTTCCAGAATCTCTAAGGAATATTATTAATGCCTTCTGTCTCTGTTGTCGAAACTGCAGGCTGCAAAAAGGGGCTCTAAGAAATGTGCGGTTTTCTCCGAACATCTTTTAGAAACCAATGTTGGTTTTCTCCGATCATCTTTTAGAAACCAATGTGTGTGTGTGTGTGTGTGTGTGTGTGTGTGTGTGTGTGTGTGTGTGTGTGTGTGTTGTGTGTGTGTGTGTGTGTGGTGTGTGTGTGTGTTTTCCCGATCTTTTAGAAACCAAGTGCTCCATGAGTTCAAGAATTAACGGGACTTACACAATCAGGTAAAGATTAGATTGCGAAAGCCAAAATGTGATCTTTATTTCGTTTTGCAACAGTTTCAATACACGGTATGTTTGCAAAACCTAAACTCCTTGAAAGCCAGATTTTGACCTTCACAGATCCAATGTAAACATTTTAACTATCCCGACAATTTTTTTTTTACAAACTTTAAACGTTTTGTCATTGAAAGGGTGCGCGTTAATTCTGAACTGAAAAGAGTAAATTTTAGATGACAAACGACATGAAATACTCGTGAGTAAGCAAAACCAAAGTAACAAATTCAATATAAAAAAAAAACCGAATTGGTTGCTTTTTCCACGACGCTTTGAAGAAATCAGGGTTTTACGACGAAAAGCATAGAGACAGACTTTTAACGCCGGAAACAGGTTGCAGATACGTTCCTATTTTCATAGTTTAACCTTTCGCACTCTTACACTACTCATGAACTTTTTACGTTTTGCGGTCTTGAGTCTCTCTCTCTCTCTCTCTCTTTTCTCTCTCTCTCTCTCTCTCTCTCTGCGACAGTGCTTCACCCCCGTTCTTTCTGTCTCTAGCCCACCCCCCTTCCCCTTTCTTCTCCTCACTTCATTTGTTCAGTTGTATGTTTTCTTCCTTGTTTGCCTTTCCGGGCCCCTACTTTTTCCCCTGTTCTTTCTCCTCCGGCCCCAAAGGGAAAAACACCCACACCTTGCATTAGGAGCACCTTGAGGAAAACCACCCACAACTTGCATTATGGAGCACCTTGCCCTTTCCCCAACCACCGTTGCGAAATGGGAAGAGAGAAACACAAAACAGCAATGAAATAAAGACTTATAATCAAATAACGTTTCGTCGCCAAGCTGTTCTTGGAATGGGCTTGTAAACACACACACACACACACACACACACACACACACACACACACACAAAACACACACACACACACACACACACACACAAAACACACACACACACACACACAACAACAACAACCAACAACAAAAACAAGCTCAGGTCGCGCGCGCGCACGCACACACCACACACACACACACACACCACACACACACCACACACACACACACAAAACACACACCGCGCGCGCGCGCGCGCGCTCGCCAAGTGAAGAGATATTGAGAGTGGGAGGGATGGACGGGGAGAAGAGAGAGAGAGAGAGAGGGGAAGAGAGAGGGGGGGATAGGACATATAAACAGAGAGATTAAATACGTCTGTGTTGACATTTTATCTTCGAGGTTTTAAGTCACTTGTATAATTCCCGCCGTCGATGACAAAGAAATCGTCGTGGTCACCTGAGTAAGCGTTTCCAATAAATGGCCCGCCCCTTTTTGCCAATCATGTTGTGTCCGGATCAGATTAACGTTATAAACTCGTACAGAAAAATAGAGTAAAACAGATAACAATAACAAAAAAAACTGTTTGTTTATCAACTGCTAACCGAGCTGAACAAAAAATTGCATTTGACAGATGTAGAATCAGCTCAGGAGCAATGACTAACACAATGAAATGTGTTCCTCCAGTTTGTTTCTTGGGCTTGTTTCACAGTCGTGTGTGTGTGTGTGTGGTGTGGGGTGTGTGTGTGTGTGTGTGTGTGTGTGTGTGTGTGTGGTGTGTGTGTGTATGTGTGTTGTGTGTGTGTGTCTGTGTGTGTGTGTGTGGTGTGTGGGGGTGAGTGTGTGTGGGTGGGGTGGGGTGTGTGTGTGTGTGTGTGTGTGTGTGTGTGTGTGTGTGTGTTGGTGTGTGTGTGTGTTCTCTCGCTGGGAAAACCAGCCGGCAAACTAAATTTACGAACATAAAAAAAAAAAACCAAAAAGAAGAATTTTACAAAAAAACAAATTCAACCCCAAAAAAC
>CM031611.1:24857725-24860225 GCA_018398815.1 Conus ventricosus | reverse complement strand
TGCCTTTTCAGTTTTAAGAGAATGCAATCCCAGAAAGGGTTGGTGTGCAATACCTTAGTATGTTTGTTGAGTTTTCAAAAAACCAACCAAAGATGCCATTAAGAAGCAAAAGAAAATCATAAAAGAGCAAAACAAACTACATTTTCTTGTGAAAAATAGAAAATATAAAACGATATCCTCTAAGACACAAGTGCTGAGGGCTAGTTCTTGGAATGAATCCGCAAGGGACTAAAATACAACAAACTAATAAATTCCAAGGATAAGTACGGCAGCGTTCCAGCAACTTACAGAGCAGCTTGGTGTTGCAATGACTGCAAGAAATAATGAATTATAAACAAAACTTGCTCTTATGTCTTAGATTGAAGAAATAGGGGGAGATACGCATTCATATCTGCAGTGGTAGATGATTCTGCCTAACTAACAGTATGTGCATGAGTGGGTGAATGGGGAAAAATAAAATAAATGCTTCTCAAAATGAGCCTTCAGCAAACTTATATTCTCCAAAAGGGAGACATCCTCCAATACGGAGGGAAACTCAACAAACATACTAAGGTATTGCACACCAACCCTTTCTGGGATTGCATTCTTCTTAAAACTGAAAAGGCAGAGGAGTCAAATTACCACTTTCCGCGGTCACTGAGGAGAAACCACCAAGTTTCGAAATATCGGTATATGACCAGGAGTTATATGTTAGTGAGTTTCCTCCGTATTGGAGGATGTCTCCCTTTTGGAGAATATAAGCTTGCTGAAGGCTCATTTTGAGAAGCATTTATTTTATTTTTCCCCATTCACCCACTCATGCACATACTGTTAGTTAGGCAGAATCATCTACCACTGCAGATATGAATGCGTATCTCCCCCTATTTCTTCAATCTAAGACATAAGAGCAAGTTTTGTTTATAATTCATTATTTCTTGCAGTCATTGCAACACCAAGCTGCTCTGTAAGTTGCTGGAACGGTGCGGTACTTATCCTTGGAATTTATTAGTTTGTTGTATATATATATATATATATATATATATATATATATATATATATATATATATATATATATATATATACGTACGCACGCGCGCACGCACACTTTGTCCACAACATTGTAAAGCAATGGTTGGGTGGTTGGGTCTGTGGGGTGTGCTCGGCAGCTGGAGGGTGGTGTTTTCGGCGGTGGGCTCTGCAGTCATGAAATACGGGCTGGTACACCCATGGGGATGCTACTTTAAGGCTGTTATGAGCTGCATCCTGTAGTCTAATTTACCTCTGTTCAGAGCAGTTATGTCCCTTGATATCTTAATGGAGTGTCCTGCGCGTGCCTGTACCCATCGTCAACACAGCGCAGGCCTCCAGGGTGGTACAGGACTGCTCTAAAGGCAGGTGAAGACAGTGCTTCTCTGGGTCCTCCCCAGCACCTTCGGTGTTTCTTTTTCTTCTTTGCCTTAACTAGGCTGACCCTGGAGAAAGGTCCAGTGACGGTGAGGAAAGACCCACTGACCACAGGGAAAGTCCTGTTGACAGTGGGAAAGACTACAACTTTGGATTCTCTCTTGAGGGCACATAAGACCGTATGGCGAAAGCTTGGCTGTGTCTGGAGTGGCACTGTCTTCATCTGTCCGTGGGCAGGGGTGGTTGGGTCTGTGGGGTGTGCTCGGCAGCTGGACGGTGGTGTTTTTCGGCGGTGGGCTCTGCAGTCATGAAATACGGGCTGGTACACCCATGGGGATGCTACTTTAAGGCTGTTATGAGCTGCATCCTGTAGTCTAATTTACCTCTGTTCAGGGCAGTTATGTCCCTTGATATCTTAATGGAGTGTCCTGCGCGTGCCTGTACCCATCGTCAACACAGCGCAGGCCTCCAAGGGTGGTACAGGACTGCTCTAAAGGCAGGTGAAGACAGTGCTTCTCTGGGGTCCTCCCCAGCACCTTCGGGTGTTTCTTTTTTTATATATATATATATATATAATTTATATATATATATATATATATATATATATATATATATAATATATATATATATACGTACGCACGCGCGCACGCACACTTTGTCCACAACATTGTAAAGCAAACTATTTAATCTGCTTTGGAAATGTGCCCATGAATTTCCAAATATAGTTCGGTAGGCTGTGCTGATCATGTAAGATGAACCAATAAAATGAAAGTACATTAAAGCTGTATCTAAAAACAATCCTACCTGTTTCAACAATGTCAGACCCTCGGGTGAAAAGAAAAGGTATGCGACAGAGCAAAATGCACAGATCTAATCTGCGTGGATTACCTAATGGGAAAATGGACGCCTAATGCGAGTTGATCCTTACACAGTCATTCTGAATACATTGACATTACCATGCGAGTTTTCAACCAAGGATAGCAAAGAGCGTACACACACACACACACACACACACACCACACACACACACACACCGCGCGCGCGCACGCACGCACGCCGCACGCACGCACACCACCGCACACACACACACACACACATGAGTACGACGTGTGGGGGG
>CM031611.1:24839425-24857625 GCA_018398815.1 Conus ventricosus | reverse complement strand
ATCCTGAGCAGTCAAGATAAACCTTATATTAATGACTCTACTTTAGAAACGGGAAAAATATAACGAGGTGCCCAGAACGGCCAGCTTTAGAGATACTGACTGCTGGAGATTTTTGTTTTATTATTAATTAAAGCTTTCAGAAAAAAAAAAATCAAACGGATTTTGAGGATTCGAGTATAGTATTAAAAAACACTTTAGCAAAGTCTTCTGTGTTCTTAAGTCGCGGCCTATTGACATATTTATCGTTGCAATGAAATGATTTAGTTTATATGTCTTCATTTGTAAATGAACCAAACTCAATACTTAAACAGTCATTTATTGTATGATTAGATCGCGAGCACCACAGACACACACACACACACACACACACACACACACACACACACACACACACACACACATGCGCGCACACACACACACACACACACACACACGCACGCACGCACGCACGCACGCACGCACGCACGCACGCACGCACGCACGCGCGCGCGCGGGCCGCGCGCGCGCGCGCGCACGCGCGCACGCACGCACGCACGCACGCACGCACGCACGCACGCACGCACGCACGCACACACACAGAGCACTCGAGAGAGCGGAGAGCTCCGCCAAGATGGAACAGTCCTGTGACCTCCAATCACTCTCAGGTTCCACCCCATGGCCTCTGACGCTAGTGTGTAGTGACTGAATCCCCCCCCCCCCCCTCCCCTCCCTCCGCCATCCCTCCGGTTATGAATTTCTTCACAAAATCCAGGCTATAGTGCAGATTCTTACTAACCCTTCAAAGCAGTTCCTATCAATAGATCTCTCTCTCCCCTCTCTCTCTCTCTCTCTCTCTCTCTCTCTCTCTCTCTCTCTCTCTCTCTCTCTCTCTCTCTCTCTCTCTCTCTCTCTCTCTTATCGCCCATCCACCCACCCATCTATCTATCTATCTATCTATCTATCTATCTATCTGTCTATCTGTCTATCTGTCTGTCTGTCTGTCTGTCTGTCTATCTATCTATCTATCTATCTATCTGTCTATATATCTATTTGTCTACATAAACACAAACACACACGCACGCACGCACGCCACACACGCACGAACGCACGCACAGCACGCACGGACATCACGCAACGCACGCACGACACACCACAGCACACAACACACACACACACACACAGGCACACACACACAACACACACACACACCACACACACACACACAATTATCCCACGACTCTCCTCTTCCATTATCGTACAAACTACTACAGTTTCACAAAGCAGGTTACTGAATGTATAGAATTAGTGCAACAAATTGCTCCTTGTACACTACCCTACAACGGTTCCGTGAAATCAGTCAAATACACGAACAATACTGTAGATGAGAAAACCCAGAATTTGATCTTTTTAAACCAAACCTGCCCACCAGGAGGGGCCCTTTGGAACTCCTACCAAATTACAGAAAAGAAAAAAAATAGCATTGCTCGTTAATCAGCTTGACAAAGCATTTCTATTTCAGGCATCAACAAACTTTAAAAAGTACAGCTAGAGAACAGCATTTTAAACCAATTCTAACTCGCACTTGCCTCCTCCACCAATTTTTTGGGCGAAAGTGCCATAAACCGCCTTGTTCGCCTGTTTCTCATGAACAAGTAAGACTTCAATAACCAAAAATAAAAGATTATCATACAAACAGACATAACTGTGTAGGTTATCCGTTTTTAATACAATTTTACAAAACATTTCAATTTTAGTTTTGTTTAAATCCTATGTTTTTCTTGAACCGTTTTTTCAAAACATCATTTTTCGCGCCAACTATTGCCTCAAATGATCACTGTCTTTCCATGTTTGAAATAACACTACAGTCTTTAACTGTTCTCTAAAGTCTTTTAAAACCGAGTTATATTTTGGCATAAAATCCACGACACTTATCCATCGTGTCTTTCCCTGAAAGCCCACTTTGACAAAGTTGTTTTTCTCTATTTAACTATATCTTTTTTCTTGCCGAACAGTCATCTATAATAAAGAGTGTCTGCGTTCCTTCAAACACTTTACATAAAAGCATTCTAAACACCACTCGCTTAATATATAGTGCTAGGTATTAACTAAATTACGTCATTGTCCGTCCAATATAAACCTTCTATCATGATAAGCATTTGTTTCCTTTTAATGTTGGACAAAATCACAATATGATCAAAATTATAGCGATAAACTGTTTGTAATAAGTCTAAGGACAAATATTGGTTTTTTTTCCACAAACCATCTGCCCACAAATCATTGAAACAATGAGGGAATTTGTATCCATAAAAGTTTAACTGCTCCATAGTTTTATAACAGAATTTATCTAATCCAGTTAAAAATTTTTTTTTATTTTTTATCATACTCTCCGTCAAAACATGTTATTTTATTCAAGTATAATAAACCCTACGAGGCCCTAAATGGGTAAGATTAAATCCAATTCAGTTCTGTAAGAATGTTTCCTATTTAAGTCAACATTGATTGGTTGCTTGTTTGTATGACTTTAAATCCTCACATTGTGAAGAACCGACGATGGTAACGTTAAGGCGTTTAACGCTAAGTTTTTGCCAGCTAATATTAATCTTTTATATAGGACGTCACTAACACTCCCACAACCCCATTCCCTCTCCACATCTTTAAAGACAGAAATTTTCAAATATCATTGTGAACGTGTCACCTCCTAATTTTCTGCTTGGAAAAGAACTGTAATTATTGTATAACCTTTTTTTACAACTGTTTCTATTTTGTGGAGGATGTCACTGTTTTTTTTCCCATTACGGCGTTATTCAATTTCTTTCTGACTATTGTCGTCCGGCATAAACTTACATGTAAAGGGCCAGAGTTTGAAATGCTTTCCTGAAACTTTTTTTTGAAAACGGCTAAAATTGTAAAATGGCTTATGAATTCAAATTTTTATTTCCCATTCTAAATATGGTTTCTAAGTGCCATTTGCTGTCAGGTTTTCGAACTATTTTATATTCATACTGGCCAGCATTGTTTGCTTCTACATTGCGTAGTTGTTCTAGTTTAGGAAATTTTTTGTTGTCGCTAACCTCTTTGCGTTTATAATCACCATCTTTATGTACTCAAAACCATAAAAAAGGCGCCTATTTCCCCGTTCTGTTCAAAGTCCGCAACGTCTGCAAGGTCTTTTAATTCTAAGGTTATACACCTTACAGGCGCCAATGTAACTCTGGTTCTTCTGGCCCCCGCGACATTTTTTAGTACAACTAATTTTTTTTATTTCCAAAACAATGTGCAGGTTATCACATTTTACGACTTTTCCTGTTTTGTCTGCGATTTTTTTTATTAAATGACCCGACCCTTCCACAAACTAATCTTTTAAACTGTAAATTGGGGAATTGTATAATTTCATAATCGCAATATGCAGCTTTCCTAGATGGAAGAGCTCTTAAAACAGTTGAGGGCCTTCCTTCATATAAGTTTTCTTCAGTGCTCAGCTCATCCAAATGAACATAGAGTAATGAATGTAATGCAAGATCGAGCGGATTTTCTCCCCTCATAAGTAGTTTTGTCTGGCGTAACACTAAAACTATGAAAGTCTGACTGTCAGTTGCAAAGCCTAACATTTTAGCTAGCTCTTTATCAAAATAGTACCCTACTTCTTCTTCTTCAGGTTTGAAGGTCAACATTGTTTTCAGATTCGCATTGTTAAGTTTGAGAGCAATGTCGAAGTTACTCATTGCTTCTTTTAGCGAGCAAACCCGTAATAACCATCGGGTATTGTTAACTGGCTAACTAAAGTTCCTTCATTATTAAATTTTTTTAAATCTTATTATTTTCCTTGGATTCAGTTATATTAAACCTACGACTTTGTAGAATATTTCATGGAGCGCGACCGTTTTGGTTCGCATTCGTTATTAATAGCATGTTCTAAAAACGAAGGGCGGTCTTGAGTTGTTTTGTTACAAACATTTTTTAAAACAAATTAAAAATGAGTGCATTCAAATATACTGATGCAAAATATTCTGTTGGGCCGCACTACAATTTTAAAAAATTATAACATGACCCCTAGACTTTCTGTCCCCAGACTGACCCCTTTCATAAAAAGGTAAGTACTCCATTAAGCAGATATCTTAACCCCCTGTTAAAAAAGACTACATCGCAAAAGTGTGGTTCAGTCATCCGATGCGTTTTAATCAGAACCAAGTTAAACTTTGCTGTGTTTTGTGCATCAACTGGGTGTGGAGTGTCGTATGCTGATCACTTAAATCATCCAAAATCCTTTGGGTTTTGGTCAGTGTATAGATTCATTTCTATTTACATTTCAGACGTATTTTGACTGAACTGCAAGCGCCATTACCAAATGAAAAAACGTTTAACCCCATTTAGAAAACAGAATAGACATGAAGGCTTTTGAAAGAATCTGTAACGAATTCAATTTTAAACATCAAGACAGACTTTAGGAAAAAAGTTGGACCGCAATCATGGTTAGGCACCCCTTATTATTGGGGCGTGCACAGAAAATATAACTATGACTGGAAATCCTCCTTACACATCTTTTCTTCAGGCAAAACTGTTCACCTCGGGTCCATAGAGCAAGAGCATAAAAACAGCATGGACAACATTTATTTAGCCCTTTTCAAGGGCCAAAACTAGAGCGGGAATAGAACGAATAAACGACTCTATTCGTACTTACGTTTGGTGTTGCTAGGCTCGCAGCACAGCAAGATAAAGCATAACTGATCCTTCTACTGGCTTTGACGCACAAAAACAATACTTAGCAAATTTAGAGGACGCCATTAATTCTACAGTTGATTTACCTTCAAGTATTCAAAGGTACCAACATGTTTTACAATACCCCAAGATCGAAAGTAGACTTTGCTGTTGGCACTGGTTTATACATGCTGCCTTCTGACCTCAGACTCCAGATAGGTACAATAATAAACTATAATAATGAAATTTTTTATAGCAGGCAATGAACAGAAGGTTGGGAAAAAAAACGACATAAATTCTGGGCCAGTAATTTTACAAACAATAAAAGAACACCCAAGATTAAGTCATCCAATCCCGAAGTTCAAACCCCAAAAGTCATTGAAGACTCAGCAAAGCTCGCGGACTCTGTTCGCGATGACCATGAATATGAAAAGACAGCGCTTGTTCTTGGATTAACGGGCATAGGTTACTTGGTCTTTATCTTACTAAATAGTAACCCAACTATTATAAGAACTAATGTCCATAAGTGCTCGGCCATAAAGCCAATACTTTGCTTGCAGTAGACAAAAGCCAGCTGACAATACTCCCCAATATTCCTGGTAAGCTTTCCACGGCTTTACCAGCTAATTTTTTAATAAACTTGCAAGATGATCAAGCTGTTTTTTTACCCATGATTTATCAGGCGGAGATGGAGGCGATGGCGGCGGAGGCACTGAACTTTGCCCTCCACCACCGCCTGTAATACCCTTCACCAGTGTACTTATTGCAAACCCTAAGGCAGTTATAACGCTTGCAAAGTGACGCCTTGCTCTCTAAACAGCGTTTTTATTCGTTCTGCTAGCGTTGTGTCTTCATATAAAATTTTTCGGATAGTTTCTCTTATTCTATTCACTTGAGTTCGTAATTGGTCTCGGTTAGAGTTAGCACTTCTAGTCTTGCTGATCTTTTTTGTTCAAGATCTTTTAGTCTTTGGGTTATTCTTTCTTTAATTTTCAGCCCTAAGTCGGCGTCATCAGCCTAAACAAGTTTTTCTTTTTCTCTTCTTATATGCCCATCTAGTTAAACCTAGTTTTGCTAAATTGTTTGTTAATTCGCCTCTGATGGTTCTTAAAGCATGATCAAGGGCCGCTATTTCTCGCATGGGTAGCGGTGAGTCGTGTATAGTCTTTAACGCTGTTTCTTCTGAAAAACTGGTTTTGCTTCTATTGCATTTATTTTTCATCTGCTGATTGATTTAATTCTTTAAGTTCCATGTTTTGTATTGGTTAGCTGTTGGGAGTTCTGCAGGGGTGTTTTGAAGTTTAGCAACTGCATCCCTATCTAATTTCGGTCTAACAAGGCCAAGGCGTTTTTGGGTTTCTTTCACACTAAGTTCTTTGTATAATTGTACTCTTGGCTAAAAAACTTTGATGGGTCGGGTTTAGTTGTAAGCCGAACAAGTTCCCCCTTGATCTTTTTTACAGACAAATGATCATTTTTTAAATTCAAAATTCATTTGGGTCTATAAATTCGGGAGGTTCTTGGCCTAAACTTTCGTAAAATGATTTAACCTTACTTTCTGTTAATTTCATGCCGCAATGAGAGCGCTGAGCGATGCTGTGTCAAAGGGTCATTTCACTCATGTCGTCTCCAGGATCAAAAACATCATAATCTTCTTCACCTTCAAATTTTTGCCATGTTTTTAAATAATTAACTTTTTATTTTGTTTTTATAAAAATGGCGGAGCAAACATATGGCTCGATTCTTAACCCGCATAGAAAACTGAAAGAGCCCTTAGGCGTGAAGGGAAATAAACGGAATATTTTTGTTCCAAATAATCCATCTACTATTGATGCAGATCAAATTCTTACTGTCAAATTTCCAGACTTAGGAGCGGATGAATTGATTGTGCAGGCTCTGCGCGTCTTACTTTCAAATAGCGCTCGATTCAACAACAGACCCAAACAGGACAGTTGTCCAGAATCTGGGACGGGCAATCGTTAAGAAAATTTTTAAAAAAACTTGAGGGGCAAGAAATATTTTCTTTACCAATGCAGACATATTTTTAACCTATTCTGATCTATGGCTAACCGGGATGAAAGGGGTGGGCTTTGCGTTTCAAGGAATAGAAAATGAAGAAGCACTAAAACATAGAATAGGTGCTGCAGATACTAAAGCGGCAAAAGTATGCAGCTGTAAATTTTGCGTATGGAAATCGCTTTTCCATCCCCTTAGATTTTGAGTTGTTTTAAAAACGCATGCGCCATAAATTTCAAGGGCATTAAAAGACAGATTGTCATACGAACTAACTTTAAATGAATACAAACGTGTTATCAGATCAACAGACACCGAAGCAAAGTACAGCATTTCGACATCTCGTTTGAGTTTGACGTTGTTAGCAACTCTAATTTAGCAGAGCTGATTGCGCACCAATATCATTCACATTCCCAATATATTACGAAAGAGTGATTCATCATACAAATATCCCAGAAGCAGGCAGACACTATATGGATTTTAGTTTTAGTGTTGCAGCAAGATCGCTTAAAGGTATTTTATTGCTGTGTGAAGATGAAGAACCGTTCAAAAAGAGCAAGTGAAAAGTTTTTTAATCCAAAAAATAACGAAAGTACAATGTTCGATTGAGGGTAGTCCTAACCAAATCTACGCTAGCGGGCTTAAACCTTATCAGCATTTTTATGAAATAAGAAAACTGTTTGGAGGGGGAGGTGTAGAATCCAACAGTTGACCTTGCGTCTTAAAGATTTACATCTTCACAATGTTAGGCTTGATGATTATTTAACAACAAAATACGGTTTATGGATTGACCTAAGGTCAACAGAGGATAATCAGTTGCATGGAAGCGGGAGAGCTGTGAGAGACGTAATAAACATTCAAATTGATAAAGAAGAAGAAGCCGATAAAACCCCTTAATGTAATTTGTTTTTAATATATGATGCGAGCTGAATATTGTAAAGAACAGATTAACAGATGTAGTATACTAAATTATTTTTCATTTTAAAAAAGCATGTCTGTTCAGGTTTATCCAAAATGTGCCTACGCGCCGCCAAAAGAAGGGATAGTAGAAACCCCTAACATAAAAACCTTTAGATTAACAAACATTACGCAAATGCAACAAAAACTAGAGCAAGACCTTTCAAAATACAGCAAACCAAACGAAGGTATTCTGCTGCCTTTAATGCTGTTACATATTTAATACTGGTGCATCGATATAAGTGTCTATCAGCAGGAACGAGTGTAGGTTCTTTAGCAACGGGCCCTAGGCGCGCCGCGCTTTACCCCTAGGAGGTTTGTCTTTAGCTCTCGGCCTGTGTTCATTAGCTGTAAGTGCGGCTGGCAAAAAATTAAAAACCAAACTCCAAAAGCACACAGCTATGGTTCAACTAATAACAGCTAAATTAGCTCGGTTTAAACTGACAATAATAAAGCGCTTGTTGACTCAAACATTTACGGGTGAAGAATTTAATCGTTTACAGGCCCATTTTGATGACTACAAAAGACAAAAGTTTGATCTTCAAAGAAAGGCAAGGACAAGTTTTTCTCAACAGCCAGACGCCGAAAACAGATAAAAAGGAATGCTTAAAAAAAGTAAACGAGACATTTAAACTCTGCTCTAAACAGCTCACATTAACAACATAAAAGGTGTTTATACTTTAGTTTATGAGTCCAAGCGCAAAAAGACCGTTGATTTTTGATTCTGATTAAGCCGTTGTATTTTTTTTAATTTAAATAAATATGTTGGGTTAGAAAAGAAAGACAGCATGGCTAAGATATTTAAGGACAAGACGAATTGTTTGAAGGGAAAGCTCGAGAGAGAGCGTTTATCAAGAGCAACCCGAATGATTTGATTTAGAGTCATTGCCCAACAAACGTACAGGCAAGTGTTGTTCATGCTTTTCTCAAATTCCAGGCAAACTAACAATAGACCCGCCAGTTAAAGTAATGTTAGCTGTTTTTTAAACGACTATGTAACAATAAATGAAGAAAAACTAGAAGTCTGGGTCTCAACTAAACAGCAGATATTCTTTCTCATAATGACTTAACACCCGGGGTTGGGGAGACGAACTGCTTACACAGTTTGACGCTGCCGCTGAAAAAAGTAAATGAGGGCTCTGGTTTGGGCAGAGGGCGAAGTCTTAGAGATTAGATTAAAACAGGCTAGTATGCGCCCATTGTAGGCAAGGCTTACATTCCGTACCTGGGAGTTGGTTTTAAAGAGAGCAGTTTTAAACATAAAAAATTCAGACAACAAAATGTTTCTTTTGGTGTGTTCTTGAAGGCTGCATCATGTCCGCGAACACCGCAGAGAGAGTGACTAATATCGGCAATACGCCAAAGATCTTAACTTCAATGGATATCCTTTCCTGTTAGTGTAGACCAAATTTTATCAGTTTGAAGAACAAAACAAACCCCAAAAACTGTTAATGTTACACATGGGGTGAGGAAACAAATTTGGCGCCAATTAAAGTGTCCAAGAACAGTCCAACAATAGGCGAACCAGCCAAAGTCTTTTGGACTTACTCCTAATGTTTTTGCCAGCAGGCTGCCCCTTACACATTGATACGCACAAAGAGCAGATTATTGGCGCATACTTCAAAAAACACTAACATACAAGAATTCTGCAGAAAATGTTTAACAAGAATTCCATCTGTGCAAGCGCGAGTGAACATATAAAACATTGTAAAGTTCTGTAGACTGTAAGACAGAACTAACTACGCCCCGCCAGGATTAAAGTTAGTTTTTTAAAAACTGGAAAACGGCTGCAAAAAGTCCATTTCGTAGTTTACGCAGACTTCGAGTCGCTTTATTGTTCCTTATGAAGGGCCAGCACCACAAAAACTTCGAAAAAAAAAGTCTTAATGAGTAATCATCAGATTTGTTCATTTGCCTTCATTGTTGTCAGGTCGGATGGCGCCCATTCAGCACCAGAATTGTATAGAGGCCCAGATGCTGCAGAATACTTCTTAGAACGCATGCAGAAAGTGCGTAATGACTGTTCTAATAATCTAAACTTATCTGAAATCATAATGACGCCTGAAGACCAACAACAGTATGACTCAGCCACACATTGTTGGATTTGTGGTTTAGAACTCAGTGAAGAAGCAACAAATCCAAAAGTAAGAGACCATGATCACATTAGTGGAAAGTTCAGAGGAGCAGCGCACAGTAAATGCAATCTTCAACTAAAGTTTGATCCTAAGACATGGAAGCTGCCTGTATTCTTTCATAACTTGCGAGGTTACGACTCTCATCTTATAATGAAAGCAGTGGACGATGCCTTCAGGGTGTCATGCATTGCACAGTCATCAGAAAAGTACATGTGCTTTAATCTAAATAACATGTCTTTTTATGACTCTATGCAACACATGATGGGTTCATTAGAGTCACTGGCTATGTCCTTAAAGTCCTGCCTAATAACAGAAGAATATTTTGACTCAACTCTTGTTAGAAAGGGCGTTTACCCTTATGAGTACATGAACAGTTGGGAAAGGTTTGATGAAGACACACTTCCTCCTAAAGGCGCGTTCTTTTCTAGTCTCAGAGGAAAGGACATCAGTGATTCTGATTACCAGCATGCTCAAGATGCGTGGCAGAAGTTAGAGTGTAAAACAATGGGAGACTATCATGACTCCTACTTAAGGGCAGATGTATGTTTGTTGGCGGATGTTTTTGAAAATTATAGGAAGACCTGCATGAAACATTACAGCCTGGATCCCGCGCATTACATTTCTGCGCCTGGGATGAGTTGGGATGCTTTCTTAAAGTTTACTGGAGTACAGATTGATTTATTGTCGGATTTACCAATGATCCAGATGATTGAAAACGGATTGCGTGGAGGAATTAGTATGGCGTCGCATCATTACTGTAAAGCAAACAACAAATACTTGGACGATTATGATCCAAGTAAAAGGTCTAACTATCTTATGTATTTAGATGCAAACAATCTGTATGGATGGGCAATGGCGCAATCACTTCCATTACGTAACTTTAAAATGTACACAGGCGGCGATCCGAATAATATTCAAAAGGCATTAAAGTGGTTGGGCAGTTTAACGCCTGATCAGCAGCGTGGTTTCATTCTAGAAGTTGACTTAGAATATCCTCATGAACTCCATGACCTACATAATGACTATCCATTAGCAGCAGAAAGTCTAAAGATGAATCCAAGAGAGCCGCCTAAACTTGTGCCTAATCTTCGCGGCAAAAAAATTATGTCTGCCATTACAGACTTCTACAATTTTATTTAAGACATGGTTTAAAGTTAACAGCTGTTCATCGTATAATTGCTTTCGATCAAGAACAGTTCATGAAACCATACATCATGAAGACACTGATCTCAGAACTAAATCCACAGATG
The DNA here is from genome assembly GCA_018398815.1 of Conus ventricosus. NCBI lineage: Eukaryota > Metazoa > Mollusca > Gastropoda > Neogastropoda > Conidae > Conus > Conus ventricosus. Next base: position 24,846,596 of record CM031611.1, on the reverse strand, counting down.
CTTCAGAAAAGACTTTTTCAAGCTGATGAACAACAGCTGTTTCGGAAAGACTATGGAGATCCGCACAAGCGCAAAGATGTTAGATTAGTCACCAAAGAGAACGAAGCAATTAAGCTGACTTCAAAACCTAATTATCAGGACTTCAGAAAATTTCATGATCAGCTTTTTGGCATAATGATGAAAAAAAAGAAAGTCAAATTGGACAAACCTGTATTTATTGGGTTTACTGTTTTAGAATTATCAAAGCTTTTGATGTTAGAATTCTTTATGACTACTTTAAGCCCTCGTATCCTGAGTCCAGAGTACTTTACACGGATACAGACAGTTTTGTTATAGATATTCCTACTGAAGACATCTATAAAGACATGGAAATGGAAGTAGCTAAAGGACATGCGGGATGGTATGATACATCTGATTACCCTAAAGATTCGCCTTTGCATTCATCCGTTAATAAGAAGGTTTTAGGAAAGATGAAGGATGAATTATCTGGAAAGGTGATCAAGGAGTATGTGGGGTTAAGGTCGAAAATGTACAGTATTTCGAGCCAGGAGAAAATCATTAAGAAAGCAAAGGGAATATCCCGCAGTGTTGTGCAGTCAAACATATCACATGACAACTACAAAGAAGCATTGTTTGGCAATAAGACTTTTCATCATGACAACGTAAAACTGCGGATCTAATCTACATGAGATCAACACAACAGTTGTAACAAAGAAGTCGTTAGATAGAACAAACACACAAAACGGGTGTTTGTTAATCCAGAGTTTTCATATGCATTGGGCACTGGAGAACCGTAAATTAATTAAAGCGGAACTGTGTCTGGCGGAATTATCTGCAGTTCTTCTTTCACAAAAGATCTTTGAGGAGCTGGTTGTTTTGTTGTGTCAGTTTCTCGTAAATAATACACGGGCGGATTCATTTTTACAATTCTTTTTATTTCGTACGGGTCAACACTCCAAATTGGATCGGTTGCCCTGATGCGAGTGTCCCCTTCTGCTTCCCCCGGTAAATAAAGGTACCTTACTTTCAATCCAAATGGTAATAGTTTGCTGAATGAAGACTCTCCTTCAGCAACATTTATTGTTTTCTTTTGATTGCTTGTACTGGCTTTAGCCCTTTAAATTCTTCATTATTCATTGCGCGCAAAACTGAGGGCAGTCTTCTAACCCATTCTGTGTTGCGAGAATTGTCAATAAGCTCTCTGTGATACTGGTAGGAAAAAAGTCTTTCGGCTAACTGTTTGTTAAAGTTTTCAACTAAAGCCTGTGATCTGTGAACTCCCGGAATGCCTCTTTTAATGGTAACTCTATGTTTCAACAATAATTGATTCACTTGCCCTTTAAATTCTTTTCCATCATCGACTTGAATCATGCGAGGATAATTTAAAGGGCCTCGTTGATATATCAGTTGTATGGCAACAGCAACAGCAGAAGCACTCTTTTGTGTTAATGGTTCTGCATCTTTGTACCTTGAAGCTATGTCAATGACTGTGAGTGCGTACTTAAATCTTTTTCGTCTAATCCTATCAGAGGGTAAATATAGAAGATCCATTTGATGGGTGTCGTTCGGTATTGTGTTCACAAAGTGTGGTCTCTGTATTCGTTTGGGTGCAGGTAAATAAATTTGCCAAATCGCTTGTTTAGATAACCATTCTTTTGCTGTTTGTTCACTGACTCCCGCTGCTTGGCTTAGCTTTTTAATTGCTGTTATTCCCTTCCAATATCCTTTTGGTGAATAATAAATTTTGTTCATTTTTTACTCAGCCAATATTATGCGCAACAAAATACACAACAGTCATACCAAAGACAATAAACCCGATTTCTTGCATCTTTTGTTTTTCTGATGGATGATAAAAATCGCTAAATTTTGGTGGGGCAATGTCTCGATTGGTTTGCCTGTTACTAGATAATATTGTTTTATTGCTTGATCAACATCTTTAAATGTGTAAGCCGCATGGCCCTGTTTTTTCAGAGTATCATTAATAAAATCTAACTGCTCAATTCTCTGCTTTTCATAGCGATCTTGTGCTGCAGCTAGTTGCTCCACAGCTTTGTTATGTCTTTTTCTCTCGCCTTCATCTCGCAGTTTACTAAATGCGTAATTACTTCCACTAAAAGCGAGCGCATTAACCACAGCGCCGCCTATCATCATTACGAGTGAAGCCATTTTTTATAAATGTATTTTTTATTTACATATTTATACTGTCTGGAATTATTCCTTGCTTGACTAGAAAATCTTTCGTGGCAACCGAAGCTGCAATGATAGCAATAAGCTTTGCTGAATCCTCAAAGTCTAGTTTGCCAAGATCTGCTGGTTTTATTTTTAACAGGCTTTTACCAAGCATTGAGTATCCTACACTTAGTCCTCCAATAACAGCAGAATGGTATACAAGGTTGGTAACAGTTTTTTCGGTGCTCATTTTTATAAAATAAAATAATTATAATTTAATAAAAAACATGAACAGTGATGATCTACTACAGCTACAAGGCGGCCTAAACCTTCCCGAACTTATGAATGACCAAGTTGATGGCCAAGCTGTTATGCCCCAAAAGGAGAGGTTGTATTCTTTGGCAGCATGTGGAAAAACAAAACAGTTCCTCGGAACTGAATTCAGCATTGAACAGATTCAACAGATGTCGCCGCAAGACATTATAAAGTATCATAACAGGTATGAAGCGCAGCTGGGGTCTAGAATGGTAAAAAAGTGTGGGGCAAACGGTTCTTAGTTTGTACACTAAAACTAGTCAGTAGATTTGCTCCCATTGATTCTGAACAAGATCTTACGTATGATTTAACGCAAGATCCAGTTTTAACAAAGTCATTAGAGTCTCTAGGCTGTGATCTATACTACAGATTTGGAACATTGTTATCGCCATTAATCATGGGATTAATAACTTTTAATCATATAGATTTTGTTTCCCTTCAAAATGAACGAGCTGGAAAATCATCAGAACCAGAATCAGGAAACATTGAATCAGGTGGAGAAAGTAACCAAGCCAGAAAATCAGCAGAATCAGAAAACACTGAATCAGGTGGGGGCCAGTGAAAAGTGTCCTCATCCTGGACGTGTTAAAGCAGGAAAAAAATTAGCAGAGTGGAACAGACAAAAAAAATTAATGTTACAGAATATAACTCATCATGAAAACATAACACCGCCAGCGCCAGAACAAGTTGATTCAATGCCCGCTATAAAAACTACATGTGATACAGGGCACCAAAGTCTTCATGGAATATTAAACTTAAAACTGTTGCCATTTTTGGCGCCATTGCTGCTGTTGGGGGCAGTTATTACGGTTATAAAATATATACACAATGGCAGCAGAAACAAAAGCAACCAAAAAAATCTGAACCGTTAAATACAGAGAAAGACAACAGCACGCCAAACCGCCAATAACAAAGCATCATTTTGATCCATTTCAAATGGAATAATATTTTAAAATTTTTTTAATAAAAATAGATCATGGCGTATTATAAAATGATGAAGTCAATAAATAAAGACATGGAGTCTATAAAAGACATTTCCATAGACCAGAATTGTAATCAATGCGGTTGCTTCGGATGTAAAAACTTCCTTAAGATCTATGCAGAGAACGCTGAGCAAGACATCCTCAACGATGACGCGTTTTTTGAGGCGTGTGTGTGTACTATATTAGGCATCTGCTATTTAAGATAAAAACATAAATTGTATTTTTTTGATAATTATAAGATAACTTGAATACGAACTTGGTTGTACTTAAAGGATGACTTAATCAAGAACTTATCAAGAACTTGATCAAAAACTTATTAAGAACTTGATCAAGACTTATTAAGAACTTGAAGTAACTTAATTAAAAACTTAATTAAGAACTTGGGGTAACTTAATTAAAAACTTAGAGTGACTTAATTAAAAACTTGGAAGTGACTTGGGGTTAAGAACTTGGGGGTGGCTTAATTAAAAACTTAACTAAGAACTTAGAGGTAACTTGATTAACCTTTACCAACCAAGGCGTTCAAAAGTGGGTAACAGGATACACTTCCATAAAATGGTCCAAGGGAAATAAGCGCTGTAACTAGTCTTGGGGATGTTAGAACGAGTTACTTTCAGCGGCCTATTGTGAACTTGGCTGCGTCTCATTATGTGTAAGCCTGTGTTTTGTCGCGCTGGGTGACAGTGTGTCATCACACACACATACACACGCGCGTTACACTGTCTAATATCACTTTAAAGTAGAAAAGACGTTAAATCAAAGAACAACACACACACGCGCGCGCATGCACACACACACACACACACACACACACATACTTACGCGCACAGCCTGCTAAACAGAACACACGCACACACACACACACACACACACACACACACACACACATGCCCACCCATGTAACATGTACGGCGGCCCCGGGCGGATCATGTGATAGGACTGCGCACTATCCGATTACTTACTATGGGGCCAGCCAGAGCCAAACCCCCACACACACACACACGCAGAAAGAGAGAGAGAACAACAGGTGAGAATGAGACAGTAGTTTGACAGGGAGCATATAATTACACGGCAAGCGGCGAGCAAACGCTGTGTGTATGTGTGTGTGTGTGTGTGTGGGTGTGTATCAGGCTTTACCTTTCGGGCTGATTGTACCGTGTTGGTGTTTCAGCTTTAAGCAGATCAAACAGCCACGAACAGTAGCAGGTTGAGCGTTAGGCCTTGGCCGTTGCTTGCACACACACACACACACACATACGTACGCGCGCGCATGCACACACACACACACACACACACACACACGCACGCACACACTTACACACACACACATACTTACGCACACAGCCTGCTAAACAGAACACACGCAGCATTTGCACCGCACACAACGGCCACCTGTCTAGAGGCCGCGCACGCAGCTTTATCGATTGCATCACGAAAAGTAGTAATGGAGTGGTCTCCCTGTACACGTGGATTGCACCACCACCAAAAGTAAGCTTAAATATAAGAATTCAACTACTCGCTATTGGTGGTCGGTTGGCCACCGCAGGCGTCACACTTTCGGAGTTTGGAGTTGCTGAGTTCAGGGCTGCACTTCCCTCATTAGTTGGTCACACAGTTTCGAGTTTCGAGTGAGACCAGAGTCTTGGGGGTCAAGTTCACCCCATCCAGAATGAAGACCGGTGCCAGCCATTCCAGACCAGAGGCCAGCCACCACCACCCAAAAAATCCCAGGGCAAACATACTCCTGGGGTTTCCCCCCTGAAAGCATGGTCGACACAAAGTGACGCCTGTGAATAAAATTAAATCAACAGTCGGCCATGCTCAGGGAGGGGGGGGTTTTGCTATTTTTTATGTTAAAAAAAATTGTATTGCTTCGCCTTTTTTTTTACAAATACTGTAACATGCAGTTAAAGTAAAACTTTTATCCATTGTTAAAATAACACACCCAAGCACAGTAGATCCATTGTTAAAATAACACAGCCAAACGCAGTAAACGCGTCCTTCCCAGTAAGCAGTCAGTGAGAGAAATGTGAGTCAGCTGTGACATCGGCCCATCGCGCAATGGCAGCTGTGTCTAATTGCCGCAACACAAAGACTAGTTCAAAATCGCTATGTCTAGTCACGTAGTAGACCATGCCGGGTCTCTGCAGTAATCGGATAGTAGCAATTAAAGGCTCCCACCCTTTGTATATGGGCGCGTTCAGCCACAACTGCTTTTCCCCTGCGTTACTCTATGGGGCGTGTTCAGTCCCGGCTACTTTCCTCTACGCTACTCTCTGAAAACTTTAGTAAATTAGTATTAAAACGGATAACCCTGCACAGTATGTTTGTTTGTAGATAATCGTTATTTTTGGTTATTGAAGTCTTACTTGTCAGAGAACTGTAATATGCCGCTTCTAGGTCACTTTCGCCCGAAAACTTGGTGAGGAGCAAGTGGGGTAGAACAGACATTTCCCTGTTCTCTGTTCTTCATTGGCTGTCCCTCAACTGTCATCCAACCACTCCAATCTGTACAGAACTCTGCAGCCCGTCTCATTTGCAAATCTCCTAGGACCCAACCCTGCAGCCCTCTCCTGAAAAAGTTGCACCGGCTCCCGTTGAAGAAAGAATTAAATATAAATGTTGTTGTCTTTGCTTCAAGATTTTCACTTGCGATGCCCTGCCTATCTTTCCGATCTCCTTCAAGTATATGTCCCATCACGAATGCTCCGCTCCTCCACCGACACCAGGACCTTCCGCTTTCCCAGTTACCGTCCCCATCGTAAACAGCATGGTGAACGAGCTTTTTCATATGCAGCTCCCAAACTCTGGGAAATAAACCCCCTATGACTTAAGACATTCTCAAACCTTTTCTTCCTTCAAAACCTCCCTGAAAACCCACCTTTTCAAACAATATTAAGAAGCAGTTATTACCTGATAGTTGATTGACTCTTGTTGTCTCTGTGGATCGCTTAATAGTTTTGTGATTGTTGCGACTGTTGTGTATTGTGTGTCTATGCGTGAGAGTGTGTGTGCGCGTGGGAGAGAATGGGAGAGAGCCTTTGTTTTTCATTTTCTGAGCCGTTTTTCAATGCATTTTCTTTACATTTAGCAATTTGTATTTTTTTTTCTCCCTTTGTAAAGCGCCTTGTGCCGTGGAAGGCGCTATATAAATCCCCATTATTATTATTATTATTATTATTATTATTATTATTATTATTATTATTATTATTATTATTATTAATAATAATAATAATAATTATAAAATAATAATAATAATAATAATAATAATAATAATAATAATAATAATAACAATGATAATAATAATAATAAGAAGAAGAATTTAAAAAAAAAAAAAATAATAATAATAATGATAATTGTTCCGAGGCCTGGGGGTGGATTCCCACTTCAGACAGCCAGAATCGACCATAATTATCACTTCCTCTTTTGAGTTCTACCATCTATGCAGACCCCAATGACCACCTGCTTCTTCCGACGAGGTTTTAAACTAAGGCTCTGTGTATGAACGCATGGATGAGACAAGATGTATATATGTTAAACCTTATTCCAATTATGTGATGGATGACATAAAAAATAAAACAGAGACATACTAGTGTTTTGTTTAGACATTACTACCGAACCCATAATATGGCTACCTTTGTGGTGGAATTGTCACAATTCTCACCGCCTTCACTTGGAGGTTCTCTCGGAGGTACAAAGAGAGA
>CM031611.1:24806277-24821277 GCA_018398815.1 Conus ventricosus | reverse complement strand
GGAAGATAACATCGTCTCAGCAGCTGCAGCTAATATTCCAGACCGGAATCACCCACGGTAACTGTAGGTCAACACAATCCCCTCCAACTGTTCCTGGGCCAGTGCTAGGTACTACTGTGTGTAAACCAAAGATGAACATCTTCTTCGTTCACTCAGACAGGAACCCCAGAGGCACTGACGAAGGCTTCTGTACGGCGGAAGCTCTCCAGTGATCCACAAAGGTTTTGCTTCGTCGGTGTGTTGGCAGGCCAGGTCTCTGCTCTTAGTTGTTTATGTGTGGGACAGTCCCGCAGGAATCGTTCCACTGTCAGTGGGGCTGTACCGCCAAGGCAACTTGAAGACACATTAATGTGGAAGTTTGCAAACATGTGATGTCTCAGTTTGGAATGCCTTGTCCTCAGTCTCACAATGCTCACTTGGTCTGATCTGGGCAGCAGGTATTACGCATCCTTCTTGTTGAAGTCCGGGTGCTGCTCAAGCCACACACACACACACACACACACACACACACACACACACACACACACACACACACATATATATATATATATATATATATATATATATATATATATATATATATATATATATATATATATATATATACTAACATATAACTACTGTTCAGATACTGATGTTTCGAAACCTGATTGTTTCTCCTCAGTGACCGCGGAAAGTGGTAATTTGACTCCTCTGCCTTTTCGTTAAGAAAAATACATGGGGTGATTCTTTATCCTCTGAAATTTGGCAGCTTGTATGAGGACTTTAGTACCCCGTCTGCTTTCGACGCACTGAAGTCTTGTTAGAGTATCCATGGCTTGGATTGGAGTTTACGTCAGTGCACCTGTAATGATCCGGGATGCCTGATTCTGAATTCTCGAGGCCTGGGTAAAGTTGGTTTTGGATGCTGTCCCACATGCAGCTGCTTCATGTTCCAGGAGAAGTCTTACTCGTCCAAGGTACAGCTTCTCAGTGGTGTGGTCTGCACCCAGAATGTTCCCGATTTTTTTTTCCATCAATGTCAGGAGCAGTCTGGCTCTTGCCGTGCAGTTGTCGATCTGTCGTTTCCAGGTCATTCTTGAGTCAAAGGTGACTCCTAGATAGGTTGTGACTTGTCCTGGGGAAGGATGTGACCATTCACCTGGTGGTACTTTGTTCTTTTGTAGCCAGGCAGAAGATAGCGCATGCTGTTTTCCTGGCATTGATGGTCACATGCCATTTCTTTGTCCATGTCTCGATCTTGTTCATTGCCTCCTGGATCCTTACAGTGGCTGTTGTAACATACTGTTCAGAGCACCAGATGACAATGTCATGGTCATCTGCATAAACTGCACTATGGATTCATGCAGGGATGTCATCCAGGATATCATTCATGAAGATGATAAACAGCGTAGGGGAGAGAACTCCACCTTGTGGGACGCCTTCTTTCTTTTTTTTTGCTTGCTTTGGTGCTTCCTATTTTGTACCCGGGCTTTTTTGTTGGTCAGGTACTGGCTGATCCAGTTGTACATGTGGCCTGTGATCCCATACTGGAGCCTGGTGACCAAACCCAACCATGCGGTCCCTGGATGGCGGATAAGGGTATGTGCCCCCCCCCCCCCCCTTCCGATAAGAGGTTAGCTGCGATGCAAGGCTTGCCTGGTCGAATCAGCAGTCCCGACCAACTGACGATGTTCCTAGCAGGATGGGGCGGGAGAATAGGTGGCACTGCTCTCTCCACTGAAATACCCCATACATCGAATGACAGGTGCATCATGCAGTCAAGAGCCGCGCTATAAGCTCTTAGCCCTGGGGAAGGACACCCCAGTAAATAAACCATCTCCAACTATGGACAAATAGCCGGGTAGATTGGACACTTCAGCCCAGTACAGCAACCGGTCTAGGAGAGTGTTCAATCTAATATAAAAAAAAACAAGCCGAACTCGGATGTGCTGGTCCTGACTTGTCAGGGGCAGAACGACAGCACGACACACCCACACTCAAGACAGACAACGACACAGTACAGATCAACATCTAAGATGGTTTGTCTGTGTCATGGCAAACAGAGCCACATTGTATGACATTTCAGCACGTGTACACTCTGGAGTCCTACAAATCCCTGTCGAACAGATAACAAAGTTACATGTCGTATGGTGCCTGTCTAACGGCACATTGTATGACATTTCAGCACGTGTACACTCTGGAGCCCTACAAATCCCTGTCGAACAGATAACAAAGTTACATGTCGTATGGTGCCTGTCCAACGGCACATTGTATGACATTTCAGCACGTGTACACTCTGGGGCCCTACAAATCCCTGTCGAACAGATAACAACGTTACATGTCGTATGGTGCCTGTCTAACGGCACATTGTATGACATTTCGGCACGTGTACACTCTGGAGCCCTACAAATCCCTGTCGAACAGATAACAAAGTTACATGTCGTATGGTGCCTGTCTAACGGCCAAGATTCAGAGGCTGATAGCTTTAGAGTTGCTTTGACTGGCATATCATTTTCACCGATCGGCACCACATGCATTATGGATCAGTATGTGAGAGACAACTCGTGCTATGTTTGGGTGAAAACAGGAAGAAAGGGTTTTATCGCACACACCCATGCGCGCAGGAAACACACTCATATCCAAAAACATGTGCACGAATATTCACACGCGCATGTATGCTAATATGCCACATGCGTGCAAAGGCATAGGCCACTATAGCATGTATGTACGTATGTATGTATGTATGTAGGCATGACTGGGCGAATGGGGAGAGGTCAGGGTTTCCCCAAACTCTGTCCTTTCCCTCTCCACTGGCTTGCTACAATGGGCATTGTTGGCACGTTGCCTCTTTACCGCTACCGGAGGGCAGACTTCAGACTCTCATTTTCCCCCTTTCCCTCTCTCATCTCTGGATAGTATTCATCTACTGTCCCCTTCCCCTGGCCTGTGCGCGCGCGCAATCCCCCCCCCCCCCCCTTGACACAAAAACACACACACACACACAAACGCACACACACACGCACACGTACGCGCGCGCGCGCGCGCGCACACACGCACACACACACACACACACACACACACACACACACACGCACACGCACACACCACACACACCACAACACACGTCTTCTAAACTTGTGTATTCCAACCCTCAATAGTCATAACGTTGGGAACAAAACAGCTGACCCAGCAGTAATCCCCCGGTACACCAAGCCTGGCGTGGTCTGTGGCCGTGAATCCTGGCTGAGCTCAGACACCAAATCAAGTGACGTGTTTCCGGATGGCTACACGGCACAGAGCAAAGGGAGGAAATCAGCGAGAGGAAGTGTCTTTGTCCTGGCCAGACGTGGAGTTGTCTCATTTCTGGATGGTAACCAAAACACGGACATTCTGACAGTCAACAAGAAAGAAGTGCTGAGTGGAACTGCCTGCTACACCGAAACAAAAGATTTTAGAGCGAGGGGGATTAGCAATAGGGGAAGCTGGGAAGGGTGTGTGTGTGTGTCTGTGGAGGGGGGGGGGGGGGGGGGGGGGGGGCTCAAGCAACTCGTATCAGACCTAGACAACTGCTTTGATGCAAGTACTTTACTTGTCCAGATATCTACGAGGAAGACAGTGACACGTCATATCGAAACAAAACGTCATCCATTCTCTCAAGCGTTTACGTGGTAATGAAAGAACAAATTTTCACATTTTTTTTGTTCTTTTATTTCTACGTCAAATCTCCAGAGCGTCCTTATAGAAAGTCCTTATTTGTGAAAAAATAAGACTGCAGTAATGAAATAATGATTAATAGTTTACAACCGTCATTGATTTTATTTCTGCGTCCAAGCCAGCACGGGGTTAATGTCCAACTAGTTGTTCATGGTTTATTGGATCACGCAGACGTAGTCACAGACTCCGACACACATACAACCCGAAGCAGTATGTGGGGGAATGACTGCTGATATAAACCAGAAATGTGTTGACGTTCACATGGACGACTTTGGATTGGGTGTGTAGATACTCTGGACATTCTGTAGGGACACCGTTGAACATACGAAGAACAAACATATACACATGATTAAACGTGAATCAAGGAAAAAAAAACTAATCACTAACAGTGGAACAACGCTACTTCTCATATGGAAGAGACGACCCTAGAATAAATCTATGAAGGTAGGAAAATGTTCTAGAGAAAAGGTGGAGACAGAGACCGAGGAAGGTTTGCTGGAATCATGTCGATTCTGTTATTATTGAAGGTTTCAGAAATAAACAGCCCCAAGGCTTTCTGGTGCCACAAAAGACAGCATGTGAATGAAACGCTAAGAACAATAGCACTTTTGTCAGCAGTGGATTGTCGTTGAGCAATGTCATAGCATCATCACTGAATTACAGGACCATCCTCTGATGAGGACCAAGTTTATCAACCATCCAGGGCGTGAAATTGTCCGCAACATATGCCCAACACCAGCCTTTATAGACGTGCAGATACCGTTGGTGAGGACTCTGCATTATCTATTCCAAGGAGCACAATTCCTCAAGTCTAGTACAAAGCAGGTTAAGGTTGTGCATTTAAGATAATTATATGGTAGAGTCGCCTCATTTTCTTCACTTTTGTCCGGTGTTAGTTACTTGTACACATTATATGTCACAGCCTACTCTTTCATATGGTCAACACAGGATCCATACACGCTTCAGCCACTGCTCAAATTTATTGTGCAAAACACACCTCACAATTCCGCAAGACTTGTTCGCGGCCTATGACTCTTAAACTCATACTGACAGAGCTATATTAGAGTTCAACGACGCTTTCGACAGAGTGCTTCACCTGAAACTGCAGTATGCACTTTCATACTATGGCATCTGGGGTTCACTCCACTACAGTATGCAAAGCTTTCTGTGCAACCAAATCGTCAAGTTGTCTTGCATGGCAACGAATTGAAGGAAGTGACAACGGACGATGGATTCTCGCACGGCACGGTACTAGGACCACTGCTGTTATTGAGCTTTGTCAACAATCTGCCAGAGATAGTGGGTTCACAAGCCCGTGTATTCGAAGACGGATGCCTGCTAGACTCCCACATCAGATGAGTTGCTGACTACAGGTAGCTCGAGTGATTAATCCCTTACATGCGGCATCGACAGCTTAACGCATGCGTCTTGATATATCTGATGAGGAAACCAACCTGTAGCAAAATGTTAAAGAAGTCACAACAGTCTTATAGAGACAATTAACAATTTCAAGAGAATGGCATGCCGATAATAATGTTGATTGTCATTTCCATAATAAGCTGCACAAATGCGTTTGTGTTGGATCACTCTGTTGATAATCACACTTTTGAAATGCTATGTTCCACAAAAGTGGAATGCCATCTAATGACGGCGAGTTGGTAAAAATCGTGATTATTCGCAATTCCTTGGGAACTGTCATGGGATGGATTCAGTGGTGCTACCACATGAGGTCGTTGACTCCGGCTGGCTTCGTAAATAAGCACTTGCTGACTTCAGAATGGGGCCTATAGTAGGTGATGTCGTGCGTGTGGCGGATCAGAACAGGCGCCAATGAACCCCAGCGTTGTGATTTGTCACCAGGGCAGTGTGTTCTCTGGTGGGTTGATTGAAGATGGCGTGATAATGACGTCTCTCTGTGGATTACCAGTGCTGGACCAGCGACGGTACAAACAGGGATGTGGGTGTGTGTGGAAAAGAGGGAATAACCGTGGCGTGTCTGTATATGTAATGCCACGTGGAAGTCTCCGAGGTGTGTGTGTGTGTGTGTGTGTGTGTGTGTGTGTGTGTGTGTGTTTGAGGGATATATAAAAAAATTATATATATATATATATATACAGAGAGAGAGAGAGAGAGAGAGAGAGAGGAGAGAGAGAGAGAGAGAGAGAGAGGGGAGAGAATCTCAGATTTGCATTTAAGTGAATCAGTACGCTGTGCTTTGACAGGATCATTCATCAGCGTTACCAAGTGTGACAAATCATGCATACCACAAAAGTATACGTGTAAATTGAACTTTAATACGAGAGGACGAACTGAACTTTTAACATGTAAGCCAAACTTGGATGTGGCACCGTTTTTTTATGTACCACATCGAGTTTTAGCATGAAGCTCCTAGGTCTTCAGAAGTTCGTTCGTATTGACGTGGGGTCCTTCGAATAATAACATCAGGGAAAAAAGTACAACGTAGAGGAAATATTTGCACACAAGAGATGGAATTTAAAAGCTTGAATGATTTTTACCCTCCTACCTTGTGTAAAAGGATTTTTTTTTAATTTAGCGGACTCATGACTAAATATATTGTGTTCACATTCTTCTTCTTCTTCTGGGGCCCTTTACTAAATAACTCACTATTCTCTAGGTTCCACCGGTTCATTCGATTTTGTGCTAAGGCTTATGTTTCTGTAAATGGCTTCACTGCCCATTCTACAATGACGTCAGTCTATTATGTTACGTATCCTCCTCCACTCTCCAGTTCTCCTCTGTCAACGGTTACCTCGGTAATGGTAATGTTGCTTTCAGCCCAGCTGACCGGAAAGGGACAGGGTTGTCACCACGTTGAAATTAAATCACAAGTCACTAAAAAAAAAAAAAAGTCTTTCACACAACGCTTTCCAAAAGCACACCGGAAATTTTGTTTAAAATATCCCTCCGTAAAATTTAGATTAGATGAAGAATGTTAATCTCCCTCAGAAATTCAAAGATCGCATCAGGTGGGACATTTGTTAAAAAAAAAAAAAAGAAAATAAGAAAAAAAGTTTTTCATGGAGTTTGGTGTAATGTGTTTTATGTCTCATATCATGCAAGTCCCAACATTCTAAAAGGATATTTCGCTGTGAGTGGTACATGACATGGAATGCACAACAAAGCTTCTTCACCTATCAAAAGATAAGAATGGGTGTAAAACGAGTGGCCTATATGCAGACGGCACAAACCTGTTTCTTCGGAGGAGTGTTTTAGCATAACCATGAATCGCGTTAAGTGGCCATCTCATCATAGTTTTCTTTTCTGAACTGATGTCTCCAGTTCTTATTATGATCCGGTGTGCTGCTTGATGGATCAGCAAGCTTCTTCGCTGAAGATAATAATTATCATCAGTAAGCTTATGTTCAGTATTTTGCCATTATACTTCATATTCATACCTTGGATTTTTCACTTACACTGACATAGTGGATCTGACTTATACATATAAAAAAATTGCAAAAACAAAGAAGGGGGGGGGGGGAAGGGGGATATATAGCATCCATAATACGTATCGGCATTCTGTGCATCAGAATAATACATTGTCTTAACGCCAGCGATTCATTTGGTGCATGCACGTATTATTTACATGTCACTGTTCATTTATGAGTGTGTCATGACTGAAACGTATGTTCATCATTGTTTACGACCATTATTAATCTATCAAAGCCTAATCAATCAGCTATGATTTTAAGCAACATCCTTATAATCGACCCCCCCCCCCCCCCCCACACACACACACACACACACACACACACACACCTCCCGCCAAAAAACAAAAGAAAACACATCTGCTCATCGTTTTTAGTGGTCCAAGAATTAGACACTGCCTTGCCGGCTGATCCTCAGGGTCACCTCAGCTGAGGTGCCTCATGACGACCTGATATTGACTGCTTCCTGCGGAATGCCGGTGCTGTTGCTGCGGCGGGACGAGCCAAGGTGCAGTTGGGGGCGGGGAGCCGGCATGAGCGGCAAGGGGTATTGGCACTGACGTGGCACATAAATTGGGACAAAAAAAAGTGAGAGTCGCGTTAGAATCAAAAGCCACACAGCCTGCGCCTCTTGAAATGTTATAGAAATGAATCAGCTGAAACAACCGCAGGTGCCCTCTTATACCTTCAGAGTGGAAAGCGGGAAGAGCAAGAAATGGTTCTTCTCTGAGCCACTGAGACATGTGAAAAAACAGTCCCTGTGGGGGTCCAGGACTAGATCTGCGACATGCATATACTATAGGCATCACTCACTACTCAGCCTCTTCACTAACACACACACACACACACACACACACCGCGCGCGCGCGCGCGCGCGCGTACATACACGTACTCATATATGAAAATGAGCGGAAATATGCCTGCCAAAAGTTCATACAAGAAATGTATTCTTCTTTTTTTTGTTAAAGTGGAATGTCGGCCTATCTACAACGCATCCAAACTGCACTCAAAGTTTGGACAGCTTCTTTTGCATCGCGGAAATGGTCCATCAACATTTCATCGCTTGATCGACGAGGTCTCGTTTGATCTGTGTCTCGTTCCTGCGTTTACGTTTTCTAGCTGCATTACTTCATAGGCTTGTTTAGTCTCCACGGCCGATCTGTTCCTACTTCCCCCCATTTTCCCACTGTGTTCTAGTTTCCCCGACTTTTCCAATCTGTCCTTTTCTCCCTCTTTCTGTTCTATCTGGGCTGTGGTTTTAGTTTGCAGTAGTTTTTTTTTTTTTTTAAACAGTTTCTTACCTTTTTCCACTTTCCATAACCGTACCCAGCTTCTTCCTCGTTTGAAAGAGACTCCGCAGAGTGTTTAGGCCTTGAACTCCTTACACTTTGAAAGGGCCGGGCCACACCAGGTCAAAACTCCTAGATGCCCACTGCGAGCAACACCCGACACAAGCACACAAAAATTAATGTTTTTTTTTTTGTTTTTTTTAATCGGCGCAGGCGGGATTCCAGCCCACAACACCTGGATGCGAGGGCGTCGAGAGACGTGCTTTTGTTGACGGACATCTTACCCGTATAGCTGACGAACACCTGTTGGCAGCAGGAAAATTAAATCCTCGACCTCCAGCTGCATTTTATCTGCATTTGATTTAATGGAACGCAGAACAAGGCAATACAAAACAACGTAAAGCAACGCAATGCGAGGGAAGGCAATGGTACACAGTGACGTGAAATGTAACAAAATGCGATGCTCTACAATCATACGCGACAAAACACAAAGCAACATGAAGTAGTATTGTCTGAAGATGTCTAGGGTTTTGTTGTTGTTGTTTTCAGAAGAGGGATGACAGCATCCAGCAGCTGCCGACCTGAGCAGAACATGTCTAAGAGGAACTCGCATCAGTACAGCGTGGCGACTCCATTGCTTCTGCACTCGGGGTTGGAAGAAAAAGAAAAAGACGATAAACAAATTAAAAACGAATTTGATCCCAATTCAAAGAAGCCTTGAGGTTGACAAGTGAGTGCAGGTGGCGTCTGGAGAATTGCGCAGACCATCAGTGCATTTGAACTTGCCAGAAGATAAAGACAAAGGGCCAGTACGATCACGACTCACTGGAGATTCTTTTGTTTCATTTACAGGTGCTTCAGTGTTGTCCCCCACTCCCACCTCAACCACCTCTTTTTCATGATACCCTCCTTCTTCTTCTCCCCTCCCCCCCCCCCCCCCCCCAACTGTTCTTAAACTCAGTTTGTTTTGCTTTTGTTTGTTTGTTTTGGGGTGGTTCTTCAGTTTTCTCCATATTCGATGGACTATTGTCAAAGTGATCAGTGTGACTGATCGCTTTGAAAATAGGAAAGTGAAAGAAGCAATAGAAATCAGGAGAGGAAACCAAGTTTGAACAGAGACTGTGGCTATGACCTGCCCCCCATTACAAGAGTGTGCTGAACACCTATCACTCCACCAGTGAGGACAACTCAGAGAACACCAACACCCACCACAACAACCAGTCAGTTAGGGCTGATGAAGACCAGCAGTAGCTGGTCGAAAAAATTCCCTAAGGTAAAATCTGTATTAGACTCTTGAGTCAGAACACACAGAAACATCAGTGTGACTGTCCTTGCACAGCCCCATTCGTCATGGTGGATCAGATACCGCACTGTCAGTCCACCCAAGACGTCGTCAACGTGGTGAAGCCATCAGACTCCCCAGCAGAGGACACCTTGCCCTGCTGTTGGGTCAGGTCAGGTTTGTTTATTCGAGTTTTCGCATGAGGAAAAAAAAAAGACTCCATCTGGAAGCTTTGCTTTGGATGGTTAAATGCTCAATAGCAAGAGAATTGATTCCTAACTGCCTCCATCCTAGCTCCCTCCCTCCCTCCTCCTTCCCCTCCTCCTTTTTTTCTGCAATGGAAAACATGACACCTCGTCTCTTCAATCAGAGACTGCTTGACTTTGCCCACGATGACGTCATTGATACGATAAATTGAGAAAAGAAAAAAAAAGAAGAAAAAGAAGAAAGGTTACTTTGAGGGTAATCCTCTCCTCCATCCCCCCCTCCTCTTTCTCCTACATATCTTCTGTTCCTTTTCAGTGACGTCAGTTCCCAAGCCACTCCATCTTACCCACTCCCGTCTCTTTTGCGATAACAGTCCTATCAATCTTCCGACATCCAATAGCCTGACAGGAATTCAGCGTCAAGTATGAATATGAAAAAAAAAGGAAATGGAAATCAATATATCATCGTGAGAGAAAGACAACAGTTCCGAAGCACATGTCAGATAGCGACGATGGTGATGACGTCAAGGATGGTAAAAAGATCCGTTCTGTGACACGGGTGGTGTCTGTACTTTATATTGTGCCGCAATGTCACCCAGGCCCGGGATTTACACAAAATGGCTCTGTTGGCCAGGCCATTTTATCGACGTTCTCAAAGATTGGCATTTCACTGCAACGTCCGATTCTTCCGACGTCATCTGAAGACACAACAGCTCTCGAAAGAACGTCAACCTCCTTCCTCTTCCCCTGCTGTACCTCCCATTCTGTAGACAGACAAACAGACAGACAGATGCAGACATATACACGCACGCGCGCGCGCGTGCGCACGTGCGTGTGTGTGTGAGAGAGAGAGAGAGAGAGAGAGAGAGAGAGAGAGAGAGAGAGAGAGAGAGAGAGAGAGAGAGAGGGGGGGAGGGAGAGTTACATATTTGAATACTTAACGAGGCTCAATCAGTCATATGAGTGGTAGAGCGGGGGGCCGGGCGTGGGGGGTTGGGGGTGGGAGGTAGAAGGGAAATCGGTCTTTCCCCCAGTGGGGCTAGTGGGGCACACTTGCTATTCAGGGGAAAAGGGGAGTGTTGTAGAAACATCATCTGGCGCCTTCCCCCTATCCCCACACCCATTTCCGGCCCTCTTTACATGCATGCATAAACACTGTGACTGTCTATGTTCCTACGCACGCGCGCGCGCGCGCGTGTGTGTGTGTGTGTGTGTGTGTGTGTGTGTGTGTGTGTGTGTGTGTGTGTGTGTGTGTGTGTGTGTGTGTGTGTGTGTGCGGATGTGTGTGCACGTGTGAATGTTCGAGAATTATTTACGTGAGAGTGTGCGATAACAATCCAGCGTGAGTTGTCTCTGACAGACTGATACATAATGCACATGATGCTATTCATCAAGAACAGCCAAGCAGCTGTTCAGCTGTCAGCCTCTGAAAGTGACCGTTAGACAAGCCACATGCAACGGGAGTTAACTGCCTGTCTGACAATATTTTCGGGCTCAGTATGCACATGGGCTGAAATATCATACCGTGAAGCCTTTTGCCGCGGAATGAAATAAACAACGCATCTTCCATTCCTGATGCTGTTTGTCCCCCCCCCCCCCCCCCCCTTTTTTTTTACACTTCAGGATAAAAAACTGGGTCAAAGTTCAAAATTTAAGGACTGTGGTTTACGAATAGTCTATCCGATATGATGGAAATTATATGAAATATAAGTTCTCAGAAGTCCAGAACCTGTTCAAAATACGGTCAAAAAGAATGATAACATCATTAGGTAGAGTAGCTGTGCTCAAATCATTAGTGCTATCAAAAATGGTGTACTTATGGATCCTTTTACCGGATCCTCTTGATTCCCAGATCGCTTCGTTACAGAATATATGTTTCAAATTTGTTTGGAACAACAAAAATGATAAGATTTAAAAAAAAATACTCAATACATAATATACAAAAAGGAGGGATAGGTATACCGACTGAAAATATACATCAGCTCCTTAATAAAAATCGCCTGGATAAGGAAGGTGCATATGCACAACCACAAGTGGAAGATAATATCACATTCATTATGTCCCGAAATAAGTAGCATTGACGCATATAGACCTGACATATTTGTTGAAGGCAACAATACAAACAAATTTTGGAAAGGAGTCTTTTCAATCATATCAAAGCTTCTGCAAACAGGTAGAAATAAACGAAAGCACAGATTTAACCACTGAACCTATTTTTTTGTATTGAGAAGTCTAATACGTAGGAGAAAACCATTCTTTTACAAGAAATGGATGCAGAACAATATATTTTTAATTAAACATTTACTCGATGATGATGACTGGTGAGTTGATTTTAACGTGGTGACAGCCCTGATATGGCCCTTTGCGGTCGGCTGGGCTATAAGCAACATTATCTTATCTTATCTCTAACTCGATGATGATGGTAATTTTGTAAGCTGCCATGAACTTTCGGAGAAAACAGGTTTCAGGTCAATTTTCAAAATCATATAAGTTGCGTGTGTTCGGTCAAAGCTAACGTAAAGGAAAGAAAATTGAAATTAGATGGTAACATCGGTAATTATAAAACATTAGCACTTCAAAAAAATGTTTAGTACTGATAAAAGAACACGTACTTATTACGATATTATGGTGGAAGTCAATGAAGTTTTTAACATTAGTGCCTTTATCAAGTGGGAACAACGTCTTAATATACCAACTGACTGGATAGAGGTACAAAAAAAGGATTAAGAAAATTAAAGAAACAAAACCGAAATGGTTCCAAATTAAAATATGCCACACAATTCTGGTAACAAATAGAGTTTTGACAAGTATGCAAATTATTGATAGCGACAAATGTAATTTGTGTATTAGAGAGAAAGATTCAATCAATCATTAGCTGTGGTAATGTGAGTTTACCCGTGTTTTCATGGAAAGACCTTGAAAGAGTTCTGAAAGTTAACTGTTCACACTGTGTAAGATTATCCCTTAATGTGGAGATTATATTATTTGGTGCGGTTGAGAAAACAAAAACCGACGATATGCTAGATCTGATCATTTTAATGGGAAAATATTCCATACATAGATATAGAATTAACAAACAAAACATAATCTAAACATGTTTTTAAAGGAGCTGGACTGTAGACAAAGGAATATATGTCCTTAATGGAGAGGAATCATGCAACCTACGAAACAAAATGGTCACCTTATATTAAACTACTAGGGGTCTAATGGTTATATTATGTATCATATGTATGTGTACGTAAGTGTGTGTGTATGCGTGTGTATTATGTTAATGATAAGTACTGTGTACTGTCTTTCTTTTCTACTTAATGTCGTCTGCAACCTTGGTACACAGGATTAATACCAGTAATTGGAATTAATTTGGTGTGTGTGCCCGTGTAAAAGATTTTTTTTTTTAAATTCTAGATTGAAAAAAATGCATGTACATCTGTATGCGCTAAATATGTGCCATTGTGTATTAATGTATTTGTTTATGTATGCTGGTTATCACTGCATTTTGGACAATTAAAAAAGAACCTCCACACACACACACACACACACACACACACACACACACACACACACACACACACACACACACACACACACACACACACACACAAACCTTAATAGTTGTACATATAAAGGTATTTTCTAAATTTTCTAGATTTATTAGTTTTCCTTTTCTCTTAAGAAACTTTTCCCCCAGGCCAGATAGACTAGGGACAAACGATTTTTCACTGTGAGGGGCACAGGCGCAATCTGGTTTTGGTAAGTCGCCGTGAGCTCGTGGAGAATGTGAACAAATGTGTGGCTTTGCTTGGGCCAAACCAAGGACAGAGCACTGTTTATCTGCTTGTGTGGACCAGGACATTTTGTTGCCTAGAAGAGATTTTTGTATGGCATCGTATAAGACTAACCCGTAAATAAAAAGTATTTAAATCAGTGAAAATCAAAACAAAACAAAACAAAACAAAAAATACTGGGTCAGTTGGGTCAGACGTGAGTGCCTGCAATTTTAGTCACTGTGATTCCTCTTAGGAACATATCAGCTGAAGCTGTTGACATAATGTTCTATTCCCAAAGGTTCCAATCATAGACCGCTTATGCATAGAACAAATGTTTATACGTGGTCTCCAAAATATTTGAAATAATAATATTTTACTATCTAGCTCATTGTTTTTGACAGTGGACAGTTTCTTTCACTGAGAAGTTTCAAAGCAAAATATGATATCAATATTGATTGTGTTACTTTCGTCGGGTACACGTCCGCAGTACTTGATTATATAAAGACATCTGGAATAAATATTGAAAACAATGAATATATCGGTTTCCCTCTTTGTGTTAAGAAATTGTTCGCCACTTACAAAGGTTCAAAGATGTACTATGATATAATGATTGAAAATAACCAGAGAGCTCCGTGTTGCGGATAAACGGGATTTCAAACTGTCCCAATCCTATGATTGGGAGTCATGCTTCCTGAATGCTCATAAAATATCGGATGTAAAGTTCAAATGGTTTCAACTCAGAATATTACACGGATGCATAGGAACAAACATGATTTTAAAAGAAATTGGAGTCGTTCATAATGACAGGTGCATCTTTTTGGGGCTGTGTAAGGATAGTATTGACCATATGTTCTGGAGGTGTACTTATGCTCAGCGTTTCTGGGGACACTTTTGCTGAGTTAATAACAGAAAAATGTACCAATGCCCAGAATATACGTCTAACAAAATCACTTGTTCTTTTAGGATTTGATGCAGCAACTGTTATTAATAGTATTTTCTACTTTATTATTCTTTTGGCAAAACAATATTTATACACTGTAAACTGAAAGGCAACTTTCCTCATGTAACAGGCTTTGTGAAAATGTTAAAATGTCGATACCAAATTGAAAAACATAATGCGTACATAAACATGAACTATAAAGAACTCCATACGAATGGTTGATATATGAATCATTTGTCTCCTCTGTTTAGTGGTCTGATGTTGCAACTTCTCTGCAACTAGCGATCGATCGCTGGTACTTCTCTTTTTGATTGTTTTATTTCATGAGATATGGCAGTGTGGTGAGGCTCTTTTATCAATGTAAAATAACTGTA
>CM031611.1:24799867-24802777 GCA_018398815.1 Conus ventricosus | reverse complement strand
GGCCGGCGTGGGGGTGGGGTGGGAGGTAGAAGGGAAATCGGTCTTTCCCCCAGTGGGGCTAGTGGGGCACACTTGCTATTCAGGGGAAAGGGGAGTGTTGTAGAAACATCATCTGGCGCCTTCCCCCTATCCCCACACCCATTTCCGGCCCTCTTTACATGCATGCATAAACACTGTGACTGTCTATGTTCCTACGCACGCGCGCGCGCGCGCGTGTGTGTGTGTGTGTGTGTGTGTGTGTGTGTGTGTGGTGTTGTGTGTGTGTGTGTGTGTGTGTGTGTGTGTGTGTGTGTGTGCGGATGTGTGTGCACGTGTGAATGTTCGAGAATTATTTACGTGAGAGTGTGCGATAACAATCCAGCGTGAGTTGTCTCTGACAGACTGATACATAATGCACATGATGCTATTCATCAAGAACAGCCAAGCAGCTGTTCAGCTGTCAGCCTCTGAAAGTGACCGTTAGACAAGCCACATGCAACGGGAGTTAACTGCCTGTCTGACAATATTTTCGGGCTCAGTATGCACATGGGCTGAAATATCATACCGTGAAGCCTTTTGCCGCGGAATGAAATAAACAACGCATCTTCCATTCCTGATGCTGTTTGTCCCCCCCCCCCCCCCCCCCCCCCTTTTTTTTTTTACACTTCAGGATAAAAAACTGGGTCAAAGTTCAAAATTTAAGGACTGTGGTTTACGAATAGTCTATCCGATATGATGGAAATTATATGAAATATAAGTTCTCAGAAGTCCAGAACCTGTTCAAAATACGGTCAAAAAGAATGATAACATCATTAGGTAGAGTAGCTGTGCTCAAATCATTAGTGCTATCAAAAATGTGTGTACTTATGGATCCTTTTACCGGATCCTCTTGATTCCCAGATCGCTTCGTTACAGAATATATGTTTCAAATTTGTTTGGAACAACAAAAATGATAAGATTAAAAGAAAATACTCAATACATAATATACAAAAAGGAGGGATAGGTATACCCGACCTGAAAATATACATCAGCTCCTTAATAAAAATCGCCTGGATAAGGAAGGTGCATATGCACAACCACAAGTGGAAGATAATATCACATTCATTATGTCCCGAAATAAGTAGCATTGACGCATATAGACCTGACATATTTGTTGAAGGCAACAATACAAACAAATTTTGGAAAGGAGTCTTTTCATCATATCAAAGCTTCTGCAAACAGGTAGAAATAAACGAAAGCACAGATTTAACCACTGAACCTATTTTTTTGTATTGAGAAGTCTAATACGTAGGAGAAAACCATTCTTTTACAAGAAATGGATGCAGAACAATATATTTTTAATTAAACATTTACTCGATGATGATGACTGGTGAGTTGATTTTAACGTGGTGACAGCCCTGATATGGCCCTTTGCGGTCGGCTGGGCTATAAGCAACATTATACTTATCTTATCTCTAACTCGATGATGATGGTAATTTTGTAAGCTGCCATGAACTTTCGGAGAAAACAGGTTTCAGGTCAATTTTCAAAATCATATAAGTTGCGTGTGTTCGGTCAAAGCTAACGTAAAGGAAAGAAAATTGAAATTAGATGGTAACATCGGTAATTATAAAACATTAGCACTTCAAAAAAATGTTTAGTACTGATAAAAGAACACGTACTTATTACGATATATGGTGGAAGTCAATGAAGTTTTTAACATTAGTGCCTTTATCAAGTGGGAACAACGTCTTAATATACCAACTGACTGGATAGAGGTACAAAAAAAGGATTAAGAAAATTAAAGAAACAAAACCGAAATGGTTCCAAATTAAAATATGCCACACAATTCTGGTAACAAATAGAGTTTTGACAAGTATGCAAATTATTGATAGCGACAAATGTAATTTGTGTATTAGAGAGAAAGATTCAATCATCATTAGCTGTGGTATGTGAGTTTACCCGTGTTTTCATGGAAAGACCTTGAAAGAGTTCTGAAAGTTAACTGTTCACACTGTGTAAGATTATCCCTTAATGTGGAGATTATATTATTTGGTGCGGTTGAGAAAACAAAAACCGACGATATGCTAGATCTGATCATTTTAATGGGAAAATATTCCATACATAGATATAGAATTAACAAACAAAACATAATCTAAACATGTTTTTAAAGGAGCTGGACTGTAGACAAAGGAATATATGTCCTTAATGGAGAGGAATCATGCAACCTACGAAACAAAATGGGTCACCTTATATTAAACTACTAGGGGTCTAATGGTTATATTATGTATCATATGTATGTGTACGTAAGTGTGTGTGTATGCGTGTGTATTATGTTAATGATAAGTACTGTGTACTGTCTTTCTTTTCTACTTAATGTCGTCTGCAACCTTGGTACACAGGATTAATACCAGTAATTGGAATTAATTGGGTGTGTGTGCCCGTGTAAAAGATTTTTTTTTTAAATTCTAGATTGAAAAAAAATGCATGTACATCTGTATGCGCTAAATATGTGCCATTGTGTATTAATGTATTTGTTTATGTATGCTGGTTATCACTGCATTTTGGACAATTAAAAAAAGAACCTCACACACACACACACACACACACACACACACACACACACACACACACACACACACACACACACACACACACACACACACACACAAAACCTTAATAGTTGTACATATAAAGGTATTTTCTAAATTTCTAGATTTATTAGTTTTCCTTTTCTCTTAAGAAACTTTTCCCCCAGGCCAGATAGACTAGGGACAAACGATTTTTCACTGTGAGGGGCACAGGCGCAATCTGGTTTTGGTAAGTCGCCGTGAGCTCGTGGAGAATGTGAACAAATGTGTGGCTTTGCTTGGGCCAAACCAAGGACAGAGCACTGTTTATCTGCTTGTGTGGACCAGGGACATTTTGTTGCCTAGAAGAGATTTTTGTATG
>CM031611.1:24779867-24794867 GCA_018398815.1 Conus ventricosus | reverse complement strand
GAAATTTTTTGGTGACTTAAATTTTTTAAATTTTTGGGTTTTTAAAGTTTGGTTTGTATTGGTTTTTCAAAAAAAATTGGCCCGGGTTTTAAAAATTTTGCGTTTTTTAAACCCCCACGGCAAAAGAGTTGGGGTTTGGGCCCCTGGCCCAAAATTTTAAAGTTTTTGGGTGGAAAAATTATTTGGAAAAGGAAAAAGAGAAAATCACACTAAAACAAATTGAATTAGCCGCAAAAAAAGGAAAAAAAAAACAAAGGGATTTGGGCCAGCAAAAAACTGGAAAAGGGAAAAAAAAAGGGATAAGAGCGGGCTAAACGGGAAATAGAGAGGAGAAAAGAAAGACTGGTCAGGTGGATAGAGAGGAGAAAAAAAAAGACTGGCTCGGGGTGGATAGAGAGGAGAAAAAAGACGGGCCCAGGGGGTTTAGAGAGGGGAAAGACGGGTTTGGGCTCAGTAGAAATAAGGAGGGATGCAGCTGAAAGAGAAAAAAAACAAAAGACAGACTCAGATAGCTAAAAAAGAGGAGTTTTTGCTAAAAAGGGGGAAAGCTAAAAAAAGGGAGGAGATGCGCTGAAAGAGAAAAACAAAAAGGGACGGGTTGTAGCAAAAGAGAGAGAAAATGTAGCTGAAAGGTGGGTAAAGAAGGGAGATGCAGCTGAAAGAGAAAAGGGAAAAAATTGCTAAATTTAGTTTAAAGGGGAAAAGAAAAATAGTTCAAAAAAGAAAAAGAAAGATTTGCTCAGTTTGGGCCCTGTTAAAGCAAGGTAAAAAGAGACTTGATCCCAAGTTGAAATTTGAAAAGAAGCTCAGAGAAAAACGGAAAAGTGGAGAGGGTTCGGTTTTTCAAAAAAGAAACAACCTGAACTTGAATTAGAGGGAAAAGATTAAAATTTTTTCTGCGAGGTTAAAATGAGCGGGGTTGGATCGAACAAGGGTTTTCCCCGGGTCGGGTTTCAAAAGCAGTCGTTTTCCTTTAAGGGAGGGCCTTTTTTTAATGAATCAAAGGGGTTGTTATGGACTAAATACCTATTTCGTTTTGAAACATTTGTGAGAATGGAAAGGGGATAAAAAGGAAATTGGGGTTTTTTTCTTGGGTGTACTTTTATTAGGAAAAAAAGGTGGGTTTTGCCCTTTGTTTTTTTTTCTCTGTGGGGAAAGTGGCCTGTAGAATTTAAAAGAACTCAAAAAGGGCCTTTGCTTGAAAAAGTTTCAGTTTAAAAAAGATGGTTACAGGGGGGGTTTTAAGTTTAGAAATTTAAACCAAAAAAAAGATAAATCTTTTGTGTCTTACCCCACTTTTTCCCAAAACATTTGTTTGATGTTGGGGTGGAACTTTCGGGAAAAAAATTTGTCATATGAAGGTTTTCTTTGTTTTGCTATTATGTAAAACAAATTTTGTTTCGGGTGAGCAAAAAATTGGGGAAGTTTTTCTACGGGGAACGTAGTTTAAAATTTTTTCTGCTAAATCTTAGAAGCCCCCAAAAAGGTTTCCGTTTGGTTTTCCAAAAAAGGTTTTAGGGTCACGTGGAAAAAGTTTGGATTGGCTTGTCTACTTAAAAATTGGACAAAAATGGGAAAAACACGGGGGGTTAAACCAGACAGGTTTTTCCCCGTTCCCAAAATTCCCAAAACCCCAAAATTCAAGTCCCCTTTTGCTCAAAACCAGAAATTTTTTGATCGGGTGGACAATATTTGGGGTTCAGAGGTCGTGGTGGTCGCAAAAGGAAATGGTGGTTTTTGTATCGAAAGGGATTTTTTGAGATTTTTGGGGAATGTGGGGGTTTAAAGGTCTTTACAGAGGGAATGAAAAAACTTTTCAGAAAAGGTCACGTTCTCAATCCCCAAAACAGCACAAAGAAGTTGGCATTTTTTTTTTGGTTGGGATTCTGGGGATGCAGAGGGCTGTGTTCTTCGTTGACTTCCGATTTCGGGTTTTCCTTTAAAAAAAATTTGTGATGGAACGTAAAATGGTTTTTCAGGGGGTCGTTCAAAGTGATTCGGGTGAACCAAAAACCCTGGGTTTAGGAGGTCCCCGTTCGCCCCAAAATTTTTCAGTAGGGTGGGAAAAAGCGAAAGGGGGTTATTTTTGGGTTTGGAAAACTGAGGATTTTTCTGTTGGGCATTGTGGGGGTGGATCCAGTGTTTTTTTTAGGCTCTTGTTATGCTGTGTCATAGATGAGCCCATCGCAGAACTCATTTTGGGGAAATGTTTAAAGGGGTTACCCCCCATTTCAGGTTTCTTTATGAATGTTTGTCTCCCATTGCAGCTGCTGTGGAAAAAAAGGGCCAGGGAAGAAAGGAAAGGGAAAAGAAGGAAAAGGGGGTTTAGTTTTTTCAATTTTCCCGTGTCGGATTTGTCTTTTTTCAACGAGGAATTTATCGTTTGCAGGAAAAGGAAAGTTTCTTTTGGGGATGTTCCAAAAAATTTGGGGCGGGGAAGTATATTCAAAAAAAAAGGTTCTTTTTTCCCTTTTTTGAAGGGGAAAAAAGGGGTTTTTTTTTGTTCAAATTTTTTAAAAGGGGGTTTTTCCAAAAGGTCAAAAGATTGTGGTTCAGAGAAGGGTTTTGACGAAGGGTTTCTGTTTACGCTATGATGCTTTTCTTGGAAGGGCTTTTTTGGTGTGGGAAAAAATTTGGGTAAGTTCGGAATCGTTTCGGTGGGGCCCGGAGGTTTGTGAGAGATGTTTTAAGACTTATTGAGAACATGTGAAATTTTTTCAAAAATGGTTTTCAAAAGGGTCGTACTCCTGATGGGTTTCCCTTGGGCTCAGTTTCCCAAAAAATTAGAAAAGCCATTTAACAGGTAGAGGTTTGAAAATTGTGGGTCCTTTTTCTCCAAACCCTTTAGAGGACCCAAACCAGGTATTTTTTTTTTAGTTGTTGATGTGGGGTAACGTTTTCCCGGGGCTATTCCCCTCAAAAAGATTGATTCGTTTCTGTAGGAGGCATTGTTTCCCGTATTTTGTCGGGCTGGGTTTTCCCTTTTTTAATTCTTTTCAGATAATGGTTCGCGTTACTTCAGGAAAGTTAAAGAGTTTTTTTTAGATTTTTTTTTTTAAACAAAAGGGGTAAATTTTTTCTCCCTTTTCTGCTCAGTCAAATGGTTTTTGTTGAAAGATTCCCCTGGCCCCTTTGAAAACCCTTTTTAAAGAAAATGGTTTTAAAGGTTAAAGTCGACAGTGGGGACAGGCAGGTTGTCCACTCTTGGGTTTTCTTGTCGTGAACTTCAAATGTTCTAAGGTTATTCACCTTTTGAGTTGTTGTTTTGGGCGCGGGTTGGGTTTCCAAAAGATTTTTTAGCTGAGGAAAGGTGGAAAGCGGAAAAAAGTGGCGGGAAACAAAGAAAGTGGGGAGGTTGTGGGGTGATTTGAGAAAAAAAATAGCTGTTATGTGCCAAATTTCTCATAACTTGTTGACTGGGCTGCAAAGTACAGAAATGTACCATGGAAAAGTTTCGTGTTGTTTTTTTTCAAAAAGGTTTTGATTTAAGTACTTGTAAATTTTTTCCCCCCAAAAACTTTCGAACAAAATTTTTGATTTACTTTGGAAAATTTTCCCAAAAGATTGTAGAAGTTTTTGACTTTGTCTATTTGTTGACATGGGTGGAAAAAAAGGAAAAATTTTTTTATCCAAATTTGTGAAACACTTTCACAGGGGAGAAAGGGTTTTACTGCTGTTGTGAGTGGGGTGAATGGGTTTTACACAAACCTTTTAAGGGCATTTCTACCTCATACGTTTTTCCTTTAAAAAATTGAATGTTGAAACTGACCCGGTTTGACAAAGTGTGTGACGGTAAAAGAGTTTAATGTTCCAGTGAGGGTTTTTGTAGTGTTTTGCCTTCCCTTAAACTGATGATGAACATTTTTGCGAAGATAAACCCACTTTAGGCATTCTACTAGTGAGGGCGTTTCTCTGAAGTTTTATTAATTGAGAGTTGGGCTGTGACCTTTAACAGAGAGAAATTTCTGCTTTTTTGAAGTACGAGCAATTTTGCAAGTAATCCCGGGTTTTTTTGTTCTTGAAAATTGCGCACGAAATTAATTTGTGACGGATAAAAAAGTTTTTCGGAAACGTCCCCTTCCTTTTTCTTTCAGGAAACGATTAAAGGGGAAAGGTAAGAAAAATGTTGGAAATTTTGGAAACATTGAAACCGTTTTGTCCCCTTTATTCCGCTTTTTGTTGTGTTGGTTTTTAAAAAAACCGATGGGTTCCCCTTGTTTTGTTGTGATTTCAAAAGGAAATTTTTTAAAGTTTTCTGTAAGGATGCTGAAAAAAGATTCCTGATCCAGGGAATTTTTTTCAAAGGGTTTTTCAGGTGGGTTCTTCCCAAAAATTGTTTTTCGAAAAAAGGGTTTCTGGCAGTTCCCTAAAGGGATGTAGGTTAAAACGGTTTTAAACCCCTGGGTTGTTTAATTTTGGGGAGGGAAGCCATTTTTGGGTTGGGGACAGCCCCGCGCGTTTGCTAGGGTTAAAGCGTGCTTTAAGTTAGGGAGTGAAAAATTTTAATTTCTTCTCGGAAATTTCCCCTCTTCAGTAAGATGTGGGGGGGTCATTTGAAGGATGGTTTTGGGAAAATGCTAGAAATGCTTAAAACAAACGGTTTGAAAAAAACCCTCCCTTTGGAAAAATTTATGGGGATTTCAAAAATTGAAAATTTTTTGGGAATTCAGTTGGTCATGGTTTTTTTTGAAAACAGACAAGGGAAAAAGGTTTTAGAAAATTCCTTTTTTGTTACTTCCCCCTTTTTCAAAAAAAGGCAAAGGCGTGGGTTTTTTTGGGGGTTTGGGTTTGGGTATACAGAGTTTTTTTCCAAACTTTGGGGTTTTTGATTAAATCTACCTTCACATTTGTTTGGGTTTTTTAAGGGGAAAGGGGTTAAAAAAATTTGGGGTGGTCGTCTGCTTTTCAGTTGCTTTTGGGGGGGAAATTGAAGAAAAGGTTGGCTTCCCAAATCCGATTTTTATGTTGCCGGGGTTTGCGGAAGCCCTTTTTGGGTTTGGTTGGATTGCCAAGTTCCTTTTGGGATCGGTGGTGCTTTGTTTCAGGGCATGTTTAGGGGTTTTTCATCCCGTCGCTTTCGTGAAATCGAAAAAATTTTGACCAGAGGGGAAAATCGGGTACCGTTTCTATCGAGAGAGAGGGGGCCTGGTATTGTTATGGGTTTATTTCGAAGCTAGGTATTATCTCCGGGGGGAAGGGGGCCCTTTGTTTCCAAAACGATCAGCCCTTTGGAATTTCCTTCAGTTTTTTGTTTTCAAAAAAGCAATGGATTTTGAGGTTGGTCCTGTCATTGGGAGTAAAAGTTTACTGTTTCTCCATCTTGGTCTGCAAAAAGGGGTTTTCGATTTTCTTCCCCGCCGTTAAGAAAAATGAAATTTTGATGTTTTTGGGTGGTTTTTTTTTTTGATCATGTTGGGGAATTTTAAATGTTTGTATGTATTTGTATACTCTTTTGCATGATGATTTTTGTTTGGGTTCGGATCACGTCAAAGTTTCTTGGTTAAATTCAAATGTCAAATTTTGCTATTTTGGGTTTTTATTGATTTGATGCATGGATGAGAATTTGAAGGTGATTTTTGTTTTATCATGTTTTCCCATGATAAATTTCGAGGTAGGGGAAATTTAAAAAGACAATTTTTTTCTTTGAGATATTGTTTAGTTTTGGAGTGTCCCTCTGGGTTTCCTTTTGGTTTAAAAAATCGTTTTGTGCGCTCTTTTTTGTTTGGGGGGGGGGGGGGGGGGGGGGGGGGGTGTAAAAAAAAGGGAAAAAAGTTTTTTAATTTTTTTTTGGTTTTCATTTAATTGTGTTTTTGTATAGGAAAAAGAGGTGCATTTTTTTAAATTTCAGTGTATAAGTGCACCCAAACTGGGATTTTTAAATTTGATATGCCCTTTTAAAAACATGGGTCTAGCCCGTGGGACGGTTTTTTGAGGGGAGATGCATGGTTTCTCGTGCAGTTTTTTAAACGGGTTTTGGGTTTAAGTTTTTATGTGTTTGGCCCGGGCGTTTTTGGGGCTGTTGCTGTGAAAAGACCCCAGGGGGAGAGAGCGTGCGCTGTTGCTGTGAAGCCCTGAGAGCGTGAAAACGCTTTTGTAAGTCCTGGGAGTAGGAGGCCCCGGGCTTTGTTTTTTTAGAGGTGGCATGCTCGTACGGGAAATGAAAAAGCTGGGGACCTCCCTGCCGTAGAGTTTGAGGCTGCACCGGTTGTGAAAACGTAAGATGGCATGCTCCCCTACGGGAGGAAAAAGTGGAGGGGCTCCCTGCCGTAAAGGGGTTTGAGGCCTTTAAACCCGGGCGTGAAGAATTTCAGAGGGAAGGTCCCGGGTAGTTTGTTAGTGTGGGGCCCCGACCCCCGGTTGGGGTTTGTTGAGTCGTCCCCCGGGGGAATACAAAGGGGGGGAGGCGACGAGGAAAAAATTGGGGAAATTTTTTCAGTGGGTTTTTTGCTGAGTGTTAAAAACCCTTTTTAAAAATATCCCCAAATTTTTTTCTGTTCTAAAAACCCGGAATTCCCAGGAGAAAAAAATTTTTTTAGTTAAATTTTAAAAAGAAGGGGTGGTATTTTTTTTTAAAAGTCTAAGTGGTTTTTTCCCTGGGGGAAGAAAAGGTTGGAGAAAAATTTTTGTGATGTGAGTTTTTTATTTTTGTCTTTGTCTGTGCTTTACACCAAAAAACAACCCCACACGAAAAATACACACACAACCACACCCCCAAAACCACCAAAAACACACAAAACCCAACACACAAAACCCCAAAACCCCCGCATGACGCCCTTCCCCACCCCCGCACCCCATGCACTCTTCTGTCTCTCGGCCCTTTTGTCCTTCTGTCTTGGGCTGTTTTTCTTTTTGTCTGTTGTCTGTCCCGTCTCTTCTCTCTTTCTTTCTCTCTCTCTCTCTTCTTCTCTCTCTCTCCCCTCTCTCTCTCTCAAATTTTCCAGTGATTAAACCTGTGCCCTTAATGTGTTTTTCAAAATTTTTCGAGGTGATTTTTTATTTCTGCTTCTTGTCTTTCTTTTTCCTTTATCTCTGCCTTTCTTTCGGCCCGTCGGGGGTCGGTGGTGGTTCCAAAAGGGCGGTGGTCTCTCTCTCTTCTCTTCCCCTCTTTTCTCTCTTCTCCCCTCTTCTCTCTCTCCCTTTTTTCTCTCTACCCCCCCATTGTGATCTTTTTTTCTCGTTGTTGTTGGTGTTGTTGTTGGTGGTGGTGGTGGTGTGGTGGTGGTGGTGGTGGGGGTGGTGGTGGTGGTGGTTGATATTCACTGGTTTCTTTTTCTTTTATCTTCTTTTTTGTCAAAGGTTCCCATGCAAGGAATTGTTGCATTTTTTCTGATTTGCTTTTTACTTATATCGATTCCTCCCCCCCCCCCCCCCCCCCAGAGGGCTGGATGTAAAAAAAGTAAGCTTATTCATGCTTAATCCACTCCCCTCTCTTAAAATAAAATTCGTTCGTTCGTTCGTTCGTTCTCTCTCTCTCTCTCTCTCTCCTCTCTCTCTCTCTCTCTCTCTCTCTCTCTCTCTCTCTCTCTCTGTTTCAAATAGCGCAACCTTTCGTTGTTTTAAGCACTACCCCCCCCCCTTTTTTTATAAACTAGCAATACCAAGTGCTAATCATTTTTGTCAAACACAAATGGAGCGTTAGAGCCAGATCAGAAGCAAAGTTCTAATTGAATTCAGTAGATTTTGCGGCCAATTTGAGGAGATGGGTGGTTGTTCGCTCTTCGTTTTCATTGTCATGAATGTTGTCTATCTTTCCTGAAGAAGACCAAAGAGGTCGAAACGCGTTCGTATTTGTTTTGCAATTTGTTTGTCCCTTTTGTCTGGTGGAACAATAATGATTTTTCTTTGAGATTTGTTTTAAGTCCGTTCATGGAGACAAATGAAATAATAAGTCAAACATCCAGGGATTTTTCACAAAGTGCCGCATTAAAATTTGGGACTGAACCCCCAAAAAGAAATCTGAAGACGTCAACATGATCAAACAAAGAAAATGACATTCACTCCGATCAATGAAACAAGTCATATACTGCTGACATTGTTAAAGTGCGGTAATGAGACGTCAACCTTACTGACAAGGATCGTAACCCTCACCCCCATTGGTGAAGCAAATCAATGTCTAAAAAGAAATAGGAAGTGTGGTGGGTAGATGCAACATGACTGAACACATTCTGAAAGGTATTTGAAATAAATCCGCCAGATTACATGAACACACGGTTCAGAAGAAAAAACACGACGCGTTTTCGACCTCTTATGTCTTCTTCACGCAAGATAATTAACACTCGGGACAACGAAAAACGTGGACCAAGTTTTCCGCCTGCAGCTGCCTTACTTTGCAACGAACATGACTAAAGTAACGCTCGGCTCATTGATGAAACTACTCAACGACTAAAAGACATTGGAAAAGTGGTGGGTAGTGTTGAGAGTAATGAACACAAGGAAAGTAGCCTGTCATGCTATGGTCGAAACGGGTCAAAAACTCAAATACCTCTGAAGTGTGGGGACTAGACGTTGACGTCACTTAACAAGGAAAGAAACATTCGCCCCATCGGCGAAATAAATTAAGGACTATACAAACTAAGGCGTGTTGTGGCAGACGTCAACATCACCACACATGCAACAAATTGTTCACCCCATTGCAGGCCAATAACTAAAGAAATCTGCAGTGTGTCCGGCAGATGTCCTGAGAAACCAGTAAAGACTGGACGTTGGTTAAAAGAGTCAGTGACCTAAAGAGCACTCAGGGGAACGCAGATCTCTGCCTAGGTCGTGAGAGGCTTGGACTCACCCCGTGCTTCTGCTCATGAGTAAACTGAAAAGCCTTCCACGAGGGGTTATAGTCGGTAAGACAGAATGAGTTACTTCCCGTATGTACCTCTATCTATCTATCTATCTATCTATTATCTATCTATCTATCTATCTGTCTCGTCTGTCTGTCTGTCTGTCTATCTGTCTGTCGTCTTCTATCTATCTATCCATCTATCCATCTATCTATCTATCATTATCTATCTATCTATCTATCTATCTATCTGTCTGTCTCTATATCTATCTATCTATCTGTCTATCTATCTGTCTATCTATATGTCTATCTGTCTGTCTATCTGTCTATATCTTATCTATCTATTATCTATCTATCTATCTATTATCTATTATCTGTACGTCTGTCTGTATATCTATCAATATGTAATACGTATTTATAAAATTATACAGAACTCAAAACGTCAGCATTTGTATCATTATAAAGTTGTCAGCTTTCATGAAAGCATGTTTCTTCACAGATAGAAATTACCATCTATTTGAGAAAAAAAAAAGTGAACCAACCTCAGATCCGCTCAAACCTCAGATCCGCTCAAACCTCAGATCCGCTCAAACTCAGATCCGCCCGTATCACACTGAGCCACATTGCGAATCAGCACCAACATTGAACAGGTCTGCCCACATTCCCTTCTGACTACAATGGGTGGAAACAGTTTCAGTACATTTTGTGTGACCCTGCTGGCAGACAGCGACACAGACAAGCGGACACGGAAAGAACACACAACAGCCTTGGCCCCAGCCAAGACAGCAACCAGGGAGGAAACAAGCTGAAGTTTGTTCATTAAAATGTTGACAAAAACTGTGTTTTGAAACGGATCAGTATTAGCAAAATACTTGTGGTATATGATGCTGTTTGTATTGTAACTGTTATCAGTGTCTGTCTATATCCTTCATATGACCGATGTCTGTTATAACAACGAACATTCCATTAGAAGATACTACAGTTAAAAAAAAAAAAGAAAAAGTTAAAAGGCATGTAGGTGAGTAAGTAATATAATAATAATAATAGTGATTATTTATACGCACACACCTTCTTGTCAAGAAGCTCGTGGCGTTTACAATGGCATTTCGTGCATATATACTCATACGTAGCAAACTCACAAACTCACAATCCACACACTCACAATACAAAATAGTAAAAAATAAGGGATAAGAAATATACAAGGATAACTAACTGTAGATGGTTAAGGTGTCTGAAAACTCAATAATGTATAAACACTCATCAAAATCAGTCATTATGTACATGTGCAAAGCAAGCAGCTGCACTCACTAGTGAGCGGGAAAGGCGGATCGAAAGAGGTGGGTCTTAGGGAGCTTTTGAACTGTGTCAGGGAATTAGAATTTCGTACATGGAGAGGCATGCTGTTCCATGTTATAGGGCCGATGTAGAGAAGGCACGCTGTCCTTGAGTTTTCTTGTTGCGTCGGGGAACCTTGAACGTTTTTGTGTCAGTAGATGAACGGAGAGATCTAGAGGGGGGGTTAGTACTGTGAGAATTTCTTGAGTGCGTGCGGTGCGGTTTGGTTGATGACGTTGAAACACATAATGCTAAGTTTATAATCTATTCTCTGGGCGATGGGGAGCCAATGCAAGGCTCGAGGAGTGGAGTGGTGTGAGTTCTCTTGGGACATCTAAAAACTAACCTAGCAGCACTATTTTGAACTTTTTGAAGCTTGTTTAGCAGAGTGTCAGGGATGCCGGCAACAAGGATTTCCATAGTCAAGACGAGACAGAACAAGTGAAGTAACAAGAGTCTGAGTGGCCTGTTGTGAAAGATAGTGGCGAATAGGCTAATTTTCTTAACTCGTGATACGCTACCTGACAAACTTTGTTTACATGAGGTTTCATGGACAGATCTTCATCAAACATGACTCCTAGGTTCCTTACAGATGTGGAGAATGCTATTTCGCTGTGACCAATAGTGATTTTGAGGGCCTGGTCCGATTCACCCCTACGCCAACCAGGAGAGCTTCTGTCTTTGAATCATTAAGTTGGAGCTTGTTCTGGGTCATCACCGTTTCACGTCAGAGATGCAGTTTTCACTGGTAGAAAGAGTCTATGGATTTGATTGGGATAAGAAGAGTTGTAGAGCTGAGTATCATCAGCAAATTCACTGTGAGAGACTGAATGACTATCAATTATGTTGGGAAGTGGTTGTGTGTACAGTAGAAACAGCAGAGGGCCTAGAACTGAGCCCTGTGGAACTCAAAACTTGAGAGGTGTAGGTTTAGAAAACAAAAGCCTGGATCGAAACGGTCTGCCTACGTCCAGAGAGGTATGATTGCAGGAAAGAAAAGCGCTACTTTATCAATGCCAAAAACGTTGTCTGAGACGGGTTGAGAAGAATTCCATGATCTATGGTGTCAAACGCGGCACTCAGATCTAACAGCGTGAGAGGGAAACTTTGGAATCGTCCGAAGCAACAAGAGGTCATTTAGAACGCGGAGGAGAGCGGTTTCAGTGGAATGATGAGCACGGTACGCAGACTGAAAACGCGCCAAAAGGTCATACCTAGACACGTGCTCCAGCATCTGCTGCAAAACTAACTTCTCTAACAATTTCGAAGAAATGAAGGTTGGAGACTGGTCTATAATTCCTGAGCTTGTTTGGGTCCAGATCCTGCTTCTTCAAAAGCGGCTTACTATAGCTTGCTTAAAAACACTAGGGAAGGTGCCAGACTGGAAGCAATCATTGATCATCTGTGTCAGGACAGGGAGAATGTCTCAATGCACTCAAGTAAGAGAGGTGTAGGAACAGGGTCAAGGTCACAGGAGGTAGGGGTCATACTGCGGATGGTCTTAAGGACCGTGCTAGCCTCAACGGGCTGAACTGAAGGAGGGGGGGGGTACCACTGAAGGACATGGATCGTCATTAACAGGAACACCTGCACTGGTGACTATGTCAATGTTGCCTCGAATGGCGGACACCTTGGACACAAAGAATCGCGAGAACCTCTGAGGTAATAACGAGACTGGAGAAGAAGGGAGAGCAGTAACAACGGGTCTTATTCATTAGCGTGTTTGTGATTGAAAACAACTGCTACAAGTGGTAGAAGCATTTATCTTTGCATTGAAATACACAGTCTTTGCTTGTCGACAAGACGATTTATCTTGTGTTTTAACGAACAGAAAATTTGTTTGTGAATGACCAAACCAGAGCGTAGCCACTGCCGCTCAGCTTGTCGCTTGTCATGCTTTAAAGCACGGAGTTCAGAAGCGACAGCGTTATACCACGGAGTGGAGTGACGCTGAGGGACCTTGCGCTGCGCTGCTGGGGCATGATCGTCAAGGATGGAACGGAGCTCATCACACAACTGATCAGCGGATGGCGTGGGCGGACGCAGCAGCCAGAGCAGCTACATCATGCCTGAACACAGTCAAATCAATCGCACGGAGATTTCTAACCTTTCGATACTCTGGTTTGCCGCATCGGGCCGCGCACATCCAAGTCACACAGAACAGCAAAATGGTCAGAAGTCAGTTTTGAGAGACATAACATGAACGAAAACACATTGTCATCAGGACGAAAACAGCAACCAGTCAATGATGTGACCAGACCTGTGGGTGGGCTCTGAAACAGCTTGCTTCAGACCAAAAGTGGACAAGATGTCCACCATGCGCACAATACTGTAACTATCAGGCTTATCATAATGAAAATTAAAGTCACCAACAATGACAACAATTCCCTGAAGAGTGGCTAACATATCACTAAATTCAGCATAGAACATAGTATCAGTCAACTTGTTTGCTTTGTGGGGGGTGGCCTATACACACAGAAGAAATGCACACAAACTGGAGTGTTCAAAGTCAGCTGGATAACCTCAAAACTGTTATGGGCAAAAGAGAAAGATGTACTGATCACGACGGGAAAGTGTTTCTCTTACCAGTACGGCCACACACCCCGTCTCTCGTAGCTCGAGGAAGAGACTTGAGACAGTAACCCGCAGGAGTAAGGTCCGCATGCTTGGATTCATCGCATGAGTCTTCAGCCATGTCTCGGTCAGAAACATAATATCCACATTCCCATCACGGATTAAAATCCACAATGTCAATGCGCTTGGACTTCTTCCCAACCGATTGTGCGTTAAAGACACACACGGACAGCCGATCACGTGACGATGATTGATGTCAATAAGGTTGGTAGGCTGCCGCCCACGAGGAGTGTCGTCACAAGGCCCGACACCCGGAAGAAATGGGGACAACCGGCGTTTCACTGCTGACTGTAGAGTTGAGGGAGACGTCGGCGAAAGGAGAGGCGCAGCAACTCAGCATCCAAGGCGCTGGACACTGGGCTGAGGGGCACCGGCGCCAACACTGGCGAGGAAGGTGATGATGCACTGCCAGAGTCGATGACGTCAGGAGATGTAGTACCGTTGACATCCCTAGACCTTGATAGCTCAATGGAAAGTAGCGACCCTCTCATCAGAGATAGCAGCCAGCAGTCAGCACGTACAGTATCCGGGGTCCTGACAGGGATGTCAGACCAAGCACAAGCACTGGAATCATTCTCTGCTTTCTCCTCCCCCCCTGCCTTGGATCTCCTGGCTTTCACTCGCTGCTTGATGCCAAGTTCAAACAAGGTGGCCATCAAGTGTAGGATCCTGTGGAGTTGCTTTCCCACGCAGTGAAAAGCAACTTGTCTTTGCTGTATTGAGGTGCAAATGCACTTTGAAGGCTAGGCACAGTGAGAAGGTCAACTGAGTCCGATAAATATTTTGTTTCAAACCCTATTTTAAGAATAATCCTAGCGGGAATGTTTGGGGCAAGCGGACACCCCCCCCAAAAAAATAAAATAAATAAATAAATAAAAATAAAATAAAAATAAAAATAAAAATAAATAAAATAAAGAATATATACTTTAAATATTCGGTACTTTACTTCATAAAAAGGCACATCATTGCATGTATCCACATCTTTTTCCCATTGCCTCCTTTGTTACTTGTAAGTTATATCCCTTTTTTTTCTTAGTAACTATCTGCTTGTCCCCCTCATTCATGCTAGTGTTGGGCATGTGTCCGCAATACATCGGAACAGGACAGTAAATGATTATCTGGCACCGCTAGTCTCTCTGCCCATCAATGCTTTTCATTCGTTCTGATTTATACGTTGTTAGTGAAATACTTTATCCGAGAGTAGTCTTTTTGTTTCAGCACTTTACTTTGATATTGACCTTTAATTTTTGACATTTTAACGTGTCAGAGAATGTAATATGCGGGTTCACGACCGCCCCTGTGATTCTGCCCGAAAACCCCATTTTCACATACAAATCACGTCCTTACATTCAGTTTTGGCCAAAATTAACACTGTTTTCCAAAAAATTAACATGTCAAAACCTCTAAATATTGACGAAATCAGTACATTGAAACGGGGGTTTCCGTGCAGAATAACATGGGTGATCGTGAACAAACATATTTACATTCTCTCCAGGGATATAAAAATTAAGAACGCCGCGGGATGAGCCCTCCCCACTATTCTAATATTATCTTCTACTTCTAGCTCTTATTATAAATCAGAAAAAAAAATGGCTTTCCATCTTGGTTAGTTATTTTTACATCAATGAATTTAAAGAACCTCAATTAATTCTTTAAATTCACTGTTTCCCCAAACCTGTTTAACTGATAATCGCAAAACCTGCCCTTTAAATTTACGGAAGTGCTCGTAGAATTGTAGACGGATAGCCCTTTAAAAAAATTAGTATTGTTTTTAACTGTTGTAAATGGACATTCAAAATTGGGTTTACGAGAAAATCAGAAGGTTTATTACTTCAAATTGATAAACACCTTCTCTTGTACTATCTTAAGCTCTGTCACTATTGTGGAAGCCCAAGATTTTAGCCCAAACCTTTAGGGGAAAGTGTACTCTCTTCTTTCTTCTTGTGGAAATTCATAGTAATTTTGAGGTTTGCCTCGTTAATTGTCAGAATATACTAAATTCGCTAAGTACTTTATTTAAAGAACAAAAATTGTAAAAACTTCTGGTATTTTTACATGATTACTTGGCCGCCCTCCTCGTTATAAAATTAATCCAAATTTTTTTGAGTCCTTCAGATATGTTAAACATTTTACTTTAAAACCAATTTCTTTAAGGGCAACCTACAACTCCCACGCCAATTAACATTGGGTTGTTAAGACACACGCTCGTTTGTTGGTTTATGATGTAATTTTTTTATTTAAAATATTTTTAAAAGTAT
>CM031611.1:24768857-24778867 GCA_018398815.1 Conus ventricosus | reverse complement strand
AAAGATATAAATAAAAAAAAATATGGATGAAGATTTTGACGCGATTGATCCTATTGAAGAAGAAGAAAGAGATGTGCCAGGCCCTTCATTTGACGAAGATGAAGCAGAATCAGTTCCTTCATTGCGCGAAGAACTTGAAAGAGCAGCAGAAGGTTCTTCAAATCCTTCATTAGAAGAAGTAGAAACACCCCCTTCAGTTAGCGCGTCTCGTGCTGAACTATTAACAAATAGAATTAACTCATTCTACATAAGCTTAGGACTAGAGCCGCCAGAAGGCCATAGTCCTTTTGATTTTAAGATCGATAAAAGCAACCATCTGTATATAAGAACTAGCAGGGGAAATTTTGTAAGAGTTACTACAAAGCCAGACCAAACTAAGTTTTTAAAACTAAACTCAATTAGGCAGAGATTCCTGTTGCCGACCAAAGGCGATTAAACATTTTAAATTTAAGGCCTGAGGCTGTTAGTCTTTTACAGAACTTGGGGCAAGAGTTGCCAACACGATCTGAAATAGAAATGACCTCTTTTCAAGATTTAGGTTCAAGAGCATGATGAAGCAATAGCAGAAATTGAAACGAGTTTTAATGAGGAGACACAGTTAAAAACAATTAACGATTCTCCATTGCCTATGCGTGAAATCCTGGGGCTTAAGAGGCTCTGCGAACAATAAGGGGTGAACTAACAAACAATTTTAGCAAAACTTGGCGAGCTAGATAGAGGGATAGAAGAAGAAAAAAAATAGCTGGCTGATGCAGATGTATAACAATTTAGGGCGAGAAGAAAAGGCTAAAATACAGCAGAAAATACAGGATTTAATGATTAGAAAGGGCGGCTAGGTTAGAAGTGCTGTCTACTAACAGAGCGCAGCTAGCATCACAAACAAGCAGAATAAGAGAAACTATAAACAGAATACTTTATGAAAACACTACGCTGGCTGAAAGAATAGGGCTCTGTTCAGAGAACAGGGGATTACAATAGTTAGTATATTAACGGCTGTTGGGTTTGCTATCTCTACACTCGTTTATGCTTTAACAGGTAGCGCGCCAACAGGGCCAGTAACGCCTCCAACACCTCAGCCTGGTAAAAAGTTGGATTAGAAAACAATTGCATCATCTAGCAAACCTATTAAAGAAGTTAGCCGCTAAAGCGCTTGATGCTCTGCCTGGCATAATAGCAGCGTTGTTAGTTGGGTTTTGTCTACTATAGGTAAAGTTGCTGGTTATATGGCTGACCATCTGTGGACGTTAGGAGTGCTAGCTGCTGGATTAATTTTTAGTGAAATAAAGTACGGCTAATCCAGTGAAAGTTAAAAACACAACAAGGGCTGTCTTTTTCGCTAGTATGACTGTCAGCGCGAGGTAGATCAACAGGTGGCGTGCTTTCTGGGCTTGCTTTTCTGGCTGTGGGGCGCTTATAACCGTGGTGGATCGCTTTCTGGGGTGTTTTATAACTGGATCGCTTTCTTCAGGGTAGGGCACTTTCTTTAAAATGGATGGAGCGGGCCTTGTGTTTAAGTATTTATTGTGCCCTAAGTCTTGGTCGTCTCCAGCTATGAGGATTTCATTGTTATAATTCTGTATTATGCCAATCTGTAGTCTAAGGTCAGAGGGCAGCATGTATAATCCACAACCCACAACAAAGTCAACCTTTGACCTAGCATGTGCAAGAACATCTTGATACCTTTGTATGCTGGAAGGCAAATCAACAGCAGAGTTAATAGCATCTTCTAAATTAGCTAGAAATTGTTTTCTAGCATCAAAGCCTGTAGATTGATCTACTATGCTAGACTTGGTCTGTGCTTGTGCTCCTATAGACACCAAACGTATGTCCGTATGGAGTCATTTAAGTCTTTGCACTCCTGGCATTGTTAGACCTTTACTTTTATACTAAGATAAATGTTGTCCAAGCATTAGGGTGTTTTTGTTCTATGGACCCCAATCGAACTTGTGCGTTTTGGTTGAAAAGAGGTGTGGCCGGGCCAGTAGTCATAAGTATATCTCTGCGTTCACCCCACAAATACAATGTGCCTAACCCATGATTGCGGTCTAACTTTTGTTTAAAATCAGTTGAGGGTTTAATGTTAAATTCGTTGCAGATTCTTTCATATGCATTATTGTCCATTGGGCTGTTAAATGGATAAAACGCGTTGTCGTTAGGGAGGGGCACTTTTAGTTCAGTTAGTATTCGTCCTGTACTGGTTAATAACATGAAAGTTATATACTGCCCTTACTAAAAGATTAGGATGGTTTAAATGGTTTGCATATGAAACACCGCAGCCAGTAGTTGCGCAGTAAATGGCAAAATTTAACTGATTCTGGAAAAAAGCCTTTAGGGTGGGATGACCATGCTGATGGAAACTCTATCATTCTTTATTGGCGGAATTTAAATATTTATTTTAGTGGGTTTACAAGTCAAACCCCGAAGCCTTTATGATCCATCTACTGAAAAGGGTTATAAACTGAAGTCAAAAGATTTGGGGGTTATAAAACGCCCCCTACTTTGTAAGTAACATGTTCAATATATTGAAAAGCTACCATTTTTTAAATTAGTTTTTTTAAATAGTTTTTAAAATAGTTATAAAAAAGATGTACATCTATATAACCAAACAAAACAGCGTGTGTTCTTAACATACCCAATTGTTAATTGGCGGGGGAGTTGTAGGGTTGCCCTTAAAGAAATTGGTTTTAAGTAAAATGGTTTAACATATCTGAAGGGACAACAAAATAATTTGGATTAATATTAGTAACGAGGAGGGCGGCCAAGTAACTCATGTAAAATAACCAGAAGGTTATTCCCAATTTTTGTTCTTTAAATAAAGTACTTAGCGAATTTAGTAAAATTGCCCGACAATTAACGAGGCAAACCTCAAAAATTTCTATGAATTTCCCACAAGAAGAAAGAAGAGAGTACACTTTCCCTAAAGGCTTGCTAAAATCTTGGGCTTCCACAATAGTGACAGAGCTTATAGATTTAGTACAAGAGAAGGTGTTTATCAATTTGAAGGTAATAAACCTTCTGATTTTCTCGTAACCCAATTTTGAATGTCCATTTACAACAGTTAAAAACAGATACTAATTTGTTTAACGGGGTATCCGTCTACAATTCTACGAGCACTTCCGTCAATTTAAGCAGGGTTTTGCGATTATCAGTTATACGGTTTGGCGGAAACAGTGAATTTAAAGAATTAATTGAGGGTTCGTTAAATTCATTGGATGTAAAAATTTAAATAACCAAGATGGAAAAACCAGTTGTTTGTTCTGATTTATTAATAGAGCTAGAAGTAGAAGATAATATTAGAATAGTAAGGGATGCTCAAATCCCGCGGGCGTTCTTAATTTTTATATCCCTGGAGAGAATGTAATTATGTTTGTTCACGATCACCCATGTTATTCTGCACGGAAACCCCCGTTTTAATGTACTGATTTCGTCAATATTTAGAGGTTTTGACATGTTAATTTTTTTGGAAAACAGGTTGTTAATTTTGGCCAAAACTGATATGTAATGGGCGTGATTTGTATGTGAAAATGGGGG
The DNA here is from genome assembly GCA_018398815.1 of Conus ventricosus. Taxonomy (NCBI): domain Eukaryota; kingdom Metazoa; phylum Mollusca; class Gastropoda; order Neogastropoda; family Conidae; genus Conus; species Conus ventricosus. Next base: position 24,775,336 of record CM031611.1, on the reverse strand, counting down.
TTTTCGGGCAGAATCACATGGGGGGGTCGTGAACCCGCATATTTACATTCTCTGACACGTTAAAATGTCAAAAATTAAAGGTCAATATCAAAGTAAAGTGCTGAAAACTACAAGACTACTCTCGGATAAAGTAATTTCACTAACAACGTATAAATCAGAACGAATGAAAAGCATTGATGGACAGAGAGACTAGCGGTTGCCAGATAATCATTTACTGTCCCGTTCCGATGTATTGCGGACACATGCCCAACACTAGCATGAAGTGAGGTGGACAAGCAGATAGTTTACTAAGAAAAAAAAAGGTATATAACTTACAAGTAACAAAGGAGGCAATGGAAAACGATGTGGATACATGCATGAGTGTGCCTTTTCATGAAGTAAAGTACCGAATATTTAAAGTATATATTCTTTATTTTATTTATTTTTATTTTTTATTTTTATTTTATTTTTATTTATTTATTTATTTATTTTTTTGGGGGGGGTGTCCGCTTGCCCCAAACATCCCGCTAGGATTATTCTTAAAATAGGGTTTGAAACAAAATATTTATCGACTCATTGACCTCTCACTGTGCCTAGCCTTCAAAGTGCATTTGCACCTCAATACAGCAAAGACAAGTTGCTTTCACTGCGTGGGAAAGCAACTCCACAGGATCCTACACTTGATGCCACCTTGTTTGAACTTGGCATCAAGCAGCGAGTGAAAGCCGGGAGATCCAAGGCAGGGGGGAGGAGAAAGCAGAGAATGATTCCAGTGCTTGTGCTTGGTTCTGACATCCCTGTCAGGACCCCGGATACTGACGTGCTGACTGCTGGCTGCTATCTTCTGATGAGAGGTCGCTACTTCCATTGAGCTATCAAGGGTCTAGGGATGTCAACGGTACTACATCTCCTGACGTCATCGACTCTGGCAGTGCATCATCACCTTCCTCGCCAGTGTTGGCGCCGGTGCCCCTCACCCAGTGTCCACGCCTTGGATGCTGAGTCTGCGCCTCTTCCTTTCGCCGACGTCTCCCTCAACTCTACAGTCAGCAGTGAAACGCCGGGTTGTCCCCATTTCTTCCGGGGTGTCGGGCCTTGTGACGGACACTCCTCGTGGGCGGCAGCCTACCAACCTTATTGACATCAAGTCATCGTCACGTGATCGGCTGTCCGTGTGTCTTTAACGCACAATCGGTTGGGAAGAAGTCCAAGCGCATTGACATTGTGGAGTTTATCCGTGATGGGAATGTGGATATTATGTTTCTGACCGAGACATGGCTGAAGACTCATGGCGATGAATCCAAGCATGCGGACCTTACTCCTGCGGTTACTGTCTCAAGTCTCTTCCTCGAGCTACGAGAGCGGGTGTGTTGGCCGTACTGGTAAGAGAACACTTTCCCGTCGTGATCAGTACATCTTTCTCTTTTGCCCATAACAGTTTTGAGGTTATCCAGCTGACTTTGAACACTCCAGTTTGTGTGCATTTCTTCTGTGTGTATAGGCCACCCCCCAGCAAAGCAAACAAGTTGACTGATACTAGTTCTATGCTGAATTTAGTGATATGTTAGCCACTCTTCAAGGATTGTTGTCATTGTTGGTGACTTTAATTTTCATTATGATAAGCCTGATAGTTACAGTATTGTGCGCAGGGTGGACATCTTGTCCACTTTTGGTCTGAAGCAAGCTGTTTCAGAGCCCACCCACAGGTCTGGTCACATCATTGACTGGGTGCTGTTCGTCCTGATGACAATGTGTTTCGTTCATGTTATGTCTCTCAAAACTTGACTTCTGACCATTTTGCTGTTCTGTGTGACTTGGATGTGCGGCGGCCGATGCGGCAACCAGAGTATCGAAAGGTTAGAAATCTCCGTGCGATTGATTTGACTGTGTTCAGGCATGATGTAGCTGCTCTGGCTGCTGCGTCGCCCACGCCATCCGCTGATCATTGTGTGATGAGCTCCGTTCCATCCTTGACGATCATGCCCCAGCAGCGCAGCGCAAGGTCCCTCAGCGTCACTCCACTCCGTGGTATAACGCTGTCGCTTCTGAACTCCGTGCTTTAAAGCATGACAAGCGACAAGCTGAGCGGCAGTGGCTACGCTCTGGTTTGGTCATTCACAAACAAATTTTCTGTTCGTTAAAACACAAGATAAATCGTCTTGTCGACAAGGCAAAGACTGTGTATTTCAATGCAAAGATAAATGCTTCTACCACTTGTAGGCAGTTGTTTTCAATCACAAACACCTAATGAATAAGACCCGTTGTACTGCTCTCCCTTCTTCTCCAGTCTCGTTATTACCTCAGAGGTTCTGCGACTTCTTGTGTCCAAGGTGTCCGCCATTCGAGGCAACATTGACATGTCAGCCAGTGCAGGTGTTCCTGTTAATGACGATCCAGTGTCCTTCAGTGGTACCCCCCTCCTTCAGTTCAGCCCGGTTGAGGCTAGCACGGTCCTTAAGACCATCCGCAGTATGACCCCTACCTCCTGTGACCTTGACCCTGTTCCTACACCTCTCTTACTTGAGTGCATTGATGACATTCTCCCTGTCCTGACACAGATGATCAATGATTGCTTCCAGTCTGGCACCTTCCCTAGTGTTTTTAAGCAAGCTATAGTTAAGCCGCTTTTGAAGAAGCAGGATCTGGACCCAAACAAGCTCAGGAATTATAGACCAGTCTCCAACCTTTCATTTCTTTCGAAATTGTTAGAGAAGTTAGTTTTGCAGCAGATGCTGGAGCACGTGTCTAGGTATACCTTTTGGCGCGTTTTCAGTCTGCGTACCGTGCTCATCATTCCCCTGAAACCGCTCTCCTCCGCGTTCTAAATGACCTTCTTGTTGCTTCGGACGATTCCAAAGTTTCCCTTCTCACGCTGTTAGATCTGAGTGCCGCGTTTGACACCATAGATCATGGAATTCTTCTCACCCGTCTCAGACACGTTTTTGGCATTGATAAAGTAGCGCTTTCTTTCCTGCAATCATACCTCTCTGGACGTAGGCAGACCGTTTCGATCCAGGCTTTTTTCTAAACCTACACCTCTCAAGTTTGGAGTTCCACAGGGCTCAGTTCTAGGGCCCCCTGCTGTTTCTACTGTACACACAACCACTTCCCAACATAATTGATAGTCATTCAGTCTCTCACAGTGAATTTGCTGATGATACTCAGCTCTACAACTCTTCTTATCCCAATCAAATCCATAGACTTCTTTCTACCAGTGAAAACTGCATCTCTGACGTGAAACGGTGGATGACCCAGAACAAGCTCCAACTTAATGATTCAAAGACAGAAGCTCTCCTGGTTGGCGGTAGGGTGAATCGGACCAGGCCCTCAAAATCACTATTGGTCACAGCGAAATAGCATTCTCCACATCTGTAAGGAACCTAGGAGTCATGTTGATGAAGATCTGTCCATGAAACCTCATGTAAACAAAGTTTGTCAGGTAGCGTATCACGAGTTAAGGAAAATTAGCACTATTCGCCACTATCTTTCACAACAGGCCACCAGACTCTTGTTACTTCACTTGTTCTGTCTCGTCTTGACTATGGAAATTCTCTTGTTGCCGGCATCCCTGACACTCTGCTAAACAAGCTTCAAAAAGTTCAAAATAGTGCTGCTAGGTTATTTTTAGATGTCCCAAGAGAACTCACACCACTCCACTCCTTCGAGCCTTGCATTGGCTCCCCATCGCCCAGAGAATAGATTATAAACTTAGCATTATGTTTTCAACGTCATCAACCAAACCGCACCGCACGCACTCAAAGAAATTCTCACAGTCTACCCCCCCTCTAGATCTCTCCGTTCATCTACTGACACAAAAACGTTCAAGGTTCCCCGACGCAACAAGAAAACTCAAGGACAGCGTGCCTTCTCTTACATCGGCCCTATAACATGGAACAGCATGCCTCTCCATGTACGAAATTCTAATTCCCTGACACAGTTCAAAAGCTCCCTTAAGACCCACCTCTTTCGATCCGCCTTTCCCGCTCACTAGTGAGATGCAGCTGCTTGCTTTGCACATGTACATAATGACTGATTTTGATGAGTGTTATACATTATTGAGTTTCAGACACCTTAACCATCTACAGTTAGTTATCCTTGTATATTTCTTATCCCTTATTTTATTACTATTTTGTATTGTGAGTGTGTGGATTGTGAGTTTTGTGAGTTTGCTACGTATGAGTATATATGCACGAAATGCCATTGTAAACGCCACGAGCTTCTTGACAAGAAGGTGTGTGCGTATAAATAATCACTATTATTATTATTATTATTACTCACCTACATGCCTTTTACTTTTTCTTTTTTTTTTTTTAACTGTAGTATCTTCTAATGGAATGTTCGTTGTTATAACAGACATCGTCATATGAAGGATATAGACAGACACTGATAACAGTTACAATACAAACAGCATCATATACCACAAGTATTTTGCTAATACTGATCCGTTTCAAAACACAAGTTTTTGTCAACATTTTAATGAACAAACTTCAGCTTGTTTCCTCCCTGGTTGCTGTCTTGGCTGGGCCAAGGCTGTTGTGTGTTCTTCCGTGTCCGCTTGTCTGTGTCGCTGTCTGCCAGCAGGGTCACACAAAATGTACTGAAACTGTTTCCACCCATTGTAGTCAGGAAGGGAATGTGGGCAGACCTGTTCAATGTTGGTGCTGATTCGCAATGTGGCTCAGTGTGATACGGCGGATCTGAGGGTTTGAGCGGATCTGAGGTTTGAGCGGATCTGAGGTTTGAGCGGATCTGAGGTTGGTTCACTTTTTTTTTCTCAAATGAGATGGTAATTTCTATCTGTGAAGAAACATGCTTTCATGAAAGCTGACAACTTTATAATGATACAAATGCTGACGTTTTGAGTTCTGTATAATTTTATAAATACGTATATACATATTGATAGATATACAGACAGACGTACAGATAGATAGATAGATAGATAGATAGATAGATAGATAGATAGATAGATAGACAGATAGACAGACAGATAGACAGATAGATAGACAGATAGATAGACAGATAGATAGATAGATATAGAGACAGACAGATAGATAGATAGATAGATAGATAGATAGATAGATAGATAGATAGATGGATAGATGGATAGATAGATAGATAGACAGACAGACAGATAGACAGACAGACAGACAGACAGACAGATAGATAGATAGATAGATAGATAGATAGATAGATAGATAGATAGAGGTACATACGGAAGTAACTCATTCTGTCTGTACCGACTATAACCCCTCGTGGAAGGCATTTTCAGTTTTACTCATGAGCTGAAGCACGGGGTGAGTCCAAGCCTCTCACGACCTAGGCAGAGATCTCGTTCCCCTGAGTGCTCTTTTAGTCACTGACTCTTTTAACCAACGTCCAGTCTTTACTGGTTTCTCAGGACATCTGCCGGACACACTGCAGATTTCTTTTAGTTATTGGCCTGCAATGGGGTGAACAATTTGTTGCATGTGTGGTGATGTTGACGTCTGCCACAACACGCCTTAGATTTGTATTAGTCCTTAATTTATTTCGCCGATGGGGCGAATGTTTCTTTCCTTGTTAAGTGACGTCAACGTCTAGTCCCCACACTTCAGAGGTATTTGAGTTTTTGACCCGTTTCGACCATAGCATGACAGGCTACTTTCCTTGTGTTCATTACTCTCAACACTACCCACCACTTTTCCAATGTCTTTTAGTCGTTGAGTAGTTTCATCAATGAGCCGAGCGTTACTTTTAGTCATGTTCGTTGCAAAGTAAGGCAGCTGCAGGCGGAAAACTTGGTCCACGTTTTCGTTGTCCCGAGTGTTAATTTATCTTGCGTGAAGAAGACATAAGAGGTCGAAACGCGTCGTGTTTTTTCTTCTGAACTCGTGTGTTCATGTAATCTGGCGGATTTATTTCAAATACCTTTCAGAATGTGTTCAGTCATGTTGACATCTACCCACCACACTTCCTATTTCTTTTTAGACATTGATTTGCTTCACCAATGGGGTGAGGGTTACGATCCTTGTCAGTAAGGTTGACGTCTCATTACCGCACTTTACAATGTCAGCAGTTATTGACTTGTTTCATTGATCGGAGTGAATGTCATTTTCTTGTTTGATCATGTTGACGTCTTCAATTTCTTTTGGGGGTTCAGTCCAAATTTTATGCGGCACTTTTGTGAGAAAATCCCTGGATGTTTGACTTATTATTTCATTTGTCTCCATAACGGACTTAAAACAAATCTCAAAGAAAAATCATTATTGTTCCACCAGACAAAAGGGACAAACAAATTGCAAAACAAAATACGACGCGTTTCGACCTCTTTGGTCTTCTTCAGGAAAGATAGACAACATTCATGACAATGAAAAACGAAGAGCGAACAACCACCCATCTCCTCAAATGGCCGCAAAATCTACTGAATCAATTAGAACTTTGCTTCTGATCTGGCTCTAACGCTCCATTTGTGTTTGACAAAAATGATTAGCACTTGTATTGCTTGATGCTAAAACAACGAA
>CM031611.1:24765915-24768757 GCA_018398815.1 Conus ventricosus | reverse complement strand
ATATTTAGTTAATCCTAGCATAAACTGAGTGAGTGTTTAGAACATTTTATAGACTGTTTGAAGGAACGCAGACACTATTTATTATAGATGACTGTTCGGCAGAAAGAGACATAGTTAAAAAGAGAAACACTTTGTCGAAACTAGCTTTCAGCGGAAGACATGCTGGGATAAGTGTGTGGATTTTATGCCAAAAATATAACTCGGTTTTAAAAGACTTTAGAGAACAGTTAAAGACTGTAGTGTTATTTCACATGAAAGACAGAGACTCATTTGAAGAATGTTTGCGCGAAAATGATGTTATTGAAAATGATCAGGAAAAACAAGGATTAAACAAAAACTAAAATCTGAAAAGTTTAGTAAATTAGTATTGAAAACGGATAACCCTGCACAGTATGTTTGTTTGTAGATAATCGTTATTTTTTGGTTATTGAAGTCTTACTTGTCAGAGAACTGTAATATGCCGCTTCTAGGTCACTTTCGCCCGAAAACTTGGTGGAGGAGCAAGTGGGGTAGAACAGACATTTATCTGTTCTCTAGAACACAGTTGCAGTAATCTAGCCTTGAAAAGATGTAGGATGAAACGAGAGTTTTTGTGGCGTCTTCAGTGAGATAGGGTCGAATAGCAGCAATTCGTTTAAGTTCCATGTAAGCTAACTGACAAGTTTTTGTGACATGCTGCTTCATTGAGAGGTCACTATCAAGGAGAACACCAAGGTCACGAACAGTGTTTGAAAATTCGATAGTGCTGGAACCTAATGTCAAAGAAGAAGGGAGCGGATCAGGGCCATGATGTGACTGCTTTGAAAAACGGATGGCTTCAGTCTTCTCACAGTTTAATTTAAGCTTATTTGCTGACATCCAGGTCTCAGTATCAGAAGTACAAGATTGAAGAGTAGAGACAAGGGGTGAGTAGTCATCGATGACAGAGGAATGGAGCAGCTGAGTATCATCTGCAAACATTTCGTGTGAAACGGAATGGCCGTGGATGACATTAGACAATGGAGTGGTGTACAAAATAAAGAGGACCGGTCCCAGCACGGATCCCTGAGGTACGCCAAACTGGAGGTTAGATTCATCAGAACGGTGGTCACCTACTTGAATGAACTGTTTCCTGTCTAGAAGATAAGAACGAAACCAATTTAAAGCTGTTTCCCTGATGCCACATGTGCATTTCAAACGAGAGAGAAGGATTTCGTGGTCTATGGTGTCAAAGGCTGCCGAAAGATCTAGCAAAAGAAGGACAGAAATTTTGTTTTCGTCTAAGGAATTTAGAATATCATTGAGAATGCGAAGGATGGTGGTCTCCGTGCTGTGCCCAGGGCGATAGGCTGACTGATGTGGTGTGAGGAGGTTGTTTGAGGCCAGATGGTCAGAGAGCTGTTGAAGAATGGCTTTCTCAAGAATTTTGGATAGGAAAGGAAGATTTGAGATGGGTCTGTAGTTTTTAAGAACGTAGGGATCAAGACTACTTTTCTTTAGTAGAGGTTTAACAAGGGCGGTCTTAAAGTCAGTGGGAACTGTGCCAGAAGACAGAGACTCGTTAAGAATTTTGGTGATGGTAGGAAGGAGAGAGTCAAGGTGTTCAAAGAGGAGTGGGGTGGGAATGGGGTCAAGGCCACAGGATGTTTTCGCAGACTGTGTGATGATTTTACGAACAGTCTGCTCGGACACTGGCAAAAACTCACAGAGCGTGGTACCGTTAAAAACAACAGACTGATCTGAAATATCTGAGGATGGGGAGAAAGCGTTTCGAATTGTCTGAATTTTGTGGGCGAAAAACTGAGAAAACAAACCAGGAAGTTGTGACGGCTCATGAGTGGACGGCATTACAACACTTGCAGCCTTACCCAACATGCTAGTGACAGTTCTAAACAATTCTTTACACGAGGATGCTGCTGCAACTTTGGAAGAATAAAATGCGGTTTTAGCTTGATGGACAAACTGTACGACTTTCTGTTTGGCAGCATCATAAATTTGCTTGTGTATTGTCAGTCTAGATGATACCCAGCGCCGCTCGGCTCGACGTCGCTCGCGTTTCAATTTTCGCAGCTCAGGTGCAATTGAATTGTACCACGGAGCCGGGCGACGCCAGTGTACCGTCCGCTGACGTATAGGCGCATGCTTATCCAAGACTTTTCTAAGACCAGTGTTCAGATCAGTAAGTGTTACGTCAGGCGTGATAATGTTAGCGATGTCATGAGAAAAATCAGCAGGGTCAATCTTATTATTATTATTATTATAATGAATGCTTATATAGCGCCTATTCTCGGCTAGAGACCAAGCTCTAAGCGCTTTACAATCCACACTCGTTTACACAACGGGCTGCCTACCTGGGTAGTGCCGACTGAAGAGCTGCCAGCTGGCGCTTCATTCAGTCGTTTCCCGTGTCATCCAGTCAATATCGTTCAATATCGTTCACTCAGTTTCCTTACTTTCTTCATTATTTTCCATTTCTTACGCAGGGTGCATGCTATGCGTAACGTGTCATCCATACCAACGGCCAAACTGGCCTTCTCTTTCGAAAGCTGGTGATGGGATTTTACGTGTGTGTAAGATGTTATGCGTGCGTTCACACACGGAACCTCGGTTTATAGTCTCATTCGAAGGATTGTATGGGAAATGGAGTCAGAACCAATGTTAACTCCGAGGGGAAAATCCCCCAATACCGAAACGGCCCTGCGGAGATTCGAACCCGCAACCTCAGTATCACCAAGATTACGAGTCGGGCGCTCAACCAACTGAGCTATTCTGGCTGTTCAGTCTGACGCCTCACTCGTCAGTTCTACCACGTCGTTGACCAGATTTGTGTCTTCAGATTTCATTTCGTCCAAGCCGTCGTTCT
>CM031611.1:24748415-24760915 GCA_018398815.1 Conus ventricosus | reverse complement strand
GATGAGTGAGGTGTTTGTCAACATGCTGCCGTGGTGATGAGTGAGATGTTTGTCAACATGCTGCCGTGGTGATGAGTGAGTTGTTTGTCAACATGCTGCCGTGGTGATGAGTGAGTTGTTTGTCAACATGTTGCCGTGGTGGTGAGTGAGTTGTTTGTCAACGTGTTGCCGTGGTGATGAGTGCGTTGTTTGTCAACATGTTGCCGTGGTGATGAGTGCGTTGTTTGTCAACATGCTGCGGTGGTGATGAGTGAGTTGTCTGTCAACATGCTGCCATGGTGATGAGTGAGTTGTCTGCCAACATGCTGCCATGGTGATGAGTGAGTTGTCTGTCAACATGCTGCCATGGTGATGAGTGAGTTGTCTGTCAACATGCTGCCATGGTGATGAGTGAGTTTGTCATCATGCTGCCATGGTGATGAGTGAGTTGTTTGTCAACATGCTGCCGTGGTGATGAGTGAGTCGGGTGGGATAATATTTTTGGCGGAGCTGAACTGAAGGACTTTGTAGGAAATGTCAACACGGTTTCTTTCTTTCTGCGTACGCAGGCTGATACATCTGCGGACACTCCCTGTAGAGACAGGCAAGGATTAATCCCATCTACCCAACTAAGGGAGTGGAGTTTTGTGTGTATGACCGGTTTTTACCCCGCCATTAGGCAGCCATACTTCACCTTCGGGGAAAGATTGCATGCTATGTGTAACGTGTCATCCATACCAACGACCAAACTGACCTTCTCTTTCGAAAGTTGGTGATGGGATTCTACGTGTGTGCAAAATGTTGTGCGTGCGTTCACACACGAACCTCGGTTTACTGTCTCATTCGAAGGACTGTTTGGGAAACGGAGTCATAACCAATGTTAACTTCCGAGAAAAAATATCCCTGTACCGAAACGGTCGGGCGGAGATTCGAACCCGCAACCCCAGGATCACCAAGATTACGAGTCGGTCGCTCTACCAACCGAACTATTCCGGCCTCAAACACAGTTGGAGACTTCCGATCTTCCTTGAATTTTTCCTTTAAGGCTGCGTTCGCTTGAGATCTTCGATGCGGTCACATCATTTGAGGGTGTCAAGCTGGATGATGATTTGTTGTGTCGCGTCCAGTCGATGTTCTTTCCAATGAAGTCATCTCAGGTCGCCTTGGCTTAAGGTTGTGTCAGGCCAATTGACATAGGCTAGAACACCAAGGCTACATCAAAATGTTGTTATGCTCTGCATAGTTGTGCGGAGATTGTCTTCAGTTGTGACAAAGCTCCTAGTATAACATTATCAGTCTCATAAATCCCCCGAAGTCGGAGTGTGGCTGCCAACGTGGCAGGGTAATCAAAGACGGTCACACACGTAATGTTCGCATCCCCAGCTGTTGCATTTGTACCATAGTGTTCAAGAACTTTGGCTGTTCGGATTAACCCTGGAGTCTTTTAGCCAGGGTACGACAACAACAAAAATAACAACAACAACAACAACAACAACAACAACATCTCAGGGGCTGTTACTGACCATTGTATACCTGGTCCTGTCCCAGCTGGGTCGTTCCCAGCATGTTAACCGTCTTTGTTTCGGACGGGAGTCTTTCCTCGGCAGCCACCGTTCTCCCTCTGGACCGCAGGGGTCATCTGGTACCGAGGGGCACCTGCTTTGTATCGCTGGAGACATTTCACAGGTTGGTCACACTCTGAGGGTCAGTGACTCTTTCCTTGGCATCTGTTGGATTGGGAGTCTGTTTACTGTCCTGGCAGACTTATGCTCTTTAGGGTAAAGAGAGGTCCTGTCTCTAGGAGCGTAGGAAGAAGGGCCGGTGGGATATTAATATACAGGAAATTTCTGTTTTCACCTTGTTAGTTTTCCGTTAAGGTTTGTGTCTTTCCCTGAGATGAGTTTTGACGGCACGCTGGATTTTAGCTTCTTCTTAACGCCGAGCTTGTTATTAGGGAAAGGGGAACTGACACAACCTAAAGTGAGTTTTAGGTAATTCAAAGTCAAACATATTTTCCATTGTTGACAGTAATCTTTTGATCGATCATTATCGCCTTTTCTCCTATGGTTCATTTTTCAACTTCCGTGAAATCTAAGACACAGACATCATCATATCCCACTTCAAACACACGTTGCTTCTTTTTTAGACCTTGTCACAAGAGAATGTGTGTGTGTGTGTGTGTGTGTGTGTGTGTGTGTGTGTGTGTGTGTGTGGGTGTGGGTGTGTGTGTGTGGGTGTGTGTGCGTGTGTGCACGTGGTGTGTGTGGTGTGTGTGTGTGTTGTGTGTTGTGTGTGTGTGTGTGTGTGGTGTGTGTTTGATTGTTTATGTGTGCGTGCACCCTATCATCACACACTGTTTCTATTTAACAGTATAAATGATTGTGTAAGACACTCATATACGCAAAGGTGCTCTACCTTCTCTCTCTCCTCTCTCTCTCCTCTCTCTCTCCTCCTCTCTCTCCTCTCCTCTCTCTCTCTCTCTCTCTCATTCTGAATGTAATTTTGAATTATGAAAACGTATGCAATTTTCTTTTCCTACTACATAGTTTCGAGTCATAGCGTTAATATTTACGAAATCAGTAACAACGTTTTGTTTCTTTGCACTATATTGTTTCGACACTGCAAATATTGATGTACACCCCCTTGTCAATAAAATCGCATCTGAAGCGTCTCTCTCTCTCTCTCTCTCTCTCTCACTCTCTCTCTCTTCTCTCTCTCTCTCTCTCTCTCTCCTCTCTCTCTCTCTCTCTGGAATAGGTTCTCGTCCAGTTTTACGTGACCGAAACCATCCGTAAGTCTCTAATCACTGAAAATGCACTCACATCTCATTCTTGGTTTTTCCTCAAACCTGCTTGTTTACAGAAAATATCCCTTGTGCATGGAAAGTAAAGACATTTTTGCAGTACATTCATCATACTGTTAAGGTGTCTTCCTGGATCAAACTCGCAACATAGCATATTTCGAGATTTAGGGAATTCAATATTGATGTCGAGTGCTATTTTCACTTAGATCTGGAGTAACAGCCAGACCTTGTTTTCGATGGATTTGCGTGAAAAGGTAACATCTAAACCAGAACAGCTCTCGAGCCTTGAAGACTAAAATGGCCTGTCAACAGTATAGACAGCATCTGGATATCTTTAGGAGCTTCCTTGTCCCCCCCCCCCCCCCCCCCACACACACACACACACACCGCTTGCTTTTTATATCCCTGTATTTTGGAGGTGTCTCCTCGCCTAGAAATGACTGACTGTAGAATGTCACGTTCTCTGTCTCTGTCTCTGTCTGCCTGTCTGTCTGTCTGTCTGTCTGTCTGTCTTTCTCTCTTCTTCTGTCTCTTCTCTCTCTCTCTCTCCTCTCTCTCTCTCTCTCTCTCTCTCTCTCTCTCTCTCTCTCTCCCATAGAAACGGACACACGCACGCATGCACGCGAACGCGCTCACACACACACACACACACACACACACACACACACACACACACACACACACACACACACACACACACACACACACACACACACACACACACACACACACACACACACAGCAGCAGCAGCAGCAGCAGCAGCAGCAGTAGCAGATAATGCCCCCTCCAGTGAGTTGCCTTGAGACGTAGTGATGGTCATGGTTTTCTTTGAACCGCTGCCATGAAGACTATGACGGATATATAATAATTATACTGAGTGTGGCTTTGGGGATAGGAGAGGAGCAGCGTGAATGACAACAGATGTTATACCACTAATAATAAGACAAAGAGGATGTCACAGTGAAGTATGAAATCAAACTAGGACACTGATTAGAGTGCTGCCCTTTGCCAAGATGAAGCGGATCCTTAATCCTTGCTTTAAGCTAGTTTATAGGACACAATACCCACTTACTTTCGGCCAGAAAAAAATGTTTAGCTGACGCGGATCGAAGGAACTACTCCCCACTCAGTTTAAAAGGAAGGAAAGCAGACATGCAAAATAGACTGACATGGACCCCCCACCCCCCACCCCTCCCACCCAATACTTCCCATGTAGTTAGAAAAACAAACAAATACAAAAACAAAAACAACAACAACAACAACAACAACAACAACAACAACAATTACAACAAAAACTGCGGACATCGTAAATGCATTCACACGGACTTATGGAGTTGCTTCCCTTCTAAAAAGGTGACATGGGAAATGCTTTGAACAGTACCCAAAGAGTTACTTCCCTTGTTGTAAAAAAAAAAAGAAGGGGGCATGGAAAATCACATTGACAGTTACCGAAAGAGTCACTTCCCATTTAGTTGTGTGTGTGGGTTTCTTTTTCTCTCTTTTTTTTTAAGAAAAGAAAAGGTTAGCAGACATGGAAAATACATTGACGTAAACCAACAGAGTTACTTCCCATGTAGATGAAAAAGATTAGACAAGGAAAATACATTGACACGGACAGAGAGAGAGAGTTACGTCCCGTGTAATCTAAAATTTGGTCATTGAAAATACGTTGACAGGGATTAAAAGAGTTACTGCCCATGTAGTATAACAAACAAAAACAAGAAACAGGGTATAGACATTGATACAGATCAAAAGACTTACTTCCCATGTAGTAGAGAAGAAAAAATGCCCTCAAGGAAAACACGAAATATCAACGGTCATTCTGAAGGGGAAAATCCTCTCTCTCCTCTCTCTCTCTCTCTCTCTCTCCTCTCTCTCTCTCTCTCTATATATATATATATATATATATATATATATAATATGTAACAGTCTCACTGAAGAGTCCTGTTTCTACCATTTGTGTCTTTTTTCTGGATCACCGTTTATCTTTCCGTCGAATTTCGGGAAGAAAACATCCTGATTGTTTTTGCATCTTCTAATTCATAAACGCATTGCTTTATAGGCACTGAATCGGTCATTAAATCCAGATCAGTATGCCCAATCCACATCAAAATGAAATGGGTTCTTCCTTGGACAAAATTATCTTTTTTGTTGTTGCAAAGATCGGTCAAAATGGGTAAGGTTCTTCTTTTCCGTAAGTGTTGCTGATAAGCAAATAATCAACGGACACGTGTGAAAACAAAGCAGAGGTGCCCATGCCAGAGATGGAAACACACAATGCTATAGAGATGTATCAACTAAGGATCATCCAATTGTAAACCCAATGCCACACCAACACGGCAGAAGTTAAAGCCAAGTTAGAAGAGCAGGTGAAGGACATATTGATCCTCGGGGAGGGAACGTGTGGTATTAAATGCCAGAGCGCAGCATATCTCAGGAGGTATTCCAGTCTGTTCCTAGATCCCAACTAATGTCAAAACATTCAAGGTAGCGAACAGATGCGCATGCAAACACTTGGACGCAGAATTCCATAGCACGCGCAAGCAAAATCAAGAACACACACGCGATAGAACACACACACACACACACACACACACACACACACACACACACACACACACACACACACACACACACACACACACACACACACACACACACGCACGCACGCACGCACGCACGCACGCACGCACGCACATAAACACACACACACACACACACACGTTAAATCAAAGATGATCACACACACAAAACACACACACACACACACACACACACACACACACACACACACACACACACACACACACACACACACACACACACATGCGCGCGCGCACGCACGCACGCACGCGCACCCACACACGAAGGCACCCGCGTGAGCGTGCATTTGTTTTGCGATTTCAGAACAGATTAAGGACACTGAGTGTGAGACTTTTCTTTGGGCGCTTTCTTTCTTTCTTTCTTTCTCTCTCTTCTTTCTTTCTTTCTTTTTTCTTTTCTTTCTTTTCTTCTTTCTTTCGTTCTTTCGTTCTTTCTTTCTTTCTTCCTTCCTTATTTTTATTTATTTATTTATTTATTTATTTATTTATTTATTTATTTATTTGTTTGCTTTACATCCCAGTCACACTCCCTCCCTGCCCACCAGTCTCCCAGTGTCCACCAACACCCCCGGTTAACTCTTGCAGTCTGTTTTGTTACGGTCTACGTCCACGTTTGTTTCTGTCTCTGCTGCTCGTTGTCATTGCTGCAGTCAACTCTGTCAACGACTGGCATATCCCTGAACCACCATTTCTGGATTTCATCAATTAGCGCACCCCAAGGACAAGCGTGCCCAAAACAAACCAAAAAAAAAAATGATAATAAGAAAGAAAGAAAGGAAATACACACACACTGACAAACTGACTGAAACCATTTACTGTCAGATTAACACAGTATTGTACTCACACACACACACACACACACACACACACACACACACACACACACACACACACACACACACTTGCAATTGCAGCCGAATACGTTTTTTATTTTGAAACCACGACATCGCATTCTAGCTCTTTTTGCTTTCTTTGACAAAATCGCCCACAAAACAAAGGCAAAGTTTCCGATGCTTGCACGAAAGATTTCCGCACAGCATCCCATGGCGGCTGGCTGAAGTCTGTTCACTGTAGCTTGGACAGGAGCTCGAGCAAAACACGTCCGTCTCCGGCGACGATCACAAGAGATCGGCACTCTGCTCGCTCTGTTGAATGATCGGTGGGGTGGAGCCAAACCCAGGGCCTAGCGACAAGCAGCAAAATACCCGTCAGACAAGACTGGCCAGCAGTGCCAACGCATGGACATCCCCCTCAAAGAAAGCTGGTGCCACCGAGGAAATCGCCGGCAGCGAGCAAGGTAGGATTTCCGATGTGATGAAAATGCTCAGAGATATGACAGAAAAAATCAACTCTATGGACAATAAAATGGATGCTTTGAACAGCAAAGTCAATGACCAAATGGAATCAATTGTGAGAGAAAACAAGGAAATGAAAGAAAAAATCACAAAGATGGAAGAGAAAATTGATGATCTCGAGGGGAGGACAGAAGAAACAACTTGTTGTTTCATGGTATCGCGCCTCCAGCTGGACGTACCGAAAATTGGAATGACTGTGAGAGGCAGTAAAGGAAATCATCCGAGACAAAATGGGAATCGATGAGAGGTAGAAATTGAACGGCACATCGTTTGAGAGGTGGCAAATCTCCACACCCGATCATTGTCCTCTTCAATCGATTCAAACAGAAAGAAACGGTTTTATCTGCATCTGCACGAGGCAAACTCAAAGACTGTCCTGGTGTATTTGTGTCTGAAGACTTTACCCCCAGGGTGCGAGAACGACGCCGTCAGCTTCTGCCATTCCTCAAAAAGGCCAAGCAAGATGGGAAAAGAGCGCAACTGAGATTCGACACCCTGGTTGTTGAGGGAAAGACTTACGTGTTTGACACTGACACTCAGCAGCTGAAAGAGAGGCAGGGGCAGAAATGATGGGCCAGCCGACAGCGCGTACCATGGCTAAGGAGAGAAACTTCCCTTGACTTTGAAATGTGCTCCTCCAATATCAACAGACATTTTAAAGAAAGTGCTCACAATATTGGTAATGAACATAATCAAACTAAGCAAAATATCATTTCTACTAACGTAAGCTTAACTTATGTGAATTCTGAGACCAAACAGAGTCAAGATGAATCTTCAAACGAACTCTTTAAAGAACATGGCGTAAACTCTGATGAAAATGTACCAGTGTGCGGTTGCAAAATTGGTAGCAATTCCAGGCATTCATGTGAAAATGGAACAAATTCCAGGTATGTTTTTGAGAATACTAGAACCAAAACTATGAATAATGGAAATCATCTATCGACCAGTTGCATGCTAACAATATTGTACAAACAACCAGTAATATAAGAGAGAATGATCAAACTACGTGTGTTGAAGATGCAAAACCACAAGTTAAATTTATGGCTTGGAATGTTCAAGGACTAAAAAGTAAACTTAGAGATAAATCATTTATATCCTTTTGCCAACAATTCAAAGTTTTCTCATTATCTGAAATCTGGTCGTGTAAAAAGGATGAAATTGAAAATGCCTTTCCTTATTATAAAGTTTATTTTTCACCCCCGCTCTAAACGTTTCAAAGGCGGTGTTGTCGTTTGTGTGGACAAACAAATTGATTTTGGTGTTGAACGTCTGCTTGAACAGGTTGAAGACAAAATCTTTCTGAAATTTGATAAATCTGTATTCAACTGCTCTTATGACTTCATAGCAGGTTTTGTGTACATTGCGCCGGAATATTCTGTGATATATAGCGAAGATAACGTAAATGGGATCGAATTGTTAGGAAACAACTTAGCTGATATTGAATGTGTATTTCCCAACTTATCTTTGATCATATGTGGAGATTTCATTGCTCGCACTGGTGGTCTTTATGACATTGAGGTCTCTAATGATAGACATGTACCTCAACTACAAGAAATTGATGAATTTTTCAATGTAGTAGCAATACCGGAAGAAAGGAAATCCAAAGACCCTAATTCGAATAAATTTGGACACAAACTTGTAGAAATGTTAAAAGAACATGACCTCTATATTGTAAATGGACGGAAAGAAGGCGATAAGGAAGGGGAAATAACCTGTGTGGCAAACAGGGGTATGAGCACGGTAGACTATTTTATTTGTTCAGCTTCTTTATTTCATCACATTAATGACATGTTTGTCGTAAATAGAAGTGAGTCAGATCATTTCCCTTTGTTTCCGTGTTTGACTTTTTTTAAATAACAATGTGATCGAGGAAGAGGATGTTTTACTTGAAGACAGGGTACGGTTTATTTATAATGAGCAATTCCACAGTCAGTACATTCAAACGTCACGGAAAAGGAATCAGAATGGACAAATTTCGTATCTGCGTTAGACGCAGGGGTGAACGCGGGATCAGACTGGTTGTTTCGTATATACAAAAGGCTGCAGAACCAATGAGATCAAAATTCAGAGAAAAGGAACCAAGCACGCAGCCAACTTGGTGGGAAAGAATGTGAACAGTCAAAGCAGAATAAATACACGACTTTGAATCAGTTCCGGAGGACAGGTGAACATTCCAAACTTAATGAATATTTCGATTTGAAAAAGACTTTAAGGCCGTGTGTAAACGCAAACAAGAAGAAGAGAACAACAAAGTTGTCGATGAACTGAATGCAGCTTGTAATGACATCAATTCTAAATGTTTCTGGAAGAAAATTAAATCGTTTACTAATCAAACAAATAATGCCGTTAGCTCTATTTCCCCACGATCATGGTTTCAGTATTTTAGAGATTTGCTGAATACAGAAACAACCGAACACACTGAATTTCTAAATGAAGTGAGGAACACTCTTACTGAACATAACTCAGAAACCTGTCACGAATATTTAAACTTTAGCATCGATGCTGAAATTTCTGAAACCGAAATTTATGATGCCATCAATAGAATGAAACGAGGAAAAGCTCCAGGACCTGATGGCTTGCCTACTGACTTCTATTTCCATGCAAAAGATACGTTGGTGAAATTTCTACACCCGCTGTTTAACAAAGTGTTCAAAACTGGGGAATATCCTGAAAGATGGACCATAGCGATAAAACTTTCCATTACACAAAAAAGGAAACCGAAATAATGTCAGTAATTACAGGGTATTTCACTTATAAACGTAAAAAAGCAAACTATACAGTTCTGTCATAAACAGAAGACTCGAACAGTTTTGTGAGCAGAACAACATAATCCCTGAAGCACAAGCTGGTTTTCGTAAAGGATATTCCACAACAGACAATATATTTACACTTCAATCAATGATACAAAAGTACTTGACAAAACAAGGAGGCCGTTTTTATGCACTGTATGTGGACTTTTCAAAGGCATTTGATTGTATTCACAGGAAAAATTACTGTATTTATTGTTATCAAAAGGTGTGCATGGAAACATGTTTAATACTTTACAAGGAATGTACAAGAAAGTTAAGGCAGCAGTGTGTGTAGGGAGTAAGATAACAGAATGTTTCGAATAGTCACTGGTGTCAAACAAGGTTGTATTTTAAGTCCCCTTCTCTTTTCTATGTTTCTGTCCGAGCTTCAACAAGATTTAATACACTGTGGTGCACATGGGGTCAATGTTTTCGGTGATTCACTTGATATTTTTTCATTGATGTATGCCGATGATATTGTTTTAGTATCAGATTCTGTTATTGATCTCAAAAGAAAATAGACTGTTTAGAAAACTATTGCAAAAAATGGGGTCTCTCAGTAAATATGGATAAAACGAAGACGGTCGTCTTCAAAAACGGTGGCTTATCAAAAAGTCTGAAAGATGGTATTTTAACCGTCAGGAAATAGAGACCGTGTCTTCATATAATTACCTCGGTGTAATATTCTCTTCTACCTTAAAATGGACAAGGTGTGTTGAGAATTTAAGTGGTAAAGCCCTTCGAGCACTTATAGGGTTAAAAGATTACATCTGAAATTGAAAACTCTTCCCGCCGGTACTACTTTCGTATCTTTGATACGAAAATCAAGCCCATTTTGTTATATGGATCAGAAATCTGGGGCTTTAAACAATATGAAGCTATTGAGCAAGTACAGATTAAGGTTTGTAAAATGATATTAGGAGTTGGAAGGACCGTCAGAAATAAGATAGCACTTGCAGAATGTGGCAGGTTTCCTATTTTTATAGATACAAACATTAATCTTTTGAAGTACTGGTGCAGAGTTATACATTTAGCAAATGACAGATATCCCAAACAGTGTTATAACATGTTGTACATGCAAGATAGGTCTGGAAGAAAAAACTGGGTTACAAATATAAGAACTAATTTATGTACCTATGGTTTTGGGTATGTTTGGGAGATGCAGGATTCTGGCCATGTGCCGACATTTCTGTCATTACTTAAAACTAGACTCCAAGATGTTTATCGTCAAATCTGGCATGACTCTTTGTCAACAGAGCAAGATTACCTTATGTACCATCCTGAGTTTATAAAAGCGTCATATATTACAGATCTTGATAATGTAAAGCTTCGAAGGGCATTGTGTCTGCTGAAAAGCAACCGACTTCCTCTCAATGGTATCCCTCGTTTTGGCAAACTACCAAATGATAGTACATGTAAACAATGTAATGAGAACTGCATTGAAGACGTGACACACTTCATGCTGAAATGTCCAAGATATCTTTCTTTAAGAACGAAATACATTCCTCACTATTATTATCGTTTTCCTTCTCAGCAAAAAATACAATTTTTGATACTAAGACTTAAAGGAAAGTTGGTGTACAAAGTAGCTCTCTATATAACAGAATGTTTAAAATTACGGGAACAACTATGATATCATGCGTGAAAAGAGATCTTTCATGTTTACCTCATATGATGATTTGCCTCTCCTGTTCATATGGGTCAGATGGCCTTGAAAAGACTGAATTAAAATTATTGTTATTGTTATTGTTATTGTTATTGTTACACACACACACACACACACACACACACACACACACACACACACACGCACGCACGCACGCACGCACGCACGCACGCACGCACGCACGCACGCACGCACGCACGCACGCACGCACGCACGCACGCACGCACGCACGCACGCACACACACCACACACACACACACACACACACACACACACTGACTGACTGACTGACTGAAACCATTTTCTGTCAGATGAACATAGTGTTGTACACACACACACAGACACACACACACAGACACACACACACACACACACACACACACACACACACACACACACACACACACACACACACACACACACACACACACACACACACACACACACACACACACACACACGAAACATATGTAATGTAATATAAACGTATTCTCATTCTAATCCTCATTTTTCTCTTTTTCATTTTTCCATTTATACTTCTTTATCTTTTTCTATCTCACTGTTTCTCTATCTCTTTATCTCCTTCAGTTGCCTGTCTATCCACCCCCCCCCCCCTCCCCTCCCTTCCTCCATTTCTACCTTGTTTATTCATTTATTTTGGTTGTCTAAAATCACGTATGTGTATAGACATTAAACACACACACACACACACACACACACACACACACACACACACACACACACACACACACACACACACACACACACACACAGTACACTAAAGAATTTCATCGATGCTACACACCATCAAGGCATCAAGCTTTCTTGCATGGACAAATAATAGCGGTTCTCTTGTATCGCCTCTGGTGGTCACACAATGGCATCTGTGTCAGGGAGTAGCTAGGACCCTGTACTTCTTAATGGCGTGCCCTGTGTGTGCGTCTGCTCCCTATTTGAACGCCCAACAGACGTCAAACGGTAATGCGGGATAGCTCCCAACTGGCTGGTTCGGCAGCTGAGGCCAGTACTTCTCCTGATCCTTTTGGTACCTTCGGGGTACCTTTTCCTTCTTTCCTGTTTATATAGCTTTCTTCCAGAGACAAATAAAAGTCGGCTCAATTTGGTTCGTTTGCTTGATTCTGTTCGTGTGCTTGATTTTATTCTTTCATTTGACTTTCTTTCTTTTTTTAACACCGGAGGTTTGTTTATGTTAAGTTAGAGGCCAATGGTCGTGCAGGCAGTGACCTATCAGGCATGATAAAAAGCAGAGCTTCTCTCTCTCTCTCTCCTCTCTCTCCTCTCTC
>CM031611.1:24735915-24740915 GCA_018398815.1 Conus ventricosus | reverse complement strand
GGTTGATGGCGCACAGTGTAAATACCAGTCAGAGGACGTGACCAATTGTGCTTGATGGCGCACAGTGTAAACACCAGTCAGATGATGTTACTATTTATGGTTTATGGCGCACAGTGTAAATACCAGTCAGATGATGTTACTATTTATGGTTTATGGCGCACAGTGTAAATACCAATCAGATGACGTTACTTTTTATAGTTTATGGCGCACAGTGTAAATACCAGTCAGATGACTTTACTCTTTATGGTTTATGGCGCACAGCGTAAATAGCAGTCAAATGAGAGTATTACTGATTGATGGTGCACAAGTTGACACCGGTCAGATCACGTGACAAATTGTGGTTTATGGCGATCAGAGCATAAGCCAGTCAGATGTCGTTTCGGTGTATTGTTTATATTACACAGCGTAAATATTGGTTATATAACGTTACTTTTTATAGTATATAGTTTATGGTACACAGTATAAATACCAGTTACATGATGTTACTGTTTATGATCTATGGCGCACTGAGCAAGTACCCTTTAGATGACGTTTATATTTACTTTTTATGGTGCACAGTGTCAATACCGGTCAGATGATATTTATGGTGCACAGTGTAAATATCGGTTAGATGACGTTTCTATTTATGGTTTATGGTGCACAGTGTAGATACCGGTTAGATGACGTTTCTATTTATGGTTTATGGCGCACAGTGTAAATACCGGTTAGATGACGTTTCTATTTATGGATTATGGCGCACAGTGTAAATACCGGTTATATGACGTTTCTATTTATGGATTATGGCGCACAGTGTAAATACCGGTTAGATGACGTTTCTATTTATGGTTTATGGCGCACAGTGTAAATGCCGATTAGATGACGTTTCTATTTATGGTTTAGGGTGCACAGTATAAGTACCGGCTAGACAACGTTACTTGTTATAGTTTATGGTGTACAGTGTAAATACTACTCGAAGGACGTTTTTGTTTATCGTTTTATGTTGGCAGTGTAAATGCTGGTTAGATAACCTTGCCATTCATACTTTATGGCGCGCAGTGTAAATACCGGTAACATGACTTTACTATTCATGATTTATAGCGCACAGAGCAAATACCAATCGGATAACTATTTGTCTTTATTGTTTGAGTTGCACAGTGTAGATATCGGTCACATGACGTTACTGTAAATGGTTTACGGTGCACAGTGTAAATTCCAGCCAGATGACGTTGCTGTCTAAAGTACATTGAACACTAAATGAAAAGCAATCAAAGCTTGTTACTATTTTTGGTATATTGCACACCAAATGAAAAACAATGAAAGGTTGTTGTTTTTTTTATGGTATACTGCACCCTAAATGAAAACCAGTGAAAAAATGGCTACAATTTACGCTACATTCCACACAGAGGAACTAATCAGGTGACGCTATCATTAATGGTTTATGGCGCACCAAGCGAATACCAGCCAGAAGACAGCACTGTGTGTGGTATATGATGCTAAGAGGACGTACCATTGATGGTTTGTAGTGCACAAGAAAATAGCAATCCAATGTTTTTCTTCTCTTTTTTTTTTCTTCACACAGAATGATTGCCATTCATAGGTCATATTCGTGTTTTTTTTTTCTCC
Organism: Conus ventricosus; assembly: GCA_018398815.1. Taxonomy (NCBI): domain Eukaryota; kingdom Metazoa; phylum Mollusca; class Gastropoda; order Neogastropoda; family Conidae; genus Conus; species Conus ventricosus. The sequence goes on along the minus strand of CM031611.1, from coordinate 24,739,313 downwards.
CCATTTTCTGTGTCACCTCAGTGACATCGCAAACATGCCACTCATCCCGACCCCCTTCCCCACCCCCACCCCCATCCCCTCCGTCAACAGTCATAGCCCCACCCGGGCCCGCCGCAAACCCGGTGTAACGAAAAGTTTTAACTCCCCGAATGGTTTAACTCCCAGAGAGTTAAACTGTTCATTTGCAAATTTTAACTCCCAGGGAGTTAAACTAGAAAACAAAAAAAACTAACTCCCTCTGTGTTTCAGTTTGACTCCAGGGGAGTTATTCTGACAAACCACTAGAATGACTCCCACCCACCACCCACCACCCACTCCCCGCACCTCGCTACCACCAATGCATCATATATATATATATATATATATATATATATATATATATATATATATATATATATATATATATATATATATATATATATATATATTCGAAATGTGTGTGTGTGTGTGTGTGTGTGTGTGTGTGTGTGTGTGTGTGTGTGTTCTTACACTAACGCGTCAGATCAAGACTTGTCAGGTAGAATTTGTTTCCTTCGATATTATTGGTTTCTGTGAATTAGTCACGTGTCCTGAATTTTATTGAAAAATGTGTGTTTTTCTGATTGGCTGGCCGACTTTCATTTTTTAGCTTGGCACACACACACACCACCTCACCTGTGACCGAGTCACTTGACAACTTCATCAGATCGGTCCCAAGCAGCCACCCTCTTGTACAAATTGTACAAAAACAGCCACAACCACCACCACCACCACCACCCCCACCACCCCCCTTTTCTCTATTCCATGTGTCTCACACACAAATTTCTAATCTACACCAAACTTTTTTCTCCTTCCTTCTCTCCCAGATGTAGCGACTCAATACAAACAATTTTACGTCACGTCGCGACTACTCGTCATTCTCTCCCCACCTTCCTTACCCTGTCACCCCCCCCCCCCCCCCACACACACACACACACACACACACCTCACTCCCTAATTTGGCGGCATGACACGATGAAAAATTGAATATTTTCCATTTCTACACCATTTGAGTGCAATGGCCTACACTAATGGGTGATTGTTTGATAGTCGCATAGATTCCATGAGAGAGAGAGAGAGAGAGAGAGAGAGAGAGAGAGAGAGAGAGAGAGAGAGAGAGAGAGAGAGAGAGAACGCCCAAGGACTGAAGGTACAGTATTTCTACCAAAGGCATCAAACCATTAATTCATGTATATACAGACTTTACATACAGATTATATACCAAAAAGCATAGTAAAATATCAAGGACATGCATAGATGAGCACATGAATATGTACACGGACATTTCCTTTCCCTATGATGATGATGATCATGAACATTAAATCCCCTTCTCCATTCTCTTACTGAAAGACACCTGGGAATAGGTGGGTGGGGAGTCATCTTAGTCATGATCAGATTAACTCCCCCTCTGTTACAAAGTAACTCCCTGGGAGTCAGAAAACACGTGTACACATTAACTCCCAGGGAGTTATTCTAAACTGTGAAAAACTGACTCCCCTGTTCAGTTCAGTGGTTTATTTAACGTCTGTTCACCATTGATGATATTAGACGATTTGACTGACTCCCCTTGGTGGGCAGGGAGTTAAACTTTTACACGCCTGGATTAACCCCGGGAGTTAATCTGTACTAACTCCCAGGAGGGTCATTCTGTTACAGGGTGGGAGTTAAGTCTGATATATGTACAAAATCACTCCCCCCTTAATGTTTCAAGAATTTGTTGAGACTTGTACAAAAAATGATTTTAGAACATTTTGAAGTTTTACTGAGTGGAGTTATACTGAACAACATTAAAAACGCACCGTTTTGATTTGCCGATTTCCCATTTGGAAAAAATATGTATTTGGATTTGGTATGTTAACACAATTTTTAAGGACACAGATTCACACTGCCTCGGTTTCTCCGCGCTTGCCAACATTCGTGTGACGCCCACGTGCAACTCGCCCAAAACACTTTTTTTGCCACTGGGGCCGAGACTGAACGTAGCTCATCTGTTTCTTTGTCTCAAATGGTGAGTTTGAAGTCATGCCGACTGGAAAACGGTATCAGTTGTCATTCGACCAGGCGAAGTGGTCCGAAAACAATGCCGCGACTGTCTATGCAAGAACGCGAGCGAGCCATTGGAATGTTGATGGTCGGCATGTCATCGAGAGAGACAGCCAGACAACTGAACTGCAGTCACTCTACAATTGTAAGGCTATCACAACGTTTGGCAGCGACTGGTTCCACCACTGATCGGCGCCGAACGGGCCAACCTCGTGTTACCACACCAGCGCAAGATCGATACATTCGACAGCTTCATCTTCGTAATCGATTCCTTACAGCAGCAGAAACATGTCGCCCGGTGGTTGGTCGACGGGGTCCAGTGTCTGGACAAACCGTTCGACGTCGATTGCAAGAATCAGGGCTCAATGCAAGACGCCCTCATGTTGGCCCAGTCCTCACCCATAGACACCGTCAGCAACGCCTGCAGTGGGCCAACCAGCATCTGCCATGGACACGACGTCAGTGGAGAGCTGTGCTGTTCTCTGACGAAAGTCGCTTCGCGTTATCTCATGCTGACGGGAGAATGAGAGTCTGGAGGCGTGTCGGGGAACGCTACGCCAACTGCTGCGTGTTTGAAGCCGATAGATGGGGAGGGGGCAGTCTGATGGTTTGGGGGGCATTCAGTCATGACTACCGGACACCTCTGTACTTTTTTGACAACCATGTGAATGCCAACACGTACCAGCAGGTGCTGCAGAACCACGTCGTCCCACTGTTTGGCCAGCACCCGGAGCTGCAGTTCTTCCAGCATGATAATGCACGACCCCACACCGCAAGAGCCACCGCTGCGTTTCTCCAGGCGAACAACATTGCCGTGTTGCCCTGGCCATCTCTGTCCCCTGACATGGCTCCCATTGAACACGTCTGGGATGAGCTGGGGCGTCTTGTGGCCCGTGGAAGATGTCCACAGACTCTCGATCATTTGAGGCGCGCACTGACCGAGGAGTGGGATGGACTGCCACAGGCGTTCTTGCACAACCTTGTCTACTCCATGAGGAGGCGCTGCCAAGCGTGCATCGGGGCAAATGGCGGACACACTCGGTATTAGAGCTCGCAGACGGACATGCTCGTCGTGGTGTACTTTTTGACAGGGACCCTAGTGAAGTCACCAGCTAATTTCAGATGAATTCGGCCATTAATGTCAAGAACAGACATTTTGTTTAATTGAAAAATGGATGCGTAATCAAATATGCTTACTTTCATTAAATAATTCTGTACTACCAACGTTGTCTGGGTCTTTTGGCAAGCGGTGCGTTTTTAATGTTGTTCAGTATATTTTGGCACAGGGTAGGAGTCTTTCTATTAACTCCCAGGGAGTTAAAATATATGAACAGTTT
>CM031611.1:24705516-24733315 GCA_018398815.1 Conus ventricosus | reverse complement strand
TCGTTCAGCGGTTGCTCAACCCAGTCACACGATATGTGTTTGCGCACAAAATGCCAGTTGGTGCATTTGCAATGCCAAAGTGGACTCGCATACTAGTGTTTCTTGTGTTTCGCGTGGTCTTTTCCCCAGCTGAGATCGTTAGACCTGAAAACAAGACACTCTGCTATGCTGTCTGACATTTACCTTGGAGTGGTCGGGGTCAAATAGCACATGACGAAAAAACAGCCCACGCTGACAGCCCTTCTTTGTCTCTTTGTTGACTCAGGATTCTCTGCCAGTGCCAGACTTTTCACTCATCATGGCAGAGAGGACAACGAGTAAAGCTGAGTGTTCAGGCAATCAGTCGAATCCTCTGCGCGATAGTAGGGCATTTTGCTCAACAAATGGACGGAAAGAGTTAAAGTCGATTTGAAGCTCACAGAAGCGAGTTTCACACACACACACACACACACACACACACACACACACACACACACACACACACACACACACACACGCACACACACTCACAGACAGACAGACAGATTGAAAAGAAGAGAGAGAGAGAGAGAGAGAAGAGAGAGAGAGAGAGAGAGAGAGAGGAGAGAGAGAGAGAGAGAGAGGAGAGAAGAGAGAGAGAGAGGATGATCAAGATCACCGAATCCGACTTCAAAGGATAACATAATTACAACACGCACTTGTAAAAGGTTGCTGGAGAAACAGAGCCAGTTTCTGAGATAATGAGTTCAGTATTTTCGAAGAAGGCGAGCTGACTGATGAAAATACAATCAAAAGATTAACCTAGTCAAAATGTCAGTGTGATGATCCACGCAAAAGATTCCTTAAAGATACTGACTAAGATTATTATTACCAAGAAGATGACAGTTGGAGGGTCAAGGTGTGAAACGAACTAGCTAAGGTCTTGAATGCCGTTTCCGCGCCAAACATGAGGAGAAATGTTAAAGAGAGGTCCAGTGCGCATGATCGGCCGGAAGATTGCTATGTGTTGCTTGTTCCCTTGTTTACCAAAGAAGCATGAACTCTGTCACAGACTGGCAACAGCAGGTGCATGTTACACTGGATGAAGAATGCTGTATAATGGTGATCACTGCCAACAGTGATGTAACTGTGGAATTAGGCGGTATCGGTCAGACCGTCTTGTAGACAGTGTGGAATCCAGTTCACAATGATCAGTGTGCTACATTCTGTGGTATGTGTATGCTAGTTAGTGCAAGCTTCAGACAGTAAAAGCTAAAAAAAAAAATAAAGATGTCTGCCTTGCCTGAAGAAGACCAACGAGGTCGAAACACGTCGTGCTTTGTCTTGTAATTTGTTTGTCTCTTTCGTTAGGCGAAACAGTGATTCTCCTTTCAAAATCTTGCCTAAAAAACAAAACAAAACAAAACAAACAACTGCACAATTATCGTGTGACTTGAGCCTAGTATTCACACACTTTGAAACAAACAAGAAGATTGAAAAAAAAGATTGAAACAGATATCAGTAGCTAACGATCCTTGAGAAAGAAACGTAGTCTTAAAACAATATTTCCAAGAAATATTAAACAAAAACCTGCTAAATCTCACCACGAAGAAGGATTTCCAGTCGCTCACAGAATGAACAAATCACCACTCAGACATATTTCAAAGAAATAATTAATTACAACGTCATGCTTTCGATCTGGACACGTTTTAAGACAACATAAAAACAAGATGCAAAGCATATAAACGTACTCACAATTTATCTTGAATACGCGTGAGATATTCCATAAAGAGGAAAAACCGTTTGGGGCTATAATAGCCGTTAGTAACGCTATTCTGGTAAACATCGGCAGCCATATGCAAACACACGTAACAGAGCTCAGAGAAACACTAACAATGCAAGGAAACAGCGCTACTCTCTGAAGACTTTGTCTTCTTCAGGTGCCATTAAAAGACACACATAAACGAGTCAAAATAATTTAAAACCCAGATGGCTACTGGTGCAAGATTTGGTTACAGAAATATGTTTCGGTTTCTTGGGACAGAATGGTCTACAATTAATTAACTGTTTACTGATCATTATAAATACCTCCAGTCTTTAATCCCTGGCTTTTCCTTCAACCCTGTTTGTTCACAGGATGTTTCGTGTGCATGGAGTTTAAAGACGGAGGCAAACCATTCTTGATTCTAAGGTACTGGTGTAAAGTGTTTATTTCGAGATCAAGAAACTCACTATTAAACAGTTAAAACCACCAACACTCACTAAGCATATTGCAAATGTTCGGTTTATTTGTAAAACCTTTGTCAAGCATAAGAAACCAAGGGCTCACTATTGACATCAACTGCCATTTGCAGTTGCATCTGAAATAACGGTAGGAACTTGTTTATCGTGGATCTACTGTTTTGTATCTGTTATGTTTTGTTTTTCGTTTGTTTTGTCTTTTTTTTCCTGGGGGGGGGGGGGGGGGGGGGGTTGGTGAGAAAGGAGGAGGGGCAGGTTGGGGGAGGCAATTATCAATCCATTTTTGCCCTCGGCTTTGCAGATGAAAATGGCCTGTCATCAAAGCAGACAGTATCAGGATGTCTGTTGGAGGTTCCTTCCTTGTTCATCCTCGTTGTTGCTGTTTGATCACTGTATTTTGCCCTGTCTTCCCACCTGCACAGACAGACTGCAGACTGCCACGCCTCTGTCTGTCTGTCTGTCTGTCTGTCTGTTTCTCTCTCTCTCTCTCCCTCCTCTCTCTCTCTCTCTCTCTCTCTCTCTCTCTCTCTCTCTGCATGTCCGTCTTGCTGTCACACACCACACACACACACCCGTGAGATAGGAAAAACAGTGATGTATGAGAGAGAGAGAGAGAGAGAGAGAGAGAGAGAGAGAGAGAGAGAGAGAGAGAGAGAGAGGAAAAGAGAGAGAGAGAGAGAGCACGGAAGGAACGTGGGCAGAGTGCGAGGCGTGGATAGGAGAGGACACAAATGTAAAGCTCGTGTAAAATGGCAGAAATAATGACCACATCAATATTCAGGACACCCACAATAAGACAAAGTGAAACATGCATGTACACTTTGCCAGCAAAAAGAAACAATAGAGAAAGCCCAAAACCATTGCTGCTCTGGTTATTATTGTTGTTGTTGTTGTTGTTTCGTTTGTTTGTTTTTTGTTACACTCATCTTTTGACTGAATTTCGTTACAATGGATTCTGTAATTTGTTTGCAAACAAAGCTGGAACGAGCAAAGTTAATCACTTCACAAAGTTCGTTGATTAAGAAGAAGTAGGTTAAGTACTTTGAAAAAAGAAATTTGTTACAAATATATATTATATTATATATTATATTATATATATATATTATATATATATATATATATTCAATTATAACAACGACAAATTGCGACGCACGCTCGTGAACATAAAACTCGTTCTCCTTGCACACACAAACAGACGGTGGCCGAAGGATAAAAAGTCCGGCGAATGTGACAGGGCGGACGAGCGAGACCAAGCAAGTTCCAACCCTGAATCACCAGGTTCTCTCCCTTCCCCACCGACTATCGCATCACCAGATACATAAACAGGAGAAAGAATTTTGGAAATAATTTAGAATGGCCAGGTTAAAGATGGAATTAACAGAGAAAAGGTCTCACACAATATTTCTCTTACAATTTCGAAAACAAAAGAAAATGCGCAAAAGCGAAGACTAAGCCGGCTAACAACGACAAATCAAACAAACAGACACGAAACTGATGCTTACCAGCTACCCGTGGGTGACCCGAAGAGGCGGGTCAAAGGACTCTCTCTACCCTCTGTCCAGTCGAGAGGACAGAGGCGAAGATGCGGAGACAGAAGAAATGATGTCCTCTCCTACAGGCCGACTGCAGGAATTGAAAGTACTGACTGTACTCTCGATGATAAGGTAAAGAACCAGGACTGGAGCAGGCGCCCCCAGAGACATCTTCCGCTCGAGTGAAGAGCTAACCTCCCTCAGCAATGGCGGCCAACATGCCATGCTGCGTCACAGAGTGAGCATACTTCAAACTAAAAGGAACGAAGCACGTGCGACAGGTAAAAAGACAGGCGAGAGGCCGATAGACAGAAAGTTCGAGAGAAAGGTACCGGCCACCCGTGAACTTGCAGGATGAATAGCACGGGCGGTGGAATTAGAGAGAGAGAGAGAGAAAGCAAACCGAAGTTGAGCTGAACCACACCAAGGTGCAACTGCACCACAAGCCACCCTAAGGGACGGATACACGACAACAGCAACGACAATAAACAAATAAGTAATTCCGCCACCCTAGGTGGGTCGAACGTCGTAGGCCTCGGGGACAAACTCGTGACAAAGACCAACGAGGTCGAAACACGTCGTGCTTTGTCTTGTAATTTGTTTGTCTCTTTCGTTAGGCGAAACAGTGATTCTCCTTTCAAAATCTTGCCTAGAAAACAAAACAAAACAAAACAAACAACTGCACAATTATCGTGTGACTTGAGCCTAGTTTCACACACTTTGAAACAAACAAGAAGATTGAAAAAAAAGATTGAAACAGATATCAGTAGCTAACGATCCTTGAGAAAAAACGTAGTCTTAAAACAATATTTCCAAGAAATATTAAACAAAAACCTGCTAAATCTCACCACGAAGAAGGATTTCCAGTCGCTCACAGAATGAACAAATCACCACTCAGACATATTTCAAAGAAATAATTAATTACAACGTCATGCTTTCGATCTGGACACGTTTTAAGACAACATAAAAACAAGATGCAAAGCATATAAACGTACTCACAATTTATCTTGAATACGCGTGAGATATTCATAAAGAGGAAAAACCGTTTGGGGCTATAATAGCCGTTAGTAACGCTATTCTGGTAAACATCGGCAGCCATATGCAAACACACGTAACAGAGCTCAGAGAAACACTAACAATGCAAGGAAAACGCTACTCTCTGAAGACTTTGTCTTCTTCAGGTGCCATTAAAAGACACACATAAACGAGTCAAAATAATAAATCCCAGATGGCTACTGGTGCAAGATTTGGTTACAGAAATATGTTTCGGTTTCTTGGACAGAATGGTCTACAATTAATTAACTGTTTACTGATCATTATAAATACCTCCAGTCTTTAATCCCTGGCTTTTCTTCAACCCTGTTTGTTCACAGGATGTTTCGTGTGCATGGAGTTTAAAGACGGAGGCAAACCATTCTTGATTCTAAGGTACTGGTGTAAAGTGTTTATTTCGAGATCAAGAAACTCACTATTAAACAGTTAAACCACCAACACTCACTAAGCATATTGCAAATGTTCGGTTTATTTGTAAAACCTTTGTCAAGCATAAGAAACCAAGGGCTCACTATTGACATCAACTGCCATTTGCAGTTGCATCTGAAATAACGGTAGGAACTTGTTTATCGTGGATCTACTGTTTGTATCTGTTATGTTTTGTTTTTCGTTTGTTTTGTCTTTTTTTTTCCGGGGGGGGGGGGGGGGGGGGGGGGTTGAGTGAGAAAGGAGGAGGGGCAGGTTGTGGGGAGGCAATTATCAATCCATTTTTGCCTCCGGCCTTGCAGATGAAAATGGCCTGTCATCAAAGCAGACAGTATCAGGATGTCTGTTGGAGGTTCCTTCCTTGTTCATCCACGTTGTTGCTGTTTGATCACTGTATTTTGCCCTGTCTTCCCACCCTGCACAGACAGACTGCAGACTGCCACGCTCTCTGTCTGTCTGTCTGTCTCTCTCTCTCTCTCTCTCTCTCTCTCTCTCTCTCTCTCCTCTCTCTCTCTCTCTCTGCATGTCCGTCTTGCTGTCACACACACACACACACACACCCGTGAGATAGGAAAAACAGTGATGTATGAGAGAGAGAGAGAGAGAGAGAGGAGAGAGAGAGAGAGGGGAGAGATGAGAGAGAGAGAGAGAGAGAGAGCACGGAAGGAACGTGGGCAGAGTGCGAGGCGTGGATAGGAGAGGACACAAATGTAAAGCTCGTGTAAAATGGCAGAAATAATGACCAATCAATATTCAGGACACCCACAATAAGACAAAGTGAAACATGCATGTACACTTTGCCAGCAAAAAGAAACAATAGAGAAAGCCCAAAACCATTGCTGCTCTGGTTATTATTGTTGTTGTTGTTGTTGTTGTTTCGTTTGTTTGTTTTTTGTTACACCTCATCTTTTGACTGAATTTCGTTACAATGGATTCTGTAATTTGTTTGCAAACAAAGCTGGAACGAGCAAAGTTAATCACTTCACAAACTTCGTTGATTAAGAAGAAGTAGGTTAAGTACTTTGAAAAAAATGAAATTTGTTACAAAATATATATATATATATATATATATATATATATATATATATATATATATATATATATATTCAATTAAAACAAAGCTTGCTCTTCTTATGTCTTAGATTGAAAAAATAGGGGGAGATAAGCATGCATATCTGCAGTGGTAGATAATTCTGCCTAACTAACAGTGTGTGCTTGAGTGGGAAAATGGGGAAAAATAAATAATATACATACTTCTCAAAATGAGCCTTCAGCAGGCTTATAGTCTCCAAGGGGAAGACAATCTCCAATGGGATGGAAACTCACTAACATATAACTCCTGGTCAGATACCGGTATTTCGAAACCTGATTGTTTCTCCTCAGTGACCGCGGAAAGCGGTAATTTGACTCCTCTCCCTTTTCGGTTTTAAGAAGAATGCTATCCCAGAAAAGGCTTGTGTGCAATACCGTAGTATGTTTGTTGAGTTTTCAAAAAACCAAGCAAAGGTGCCACCTAAGAAGCAAAAGAAAATCATGAAAGAGCAAAACAAGCTACAATTTCTTGTGAAAAGTAGAAAATAAAAAACAATAACCTCTTAAGACACAAGTGCTGAGGGCCAGTTCTTGGAATGAATCCGCAAGGACTAAATTACAATAAACTAATAAATTCCAAGGATAAGTACCGCACCATTCCAGCAACTTACAGAGCAGCCTGCTGTTGCAATGACTGCCAGAAATATTCAATTATAAACAAAGCTTGCTCTTCTTATGTCTTAGATTGAAGAAATAGGGGGAGATAAGCATTCATATCTGCAGTGGTAGGTAATTCTGTCTAACTAACGGTATGTGCTTGAGTGGGTGAATGGGGAAAAATAAATAATATACATGCTTCTCAAAATGAGCCTTCAGCAAGCTTAAAGTCTCCAAGGGGGAGACAATCTCCAATGGGATGGAAACTCACTAACATATAACTCCTGTACCGGTATTTCGAAACCTGATTATTTCTCCTCAGTGACCGTGGAAAGCAGTAATTTGACTCCTCTGCCTTTTCGGTTTTAAGAAGAATGCTATCCCAGAAAAGGCTGGTGTGCAATACCGTAGTATGTTTGTTGAGTTTTCAAAAAACCAAGCAAAGGTGCCACCTAAGAAGCAAAAGAAAATCATGAAAGAGCAAAACAAGCTACAATTTCTTGTGAAAAGTAGAAAATAAAAAAAACAATAACCTCTTAAGACACAAGTGCTGAGGGCCAGTTCTTGGAATGAATCCGCAAGGGACTAAATTACAATAAACTAATAAATTCCAAGGATAAGTACCGCACCATTCCAGCAACTTACAGAGCAGCCTTGTGTTGCAATGACTGCCAGAAATATTCAATTATAAACAAAGCTTGCTCTTCTTATGTCTTAGATTGAAGAAATAGGGGGAGATAAGCATTCATATCTGCAGTGGTAGGTAATTCTGTCTAACTAACGGTATGTGCTTGAGTGGGTGAATGGGGAAAAATAAAAAATATACATGCTTCTCAAAATGAGCCTTCAGCAAGCTTAAAGTCCCCAAGGGGGAGACAATCTCCAATGGGGAGGAAACTCACTAACATATAACTCCTGTACCGGTATTTCGAAACCTGATTGTTTCTCCTCAGTGACCGTGGAAAGCGGTAATTTGACTCCTCTGCCTTTTCGGTTTTAAGAAGAATTCTATCTCAGAAAAGGCTGGTGTGCAATACCGTAGTATGTTTGTTGAGTTTTCAAAAAACCAAGCAAAGGTGCCACCTAAGAAGCAAAAGAAAATCATGAAAGAGCAAAACAAGCTACAATTTCTTGTGAAAAGTAGAAAATATAAAACAATAACCTCTTAAGGCACAAGTGCTGAGGGCCAGTTCTTGGAATGAATCCGCAAGGGACTAAATTACAATAAACTAATAAATTCCAAGGATAAGTACCGCACCATTCCAGCAACTTACAGAGCAGCCTGCTGTTGCAATGACTGCCAGAAATATTCAATTATAAACAAAGCTTGCCTTCTTATGTCTTAGATTGAAGAAATAGGGGGAGATAAGCATTCATATCTGCAGTGGTAGGTAATTCTGCCTAACTAACAGCATGTGCTTGAGTGGGTGAATGGGGAAAAATAAATAATATACATGCTTCTCAAAATGAGCCTTCAACAAGCTCAAAGTCTCCAAGAGGAAGACAATCTCCAATGGGGAGGAAACTCACTAATATATAACTCCTGGTCAGATACGGGTATTTCGAAACCTGATTGTTTTCTCCTCAGTGACCGCGGAAAGTGGTAATTTGACACCTCTGCCTTTTCAGTTTTAAGAAGAATGCTATCCCAGAAAGGCTGGTGTGCAATACCGTAGTATGTTTGTTGCGTTTTCAAAAAACCAAGCAAAGGTGCCACCTAAGAAGCAAAAGAAAATCATGAAAGAGCAAAACAAGCTACATTTTTTTGTGAAAAGTAGAAAATAAAAACAATAACCTCTTAAGACACAGTGCTGAGGGTCAGTTCTTGGAATGAATCCGCAAGGGACTAAATTACAATAAACTAATAAATTCCAAGGATAAGTACCGCACCATTCCAGCAACTTACAGAGCAGCTTGGTGTTGCAATGACTGCAAGAAATATTCAATTATAAACAAAGCTTTGTATACTTGCTTTTTTTTTTTTTTTTTACAGTCTCCGTCCACGTGTATTTCTGCCCGGGCCACTCTTTGTCATTGTCTGAGACAACTGTGGCATCGATTGGCATTGCCCTGTGATCCCTATTGTTTTTTTTTTGTTTGTTTTTTTTTTTGGGGGGGGGGGGGGGGGTTTGCTGTTTTATATCAAGGTGCATACACTAGGAGGCGTGCAAAAAAAAAATCGAAAAAGGAAAAAAAAAAAAAAGGAAAGAAAGGTAAAATAAAGAAAAAGAGAAGAAAATAGAAGAAATGTACACACGACACCATCACCAAATGGTACCCCACGCAGCATGAAGAAAACCGGGATGGTTAACGCGTGAAGTGGCAAGTCTAGAGCCAAGTTTAGCAGACAAGTCGGTTCCGTTTATCACAAGACGTGATGAGACAACCACATTCGCACGTGGGCGTATGTGGGTAAACACACGTGGATGCAGTATCTGACAGAATGCTTCGACTCTGGCCGCGCATGTGTGTACACATAGTCATGCAGACAGCGAATCTCTCCCCCCTCTCTCCATGCAAACACACAGACATAAACACACATCGCAAGCCCCATCATACACACACAACAACACACACACACACACACACACACACACACACACACACACACACACACACACACACACACACACACACACACTATAATATATAATATAAACTTCATTCTACTTCTCTCTATGGCTTTTAGTTTATGAAATTATCAAACAGCCAATGGAAAACACAGACCAGCAGACGTGTATCCAAAATACATTAGAAAGAGTGAACAATAATGCAGTTAGTTTGATATTTCAAAACGTTAAAATGTTTTACCCATTGCATATTACGGCTGGATATTCCATAATGCAACGAAATGTAATCGCTGTACTTGTATTGTAACTGACTTAACTGACTGTCGGAGTAGTGTATATAAAACTGCTTGCCGTTGCCTTTCTTCGATTTGAATTAGAAAGCAACGACTGCTGCATGGAACTTTAATTAATGGATGTCAATCAAGCTATTAACAATGGATTGTTTCTGGATTGTAAACTGTTTGAATATATTTTTCAACAGAATTCACATTCATGAATACCTCACACCATGAACGTATATGACGTTTCTTGCAGAGATGAACAAAATGCATCTACATATGTTTGTTTTTTCGGCTGGTTTGTTTTGCATCGGAAACTTGTGAACTTTCGGTGAAAGGTTAAGCCCATATGTTATGACTGCGAGGGCAGTAAGGTTCTACAGGTTCACTGTGTCTGGTGCATGGCATGAGGACAGCCGGAGCCCATCTCTGTCCTCCTGCTGCTGTAATCATACCTGGCTGGACTGCTTTGAGAGAATTTTCTAAGGAACAAAATCCGACTTCATGAGAGTTTTGAACGCACGAACATCTACACCGCAGGCAAGCGCGCAGACGGTTTGACAATAGGCTGCTATAGAAGAAAACTTGCTATGTCTCCAGTCACGGTCATAAACCGTTTCAGGTATAGTATTCTTAAAACAAACACCCACCTGTGTGTGGGTCGAACAGTACTGTTTATGTTCCAGACAAAGCAGTCTATTCAGATCTGTTCGTGCTACGAGAGCTGAAACATGATTCTACTGTAAGATTTGTGTGTGTGTGTGTGTGCGCGCGCGCGCGCGCGCGCGCGCGCGGTGTGTGTGTGTGTGTGTGTGTGTGTGTGTGTGTGTGTGTGTGTGTGTGTGTGTGTGTGTGTGTGTGTGTAGCGCGCGCGCACTGAAGAACACGCTGTCAGCACTTGACTGACAGCCAATGCTAGGGTTATCAAACAGGAGAGTTGACCGCTCTGACTGTTGACGCATTTTGACCTGCTCTGTATCGTGTCTTTTATTGGATTCTCAAGTATAGGCTCATAAGTGTAACCCTACAGCTGATACCGTTTAAATTATGAGTTTTGTTTTTCAGTAACTTATTTCCTTACAGAACGTTCTTTTCGTTGCATGTTTCTACCCTTCCATGGCTGTTGTGCGGTGATGTTGGATTCTGTTTTTGAGCCCTTGGTGGTGAGAATGCCACAGAATTATAGGGTGTGGTATATCCCCGTTTGATGTCAAGGGAGCACATACACAGTCAACGGTGTCTCCCAGATGAGTCCGAATCAGCGGACAAGCGGTCTTAAAGCGGGCAATATAAATGTTTTATCTTCCAAGGTTGATTACAGCGACCTGCCTATGAAGACTTTAATATTAATGATCGATTTCCCTGATTCTTCATTCTCATTTTCTTTTATACCCCTATCCCATTTTTTCTCGAGTCTCCATCAAGTATTACGGTAACGATGGATGAATTGCTTGCCTGCGCTTACCCCCCCCCCCCCCTCCCCCTCATCCAATCACTGAATTGTTTCATGTATATATACGGATGTACGGATGGTAAACGTAACTATGGAACATTGCTATGGACGGGTTCAGTTAAAACAGTCAGATACTCTTTACACCATGTGACTACAGAGAAGTATGTAATAAACACATGTACATCAATCTTTCAGTGTAATGGACAGTCTGAAATGAAACCAAACACGTTCACAATTCAGTTATCCAAGGGTTTATTTGAACAGACAATACCTTGTAAGTTTAGAGCAAACTATTTGTTTGATCTTAAGTAACAATATTTCTACTAATTTCCGACCTAACTCGTATATATCAAACTGGTATATGCTTGGAATACAGGTGACTCACACAAATAAACAACAATGAGAGACAGTTATTTTTTAGAATAAATAAGTACACTGAGACTAACTACACTAAAAACAGTGCTCATGTGCAGAGGAAAATGTACCTTGCTGGAAAAAACTGTATTCACCGCTCGATCACATGCAGAGGAAAATGTATGTTAATCTTGCTGAAGAATACGTACTTCACCGCTCGATCATGACGTGTACTAGATCTGCACACCCCACACCAGCACACACCCACGCCGCACGCCCCCACATAACTAAGGAAAATTCAGCAAATGAAAAAAAACTGCGGTTTTTCTGAAACACGACAAAAAAAGCAAAAGAGCACACAAAACAAATGTGTAAAAGTAATGCAGTTTTTAATGCACGACACAAAACGGAAAAGAAATTTTCGGCAATATCCCCTTTCTCAGCGACAAAAAAAAAATACAGACTTTAACATGAAACAATACCCCCTTGTGAACCCCAAAATTTGGTAAATTACTTTTCTTTTCCCGAGTGAAGGGCCAAAAATGGTTTGCAATGGAAACGGGGTTTGGGAAAGGGGGGAGGAGGGTTTTGTGGGATGTTGTTTGTTCTTAAAAATTTTTATTATCATTATCATTATTGTACTGTAATCATTTTTATTTTATCTTTTTAAATTTAAACTCCTTCTCTTTACTGGGGGGTTTTGTACTTTTTAAACTTAAAGTACTTTGCCCTAATTTTTAAAAATTTCTTTTTAATTATTTTTACATTACTTTTATTTGGTTGTTTGTAGTAGTTTTATGAGGTTGATGATGATGTTTGGGATGATGATGATGTTGTTGATGATGATGTTGATGATGATAATTTTTGTTACTTTTGTTGTTGTTGTTTTTTTGTATTCTAATTATTTTTATTTTTCCCATATTTCTTCTTCTCTTTTTTTCCTTCACATCATCTTCATCTTCATCATCATCATCACCCAAAACATCTTATTTTTATTATCAGTGGAAAGTAGTATTTGGGAATAGTAGAGAACGGAAAATTTGCCGCTTTTGGTAAACCCCTTTTCTAAACCCGGGGCCTTTGGGCCCGGTCCCCGGGGGGCCCGACTAAAAGGGCGGCATTTTTCCCTTTTCTCTACAAAGCTTGCTTTAAAAAACCCAAAAAAATAAAGCCCCCAAAAACGGGACTTATGTGTAGGGTTGCCCCGTTTTCAATTCTAATTTACAAAATTTTCGTTTTTAGTTTTTGCTTAATCCTATGTTTTTAACGGGGACATTCATAAAATGGTCTTGTTTTTCATGTGAAATAAAACTACAGTTTTAACTGTTCTCTAAAGTCTGCCAAACAAGTCTTTCTTTTAATAAATAGTGTCTGCGTCCTTTTTGTTTACAAACCCTTTTGGGTCTCTGTCACTGGAAATAGGGAAAAAGGAAAAATTGGGGGGGGCTACCCCTTTTAATTGCTGGTGCCCAAGTAAGAACGTGAAAAGGAGGAGTTTAATAGCGAGCTTGCAAAGGGGTTACCGGGAAAGGGTTCACGCAAGGTATTTTTGCCGGGGCCTTCACCCCCTTCCTTTAAACCCCCCCCCAATGTTTTAGCGCTTTTTTTTCAAAAAGACTTCCCAATTTCCCTTTTAAATCTTGTAAAGACTTGTTTTTTTCCCGTCTTTGTTGCATTTATGGGTCTTGTTATTTTCTTTTTTGGTGTGCGCGCCCCTTTTGGGTGCTTTAAAATTTACGGGTTGAACAACGGGTGTGTTAAAAATGGTAAAAAATTATTGAGAGAAAAAAATTTTCTTACCTGTTTTTTCCCATTCTTACGGCTTTGGCGGGGGTTTTTCCCAATTTCCCAAAGTCGGTTTAAAGGAAGGTTTCTCTCGAAGGCTTTTTTTATTTTGGTGGGGGAGAGAGTGGCTTTTTAAATTGTTATTGTAGTTTTGAAATTTGCTTGTATTTTCCCAAAAACAGACGTTTTTAGTTCTCCTAAAGGTTTATTTATCCACCCGGAGAGAATGGGGCAAGGGGGGGATTCAACAAAGTTCCCAAAAAATTTCTTTTGTTCAATTCACCACCCCTTTCAAACCCATTTGCATAGGTAGATAGCTTCTTAGTTTTTAAATTTTCCTTTAATTCAAGGATTGTTTGATTCTGGTGATGATTGTTTCTACTTCTTCAAATTTTGGCTTTATATATTTGGGAAATTTGTTTCCCAGTGTTTTTTTAAACAAACCCCTGTTTTTCAACCTTCAAAAATCTTAGTTTTGTTTTAACAGATTTTTTCCTGTTAATGTATAAGCTTTTCACGTTTTCTTTTCCTTTTTGGTCTGAAAGACGCAGAGGTTGCTTTGGGAAATGTTTTTAGTTCTTTTTTTGGAAAACTTTCCGGGCCTTTTTAAATTTTCCCCGTTGCTTAAAAACAGTTTGCACTTCTTTCCAATGTTGTTGAATAGCAGCTAAAAAAGTTTCAAGGTGCTGTTGTTTTCTTTTTGTTGTATTCGTCTATGGTTCCCCCCAGGGTTCATCTTCCCAATCAATATTTGGAAGGGTCTTCTTCATCATCACGGGATACAAAGGTTTTATTTTTTGGGCTAAGCCCTTTGATTGCTTGTTTTTATTTTTTCTAAGAAAAGTCGATCCTGGGACTTCGGATTCAGCTTCCTTTTTTTTCCATCAAAAATTGTCACTTTCTTAAAAATTTTGTGGGAACAAAAACTTAACCCCCCTTCCCCATGTGCTTTTCAAAATCCAGTTGGGGCTGAAACCCCCAAACCGCTCTTTTGGGAAAGCAATTTTTTGGCTTTAAGGGCCAAAGGCCCCTTAACCCCCTTTTCAAACCCTCGTTTCAGATAACACACTGTGCTGTAAACGTTCATTGGCAGCGCCCCAAAAAACCGCTCTTAAAAGGAGAAAACTTTGGCATTAACCCAAAGGGCGCCCTGTGGGGTTTTGTGCGTGCGTGTGTGGGGCGTTTTTGCTTGTTTAGTGTGTTATTGTTATTTTTGGGTTTTTTCCCTTTTTTAAATGATAAAAAAATATTTATTTGAACCCCGTTTTTAAAAATAATTCAAAGGCGCGTGCACACCCCCCCCCCCCCCCACCCCGTGCTTTGCACCCCACTAAAAGTCACCCCAAGTCACCCCAATTTTCTTAATTAATTTTTTAAATTTTGGGCCCCCCAATTTCCCTTAAATTTAAATTTTTTAAATTTAAAGTTACTTCAAGTTTTTAAAAGTTCTTGTTTTAAGTTTTTTAATTAAGTTTTTTTTTTAAGTTCTTGTTTAAGGTTACTTCAAGTTTTAAAATAAGTTCTTAAAAAGTTTTTTAAATTAAAGTTCTTGATTAACCCACCTAAAGATTTAATTAAGTCTTCCCTCAAAGAAAAACCAAGTTTTTTTAAAAAGTTTTTATAATTATCAAAAAAAACAAACCCAATACTTTTTTGTTTTTATTTTTAAATAGAAAAATGTCAAATTATAGTAACACACGCCTAAAAAAAAAAAAACTTTTTTCATCGTCGGGGAAAAGTCTTGCTCAACTTTCCTTGGCGCAAAATGGGCACCCTAGTCTTAATAAAGGGTTTTACATCCTAAGAAACCCCCTTTTGGATTAAAATTCGGGGTCTTGGAAATGTCTTTTATAGACTCCATGTCTTTATTTATTGACTTTAACTTTTTAATAACCCGCCATGATCTATTTTTTTTAAAAAAAAAATTAAAATATTATTGCATCTGAAATGGAAAAAATGATCTTTTGTTGTTGGCTTTTCCGGGATTATTTTTTTGTTCGGCTTCTGTATTTAGGGGGGAGTTTGTTTGGGCTCTTGTTTTTGCCGCGTTTTTTATATTTTTTTAAAACCGTAAAAACCCGCCCACAGCGCAGCGGGTCCCAAAAATTTGAAACAGTTTTAAGTTCATTTTTCCCAATAAAGATTTTTGGTTTTGCCCTTGAATCACATGGAGTTTTTATAGTGCATTGTTTTAACTTGTTTGGCGTTGGCGGTTGTTAGGTTTTCATTATGAGTTATTTTCTGTGCTTTTAATTTTTTTTTTTGTTTTTTCCCACTTGCAAATTTTTTTCCCTTTTCTAAAACACCCCCAGGATGAGGGGGTTTTTTTACTGGTCACTTTCCCACCTGATTCTTTTTTTCTGATTTGCTGTTTTTTCGGGGGCTCGTTTTTTGGGAAGGGAAAAAAATTTTTTATGTTTTAAAGAAATTTAAACCCCCTTTTTTAAAGGGCGATAAAAATTTTCCCAAATTTGTATAATAAATCACACCCTTAGGACTCAAATTGACTTTGTTAAAACTGGTCCGGGTTTTTTTAAAACAAGTAAAGATCTTTTTCAAAATAAATGGGAGCAAATTTTATGATTTGTTTAGTGTACAAAAAAAGAACCCCTTTGTCCTCCCTTTTTTCCCAATTTTGATCCAAGTTGCGCTTCATACTGTTTTGATACTTTATAATGTCTTGCGGCGAACTGTTAAAAATTTTGTTCTTGTGAATTCAGTTCCGGGAACGGGTTTTGTTTTCCCCATGTGCCAAAAAATTTAAGTCTTTCCTTTTTGGGCATTAAGCTGCTCATAACCGGGTCATTTGTAATCATAAGTTAGGAAGGTTTTTTTGATCATGGGTTTTGTTCATGTTTTTTAAAATTTATTATTTTTTTTTTTTTAAAAATGGGGCCCCCGAAAAAAACTGTTGCCAACCTTGTTTACCATTCGCCGTTTTTGGGAGGCCTAAGTTTTTGGTTTACCCAATGCTTGGAAAAACCCTTTTAAAGGAATTTAAACCAGCGGATTTTGGCAAATTTGGGGTTTTAAAGGATTCTGAAAAGCTGATTGCTATTATTGCGTTTTGGTTTGCACAAAGATTTTTAGTAAAGCAAGGGAAAAAATTTTCCAGACATTTAAAAAATTATGTAAAAAAAAAATAATTTATAAAAAAGGGGTTCCCTCTTTAATGTGATAGGTGGGTTTTGGTAAATGGGGCTTGTTTTAGGGGAAAAAGTAATTACGCTTTTAGTAAACTAGGGAAATGCGGCGAGAGAAAAAGACATAAAAAAGGATTGGAGAAATAGCCGGGGCACAAGATCACTTTGAAAAGAAGGGGGAATTTAAAGCAGTTTTTTTTTTTTTTAAAAAACACACTGAAAAAACAGGGACATGCAGTTACCTTTTAAAAGATGTTAAACCAAAAAATTTAAAAAGAAATTATCTTGTAACAGGAAAACCCCTTATCGAAACATTGCCCCCAAAAATTTCGGTGACTTTTATCAACCTCAGAAAAAAAAAAGATGCTAAGAAATCGTTTTTGGGTTATTTTTGAAATAAAACCTTTCGTGTATTTTGTTGCACTTTAATTTTGGTTTGAAAAAAAAAATGAAAAAAATTTTTTTTTTCCCCCAAAAGGTTGGGGGAAAGGGTTTTAAACAGCGAAAAAAAAAGTAAGCCAAGCAGCGGGGCCCCAGTGAACAAAAACAGCAAAGGAAGGGTTTTCAAACAAGCGATTTGGAAATTTATTTACCTCCCCCTAGCGAATACAGGCCACACTTTTTTAATACCTCCAAACGACACCATAAAAGGGAAAATTTTTCTTATTTACCCCCCGTTTCGATTAGACGAAAAAGATTTAAGTACGCATTTTAAGTCTTTGCATAGTTTTAAGGATACAAGATGCGGAAAATTAACAAAAAAGAGTGCCTCTCTGTTTGCTGTCGATTAAACTGATTTCCACGAGGCCCCCCTTTAACTTACCCTCGCATGATTAAAATTCGATGATGGAAAAAAATTTAAAAGGGTTTAAAGTGAACAATTATTTTTTAAAACATGGAGTTCCCATTAAAGGGGCATTCAGGGTTCCCCCCAGATCCGGCTTTAGTTAAAAAATTTTTAACAAACAGTTACCCAAAAGCTTTTTTCCTCCCCGTTTCACAGGAGCGGGATTTGACAATTTCGCAACACGGAAGGGTTAAAAGGGACTGCCCTCTTTTTTGCGCCCCAATGAATAATGAAAAATTTTAAAAGGGCCCCTTAAAACCAGTAAAGCAATCAAAAAAAAACAATAAATTTTTTTCTGAAGGAGGTTTTTCATCCAGAAAAACTATTACCGTTTGGTTTGAAGAAAGGGTCCTTTATTTCCGGGGGGAAGCAGAAGGGGAACCGATCAGGGCAACAGACCCATTTTGGAAATTTGTTGCCCCCGTACGAAATAAAAAGAATTGTAAAGATGAATCCCCCCGTGTTTTTTTTCGAAAAAATGCCATAACAAAACACCGGCCCCTAAAAAGATTTTTGTAAAAGAAAACTGCAGATAATCCACCGGGACCAGTTCCGTTTTAAATTTTAATTTACGAAAAATATATTTGGGGTTTAAAAAATGGAAGCCCCGAAGGGCCAAGCCAAAGGGGGGAAACCCAAGAATGGAAAAGGGGAAGAGACCTTGAAAATGTTTGGGGGAATCTTTTGGGATACGTTTTAATGCTTTGGGGGACTTTTTCGGGGATTAATAAATTGCATGTTAAACATCCAGTTCCCCTTTAAAACTAAAACCCCCCAAAAATTGGGGGAAAAAAAAATATTTGAAATAAAAAAAACCCAATTCAAACGCATAAAGGGAAACCCAATGAGAAAGATTTAAAAAATTTGGAGGAACCCAATGTTTGATTTTTATAGAAAAAATTTGATGAAAAATAAAAACCCAAAAAAGTATACAATTACCCGTCCTCCAGTGCCCAAATTGCATATGAAAACTCTGGTTTAAAACCAAATACTCGTTTTGTGGGGGGTTCATCTAATGACTTCTTTGTTAAAAAACATTTTGTGTTGATCTCATGGGGGATTAGATCGCATTTTTTACGTTGTCATGAGGGAAAATTTTTTTATTGTAAAATCAATGCTTTTTGTAGTTGTCATGCGTTTGCTCGTTGCAAAAACGCTGCGAGATTTTTCCCCTTTGCTTTTTTTAATGATTTTTCTTGGCTGGGAAATACGGGCCCTTTTTCCCGCCCTTTAAAACCCCACATACCCTTGGGATCACCTTTCCAGATAATTTCACCCTTATTTTTCCCAAAAACCCCTTCTTGTTTAATTGAATGCAAAGGCGAATCTTTAGGGTAATGGGAAACGTGTCTTTACCACCCTGCAGGGCCTTTAGTACTTCTTTTCCATGTCTTTTAGATTCTTCGTGGGTTTATCTAAAAAACAAAACGGTCTGTTCTTTTGAAATTTTTTCTGGCTTTTGGTAAAAAGGGTTTAAAGTAGTCAAAAAAGAAATTCTAACTTTAAAAAAGCTTTGATTTTTCCCAAAAAACATTTAAACCCCAAAAAATTTCAGGTTTGTCTATTTGACTTTCTTTTTTTTTCATTTGTTATGCCAAAAAGCTGCTAAATTTTTTGAAATCCCGATAATTAGTTTTGAAGTCAGCTTAATTTCCCTTTGTTCTCTTTGGTGACCAATCTAAAATCTTTAGTGTTGGGGGTTTCCCCCCTAGGGCTTCCAAAAACAGCTGTTTTTCCTTAACTTTAAAAAGTCTTTTTCTGAAGCATCTGTGGATTTAGTTTGAGATCAGGGGTTCTTCATGGGGTTTGGTTTCTGAAATGTTCCTTTTTCAAAAGCAATTATACGATGAAAGCGGGCAACTTTAAAACCTTTTCTTAAAAAAAATTTTAGAAGTCTGTTAAAGACAGGGACCTTAAATTTTTTTTTTTCCCGAAGTTTTGGCACAAATTTTTTGGCGGCTCTTTGGGGTTCTTTTTTTGGGTTTCTGCTGCTAATGGATAGTCATTATGCAGGTCATGGGTTCAGAAAGGGTATTCTAAGTAAATTCTAGAAGTATCCACGCTGTTTTATCCGACGTAAAATGCCCAAACCCCTTTTAAAGCCTTTTTAATGTTTTCGGGGTTGGGCTTCTGGTACATTTTAAAAATTTCGTAATGGAAGTGATTGCGCCATAGGGCCCAAACCAAACAAATTGTTTGCGTTTAATTCATGAGATAGTTGGACCTTTTTTCTTGGGTCTTTAACGGCCAAAAAATTTGGGTTGGGTTTTCTTTCAGTAAATTTTGCGAAACCCTTTTTTTAAATTCCCCCCCGCCCAAACCGTTTTCAATCATCTGAATCATTGGTAAAACCCACAAAATCAATTTTGTAATCCCGTAAATTTTTAAAAAAGGTCCAAATATTCCCCCGGGGAGGAAATTTTTAAGGGGCGGGATCCGGCATTTTTGTTCATGCGGTTTTCTTAATTTTCAAAAACGTCCCCAAAACCTCATCTGCCTCAAGTAGGAGTCTTTTTAGTCTCCCCTGTTTTACAAAACTAACTTATGCCAAAGCCCTCTTGGGGCATGCTGGTTAAACAGAACATGATTTTCCTTTCCTCGAGCTAGAAAAAAAACGGCCTTTAGGGGGAAGTGTATCTTCGTCAAACCTTTTTCCCCAAAAAATTATGGACTCATAGGATAAAAAGCCCCTTTTTTAAAAAAGTGTTTGGGGCAAAAAAAAATTTTCCCTTTTTTGGGGAGGACCCTTTTAAAGGGCAAAGCCGGGGACTTATTTTTCCCATCATGTGCTGCATAGAGTCATAAAAAGCATTTTTTATTTAAATGAAACACATGTAATTTTTTGATGACTGTGCAATGCATGGTTTCCCCGAAGGGGGTGGTTACTGCTTTCATTTTTAAAAGGGGGAGTCGGTAATCGCAAGTTATGAAAGATTTCGGCAGCTTCTTTTCTTTGGGTTTAAACTTTTGTTTAAGATTGATTTGTTATGCGCCGCTCCTCTAAACCTTCCCCTAAAGTGATCCCTGGTCTCAAATGGCGGTTTTTTTTTCCCAATTTGTTCCCAAAACCCACAAATCCAAAAAAATGTGTGGCTGAGTCTTTCGTTTTTGGTCTTTAGGGTCATATGATTTCAGTAAATTTCAGTTTTTTTGAAAAAAAACATTACGCACTTGCTTTTCATTTTTCGTTTTAAGAAGTATTCTGCGCATTTGGTCCTTGTATTTTTTCTTTGAATGGCGCCATCCCACTGACAATAACGAAAGGGAATGAACAAATCTGTGATTAATCATTTAAGATGTTTTCGAATTTTTGTGGCCCTGGCCCTTAAAAGGAACAAATTTAGTGATTCAAAGTTGCGGGAAAAATCATTTGGGGAAATTTTTTCAGCCCTTTTTCCCGTTTTTTTTAAAAATTTAAATTTATGCCTTCGGGGGGGAAAATTTGTTTTGTATTACAGTCAACTGGGCCGATTCAGTGTTTCTTTTGTTCGCTTTGGGGTTTTAAAAGATGGGAAATTTTGTTAAAAATTTTCTACAGAATTCTTTTTTTTATGGTAAAGCTTTGAAGTTTGAGCCGAAATTCTCATTGTTCGTATCAATGTGTTTAAAGCGGTACCCCCTGGTTTAAAAAATCAAACAGTAAGTCAAAATGTTTTTTTCTGGTCACCTTTTGTTGGGCTGGGTTTTTGGGACATTTAATTTGGGGAGTAGATTTGTTTTTCCCCATCCCATGGGGTATACCCTTTAAAAGTTATTGGGTTTTTTTTGTTCTTCAAAAACTGATTAAAAGGGGAACCCCGCTAAAGGGGAAAAAGGGTATTCCGCTAAAATTAAGATCATTGATGTAAGGGGATAGTTTGAACTCTCTCTGCTTTTTGCGAAAAATAATGCCGCTTTTTCGAGAAACCCCACATAAAAATTTGGGTTTTTTAATAATTTTTTTATGTTAAAAATGCTTTTTTTTCGGGCTAATGGGGAGGTAGTGGGAAATGTAAAATTTGCCCCTTCAAAAGGCTCAAATTTGCCTGTTTTTAAACTGTTTTCCCAGGGGCTTCGCCCCCCCTGACCAACCCGGGGCCTCTAAATTTTTTCTTTTTCAGCGGCCCCATCAAAAATTTTTTGTAAAGGGAGTTTGTTGCCCAAAAAGGGGTTTTTGTCATTAGAGGGAAAAAATTAAACCCGGTTTTTTTAGTCGAGACCCCGCTTTAGATTTTCTTCTTTTTTTGTTATATAGTCGATTAAAACAGCTTAAAATTACTTTTTAATGGTGGGTTTTTGTTAGTTTTTTCCGGGAAATTGGAAATAGCATGGGGCAAAACTTGCCTGTACGTTTTTCTGGAAATTTAAAGAATTCTTGATCAATTTTTATTCCCGTGCTCTTGTAAATTTTCTTGCATTTTGGTTCAAAAAAAATTTGTCTGGACCTTCTTTTAATTTTTTCCCTGTTGAGTTTTTTTTAACTCCCAAAAAATTTAAATTTTAAATTTAAAAAAAAATAATTTAACAATATCAACGGTTTTTTTTGGGTTGGAATCATAAACTTTAAGTATAAAACACCCCTTTTGGGGTTGTTAAGGGGAGTGTTTTTTAAAGAGTTTAATTTTTTTCGTTTACTTTTTTTTAAGCATTCCTTTTTTTTCCCGCTCGGGGTCTGGCTGTTGAGAAAAAGTTGTCCCTTTCCTTTTTTGAAGATCAAACTTTTTTCTTTGGGGTCACAAAAAAGGGGCCCGGGAAAAGAAATTAAAATTTTTCATCCGTGATGTTTGGTCGCCCGTGCTTTATTTTTAAACAGCTTTTAAAAGGAAAAATAAATTTAGTGTTAATTTTGTTGAAAACCCTAGCTTTTGTGCTTTTGGAGGTTTTGTTTTTATTTTTTTGCTAGCAGAAAATACGCTAATGAGCAATGCCGAGGCTAAAAACCAAAAAGGCCCAGAGGTAAAGCTGCCGGTTTCACCTTCGCCGTTGTTTGAGGCCCAAACTCGTTCCTGCTGATTGGAAAAATAGGGATGCTCCGTATTAACATAGGTTAAAAGCATTAAAGGGCAGAGAATACCTTTTGTTTGGCTTTGGGTGTTTTTTGAAAGGTCTTGCTTAGTTTTTGTTGAAATTTTTGGTTTGTTTGTTAATCTAAAGGTTTTTATGCCGGGGGGGTTTTAAATATCTTTTCGTTTTTGGGGACTCTGGCGCTGTAGGTAATCTCGGAAATGCTGAACAGACAGCTTTTTTTAAAAAAGAAAAAATAATTTTTGTAATTTTATATTTTTTAATCTGTTATTTTGGGAAAATTTCAAAATGGATCATATATTAAAAACAAAAAAACACATTTAAACGGTTTATCGGCTTTTCTTCTTTATCAAATTTTAATGTTTTATTTGGGCTCTTTCGGGTTTCCCCCCTTCCCTGTAAAATTTTTTCCTCGTTGCCTTGGTCAATTTCCCTTAAAACCCTATTTCGGTTTTTTAAATAAGATTAGTCTTAAAACTTGAAGATGCAAAAATCTTTAGTTTCAAGGCAAAAGTCGGATTTTTCACCTCCCCCCTCCAAAAAAGTTTTTTATTTTATCAAAATGTGATAAGGGTTTTAAGGGCCCCCAGCGTAGGTTTTTGGTTTGGATACCCTAATTTTTACATTGCACTTTTGTTATTTTTGGTTTTAATTTAAAATTTTTTTTTTGTCTTTGAAAAGGGCCTTTCTTCACACAGCAAAAAAATACCTTTAAGCGATTTTTGCGGGGGCCCCCCCTTAAATGAAAATTTCCCTTTTAGTGTTTCCTTTCTTTTTGGATTTTTTGAATTTAAGAATTTACTCTTTCGTTTTTTATTGCTAATTTTTTATGATATTGGGTTTCTCAAACGCCCCTTTTTAAAAATTTGGGGTTTCTAACAAAGTCAAACTTAACGGATGTCAGAAATTGTTACTTTTCTTCGGTGTTGATGATAAGATAACACGTTTGTTTCATTTTAAAAGTTTTATTTGCAATCTTTCTTTTAAAGCTCCTTGAAAGTATGGGGATGCCCCTTTTTTTAAAAACTCAAAATCTTGGGGTATGGGAAAAAACATTACCCCTTCGTAAATTTCGGTACAAAACCTTTTTTCCCCTCTTTAGCATCTGCGGGCTATTCTATTTTTTTAGTGCTTCTTCATTTTTGATTCCTTTGGGAAACCCCAAAATCAGCCCTTTTTTTTCCCCGGGGTTTTGCCCTTTGATCAGAATAGGTTAAAAAAATTTCTGCATTGTGTAAAGAAAAAAATTTCTTTTCCCCTTTAAGGTTTTTTTTAGGGAAAATTTTTTTAAAGATTGCCCGCCCCCGATTTGTAAAAACCGGGCCTGTTTTGGGGCTGTTGTTGAAACGAGTTTATTTTGAAAGTTTAAGGGCGGCAGGCCTGGCACAATTTACTTCATCCGCTCCCAGGTATGGAAATTTTTCAGGGAAGATTTGATCCCCCATAATAGTAGATGGATTATTTGGAACAGTTTATTCCGTTTATTTCCCTTCACGAAAAGGGGTTTTCGTCTTCTATGGGGGGCAAGGGTTTGGGCCCTTTGTTTGTGACATTTTTTATAAAACAAAATTTAAAAAATTAATTATTTAAAAACATGGCAGCTTGAAAGGGGAAGAAGAAATTTTGATGTTTTTTTTTCCTGGGGGGACGAATGAGTGGTTCCCCCCTTTGGGGGCAGCATCGTCGGGGGGGTCTTTATTGCATGATGAAATTTGCAGAAATTTTGGAGTAAAATTCAACAAGTCGGTAAAAAATTAACAGAAAGTAAGGTCAGATTTTTACCAAAGTTTTGGCAAGAACTTCCCCAAAAATATATAACCCCGATGATTTTGAAGTAAAAGATGACCATTTGTTTTTTGGGAAAAGACCAAAAGGGCAAAAATTGTTCAAGGGTTACAACTAAAAAGGACCCATCAAAGTTTGTAGGCATGAATACAATTGACAAAGGCCCAGTTTTGACGATCGAAGGGGCGCCTTTTGGGATTGTTAAAAACCAAAAAATTTTTAAAAGGGGCAGTTGCTAAAATTCAAAAAAACACTGCAAGAATCCCAAAGATTCAAATACAAAAACTTTGGAAATTTAAGATTTAAGTCAAACACGGACAAAAATAATGAAGCAGAAAACCCGTTTTTCCCATGAAAAAGCGTTAAAAAACAATTTAAAGTTTTCCCCCTTTCCCAAAGCGGGAAATTTTCGGCCCTTGATCATGCCCTTTTAGGGGCTCGGGGAAATTAACAAACAATTTTGCAAAAATGGGTGAAATAGTGGCATATAAAAAAGGAAAAAGAAAAAATCGTTTTGGGTGTTTACGCCAAAATTAGGGCATGATATTAAAGAAAAAAATAACCAAAGACTTTAAAGATTTTTGAAAAAAGAGAGATCAGCAAGACTTTGAAGGAGTTGTTTACTTTAAACCCAGAAAAAATTTCGAATTTGGGAGCCGAATAAGAGAAACTATCCAAAAAATTTTAATGAAAAACACAACGGGTTGCAGAACGAAAACGAAAACTGTTTAGAGAGCAGGGGGGGTTTACATTAGCAAGGTTAATTTAAAAGCCTTAGGATTTGCATTAAGGCCTGGTGTTTGGGTATTTGGGTGGTGGTGGGCAAAAAACAGTGCCTTTCCCCGCCATCGCCTCAACCCCGATAAAACTTTGGGGAAAAAAACTTGATTTATCTTGCGAGTTTATTAAAAAAAATTAGCTAGTAAAGCTTTTGGTCTTTTCCCGGGGATTTAGGGAGTGTCGTTAAACGGCTTTTTGGGCTACTGAAAACAAAGTAGTTGGCTTTATGGCCGGCACTTTGGGGCTTTTGTTTTTCTTAATAGGGTTTGGGTTACTCTTTTGTAAAATTTAAAAAAAGGGTAATCCAGGCCAAATTAATCCAAAAAAAAGCGCTGTTTTTTTAAAATTTTTTTATTTTGGGCATTTTTTTTTTTGACTTCGGGGGACTTCGTTTTACTTCGTGTTCTTCAAAAGGCCTTTTGGGGGTTTGGGGGGCCCCCAAAGGGAAATTTGGTGACTTATTCTTGGGTGGTTTTTTTACTGCTTGCAATTATTTCTGACTCCGAATTTATTTGGGTTTTTCCCGACTTTTTTGGGCATTTCCTTTCCCAAGGATTTTGTTTTTTTTTGTAGTTTTGTATTGTGCCTTTCTGGAGTTGAGGTCAGAAGGCGCATTTTATAAAACCCGTGCCAAAGCCAAAAACTATTTTGATCTTGCGGATTTTTAAAACATTTTGGGATCTTTTAAATTTTGAAAGGGAAATCAATTTTTGAATTTTAAAGGGGGTTTCCCCTAAAATTTTCCCCAAATAATTTTTTTTGTGCTCAAAACCAGTTGAAGGACGGTTTTTGCTCGATTCGTTTGTGCTTGGGGAAAAACCCAGGGAAAAACAAACGTAAATAGAAAAGGTCGTTTTTCGTTCTATTTTTGCTTTAGTTAGGCCCTTTTGAAGTGTTTTAAGATAAATGGTTTTTCCATGCTGTTTTATGCTCTTCTTTTTTGGAAACCCAGGTGAACAGTTGTGCCCGGGAAAAGAAAGGGTGGGTTTTGGAGGAAATTTCCCAAAAATTTTGTTATACTTTTTGTGCACGCCCCAAAAAATAGGGGGTGCCTTTACCCTGTTTTAAAGGTTCCCAAATTTTGTCTAAAGTCTGTCTTTGCCTTTAAAATTTAATTCGTTACAAATCCTTTCAAAAGCCTTAATTTTCTTTTTTTGTTTCTGAATGGATTTAAAAGGTTTGTCATTTTTGGGAATGGTGCTTGCAGTTCAGTCAAAATACGTTTTGAAAGGTTTTAATTTAAAAAGGGAAAACTGTTTCACTGAAAACCCCACCCAAAAGGGTTTTTGGTGATTTAAATGGGTCAGCTTTGATACTCCCCCCAAGTTGGACAAAACACAGCAAAATTTAACTGGTTCTGATAAAAATGCACGGATTTACTAAACCACACTTTGCGATGTTTTTCTTTTTTTTAAAAGGGGGGTTGATAAATTTTTCCAAAGGAGTACTAACCTTTTTTTGAAAAGTGTCGGGTTTGGGGTTTCGAAATGGCAAGGTTTTCGGTTGTTTTATTTTTTGATTGTAGTGCGGGGCCCCAAAAGAATATTTTTATTTTTTTGTATATTTTAACGCCTCATTTTTTATTTTTGGGTTTAAAAAAAGGGTTTTTAAAAATAAAACCCAAAAACCCCCCTTCGTTTTTTGAAAAATGCTGGGTTTTGAAAGATTGCGGAACCCCAAAAAGGTTTGGGGGTTTAAAGAATTTTTTTTACAAAGTTGTATGGTTTAATATAAGCAAAAAAAAAAAGAATAATTTGATTTGAAAATATGGCGGAAAAAAAAATTAATTAGCCTGTTAACCAAAACCTGTTGGTTAAAATTTCGGGGGGTTTTTTCACTAAAAAAAGCATTGAGTAAAATTTGGAAAATTACTTTTCAAAAATTAACAATGCAAATCTAAAAACAAATTAAAATTCAAACCCGAAGAAGGGAAATTTTTTTTTTTGATTAAAAAGTAGCTAAAATGTTAAAGGGTTTGCCCAACTGACATTTAGGACGCTCAAAGATTTATTTTTACATTTTAAACCAAAAAATACGTTTGAGGGGGAAAAAACCGCTCGTTTTGCTTAATTTTCCCCTATGTTCTTTGGGTTTGGTAAGCACTGATGAAAACTTATATGATGGAAGGCCCCCAACTGTTTTTTAAAAGCTCTTTTCCAAAAAGGGAAAAACTGAAAATTTTTCGATTATTTAATTTTTAAAATTCCCTTTTTTACGTTTAAAAAGGGTTAGGTTTTTTGGGGGGGGGCGGATCATTTAATATTTAAAAAATTTCAGACAAAGCGGAAAATTGTGAAATGTGTTTAAAAAACACATTGGGTTTTGGAAAAAAAAATAAAAAGCCCGTTTCCTTTAAAAAAGTCGCGGTTTGGGGCCGAAAATTTTTTTGGGTTAAATTGGCCGGGGAGGTGTAAACTTTAGAATTTTAAAAAACCTTGCAGACTTTTCAGACTTTGAAACCGAATGGTGGAAAAAGGCGCTTTGTTTGGTTTTTAGTAACTAAAGTTTGGGGTTTTAAAACGTTTTAAAAAAAGGTTTGGGGACAAAAAAAGGTTTTCCTTTAAAATAGAACAATACGCAAGTAGAAAAAATAATGCTGGCCAAATTTTGGAATTTAAAAAAGTTTGGGAAAAAGACCTCAAAAGGCACTTAGAACCATATTTAGAATGGGAAAAAAATTTGAATTCATAAGCCCATTTAAAATTTTTTTGCCCTCAAAAAAGTTTCAGAAAAAACTTTTAACTCTGGCCCTTTACATGTAAGTCTTTTTGCCGGACCGGGCAATAGCGGGGAAAAAGATTGAAAAAAAACGCCCCTATGGGGGAAAAAACCCGTACATCCTTTCCCGAAAAAAAACGGTTTTTAAAAAAACTTCTACAAATTTTCGTTTTTTCCAAGCAG
>CM031611.1:24693016-24695516 GCA_018398815.1 Conus ventricosus | reverse complement strand
TAAGAGGATACATGACGCCCTTGTCAGCAGCCTGAAAAAAAAGGTTATCGTCATGCCTTCTGTCCCTGGTTTTCCTGTATTGTCAAAATTTAGCTGCTTGCTTTAAAATGATTGGTCCCTTTAACTGATTGCATTCTGATCGACTTAGATTTGGTTCACTATTTGCATATTTTCCAATTTCATATCATTTATTTTCTGCAAGATATATATATATAATATATATATATATATATATATATATATATATATATATATATATATATATATATATATATATATATATATATATAATAAAGAACGTAAAATCAAACTCTGAATACAACCTCTGGAAGAACACATACGAAGTTATCCAATGGTTCAAAAAATTCAATAAACAAGGTAATACAGTATTCATCACATTTGACATAGTAGACTTCTACCCATCTATAGATGAGGAACTACTCACCAAAGTCCTGAAGTTTCCCAGTAACAACACAGACATAACAGGGTCAGAAATGGAAATCATTCTCCACACCAAGAAAACATTACTACACAGCAAAAATGAAACCTGGATCAGGAAAACCAACAGAAACTCAACATTCGACGTGACCATGGGATCATATGATGGTGCAGAAACATGTGAACTGGTCGGACTATTCATGCTGTCCAACATCAAGAAAAAACTCGGAACACAAGTCGGACTATACAGAGACGATGGCCTTGCTGCACTGACCAACAACCCAAGAACCATCGAAAATAAGAAGAAAGAACTATGCAAAATCTTCCAAAACCACAACTTAAAGATTACCATTGAAGCAAACAAAAAGGTAGTGAATTACTTAGACATAACACTGGATCTCAACAATCACATATATAAACCATACAAGAAACCCAATGATACACCTCTTTATGTACACACCAGAAGTAACCATCCACCATCTATATTAAGGACCATACCCCATGGCATAAACAAGAGACTATCAAACCTGTCATGCAATGAGAGAGTGTTCAACAATGCAGCAGTAGAATACCAGGAGGCACTACAAACAAGTGGATACAATTACAAATTAGAATACAACCCAGACAACAACACAAACAAAAGCAAGAAAAATAGGAAAAGAAAAATCATATGGTATAACCCCCCCATACGACGGGAAACTCAAAACAAACATAGGGAAAGAATTCTTCAAAATCCTAACAACTTCATTCCCAAAAGAACACAAACTGTCCAAAATATTTAACAAAAACACTGTCAAACTATCGTACTCATGTATGCCCAACCTAAAAAACCTAATTGACGCATCCAACAAAATGAAAATCAACACAGCAAAGAAGGGTGAAGAAAGGAAATCTTGCAATTGCACCAGAAAGGAGCAGTGCCCACTAAACAATAAATGTCTTCACAACAACATTGTATACCAGGCTACTGTGACATCAGAAAATGAAAAAGAAACATACATAGGGATCACTGAAAACCACTTCAAAACCAGATATGCAAACCACAAACAGTCATTTAATAAAGAAAAATATAAAAACCAAACAGAACTGAGCAAATATATCTGGAAACTTAAAGACGCAAACAAAAGCTACAACATATCCTGGAAAATCATAAAAAGAGCATCACCATACAGCAATGTTTCAAAAAGGTGCAACCTATGTTTAACTGAAAAATGGTTAATACTATGCAAACCATACTTAGCAACTTTAAACACCAAAACAGAAATAGTAAACAACTGCAGGCATAAATGGAAATCGTTGTTAGTGAACACACCCAAAACAAAAACCTGAAAGCCCCAAAAAACACGTGCAGCCAACCCGCACGTGCAAACAACCGCAAACGGGAGCCCACACGCTATATAACATCGGCGGTGGGCAAACCAAAAGCCATCCTGATGACAGCGCAACACGCTTGAAACAAATTTGTAGATAGTTTTAAGACTCCTCTTTTAACTTGTTTTAATGTTGCTCCCCAAGGGGTTGACCACTCAAAAACTTATTTTAGGCATTTTAAATTTACTGATCTATATATATATATATATATATATATATATATATATTGTTCAAAAATATTTTTAAAATGAAGTGCTAAAATTCATCTACAAGCTTGTTTCTATTAATATATATATATATATATATATATATTATATATATATATATATATATATATATATATATATATATATAAATAAAATCATATTACTTCGCTTTTTTTAAAAATATTCCTTTCAGTCAGCTTTTTGGGACAGTGACTAGTTTTAGCATTATATTTTGCTCTATAAGTTTCTTTTCTTGAATTTTAGTCAGAGGTTCCTTTTCTGATATTTATGTACTGTCTTCATTCTATTCCCTTGCTCCAAATATAGCAAGGTCTTTTGAATGGTAGAGGAAAACGATCGAAGTTTTCACATTGGCCCCACTTTGGCCTGTGTGAGTTCAAACTTATCTCATAACGGAATAAGTTTTGGCTGGGGGGAAAAAACGTCAGAATAAACGGAGTATGAATGATTCTGGTCTGCCGGTT
>CM031611.1:24670516-24680516 GCA_018398815.1 Conus ventricosus | reverse complement strand
TTTTGTGTGTTATTTTTGCTTCTTTGCTTTGAATGAAAAACGTTCATATTCTGTTCATAATGTTTTCTTAAATCTCAGTACAACCTTGAGTTAATCTGACAATAAATTGGTTTCAGTCAGTCAGTCAGTCAGTCAGTGTGTGTATGTGTGTGTGTGTGTGTGTGTGTTGTGTGTGTGTGTGTGTGTGTGTGTGTGTGTGTGTGTGTGTGTGTGTGTGTGTGTGTGCGCGCGCGTGCGCGCGTGCTGCGCACTCGGACATTAAGTGCAGACATAAGCAGACATCGTTTGTAGTAATAGGGTTTTCGAAGCACCTTAAAGGGGTCTCACCCATTTTTACAAATCTATTTTGACCAAATACACGGTTTTGGTATGTGGTCGTATTGCGAAACCCAGCCCCGAATCAGCCGCCTGTGCTCTCATCTTGCAGTGAGAGCAGCATTTCCTGCGGCCGGGGAAGCGAGAGGCTGAAACAGGAACGAGAGCCTCGATTTCGATAAAGGGGGGTTTCCCGATTGATGACGTAGAAAAGCCAAGTCACTTTTCGTGTTCGGCTGAAGTGAGATATGTGTGCTGTGTCTGGTTGCGGAATTTCATCAGGAAATAAACAAAGAGTAAGCGTTCATGCTTTTCCAGGTGCTTCCAGCAGTTTAGGCGATTGTGGATAAATTTTGTCACCACTAAACAAAGAGTAAGCGTTCATGCTTTTCCAGGTGCTTCAGCCAGTTTAGGCGATTGTGGATAAATTTTGTCACCACAACGAGGAAGATTTTGTTCTTCGGGACAGTTATCATGGCATTTGCGGTCGTCACTTTGAAGAGCAGTTTTCCAAGACCAACATACCTGGAAGGTAAAGGTGGAAGCTGGAATTCGGGTCCGAAGACAGCTGAAAGAGGATGCTGTGCCAACTATTATAACAGAAAAATGTATTAAAGCCACTCTCTCTTCATTCGCCGGCTGCAAGTGCAAGCCTCAAACGCAACAGTGACACGGATTCTGTCAGGAGCAAGAGAGCCAAACTCAGAGACGTAAAGAAGGTAAGGTTTGTGGAATGAGTGGTTGATCTTTTTGTGTTTCATTCATTCTCAGTGCATGGTTGGTTGTAAAGATAGTTGTTGGTTTTTGTAGAGTGTTGGCATCAAGCTGAAATATACATTGTTACTTTCAGTCACACATGCCAGAGTCATAGTGGCAGTCAGTCAGTCACACTGTCTGCTGTCGCTGAAACTGTTGCATGTTGTGATCAATTTTTCCCCCTGCTGTTGCTGTTTCCAACAAAACTGAAGGTATGATTCTTATTAACAAGAAAGTGTCCATGTCCACAAAAAACAGCTTGTTGGACTCCAGTGAATAATAGTTTGGGTTTTTTATTTTTCAGGACATTGCTGAACAGCAGGCACCCCGTGCAAGCTCAGCTTCCCGCCAAACAACCATATGCTTTAGTAAGTGAATTATTCATCAGTATTTGAATACATGGATGGTGACAGTGTGCATTTTAAGATATATGCAGGTGTGGTATGTCTGTATGCTATAAACTGCCCTGGTGAGTAAGAGAATAATGAGCTTAGATCTGCAGCTTAGATCTGATGTACGGCACGTACGCATCAGTTTTTAAATAACAATCAGAATCTTTGACTGCAATATATTGTAAAAGGGGAACGTATCTTTGTGCCCACGTCTCTTTGTGCCCACGTCTCTATATGCCCAAAACGTATGCCAGTGGGAGTTTCGGGTAGGCATCCTCTATGTCAATAGCCAACTTACCAGTGGCCAAGCAATGGTCAAACTGACCAGTGGTCAGTTGTCAAACTGACCAATGGTCATGCAGTGGTCAAACCGACCCGTGGTAAAGCAGTGGGCAAACTGACCAGTGGTCAAGCAGTGTTCAAAATGCCGATGTGGTCAAGCAATGGTCAAACTGACCAGTGGTCAAGCGATAGTCAAAATGACTAGAGGTCAAGCGATGGTAAAACTGACCATTGGTCAGCAATGGTCAATCTAACCAGTGGTCAAGTGACCAACGTTTGACCTCTGGTCAGCTTGACCACTGGTCAGTTTGGTTGTTGCTTGACCCCTGGTCAGTTTAGCTATCACTTGACCACTGGTCAGTTTGACATCATTTGACCACTGGCTAGTTTTACCATCGCTTGACCACTGGCCAGTCACAACTATGCCAGTGGGAGTTGTACCTACGCACAACTCCCACTGGCATAGGTTTGGGCATATAGAGATGTGGGCACAAAGAGACGTGGGCACAAAATACCACTTTTTTGGGCATATAGAGACGTGGGCACAAAGAGACGTGGGCACAAAGGGATGCTTCGTTGTAAAAGACCCCTCAGATTCTAATTGTCATTGTGGAACTTCAGAATTTAAGTAGAAGGAGTGCGATTAAAAATTAAGAATGTAAAAAAAGGTGTGGATGGGGGCGGGAGGGGGGGGGGGGGGGGGGGGGGGCGGGGGACTGAAAGTGAACAGCTATTAAAAAGATTTCTACAGCAGGGAAGAGAATTAGTGTGATGATGCAGTAGCTGACAAACTCCTGTTCAAAGGAAAAGGCATTATCTGATAGATCTAAACAACTGAAGGAAAATGTGGTGTATCACATAATCATTTTAAAGTTATTTACATACTACGGCAATGTGTGTGTGTGTGTGTGTGTGTGTGTGTGTGTGTGTGTGTGTGTGTGTGTGTGTGTGCGTGCGTGCGTGCGTGCGTGCGTGCGTGCGTGCGTGCGTGCGTGCGTGCGTGCGTGTGTGTGTGCGTGTGTGTGTGTGTGTGTGTGTGTGTGTGTGTTAGTTAGTTAGTTCTTCATTTAACGTCTGTTCACTAAAGTGATATTAGACAAAATAATGCAGAAATGTGGTGGATGAGAAAAATGGAAATAGTGTATGCAAAATGCTAGTATGGGCCTACGTACGAATGTGTGCGTGTGTGTGTGTGTGTGTGTGTGTGTGTGTGTGGTGTGTGTGTTGTGTGTGTGCATGCGTGCGTGTGTGTGTGCGCGCGCGTGCGTGTGCGTGTGCGACCTTTGACAATTGAAAAGAAAATATTGTTCTAAATGTAACAACTTAAAAGATAAATGACAAAGCAAAAAAAAAAAAAAAAAAAAAAAAAAAAAACACCTGGACATATCTATACAAACGAGCCAACTGGGCTTAACATCAACGAATTTATAAATGTAAAAAAGGCGTGAAGATTCTGGAAAATGCATAGGGAATCTTTTTGTCGGAAGTTGGAGAGAGATGAGTTAAAAATAGGAACAGTTAAAAAGATAATGCAGAGTATTGAAACTGTCGACTGCTCCACAAGCACATTGTAAATTTCTGTGGAATTTTGTACGAAGAGCGTTTAACTTTAAGCCTATAAAAGAGAGATTCCAGTTTCCGAAATTTGTGTTACATGTACATACGTCTTTGTATACAGTTTACGATTTGAAGGAACGAGTTAGATGGACGAGTAGATTTCTGAAATCTTGAAACAGCAACTCAGTGAAGAACCTTGTGCATGTATTTTAAGGAGTACTGTTCTTTATACAGGTTATAAAAAGCTCAAAGAGACTCTTTTTAAGAGTCCATAGGCTTCATGAAGACTCCAAGGTATTTTGATACAGACAGAAGTTTCAGAATTTTTGGATCCCATACGGGCGTTCTGTCTGCCCATTCATTTCCTACAATCCCACAGTGTGACGGAATCCAGCAAAAGTCCATGTTATCCTCTAGAGTTAAGGAAATGGATCAGAATTTTTAGTTCGGTGATAATCTCGGCGCGATTGGTAGCAGCAATAGATTCCATTGCTTGAAGAACAGATTTGGAATCAACGCAAAAAAGTATTCAGAAAAATCACGTGGAATGTCAATAATATAATGCAGAGCCATTAGAATTGCTATCAGTTCAGCCGTAAAGACTGAAAACCCCTTTCCAAGATGAAAGATTTATCTGCTTTCAAGGCAGGAATAACAAAGCCGGAACCGGCATTGCCATTTTAATAGGGATCCATCTGTATAAACTTTTAAGTGATTAGGATAACTATCGTCAATATGTGACTTGGCCATAGCACCTAAGACGTTATTATTAACATTCTTTTGCAAATCAGTGTATTTAATCAAACCTTGCCGGATGAGTTCCCAATTCAGAATGGGACTCAGGGGATAACGTGGGGCAATGGTTTTGTGATCAATTTTGGCAGATTTCAACAGGTTTGAAGAGTACGTAAGGATGGTTTTTATGTGATCGTATTGTTTTTGCGCGTTTTGGAAAATCGAAATCTGATCGCATGTCAAGTTCATCCTCATTTGAGTTCTGAACAGTAGAACATCTTAGAATGTATTTAGCACAAGCTAATTTACGATAAGCATCCAGGGGCAAAACGCCAGCTTCATGATATGTCCCTATAATGGAGGCGTAAAGGGGAACTCCCAGGGCTATTCTGTATGCCTTGCAATCTGTGCTTTGTAACTTTTTTAACAGATACTTAGGAGCTGAAAAATATACTTCCTGTGCATATGAAATCCTTGTCCTGACCAGAGAATTTGATAAATGAATTAAACTGCACGTATCCTGTCCCCAACTCTGGTAGCTCACAACTTTAAGAAGATTAAGGCTTTCCTTGCTTGAGTTATGATATATTCAATATGTGTGTTCATGATAATTTTGAAGTAAGATGTACACCTAAAAACTTTATGCAAGATGTGTAGGTAAGTACAGTGTCATCCATCTTAAAAGTAGGGAGTCATGAAAATTACCACCAGCGTCAAAAAGCATCATATGAGATTTCTCAGCAGACAGACATAACCCATTCTCAAACATAAATCTAGCGATACTGTCTAAGTCTCTTTGTATATTTTTTCATGTATGTAATTGACCTTGAAGGTGTGTTCTTTTTTAAAGTAACATTCATCCATATACATACATCATCAGCATATTGAACTAAACTGGAATTTTTAGAAATACTTTTTGTGAGATCGTGCGTTAGGATATTAAAAAGCAAAGGGGCAGTTACAGAACCCTGAGGGATGCCCATCTCCACAAATCTCTTGCTAGATATGTATTTCCTATTTTTGTTTGAATTGTTCTGTTAGCCAGAAATTCTTTGAAGTAATCATAAATGTGACCAGAGAGACTATCATTTTAAGTTTATATAAAAGTCGCTCATGCCAGACTTGATCATACGCCTTTTTGACATCGAAAAAAGTTGCAAGTACATTTTTTCTCCGGGCAAATTGACGTTTTATCTGAGTTGTAAGCTTTACAAGGTGATCAACAGTCGATCTGCCTTTTCTAAACCCAGCCTGAGCAGTAGGAATATGTCCGTTTTTTCACAATGATAAGTAAGTCTATTTAATACAATTTTTTCCATTAGTTTACCAGTATGAGACGTGAGAGCGATAGGACGATAACTATTAATATCAGAGTTAGGTTTGCCCTGCTTGAGAATGGGCACGATGACAGAATCTTTCCAAACAGACGGAGTCTTCCCATCTATCCAACATTTTTTCATAATGGTATACAGAAATGTTGTAAATTGATGGAAGGTTCCTTAACATTTCGTTGAGACTGCGTCTAAACCAACTGAAGTTTCTTTGTTGGCAATGACGATATAGCATTTCTTAATTCTTCTAACGTTATTTCTGCATTTAAATAATGTTCGTTGTTTTCTTCTGGGTCAGAATAGATATGGTCATTTGACTGGTCTTCCCTCAAAGTTCTGCACTTTTCTGAGAGACTAATTTGAGCTATTTTTTGCAAAAAAATCAGCAAAAGTTCAGCTTTTTGAGCTGATGTTGGGAAATTGTTCATGCCGACGGTGATTGGATAAGCGGGTAAATGTATTCCATATTTCATTTCGTGTATCTTTGTCCATACCTTTTTGAAATCTTTGTTATCATTGACTTCATTTACACAAAATGATGACCAGTAATCGCTTTTGGTTTTCTCTATAATCCTAGTACTTTCATTTTTTGCCCGTTTCATGGGGAGTAAGTCATCTACTTTTTTTTCTTTTGCGTGTATTTTGAACTTTGATTTCTTTTTATTAACAGCATCTTTGCAGGATTCCGTCCACCAGACCTTGCCAGCTGTTTAGAGGATTTTGTCTGACTATATTTTGGAATTGCCTCGGTTGCAGCTTTCAAGACCGATTCATAAAAGTTACAATACATTTTATCATATCTGGGTTCTCCAGCATGCTAACATTAAAGGACATTAAAATGGACTTGAATTTATCCCAGTCAGCTCGTTTATAATTAAATTTAGGGATTTTATCCCTTGTATCATCGTGCAAAATTGTAAATCTCTCAAGGAAATGGTAATTGGGAGGTGATCGCTACCTAATGTGTTATTATGAACTTGCCAAGTACAGCTTGTCGCTAGTGATGGCGAAATCAAAGACAGGTCAATAGCAGATCGTTTGTGGCTTGGAACATCAGGCAATCTAGTTATGGTTCCATCATTTAGAAGAAAGAGTGCCGAGTCCGAAATATTCTCCACTAGACGATTGGAGCTGACCTTAGGGCAGCCACTATCCCAAAATGGGGCGTGTTCATTAAAGTCACCGGCTACTAGCCACTTTTCATTTTGGGTACCCAGGGTACGTAGCCAGTCACTGTTACAATCGTCAACACCTTTAGGGAGATAAACAGAAAGAATATTTAAGATTAATGAGTTATCAAATTTGACACAAGCTGCACAAGAGTGGATATTTGGCGCAGTCGATGGTACTGGCGTTGAAATTGGATGTAAGATAGCTTTTCATGTACAATAGATGGCACAGTTTCACTTTTCCTGTTTCGTCAGAGAGATGATACACTGGAGGGTAGAAGTAATTGAGCGAGACGTGGTAAGTTCATCTTGGACACATTTAGTGACTGAAGAACAAGCACTGTATAGGAGTTATTCTCTATGTGTTCTTGAAAGTTCACGATATTGGTTGACACTGATCGACAGTTCCATTGTAAAATGTCTATTTTTGATTTGTTAGTCATTGATACAGATGACATTCAAAGCTAAAGAGAAAAAACAATATTAAAATAAAATAAAAATAAAAATAAGTCTCGATAAATACAAGTTAAACTTTGAAACAAACTACAAGCACAGCAATGGAAAGAAAAAGAAAACACGAGGTTAAATTAAACTACAGTTGTAGAGTAGTTTCAATAATGGCGAATTGGAGAGATACTATCATTCAGCTGGTAGAAGACGATCACGGGAACCAATCGAAAAAGATGTCAGGTCTTCTCGGTGGGAAAGGCGGCATGGGCAGAAAGTGGTCCATGTGATAGTACCGAGGTCTCAGTCTGCCGTCCTGATGGCGTTCTCTTGGATGTTCTGATGTGCCGCCTTTGTTTCGTCCAGAACAGGTAATGCAGATGGCGTCCAAGGTTGCCGGCAAAAAACGCTCGAGCCTCTTGTGGAGGGATGAATGTTGTCCCGCATGTATTGTCTCTTGCTGTTGATGTTTTCGTGAGACACAAGGAGACATTTTTGACATTGTGAAGACTTGAAAGATTTGCAGCATTAAAAACTTCACGTTTGTTGTTGAGATCTGAGAGGCATGTTGGTGCTACCTTGCTAACGACAATACGCATTGTAGGGTGTTTCTTTGGAGGTCTTTCACCAGGTTGATGAATATGTTTGAGGTAGCTGTTGGATCTCTTGATGTTTTAAGGTCATTTAAACCCACATGGAGTACAAACAACATCATAATCTGGGAGAGTATTGTCAAAGAGCAGATCTTTGCATTCTCTGATAGTGTAAATCTTTGGTTCCTGACAACAAGACCGTAGGCATATCCTAAACGATCTCCAGAAACTCCATTCAATACAGAGTTCATGCAACACTAGAACCTGGGTAGATCTGATGTGCTATCAGGTTTAGTGTGTTTGACTTGTTTGCTCCTGTTTGTTGCCAGTTTTGTGCTCTGATGCGGGCGTTGGGTGTCCCTGACGTTGGATTTAATCATACTGAGGTCACTTTCTTTCTTTTTTTGTTTGTTTTTTGCTCAATACTGTTTCCTCTGGGAATAGATCGTTCTTTTTCAAGCCGCGTGTTACTTTCGTCATCCACTTTTACATCACTTTGTTTTTCGTCAGAGTGTTCCACAGACGAACTTTTTCCATTTTTGAACGTCCGAGTAACTCGGTCTCTTTATTTTGCCGTCAGCTGAAGAAGCCTCTGCGATTTTGAATTGAGAGGTGGTGTTGCAACAGTTGTTTGTGTGGAATGACGGACAGAGTTCTGGCTTGCTGGAATTTTGTCTGCACTGGTTCGGGAGAGAACTTATTTTTTCTTCCATGATGGCGCATAGCTGTTCGTATTGTTTTAAAATTGTTGATTTTAGATCTGAAACTGAGTCGCTAATTTTTTGAAAAAAAGACATCTTGTTTTCTTGGCTGTCAATGCAAGCTCTGTCGTGAAAATGCGAGGATGTTTCCGATGTTATTTTCTCATCATGCTGGACAGAGGGATCGACCGGTTTAGATCTGGTACTCACGGCACTAAGAGAAGTAGTTCCAGGACAGGCTTCTGGATCCAGATTTAATTTTTGTTTTTTTCAATTTCCAACAGAAGTTCTGAAGTCATGAATCCCGAGGCACAAGGTTCGCACATATACTTTCTCTGAGTTCTGATGAAAACACACAGCATGTAGTCGGGTAGGTTGGTTTTTGACCAAGAGACTAGCTTCGAACATTCAGAGCATTTAAGAAAATTGTCGTTGGTGGATGAATATTTTGCACCAGCACTCTGAACGCGATTTTTGGCATGACTGGAATCACACAAATCAGGCACAGGGGAAAGCTGATTTCGAAACGAGGTCATTGGCTGATAAGTTAGGAACGACATTACCCAGCTTTTTGGAGCTTTGTGAGCGCCGGAGTCTTCCATGACCGTCTTCTGGTGGCAGCGTTAAAGAGAGGTGTCTTCAGTCGCCATGTTGATGACGTGTGTGTGACGTGTGTGTGACGTGTGTGTGTGTGTGTGTGCGTGTGGTGTGTGTGTGTGTGTGTGTGTGTGTGTGTGTGTGAACAGATGTATGTATGTGCATGTGTATATCATGTACTGTGTCGTGCGTATGTGTATACATGTACATAATATGGTCAACCTGTTAAAAATAATGTCGAACTGCCTGGAAAGAAACACAAGCGTCTGATGGCGAGGGAGGTGGTACTGTACAAGGAGCTGTAAGTTCAAACTGGTACGGCTGAACTCCATACACTTCGGTGAAAATTTCACGTTCGATGTCCTCTTCGTTGGAACTTGACTGTAGTGGGAGCATCTGCCATTATCGCCGGAAAATAGTTGAGTTTTACGTCCTCATAGCGAAAGCTTTTAGGGACTTGTCTTTCATTCACGGTTGTCTTGGCATTTATACGTCACTTGCGGAATCCCCGACTCTCGTCTCTTTCCGTACTGTGCTCGGCAATCTCCGTGGCGAGTCACGATTTGGCTACTTGCACGGCCCGAAACACGGATAAAAGTGTAGTTCCAGAAGAAAAGTAACACGTACATCGAAACATCGCTCGATCATACTTTTGAACAACCCAAACATGCTATTTAGGGGTGGGGACCCCTTAATTATTGTGCTCCGTTCGAAATATGGATCTGTTTATATAAAAAGACACTTCATCTGGTCAGCTGGTTAGATAAGATAAGATAATGTCGCTTATAGCCCAGCCGACCGCAAAGGGCCATATCAGGGCTGTGGTCAGCTGGTTGGATTTTTCTTACCAACTATACAGCCAGCATATAAATCATCCTATTGCCTGGAGGGAAAAAGGTGAAATGGAAGCTGATGTCCCTCTTCATGACTCTAAGTAAATTTTCTTGATCTGTTCGTATGGGACAGATTTTAGAAGGGAAAAAAGCAATCTCCTAACTGACCTTTCAATGCACTCTGTTTATCATTCACTTTTGGAAAGTTACCTTGTGACCTTTTCAAATGTTTTTTGTTATTTCTTTTCATTTGACGGTTGGAAAAAAAAATAGTTGCATTCATGTCAGTCCA
>CM031611.1:24663016-24665516 GCA_018398815.1 Conus ventricosus | reverse complement strand
AAAACATCTATTTCAAAATGTCATCTTTTAATGTAAAGTGTAATTGAAGACTAAACCTAATTTGTTGTGCTTGATGGAACTTAAAAGGGGCTAATTTTACTTAAATTATTGATCAGTTAATACGGGCTGGACTTTGCATATGCGGCTGCTGTGCCCAGCTGCTGATAATACAGCAAATCAAAAGAGTTACAGTCATGATGAATCAGGTGAATTAAACCACATGGGAGCAGGAAGTGAAGCCATTTTATTTGCTTCGGCATAGCAAGCATCAAATACAACGTCATGAGACTGACTTCATACTAGAAAAATAAAGAAACATAACTAGGGCTGATAACAGGGGGGAAGTCCGAAATAGATAGGACATAATACACATCAAACGAAATGAAACATGACTTACATACTTCAAATTAATACGTTTACGAACATTTAAAGAAGTCTGCCCTAAAACGCGCACGTGACAAGCGTCAGATCTCTGTTCTGGCAAGATCTAGGTCACCCTGACTCTCTCACAGTTCAAATGGACTTTTCACCTCCAAAATGCGCTGGGTGTAAGAGTGTAAGCCGCAGACAGCCGTGCCGTCTACTGTCCCCGCCTCGCCTCGCCCTTCCATTGCACGTAGTGTGTCAGAGTCTGATCGAAATTCCCGATTCCTGATGAACGAAGGTGCTGAGAAGGCAGGCCAGTGCTGCACCTTCCGTGCTTCCATAATGGCTTTCACCCTCTTCGTGTCAATAAGAAAGGCGTTCTTGCTACACTGTTTAGGCCGAGTGTACATCAAGATTTAGTAAACGTCTCAGTCACTGGGTACAATAAGCACATATAATTTGCATTTGGTTTAAGTTTGGAGTTGCATTTGTTTAATTCACTTAGTC
This sequence comes from Conus ventricosus, assembly GCA_018398815.1. NCBI lineage: Eukaryota > Metazoa > Mollusca > Gastropoda > Neogastropoda > Conidae > Conus > Conus ventricosus. Next base: position 24,664,643 of record CM031611.1, on the reverse strand, counting down.
CAGTTTGCCTTGTGAAAGGACGGAGCTGCACAATTGTTCACCAGTAAAGCTCCCTTGCTAAAAGTTTCTACGTATGTGCAGTTACTAGACCTCAGGCTATGGGCATACATAAATCCACAGCTTTGTTGGAAACAAACCAGAATACGAATAAACAAACGCAAACAATGTGTTGCTACCTGAAGTTAGACCTAGTCTCCCAACAAAAGAAAATGCACTGCTCACTCGTAGCTTTCGACAATGTGCAAACAGTCAGCATTAAAATGACAATGTATTCAAAGAGGACTGGGAAAGTGAGGGCGGTTCAAAACACACACAAGAGAGAGAGAGAGAGAGAGAGAGAGAGGAGAGAGAGAGAGAGAGAAAGAGAGGAGGAGAGAGGAGAGAGAGAGAGAGAGAGCGGAAGGGAGGCAGAGGGAGAGAGAGAGAGAGACTGAGAAAGAGAGAGAGAGAGAGAGAGGAGAGAGGAGAGGAGAGAGAGAGAGAGAGCGGAAGGAAGAGAGAGAGAGAGAGGAAGGGAGGGAGAGGAGAGAGAGAACGAGAGAGAGAGATTGAGAAGAGAGAGAGAGAGAGGAGGGAAGGAGAGAGAGAGAGAGAGAGAGAGAGAGAGATGAGAGAGAGGAGAGAGAGAGAGAGAGGTCCTGGGAGAGAGAGAGGAGGACACAAAAAGAAGCACAGACAGAGACTGCTCAATTTGTTTAAGTGTTGATCTATAGGGGTGGGGGTTGGGGGTTGGGGGAGGGGTATCTCAAGAGAAGAAGAGAGACGATTTCGCCCTGAGCGGTCGATTTGTTCTTCTTCATCTAATGTCTACGGGGAAAATCGCTGGATGTGCTTGGAGTCACACTGGAGCTGGACGTGAACTTTGTAAAGTTTGATTAATCAAAGAAGAAATAAAAAGGAAGACAAAGAAAGTACACACACACACACACACACACACACACACACACGCAAGCACGCACGCACGCACGCACACACACACACACACACACACACACACACACACACACACACACACACACACACACACACACACACACACACACACATACATACACACGCGCGTGCGCGCGCACGCGCGCGCAGAAGTGATGATTGTGAGTTGATAACAGATTGCGTGTGTGTGTGTGTGTGTGTGTGTGTGTGTGTGTGTGTGTGTGTGTGTGTGTGTGTGTGTGTGTGTGTGTGTGACGTTGTTGTTGTTGTTGTTTATTTGTTTGTTTATTTGTTGTGCGCGCGCGCGCGCACTTACTGCTCCAATTGGTGGCCGTGTTTGTATATTCTTGGTACTTTTATGCAGTCTCAAATATTTGCTTTCTTCCATATTTTAGGAATTTAAGAGACAACTGACAATTTCTGCGCTAGATCGTGTGCTTTATAGCTTTTGTTTGTTTGTCTGTTTGTTTATTTGTTTGTTTGTTTGTTTGCGGATTGTTTTTCGGGGAGGAGGGAGGGCATCAAGTCGTGTCGTGTCTTCGGTCATAGTTTTCTTTCAAGTTTGGGGGCAGGTGATAGTCTTAGGATTGCTTTCAATGTCATTTATTCTTTCCTATTTGAGGGCCAGCATCTTTACCTTCAGTTGTTATATATGTACAGTGACAGATGATAACAATACCATAAAGCAAACTAA
>CM031611.1:24648016-24650516 GCA_018398815.1 Conus ventricosus | reverse complement strand
GTGGTTTCCTATTTAATTTGAGTTCTTTGATGAAAAAACCCAAAACTTGGAAATAAAATTTTTTCTTTGCATTCCTCTTTATAGAAATGGGCCCTTTTTTTTTTGTGTCTTTACTTCACTTTTTGATTTTTCTTATTTAAAAAATCCTTTCGTCATTTCCCTTTTTTAAATTTTCCTTTTTTACCAAAGGGGGCTTATAAAATGTTTAACTTTTTTTTTTTTAAGGGAAAATGTCTATCATAAACGTACTAATTTATTTATCCATTTATTAACGGCACAATCCCGGGTCTTTTTAATCTGGTAAACGTTTTTTAAACCTGAGGGGAATAATCCCTTAAAAATTTTTTCGAAATATGTAAAACGTCTATTGAAAAATTTTCCCTTTTTTGTCCCTATTTTTGGGAATTTTTTCTCCTTTTTTCATCCAATTTGACCTATTGTTTTGGGGGTCACTTCAAAATAAAAGGGGGCACAGCAATTTTTTTACAATGTGTTCTTTAGAATTAAAAATAGATGTGGGTCATTTAAAAGTCTCAGTGTTTTCTGTAATGGTGTTTGGTTTGGGCGATTAAAAATTTTTTTCCCCCCAAAAATTTGCAAAGCTATAATCCCTTTTTTGGACACTGTTAAGGGCTTTCTTAAAAATCTATGTTAAATTTCCCAGGGGGAACCCTTTCTTTTGATTCTAGGATGGCCCGCGTCCATTTATGATTAAACCCAACGTTTTCAATCAATTGTTTTCAGATGGATTTCTGTAAATGAATCCTAATTATAGTTTACAAAAATTTTAAACTAATTTTTTAACCCAAAAAAGATTCCCTTTTTTATAGTTTCGAGATGTAGTTTTTTTTTTAAAAAATTTTAAAGAGTTCGCCCAGTATAATAGCAGTCCTGTTGTTTTTGGGGGCTGTAGGATCGAGAGACGATGTTATAAAATTTTGGGATATAATTTTTAGATTGAAATACACATGTTTTTTCCCGGATTCGGCGAAGGGAGAAAATATGAAAGTTCTTTTCCAAATTTTTGTTTAAAATTGTTTCTATTTCATCCGTTTTGTTTCTTGCATGTTAAAATTTTAAAATTTTTTATTCGAAGCCCTTTCTTGGGGGCCCCGCATCTTGGTAAAGGCATGGCAACACAAAGGTTACAAACAAAAATTTTACAAGTAAGGGAAATCAAATTTAAAAAACCAAAAAAGGTCAATAAGATGAACAAAAAATTTGACATGTATGTCTCACTAATCGATTTGAAAAAGGACACGTTTTTTTTAAAAAAAAAAATAAAATTAGTAAGGCAAACAATTTTTTGTGTGTGTGTGTGTGTGTGTGTGTGTTTTGTTTTGTGTGGGGGGTGGGGTTTTGTGTGTGTGTGTGGGGGTGTTGGGGTTGGGGGTGTGTGTGTGTGTGTGGGGTGTGTTTTGTGGGGGGTGGGCGTTCATGCGTTTCCCGCGGGGCGGCGGGGCGCGCGCGGTGTGTGTGTGTTTGTGTGTGTAAAATTTTTGTCAAGTCAAAAAATTTTCTTTATTTTGGGGTTTTAAAGAAAAAGGGTTTCCAGCTTTTTTAAAATCCCGCCCCCAATAAACCAAAAAAGAAACTAATTGAAAATTTTAAAAACAAGTCCAAAAAAAAAAAAATTTTAAAACCCCCACAATTTCTTTCATGCAAAAAATGGGGTCTCATATGAAAAAATTTAAAATCATGAAATATTTTTGGAATTCCCAAATTCCCCAAAAAAAAGAGGAGGGAGAGAGAGAGGGGAGGGGAGGGGAGGGAGAGAGGAGGGAGAGAGAGGGGAGAGAGAGAGAGAGAGAAAGACAGGGATAAGGGGATTGTTTTAAAAGGAAATGCTTAAATTGAAGCGCCAGAGTTTCTATCAAATGCTTTTTTAGTGTTTTTTAAAATGAAATTTTTTTGGGACAGATTTTAGGGGGGGAAGGCAAATTATTCCATGGGGTTTCCCCCAGAGTACAGAAAACTTGATTTATAAAGTTTAATCGAGGTTGGGAAGAGACAGTTTAGTGTTGTCTGAAACTATTAAAGACAAAGCTCTAAAAGTTTATCTTCGGGGCTGACCCATTCATACATTGTACTGTAAGATTTTTTAAAGTAGAGTTGGTTTAAAGGGAAAAATATTTAAAGTTTTGTAATCACTTTTGTAAATGTTTTGGGCTTTCAACTGAATTAATTTAAGGGCCCTTTTATGCGGGACGACTTAAGTTTCAGATTGTTTCACTGGATTATCCATAACGGGAGCATAAGGGTAAGAAAAAAGAATGTGGAAAAAGAATTCTTTCTGGAGTGAAGTTTAAAAATTTTTTTATCTTTGAAAGTTGATAATTCTTTAAAAAAAATCTTTTTTAAAGATCCCAATTGGTAAGACCAAGAAAATCGTTGTCAATGAAAAACACCAAAAATTTATGCGATGTCCCTCTTCAATCTTTTGCCCTTTGGGGGCATGTAATGGCGCAATGAGGATGTCTTTTTCTGTCGTTTCTGGGTT
>CM031611.1:24635516-24638016 GCA_018398815.1 Conus ventricosus | reverse complement strand
TGGTAAGTCATTCCAGAGGGAAGTTGTTGAAGGAAAGAATGAAGATTTATAAAGTTCTGTTCTACAAAACGGCGTATGTCTCTCCAAGGGATTCCGACGGTGGTAGGGGTTTGCAGCAGAGACTAGTTGAGGTAAGCGGTTTAGATGATAAGGAGGAACAATGCCGTTAACGATTTTGTAGTACAGGATAATTTTATGACGACGACGTCGTTCTTTCAACGATGTAAATCCTGACTTGGTGTAAAGCTTCTGGTGGCTCGTACCGCGAACTGTTCCTACGATTGTTCTAAGAGCATCCAGATGAAGGTTTTCTAGGTCCTGAGCTAACTTGTCAGTGCAATTGTCCCAGACAATGTCTGAGAAATCAAAGTGAGGCATTATGAATGATTTGTACATCGTTTCAAGAGATTTACGACTAAGACGATACTTAAACGAACGGAGACAAGCAACAAGAATGCGACATTTAGATATAACCGACCTAATATGGTGATCCCATTTACAGTTGGTTTGAATGATGACTCCAAGATGTTTGTGGGTGACTGCTTCCTGTAGGATTATATCTCCAAATTTAAGCGGAAGGTTTCTGGCACAATTCGGTTAGAAATAGTCATGAGTTCAGTTTTGTATTAATTAAATTTAACTTTCCAATTCGATGCCCATTCAGTTATCTTTTGGAGATCGGAATTCAAAATTTCAGTTCGAATGCGAGTATGTCTGGCCCCAGGTACATACTCGTATCGTCTGCAAATAGTTTAACTACTGATTCTATATTGTTTACAGTGTCATTTAAAATATATTGAAAACAATAGCTTGTAACTCTATTGGAGAGTGAATATACAGATCTTTTTCTTCTACCAATCAGCGGATGCTACTACCTCTGGTAAATAGCTATCATCACTTGAAGAAAAAAAATACAACGTTTATCCCCGTTTGCAACAAAGATGAAGATGATTTACAAGAAGAAAAAAGCAGTGAATGACAGGTTTGTGGCTTCAGATTTCGTTTTGTTTGTTATTTCGTCTTTTGTAATTTTTGTAATCTTTGGCTTTTTTATTTATCTATTTGACATTCCTGTGGCATACCTGCTTCGAAAACAATTCTGCAAGGTTTTCTTCAGCTGGCAGCCGATGAGACCGGTATTCATCTGACGTCACCGTGTTTAGGACAGACTTTCCCAATGATACCAAACCGCACGTGGAACATGAGTCAGCAAAACAGATCACTGCCTTCCTTGTCTGTTGATGAATGTGAGCACTTTCATCTGTCACTGCCGGACGGGTTCCATAGGTAAGGTTGACAAACATCAAGAAGAGGATATTGCAATATGTCAGGCCCAGCTGACGCGAACGTTAGATCAAAAGAGAAGAAGCTTTAAAGTATTCTTAGAACCATTGCCTTTACAGAGAAGATTTGCATCGTCAGGCTACACGTACCGGGAGACCTTGAAATACTAAAATGTTCATGCAGTATTTATGTCTTTTATCTTTGAAAACGATTGTATCTCTATCCCTTTCCCTCCCCCCCCCCTCTCTCTCTCTCTCTCTCTCCTCTCCTCTCCTCTCTCTCTCTCTCTCTCTCTCTCTCTCTCTCTCTCTCTCTCTCTCTCTCTCTCAAATGATGAAATCAGTTGCTCACCCATAAATCCAAACTATTGCTGCTTACGACATTAGATTGCCCAGCAGAAATGTCAACACAGAGCACACAGAGCAAACAAGGAGACATCCCTTTGTTTATAGGCAGTCTCTTTTATGGCGTTCACGTCGCTCACTTATCACTTTAATTATATCACATTGCAGTTCGTGATAGATATAGAGACTTCAGAGATAGATAGAGACAGACAGACAGACAGAGAGAGGCAGACAGATACATAGACAGATATACTTAGACAAAAGACACGCAGACAGACAAATAGACAGAGTGAGACAGCGACGAAGACGGCGGAACCAACCATTTCTAAGGTTAAGACGATGTAAACAACATGATACACATCTAGCTTAACCCCTTAAAGTGTTGAAAAAACGTCTGCATCTACAATGTAAACAACCGTAAATGCCCTCTGCTAACAATGTATGTCACTGCGTTTACAAAATATTAAGAACAGGAAAATAAAAAAACAACATGTTTTCTTGCTATGTTTCTATAAAAAAAAATGTAATGATATTTTTCTTTCTTATTTCTCTCTTCTTTACCATACGAAAGGTGAGAAGTAAACTGCTGAACATTCCGAGTGTAGGATGAACTAATGAGGACGGTTGTTTAAATTTCATGTAAATTTGTTTTTGTATCTTTTCATATCGGTGAACCAAAAACAACCAAAGACCAGCAGACTGAGAAAAATACATTTACAGAAAGACATAAATCAATGATAAGGAAACAAAAATCGAAGGGGTGATGCAACAGCATAAAGGGCAGTTTCTCTTCTACATAAAATATCGTCAAGCAGAATACATGTCCAAACCTAATGCGCAGTGAAACCTGCCAGTAGGTCCGTAGAGATCCC
>CM031611.1:24628016-24630516 GCA_018398815.1 Conus ventricosus | reverse complement strand
TTCCGATATTTGTTAAAAATTCTGATTTGCTGAATGATAAGTTTCTGATCTACCTGGCTAAGATTCTGTAACAGTTTTGTTGGCTGTAGTATTCAAGTTTGTTTTTTGCGCCACCGTCGCGAATGTCTGTTGGAAAAACACCATACATTACAGCCAGGTTTCCTTAATGCACCTTTTTATTCCCTGATAGATAATACACTACCGTCAATTGGAACACTGGAAATCTGAAATCCGAAGCAAAAGAGAGAGAATTGCATGAAGTATGTCAGTTGGTGCACTGTGTGAAATCTCAGGAAATAAATGTTGATTGCTTTTGCTGTAACTCTGGACTGTAGTGCTGAATGCCAACACCAACAGAATGCCAACGCCAACGCCAACAGAATGCCAACGCCAGAAAGGTGGCTTCCTTCCCGAAGATTGCTTTCCAACAGCGCTGTAAGCTGTCTCCGCTGCTAATTTTCAGAAATGCCATGGCCACTTTCAACGGGATCAGTCATTTCTTTTTCTTTGTTGTTGTTGTTGTAATGAGTCATGTGCGATTCCTTCGTGTTGTGTAGACATCTGTCACAGACTTTCGTGAGCAGATACTTTTCTTATAAAATTTTAGATTAGATTGAAAGGAATTGTCTCCGATATAGGGGGGGGGGGGGGGGAGGGTTGATGGGGGCTCTTTACCACTCCTCAAAGCCTGCTTTCAATCAAAGACCTACGCTGTCCTCAACTAGTTTTCATGAGTGTCGTTGGCAGTGTTAAATCAATCAAACAACTGCGCTTTCTTATCCTTGTGATTTTTCTTTTTTTTTTCCTTTTTTGGTCGTAAGTTATCTTGTAACACCTACATGCTTCGTCATGCAGAAATCTCTCGCAGATTTGGAAGGCATATGCTTCCCAGAAAGGGCTTTACGTAACAATGTTCGGTTGTGTTGTGTGGAAAGAAATAGTCCCCATTACAAGCAAGGCTGTCTTATTATCTAAGGCTACTTTTCAAAAACCGATCTGTGAGGTCTTCAATGATACTTTGCAAGAATGCTGCGGCCATTTGAACTTAATCAGACACCTCAGGTTTTTTTGTGTGTTTTTTTTCTTCAATCCGTTATGCATTATAAATTAATGACATTGAGATCTCTTTCTGTGTCATTTTCAGACATCTCTCGCAGATTTGTTTTGTGTGGACATAAACAGGAATTTAGAACAAAAACCGTTTTTTTTCTATGTAGCATAAGTATGCTTGTACCAACACTTGAAAATACCTGACACTATTTAAATCAACGGTTCAGTTTACATTCACCAAAATGTTGAACACATAGAAATTTTCCGAATCTGTTGAGTGCTCAAGCAAGTGCCCGTGTAACGAACTGAAATTGTGTGCTTGTTAGTGTGTCCTTTAAGTGTTATTATGACGTTCACAATGGGGAATAATGTTTCCGAAAAATGTTTGACCTGTGTGTGTACAAAACGTCACTAAGATCTATATCTCCGCCTGACCAGTATGTTTCTACCCATTCTCGTGTTCAACAAAATCGTTTCAACCCCATCACAATTAGGGCAGACCTGACCACGGGATCACGGAACATGTCTGGAATTTTGATGGGGGTGAACGCGCAGGCGCACGCACGCGCACGCACACACACACACACACACACACACACACACACACACACCCACACGCACGCACGCACACACACACACACACACACACACACACACACACACACACACACACACACACACACACGCACACGCACACACACTACACACACACACACAGACCCCCCCCCCCCCCCCCCCCACACACACACACACACACACAAAACATACTCAAAAGCACACACAAATATACACACATACAATCTATTACTCTCTCTCTCTCTCTCTCTCTCCTCTCTCTCTCTCTCTCTCTCTCTCTCTCCTCTCCATCTCCCCATCCACAACACACGCACACACACACACACACACACATACACACACACGCGCGCGCGCGCACACACACAACACACACACACACACACACACACACACACACACACACACACACAACCACACACTCAACACACACCAACACACACAAACACACACTCACACACACACACACACACACACACACACACACACACACGCGCGCCGGACGCACGCACGCACGCACGCACGCACGCGCACACCACACACACACACACACACACACACACTTTACACACACAAAAAAAGTTTACCAACTACACTTCCAGGGACTTCCAAACAGCATGATGAATGTATTAAACCACTATGAATATTATTGACTGATGCAAAACTCACTGCGAAAAAAATGTAATTGTCAAAAAAAAGCAATAGCAATCCAGGAGCCATGATAGAGTGCCTTGTCATGAATATTTCTGTTTCTCACTCAGTTGGGTCTGCTGTCTTTCAGCTCCGTTATTAATCTTTTTCTCTCTTTCTTTTCTATATGGCTGCTTTCATTTCGATTGTGATTTTTTTATCATGTTTCTTATTTTACTCATTTTTC
>CM031611.1:24624925-24627916 GCA_018398815.1 Conus ventricosus | reverse complement strand
TTCGTTCACGATCGCCATGACCGGACCCCGTTTTAATGCATTCGTCGATTTTTAGAGGTTTGAGTGTTAATTTTTTGGAAAACAGGTGTTAATTTTGGCCAAAACTGATATGTAATGGACGTGATTTGTATGTGAAAATGGGGGTTTTCGGGCAGAATCACATGGGCGGTCGTGAACCCGCATATTTACATTCTCTCGTGTCTGTAGTTCCGTTTTTAGCTTGCTTGCTACCGTTATGTGGGTTCTATGGCCTCCTCGGCCATAAAAAACACACACAAAAAAACACCAAAAACAAAAAAAAAACCTTTGCTGTCCGTTTTTGAGAAGAAGACAGTCAATGTAACACGATCAACGTTACAGCTGCCGCCGGGAACTTGACAACGGGAAACCATAACAGAAACGGATTTGATGATTGTCCTGTTCAGTTGACGTCATCGCTGAAAATGGACTTCCTGTTATAGACATGTCGGTCATAGCTTACCATTCCGCACCCTGCGCTTTGGTGGACTTGCTGGTCAGCCGTTTTCAATACCAGAAGAAAGGGAATGGTGGGTGGGAGAAATGCATACAAAGGCCTACACAGGTCCGTACCGGCTAGACGCTTAGTATTGAATGTCAATATTGATGCGATTTCAACACAGACAGGCAATGCTGCCCAAGATAAGTCTGAAAACATGCCGCAGACAAAAGCACCGTCGATGACGACTGAGAAACCGACCGAGTGACCGTGCTACGTCCCTCAAAATATCCATTGACACACAATGGAGATGATTATGGTGTACAGCGGCTGACTGCAACGTCCCCCGTCCCAAGCATTTTTCCATGGATCCGAACGCGCTGACACCACGTAAATTAGTTTCTGCAGTCTGACACATTGTTAGCGCTTGGCATCAGAACCTACTTCATAGAGCTTTCAAAAAAAAAAACACCCGCTAAACCCACGGTAACTTGAGCAGAACAGCAGAACATTACATTCTCAATTCAGATGCCTATCATAGTAAAGAGCCATTTAGGGGCTAAATGTGTGTTGTGTATGTATCGCCATTCAAGATATGATTTTTATACCGCCTTTTGACCTTATTTACTTAAAGAGACGTTGTATGCTGTGTATGGACTTACTCATAGCTAGTGACGCCTCAATGACACCTCTGATAGGAATCATCAGCTTTTGTGTTTATTTACTTTTGTTTCTATTTTGGATAGGCCAGGGTCATTTTTGTACACCTCGTATTGTAATTATTAAGAAAAAAAATCAAACGACCATTTCGGATGTGCATAAAGCTAATAAAGATGTAACACCAGAGTTCGTAATTTGAATCGCAATTTGTTTCTTCTTTTATCTTTCAGTGGGTAAAGAGCAAAGATGAAGTTTACACCCACTACAAAAATGCAATTTAAATGGGATGAAAGTAAGAATTTGTTTGTAAGAGTACATAAGTTAATTGTGCTCTTTGTCAGACTTTTTTTTATCATCTCTAGCTAACACTGAGGATTACATGCGCTTCCGACCTACATGTCGGTCTATGCACGGTTTTCATCTCTCTGTTTTGGTGTAATGTCCCCTTGCCATATTTCTAAGGGAGGGGGTGGTAACAAAGTTGGTTACTCGCGTGAAAGGATATACGAGGTGTGTGTGTGTGTGTGTGTGTGTGTGTGTGTGTGTGTGTGTGTGTGTGTGTGTGTGTGTGTGTGTGTGTGGAGGGGTGGGGAAACACGAAGTATGTTTACCAACGTTGGAAGAGAGCCAAAAGAGGACATAAACTAACGCTATCTTGCATTGCGCAGACAATTCAGTTCTATGATTGAACTCCTTCAGTCTAGTTGCTGTAGGATGCATTGTTGCAATAAACTTATGGTTTGTAAGATGTGTATGGCTGTTTGTGAACACGCCCCTTTGAGAGAACTCCCGAGTTTAATTGTGTTTTTTTTCTTTGGGGTGGGGTGGTGGGGGTTAACATCCCTATTCAATATTGAGAGCTATCTTTGCTTTTGATCTATATGTCCATAGCAATTTTCATCTCGCCTCTGTTCTGGTTTAATGTGCCCTTGTCACATTGGAAAGAGAGGGGGTGGTAAAAAGTCCTTTACATTTGTGAAATAATGTATGAGGTAGTGTGTGTGTGTGTGGAATGGACGGGGGAGGGGGGAGGGGAGGAGAGACACGAAGCACGTTTTGCAACATTGGCAGACAGCCAAAAGAGTACAGAAGCAAACGCTATCGTGCATTGGGCAGACAATTCTGACCTATACCTGAATGCCGGAGCAATGTATTTGAACTGCCCCCTTGTGGTTAGAAATTGGTGAACGTGCGATCTCGTGAGCCCACCAAAGCCATCTCAATGTTATTATAACCCGGAAAAGCACTCTCAAAGTGTTAGAAGTACACTCGCCGGGTGTGTTAATGTTATTCACTGGCCTTCCTTCGACTGGAACCAGCTGAGATCATTGCTGAGGCCTGTAGACCTTTGGCAACTTCACAACGGTAAACCGTAACAGAAATGGATTTTGATTTCCTTGTACATACTTTTTTTGTCGAATATAACTATATTATTCTGCACCCCGCGCAATTCTCGACTTGCTGATCAGCCGCTTTTAACCGCCAGGGGCAAGGGATTGGTGTGTGGTAAAAATACACACAAGAACCTAAGTGTTTTGCATACATCTATGCCGGCTAGACGCTCTGTGTCGAATGTCAATATTGATATATTTTTCAACGCACTCGGGTAATGCTACCTGAGATTAGTCTGAAAACATTCTGCAGGCAAAAGCACCGTCAATGACCACTGAGAAACCAGCTGCGTGACTGCGCTACGTCTCTCAAAATGTTTCCATCTGACGGCAGGCCGGTGGGAAGATGAAGGGGAGAATCAGGATGTGGGGAGGGGGGGGGGTGCATGCATACGTATTCCAGGCATAAAACGGACTCTTCAAGCTTGCTGGGCGAGAAAAAGAGGTTAAGGGGAAAGGGGAGGGGAGGTGGTGGGGCGGGGA
>CM031611.1:24594925-24597425 GCA_018398815.1 Conus ventricosus | reverse complement strand
AGAAGCTAATACACGTTCATCACAAGAGGTTTAGAGATGCATGGCTTGAGTTCTGAAATCAATCAAACGTTTCTACCTTCCTTCTCCGCCTCCCCGCATACATGCGCGCGCGCGCGCGCGCACACACACACACACACACACACACACACACACACACACACACACACACACACACACACACACACACACACACACAAACACGCGCGTGCGCGCGCGCACGCACGCACGCACGCACGCCCCCCCCCCCCCCCCCCCCCAACACACACACACCACGCACGCACGCACACACAGACGCACTCGCACACACACACACACACACACACACACACCACAGCACACACACACACACACACACACACACACACACACACACACACACACACAAACACACACACACACACACACACACACACACACACACTCACACACACACACACACAACACACACACACACACACACACACACACACACACACACACACACACACACACACAACACACACACACACACAACCACAACTACATACACGCACACACACACACACACGATCGAACGCACGCACGCACGCACGCACGCATGCACGCACGCACGCACGCACACACGCACGCACGCACGCACGCACGCACGCACGCACGCACGCACGCACGCACAACACACACACACACACACACACACAAACGCACGCACACACGCAACACACACGATGACAATATCATTGCCAACCTTTTGAGAGATGCAGTTCGCTAAATCCAAAGAGCACAGAATAGTTAATGTAGATAGCAATGACCTTGTGAACAGAAAAGGAATATAAGAGGTTCTCTGTCTGTCTGTCTTTCTTTTTTTTTCTTCTTCTTTTTTGTAGTTATGGTTCTTCGAGTAATATTATTTTTATTGAAACAACGTTTTCAGAAATAAAACCAGAGTCGGTATGTCAATGGCATGGACAGAACTGTGTTAAGAAGAATCTATTTTTCAAAGTGGACAGTAATAGAAAGCGGTTAAACAATCACATTCATCCGATTTGAAGCCGAAAGAACAATATTTTTTTTAGTTTGGAAATTTGTAAAAAAAAAAAAAAAAAAAATTCAGCTCTGCACATTAAGTTCTATAGGTTAGTGCTAATGACATATTTTGTAGGATAATTTTTATGACCGTTGATGGAATTCTGAATGAATGTGGTGGGCTGTCTGTGAACGTCGACAGACTGAAGGCAAAAGGTACAACGTCAATAATCACATCTTGGAGATTGAACAGGATGGGCATTCCAAATAGAGTAACAGAATTGATGATGGTTTTCTTCAATATGGGGAGTATATATGGAGCTGTAAACAGTGTCGGATGGAAAAGCTTCCGGTACAGAGTCCAGCTTCAGATAGTAGTTTAATGTGAATTACAGTCTGCGAGTTGTGAAGAAACGTTTCTGTCTTTTCTCGGACGCTTTACAGAAGGAGAGTTCGGAATCTCCCCGGGGAGATTCAAAGTTCTTGGTAATGGACAGGGTCGGGCACCTTCAGGTACATTGTCCCGCGTGTCTACACAACATACAGCAGTGGTCTAGTTTTGATGGGATCAGGACTCGCGATCGGCGAATAGAACATTTATAGTCGTCACTCTGATCAGTGTGAACAACAAAACTGGATAATGTTCAGAACACTTTGGCAGGGAGCTCAGCAATGCTTAATGCAGTTGTAGATAATGTTTTAGTCGACGGTTATCGCGACAATCTTGACCTTTTTCAAAGTTGAAAACTTGAAGTTAAATGTTCTCCGCCTTCTACTAAATACTGTTTACATACAATTGGAGCTGATGCTGGACGCCTCAACGCTTTCCAAAAGGCGGAGAGAGCAAAGTCTTCGACGAAGATTTGTCACCTTGTCAAATCCACTATACAATATTGTTAATTTCAATATACAACAGTACAGAAGACACAATGCATCCTTGGGGAACTCCTAGTTCCCAATCCTTAATGTCTGACAAAGGAACCAAGAAAGACTTAGGCTTGCAAACTGAAATGTTAAACGGAAAGAAACAGGGAAATTCAGATCGCGATGATCAGACAGACTTCTTAGTTCACGTGCAGTGTAATTCGGCTTTTTGAGATAGTTTCGTTTAGAAATGGCTTTTGAATTGTTGTTCCATAGCTAAGCAAATGGCCGACTCCAGTGTTATGTGACACAGACCGTTTAGGTTCCACTAATAACTGGGGTACTTATCAGTTCATCAAATCAACATCCTTGTGTTCGATTAAATAGTGTTCATTACAATGCCGGTCTCTTGTTGATCCGGTGTCTGAAATTTTTCTATTCTGTAGTTTTCAAATGACAGCCTTCCCAGCTATCTGAATCACTTCAATTCTTTTAGGTTTAACAAGGCCTATGTCTTTTTTTTTTATCCCGACGAGGTCTGGATGTGAGTGTGGGATTTTTAGCCAACCCACCATGTGTAGATTGCGTCAGTTGTACACAGGATGAGAGGGGGCAGACAGGACACCTCTCTGAA
>CM031611.1:24587425-24589925 GCA_018398815.1 Conus ventricosus | reverse complement strand
TGAAGCGCTATCTTCATTTCGGAGAAAAAAAGTGTAAAATAACGTTCGTTGGCTGGCGTTCATTCTTTGCATATAATATATATATATATATATATATATTTGTGTGTGTGTGTGTGTATAATAGTTGTTGTACTTATATTTAATGTAATTACACCTTGCTAGAGAGAGAGAGAGGGAAAAAAAAAGGGGGGGGGGGGAGAGACAGATAGAGAGAGAAGGGGGTGTGGAATAGGTTAACAGCTGGGGATTGTTGGCGAGTTGGGTTAGAGCATGTGAGACAATATGGCCATTCAGCTAGAGAAAATTTTGTGAACATTGTTCTAAACACTTTGAATCTTGACCGACACGTGAGCTTTGTTCTTGAGGAGTGGTGGAGGAAAAGGCATTGTTTGTGAGTCAGTGCAGTAATAAAGCGTGCCCTGAGGAAGGCCAAGTGCCGAAACGTTGTGAGATAACAACTTGCTTGTTTGTCTTGTCATTTGAAGGCAATATATTCAATTATAAATAAAGCTTGCTCTGACGTCTTAGATTGAAGGAATAGGGGGAGATAAGCATTCATATCTGCAGTGGCAGATTATTCTGCCTAGCTTGTGTGGGTGAATGGGGAAAAATAAAATATATGCTTCTCAAAATGGGCCTTCAGAAAGCTTATAGTCTCCAAGAGGGAGACGATCTCCAATGAGGAGAAAACCCACTAACATATAACTCCTGGTCAGATACCGATATTTCGAAACCTGATTGTTTCTCTCTCCCAGTGACCGCGGAAAGTGGTAATTTGACTCCTCTGCCTTTTCAGTTTTAAGAAGAATGCTATCCCAGAAAAAGCTGGTGTGCAATACCGTAGTATGTTTGTTGAGTTTTCAAAACCCCAACCAGAGGTGCCAGCTAAGAAGCAAAAGAAAATCATGAAAGAGCAAAACAAGCTAAATTTTCTTGTGAAAAGTAGAAAATATAAAAAGATAACCTCTTAAGACACAAGTGCTGAGGGCTAGTTCCTGGAATGAATCCGCAAGGGACTAAATTACAATAAACTAATAAATTCCAAGGATAAATACCGCACCATTCCAGCAACTTACAGAGCAGCTTGGTGTTGCAGTGACTGCAAGAAATATTCAATTATAAACAAAGCTTGCTCTTATGTCTTAGATTGAAGAAATAGGGGAGATAAGCATTCATATCTGCAGTGGCAGATTATTCTGCCTAACTAACAGTATGCGCTTGTGTGGGTGAATGGGGAAAAATAAAATAAAATAAATGCTTCTCAAAATGAGCCTTGTTTTCTCCTCAGTGACCGCGGAAAGTGGTAACTTGACTCCTCTGCCTTTTCGGTTTTAAGAAGAATGCTATCCCAGAAAAAGGCTGGTGTGCAATACCGTAGTATGTTTGTTGAGTTTTCAAAAAACCAACCAAAGGTGCCACCTAAGAAGCAAAAGAAGATCATGAAAGAGCAAAACAAGCTACATTTTCTTTCTTTCAAGCTTTGTTTATAATTACATATTTCTTGCAGTCATTGCAACACCAAGCTGCTCTGTAAGTTGCTGGAATGGTGCTCGGTTATTTATCCCTGGAATTTATTAGTTTTATGTATTAGTTGTATATATATATATATATATATATATATATATATATATATATATATATATATGTGTTTCAAGCCAAGTGCTCTCCTCAGGGTATGTATAATCTGGGCACGCCACCAGTGTTATATAGTTTACTGTGTGGGCGTGTGAGCGCTGCGCGTGTGGCACGTGGCCTGTAGATTTTTTCTTTTTTTGGGCGCGTTCAGGGGGGACGTGCCAGGGAATGGTGCATTGACAAAGATTTCCATTTGTGCCTGCAATTATTAATCATTTCTACTTTAGAGTTCAGGGATGCTAGATGGGGTTTACATAATATCAGCCACTTTTCTGTAGTACATACGTTGCATTTTTCTTTTAGAAATGTTGTTGTATGGTGCTGCTCTTTTTTTTTTATAATTTTCCATGATATGTTGTAATTTATTTTCTTATCTTTAAGCTTCCAAATATATTTACTTAGTTCTGTTTGGTTTTTATATATTTCATTTTTGAAGGACTGTTTATGGTTTGCATATCTGGTTTTAAAATCGTTTGCCGTGATCCCTATGTATGCTTCTTTATCACTGTCTGTTGTTACCGTAGCTTGGTACACAATGTTGCTGTAGAGGCATTTGTTATTCAGAGGACACTGGTCTTTTTTGTGCAATTACAAAATATCCTTACGTCACCCTCTTTGGTTGTATTGTTTTTGGTTTTATTGGAAGAATCAATTATGTTTTTAAGGTTGGGCATATATATATATATATATATATATATATATATATATATATATATATATATATATATATATATATATATATATATATATATATAATGAAACAATGAGGTAAACAACAAATCTGCTTTTATCCAAAATATTTCGGCTACTTAGCCTTCCTCAGCAGGAGTTCTTCGTTTGTAAACAAACGCAACGTCATTATGTC
>CM031611.1:24562425-24577425 GCA_018398815.1 Conus ventricosus | reverse complement strand
GATAGATAGATAGATAGATAGAATAGATAGACAGACCAAAGAGACAGGGACAGACAGACAGACCGATCGGATAGATGATTAAAAGGGTAGATAGAGAGGATACATTATAGATAGACAGGGAGGAGCGATGGATAGATAGATCGATAGTTTCATAAATAGATACAAAGACAGTTTTAGCAGAAATAAATAGATAACTGAATAAATAAAATGAATAATTATCAAATATAAAGTAAAGTTTAAATAGACAAATTAATAAATGGAATAAATAAAAACATCAGTACGTAGACAGAAAATGATTGAGGAAAAGACAGAGCCAAAGAGTGAGCGAGAGAGCGGCCAAAACAGACGACGTGGACAGACAGACTTACAGAGGTGGGAAAGAGTTTGAAAACAGATTCCATTTTCCCAGTTTGGGAGATCTCTCTCTCTCTCTCTCTCTCTTCTCGCTCTCTCTCTCTCTCTCGCGCTCTCTCTCTCTCTCTCTTCTCTCTCTCTCTCTCTTATGTCTGTTGCTTGTGTGTGTTTGAGAGAGAGAGGAGAGAGAGAGAGAGAGAGAGAGTGTGTGTGTGTGTGTGTGTGTGTTTGTGTGTGTGTGTTGTGGTGTGTGTGTGTGTGTGTGGGTGTGTGTGTGTGAGTGTGTGTGTGTGTGTGTGGTGTGTGTGCTGTGTGTTTGTGTGGTGAGCGCGGTGTTGCGTGCGTGCCTGTGTGTGTGTGTTGTGTGTGTGTGTGTGTGTGTGTGTGTGTGTGGTGTGTGTTGTGTATGTGTGTTGTGTGTGTGTGTGTGTGTGTGTTGTTGTGTGTTGTGTCTGTGGGTGGGTGTGGTGTGTGTGTCTGTCGTGGGTGTGTGTGTGCGGTGGTGTGTGTGTGCGCGCGCGCGCGTATGTTGTGTCTGTGCTTTTTGTGTTGTGTGTGTGTATGTGTGTGTGTGTGTGTGTGTGTGTGTGTGTGTGTGGGTGTGTGTGTGGGCGTGTGTGCGTGCGTCGCGTGCGTGCGTGTGTGTGTGTGTGTGCGGGTGTGTGTGTGTGTGTGTGTGTGTGTGTGGTGTGTGCGCTGCGTGTGTGTGTGTGTGTGTATATGTGGGTGTGTGTGTGTGTGTGTGTGTGTGTGTGGGGTGGTGTGGTGTGTGAGTTGTGGTGTGTTGGTGTGGTCCTAGAGTGTGTGTGTGTAGTGTGTGTGTTGTGTGTGCGTGCGTGTGCGTGTGTGTGTGTTTGTGTGTGCGCGGCCCTGTGTGCGTGGTGCCTGTGTGTGTGTGTGTGTGTGTGTGTGTTGTGTGTGTGTGTGTTGTGTGTGTGTTGTGTGTGTGTGTGTGTGTGTGTGTTTGTGTGTGCGCGTGTTGTGTGGTGCTGTGTTGTTTGTAGTGTGTGTTGTGTGTGTGTGTGTTGGTGTGTGTAGGTAGTGTGTGTGTGTGTGTGTGTGTGTGTGTGTGTGTCGTGTGTGCGCGTGTGCGTGCGTGCTTGCGTGCGGCGATGTGTGAGTGTGTGTGTGTGTGTGTGTGTGGGTGTGTGTGTGTTTGTGTGTGTGTCGTGTGTGTGTGTGTGTGTTGTGTTGTGTGCTTCAGGCGTTTCTGCCCCAATGGCGTCAGCCCACTATTTTGGAATTCGCCGTTTTCGTAGAACGTGAGAAAGACCAATAAAGTAAAACAAAATGAAACAAAATGAAATCAAATCAAATCAATATCAAATCAAAGAAGAGGAAAATATATTATTTAAAATTGAAATGAAAAGCACATGCCGTTGGACTTTAAAAGGGCAAACTTCTTTTCAGGAATAATTTTTCAAACAATAACATTGCCAAGGCGTTGTTAAGGAGACGTCACTGCCCTTTACGTCTTCAGTTTGGTCAAGCGTCAGACTTCAAAGAACGAGTTCTTTAGATGACTGGGTTGAATGTTAAAGGAAGTTGAGTGAAAAATTGTCTTTGGATTACTCAGAGATTCATAGTTAGAGTGACTGCTTCACCGTCGGGCGGTACTAAAATCGGCCGTCCATGTGTTTGGAGTGTAATGGTAGTTCAGAATTAGTGTGTGCGTGTGCATATGTGTATATGGTGTCGTTGTGCTCGAGTCGTGCGTGTTGTAAGATTGGGGTTTGGTTAAGGTGGCAAGGTTAGGCTTAGGTAGGGGGCTGGGGTTAATAGACATTCAATATTTTTGAGTTCCCAATCTTGACTTGTGAAGGGTGAAAGCGGGGTTTGGTTCGCCCGGATTGTTACCCTTTTGTTACTTTGGTTCTACATCCTGAGAAGGCTGGCGGCCGATATCGGCTGTTGTTGGTTGTTTGTCAAGTCTGTGAGTTGTTGTGGTAAATTGTCGTGGTGTTGCCACGAACAACAACTAGTCCGTTGGTCGGCGTCGTCAGCTCTGCGAGAGGATACGCTGCTCTGGACCATATCCGCTGTTTTGTGTTTGTGAGTAGAGTTCGCTTGATTCGACCAGGTCGGGTAGCGTTGGGGTCGGTAGCTTCACTTCCCCCGGTTTCCCTGGTGTTGTCCGGAGTGGACGCTGCCTTTGTAGTTGCGGAGGGAGCGCCGTGTTGTCGTCGAGCTGAGTGACTTCGAGTCATAGTTTGGGCCAGTCCCTGTTCGGGTTTGATGTTTCCCTTGGCCTGTTGACCGGGTACTGGGTCGTTCTCTGTTGGCAGGCCACTTCAGCACAAGTTGCAGAACTGGAGTGGTTTGTACGTCTGTTTGTCCGGTGGGTGAATTTGTTAGGGTTCATGGGTGGTGTTGTTCGTTTTCCCATGTTGTCTTGTATTATGGCTGAGTTGTACTGGGGTTTCATGATATGTTTAGTTGTATTATGTTTGTTGCGTATACTGGTTATGTCTGGTATGATTGTCGTTCTTGGTTGTGATTGAAACTTCTTGGCAGCGGTTGGTGTTGTTATTCTTTGTATATTCTGTAAGTAGTGTCATAGTGGTTCCTGAGTTCGATTTGTCATGTGACAGTTTGGCAAGACAATGTCGGTTGATCTAATAACCGTTTGATGGACGGTGATTGTAGATATTGGTTGTGATTAGTTCATTTGGTTATTTCAGGTGGGTCACGTTAAGGAAGTAATACGAGGTTGATTTTGTTGAGGATCATAGTATGAGTCGGGTGCAGGATGTTGTCTGCAGTGAATCGTAAAGGGATCGTGCTCCCAATTTCAGTTGTAAATCGTAGTTGTTCGTTTGAAAATTGATTTAACGTTTTCGGTGTTGACCCTGCACAGATTGGAATCGGTTAACTGTCCAGAATGGCCAAGGCCATATTGGTAGTCGAAGTGGGTTTATAATGGAGTACGGTCGTGATATCACTTATATTTGTGTCTTTTCACTTTCGTTACGGAGTCTTGGTTTCGGACGCGGGTGTCGTGCGCGTGCAGGGACTGTATCTGTGACGTAGGTATTTGGTACAGGACTGAAGAGTCCATATGGTCGAAGTGGTTTGGGTTTGTTTTTTTTTAGTAAATGACAGTCGTCAACTAATGCAGGGTTGTATGTGCTTTGTGACTATAGGGTCGGAGAAAGATATTTTAGGTTGCAAGGGAGACAGTCCCATTATGAATTTTAGTAGTCGGAAAGAAGGGTAAGGTAAAGTTTAAGCGGGTAGCTCAGCAGTTGATAGGATAAAAAACGGAGGGTGTGAGATGAATAGTGTATGAAGTATAATTGTGGTGGCATAACAAGGTTAAACCCTGGGTTATTGCCAAGAGATGAATGAGAGTGGGGTGCTGGATGGGACATTTTGGCGAACAAATCATGTTGTGTTGATATATGATTATATTGACAGTGCAAAGAGGGGTAAGAATGTGAGGATTGTGGCTGCGAGCCGTCTTGTATGAATATGCTAGAACTGTGAACCGTTAAAAATTGATAATTTTTTGGGTTCTTTTGTTGTTGTTGTTTTTTCCCGAGATGTGTGTCTTACAATGATTACTAGAGTGGAATGGGTTTCCTTGTGAAATGGCCATTTCCTAGTTTATTTAGATATTTTTTCAAAAGGGGCCCATGGTGTCCGTGTTGGATTGTTGTAGATTGGGTTTATTTCTCCGAGAATTGTGTGAGCGTCATTAATTTAATATGTAATAGTGTAGATTGGCTCAGAGAGATGACTGTTTTTTTACTGCTGTTGTAAAGGTTGGCAGGGAATGGATCTTGCTAACCCCAAAGTAACGGGTTATGGGGGGTGTATTCGAAATTCAGGGGTCACTCTCATGCCCGTGTGGGAAGTAGGCAAGGGAGATGTAGAGTTAAAGATTTACCATGTAGCCTATGAGCCTTGATGAACTCGGGTGGTAGTTCAACATTACTGTAGTGGCACAGTTGTCAGCAGGTATCTGTTCCCGTCCACTGAGAGCTGGGAGGCCAGACACCGCAAGTCTGCTGCCGCGTGCCGGCAGTGTGAAGCGGGCGGTTTGTCCAGTTGCCTGCTGCTTTCCCGGGGAGAGGATGACCATCCAGGCCGGTCGGCGTCTGTGGGGAGCTCTCCTCCGCTACTGGGGTTCTTCGGGAGTTCCTCAGCCACCTGTTGCTCTTCCTGTTCGGGCGTCCTGTGAGAGGGCGCCGCACCTGACCTTCCCTCACCTCAGTGTCGGGGGGGCCTTCAGAGGTGGGGCATTCCTTGAGCCCCCGGACTCGTCGAGAGGGCGCCTGGTGTGCGTTAGGTGTCGTGCCCAGCGCCGGGGAGAGAAGTCGGGATGCGGGGGAAGGAAGCCACGGTCAGTCGACGGGGTTGTTTTGTAGAGTCACGGGGGTCGGACTGTGGGAGGCCACGGAGTCAGCGCCGGAGTGCAGAGTCTTCCGGGAGAGGTTGTCAGCTGTGAGGGGCCAAGTACAAGCGCCGAGGACTGGAAGCTATCCGGGGCCGGGATGGGTTGTTCCCATAGGTGTAGTAGTGGCGGGGAAGGTGTGTAGCGTTAGGGAAGTAGGGATAAGGGTGTAGTTTAGCTACTGCCTCCTTTTGGTCGTAGTGGCCACAAGTGGAGGGTACTGTTGTTACCTCTTTAGGGACGCAGAGTGACCAGTGGGAAGTGGTCCCGGGTCAAAAGAGAAGGGTGGGTCCTGGGGTGGGCAGAGGTGTATGGGTGGTATAGTTTAGATATTTGGAGCTCCTCGTGGGTTTGTCCGTTGTCCCTAGTAGTTGGCCACCAGTGTTGTGCGGGCTATCTCTGCGTCTAGGTCGCAGCGATATTACCGCAATGAGTGCTTAGCATTGGTTAAAGTTCTCAGGGTCGTTGCAGTTGTAGTGTGGGTCAGCGAAAGAAGTGGGATACCGGATCGTGTGGGTGTTGGTTGGATGTGAGAGTGGTGGAGCCGCCACATAGGGTGTAGTGTGAATAAAGAAGTGCGCAATTGAATGCCAAAGCATTGTTCGTGTGCTGTGTTGTTGCTCTAGTGTGAATAGGCGTGGGTAGGGGTGGTAGGCCGTTCGGCTTAGCGAACCGGACATTTGGTGGAGATGCGGGTAGTTAAGGAGGTCTGGGTAGGTGATAGGTAGCTCTCGAAGGGAGTTGGTAGGGGGGTTGTTGTGTCTGGTGTGTATGTTGTGTGAATTGTAAGTGGGGGGTGGTGGAGGTACAGTACCCTGGGAGGTGGTACGTAAGTGTCCCTGTTCACTCAGGGAAGGTTCTAGTGGCATTGGGCAGGGCACTTGTTGTTGGTGTGAATGGGTTGGGCTGCTAACGTTGTGAGTGGAGGTAGGAGTGATCAAATAAAGATGGCGTGGTGGTGGAAGTGTGAGTGACGAGCAGTTACAGTGTAATGGTGGAGGGTGCCGGAGGGTTACGTGTGTTCGTTTGTTGTCCTTATATGTGGTATACCCCCGTGAGTGAGTGGTACCAGCCCTGTGGACTGTGGGGAGGGCACGCTGTGTGCTCGGATATCCTGTGGGGGTTATATGAGACCAGTGTAAGCCAGGTGACTGAGTGTGGGAAGCTCGAGGGTGCGTTGTGTTGTTGACACTAAGGTGTGCTGGGAGATGCATTATGAATTGCTGAGGGTGCAAGTGCACTGTGATCGGGGGGGTGCGGCCTACCAGTGACAGTGAGGCCCGTGACTTTGTAGTCCTGGTGAACGGGGGGATGCACAGTGGACGTTGGGAATACGGTGTGTCACGGATTGGCGTTTGGTGCCCAGGACAGAGCATCTGGTAATATTGTATGGATTAGTGTCCATGTGGGTTTATGTATGAGATATACAAGTGTGGGTGGAGTTATGCTGGTTGCGTGATCATTGAGACTAGTCGTGTAGTTACTTGTGCGGAGTTGCTTCAGGTGTTAGTGCATAGTTCGGAACCTTGTTTGGCGCCGGCATCAATTACTGTCGTTGCTAGCTCTGTGGTGGTAGGGGTACCCTATGTCTCTAATACAAACCCGGAGAGCCCCATCCGCAGTTCGACCCGATAGTGTCATGGATCACAGGGCCCTACAGCTGTTCACCAGAACTAAGGTTAGTGACCAGGATGCGGGGGGGATCAATGAACAGGGGAACGGGGGCTTTTGCGAAAGTTTGCGAGTTGGGAGCGGCGATGGGTTTATACTGGGGGAGATCTCGCCTAGTTCGTCACAGGAACGATGAAGGTGCGTTAATGAGGATGAGGAAGATAGCGAGAGAAGAGAGTTGGAGCTCCGGATGGAGGAGAAATTGAGGCTGAAGATGAAAGGTTGAGAGGGAGTTAGATATAAAGCTGAGGGAAGATTGAAGAGAGGAAAGCTGCTATGCAGAGGGAGCTTGAGATGCAGCAGCGGAAGATTGAAAGAGGGAGAAAGCTGTAGGAGAGGGGCTTGGATGGCAGCAGAGGAAATTGAGATGGAGAAAGCTGCTAGGCAGAGGGGAGCTTGAGATGAAGCAGAGGAGGATTGAAAGGAGGAGAAAGCTGATAGGCAGAGGAAGATTGGTTGGAGAGGAGAAAGCTGATAGCAGAGGGAGTTAGAGAGGCTGCGGATGAAGGATGATGAGGGAACTTCGAAACTGCTGGGAAGAAGATGGAGGAAGAAAGGGCGGGCGATAAGTGAAATAGAAGTCAAGCACGGCAAGCTGAGTTAGAGGCAAGAGGCGAGAGCTATAACTACAGAGAGAGACAGGCCTCAGATGAAGCAGCGATCAGGAAAACGCTTTGTTCGAGGTGAAGGAACGAAGCGTTGTCCATCTTGAGCCGTTAGGGAGAGAACGATGACCGTGGACGCTTTAAGCGCCCAATTTGAGCGTGTAGCCCCGATGTGCAAGTGGTGCGAGACCTATGGCCCACACGTTGATGTTCTCTGCTGAAGAGGGAAATGCTAGAGAAGCAGTGATGCGGTTTATGTTGGATGAGTTATGCGACCTATGAGCAGATATAAGAGCGCCTGTTCTAGCCACTTCAGGCTAGCTGTCTGTGGCATACCGGAAAAAAAGAAAAAGTTCAGAATTCAGAAGCATCAAGGAAGGGACGCTGCTGGGGACTTTCGCCCAAGGGCTGGGAAGGGATGAAGTGGGGGTTTTCCTCTGCGTGGTGGCGGCAGCGGGCAAGGGATGAGAGTGTGGCAGAGGATGTAAAGGGAATTTGCTTTTTCAAGAAACAGTTTTACCAGCTGCTTGTCCCCAGAGTTCACGATTGGGTCGGAGACATGCCGAAAAAGGTTGAACCAAATGGCAAGGAAGCTACCTGTTTTAGCAGAGGCCCAAAAAGATTGGGGAGGAAGGCCGAAGCAAGGACCGAACGTTAAACCAGCCCACCGGGTATAGGCTGTGAAACTGTAGGGAGCCAGCCACACCGACTTCCAACAGAGTGATTGTGCACGGCCAGCAGCAGAGCCAGGAGGTCAGAAGGGCCTAGTGATCGACCATAATTTGTTTCAACTGCAAGAAGAAGCAGGCCCCATCGCTAGGAAATGCCCCGAGCCCCATTCTGTTGGAAGCGGTTCATTGTTGTTGACCAGCCCCATGCTCCGAGCTGGTGCCTCGTTGTGTCGACATGCGCTGAGCAGAGCGGTACGAGCCTGCGTTGAGTTTGTAAAAGTTAACGGAGCTCCGGCGAATGGATTACGAGCAAGGTGCGGATACTCCGTTAGTTGCAAAGTGCGTTGGTACAGTCCAGACGCATACACAGGAGAGACTGTTCCAGTTTTGTTGTGCTGAATCCAGATGTAGGTCTGTGTTTACTTGTGGCGGGTAATAGAGTGAAGTCGCCATTCATCGAAGGGAAGTTGGAGGTTTTGGTTATGAATAGCCCTGTGCTGGAGTCTGATCGGAAACTTCGCAAGAAGTGTAGGAGATTCCGGTTTTGGACACGTGTGCCTGTATACGCAGACCGGCGTTGGTAGGGCCAGTGCATGGACACGCGCCGCAGAGAGCCAGGGAACAGCAAGAACAAGTTCACTGCCCGTCGAGGAATGTGTCATTATGAATAACTCTACCCAGCAGTTATTTTCGGAGGCAGGACAGGGGGGTAAAAAACCGAACCTCTGATTGAAGGCTCGGAGTGCATGGAAGCCAGGGACGCATTTCCACTACAAGTTTGGACGGTCGCGTACGATCGGGAAAATCTGTGTTTGTACTGGTTCAGGCAGGGTTTTGTGGTCCCAAAGGCCGTAGCGAGTCAAATCCTGGTACCAGCTGAACTACGGGACTCCACGGTGGGATGCTTAGCCCACGACGTACCAGTGTCTGGAACACTTAGGTACCACCCGAACCAAGGAGCGAGTTGGTCGCCTTTTATTGGCCAGGGGCATGCATGTGACATTCGTCGGTTCAGCCAGTCATGTTTCCAGTGTCAGCGTACGGTTAGTTATAAGGGAAGAGTCTCACGAGTACCCCTCCGTGAAGATGCCACTGATGCGCGAGCGTTCGAGCGGAGTGGGATGGATATATTGGGTCCCTTCGTTCCAGCTTCCCAGAAGGGTACAGATCGTGCTGTAATGGTCGACTTTACGACACAAGGTATCCTGAGGCAGTCCCTCGTCGCCAGATCACGAGCGAATCGGTGGCAGAAGCAGGCTTGTCCAACATGTGGACACGAACGGGAGTCCCTGGTTCGGTGCTAACTGTTAGAGGGGAACCCAGTTTATGGTCAAATCATGCAGGAGGTCTACGATTATAAGCCATTTCGAGGTCCTGATACCACACAATACCATGCGCAGTGCATGGATTGGTGGAACGTTTTCAACGGTACTCTGAAGCGGATGAGGCACTACTGTGCATTTTTGGTGTCGGAGGAGAAACAGAGGATTGGGTTCGGTTTGGATACCAGCAACTGCTGTTTGCTTACCGTGCGGTCCCTCAAGAGCGTACCGGTTTTTTTTCGCCTTTTGAACTGCTGTATGGGACGCCAGGTGCGTGGGCCGATGCAGATTATTGAGAGGATCTGTGGTACAACCGGAAAGGCAAGAGCTCCGTACAGCGGCAAGGATTACGTCGTCAAATTGAGGAACAAAATAGCTGAGTCGTGCGAGATGGCAAGGGAGAATTTGGCTAGGCCAGCGGGATAGGTACAAGCGGACATTTTGACTTGAGGGACGAGTGGCGAAACCTGGAAGATAGCTGTGGGGTCCAGAGTGCTAGTACTTCGGCCGACCAAGCAGAACAAATTGGAACTGGCATTGGAGAGGCCATATTACTGTACTGGATGAGAGTTGGGTGAAGCCGCTTACCGCCATTGCAGTAGGGGGAAAATGACGAAGATTTTTCACGCGAACCTCTGCAAGTCGTTGTCGAGCGCGCTGCAGATCCAACTGCCTCGGTCTTAAGCTGCGATGGTTGGCCCGGAGGGTGCCTGATGAGGAACGGTAACTCCCTTATTGAAGCCAAACAAGGGACATTCTACCATTCCCTTTGGAGGCCACAGAAGGCCCTAACGGTGGTAATACCTCGCGAAGACCAGCACTTTCAGTAGGAGATTGCCGAGTTTTAGTGGCCCCGAATTCAAGAACGGTTACTGACTGATGTGCCCTCATGCACAAACCTAGAAAAACGTGCCAGCATCAAGGCTGACGTCAGACATCCCTATCAGGTCGAAGCAATACCAGTGCCCTTTTGCGCAACGAGAGACGGTTAAGGGAGGAGGTCAAGGCAGATCAGGATGGGTTGCGATTGAACCGTCGCCATCGCCCTATGCTCAACCATCGTACTAGTCAAGATGAAAGATGGGAAGATCAGTTTTGCGTGGACTTCAGAGGTTGAATCGCATCGTAGCAGGGTTGATGCTGAACCCATGCCGGACATCGAATACTATTTGCCAAGCTTAGGAAGAGAAGGTGTTCAGCATATCGACCACGCCTAAGGGGTTTGGCAGATCCCGATGAGTAGAGAGGACCGCGCGACGACTGCTTTTGCTACCCCGGAAGGACAATTACAGTGGAAAGTTATGCCTTGTTGGTCTGTGTTACTTCAGGGGGCGTATCACGCGCATGATGCGGAAACTGTTACAGCCACTTGAAAGCCAGATGTCGTTATAATTTCATTGATGACATCCTGTTGGCACAAGTGATCAGGTCAGCCATATAGAAGTTTCAGGCGGGTGTTCCAGAGACTAAGGGAGAATGTTCCTTGTCGCCCGACCTTCAATGTGTGAGCTGAGAGGAAATGAAATTACCTACTTAGGGGCACAGGATAGGGCAGGGAAAATATGGCCTGAGCAGGATAAAAATGACCCGCATTATGGGATGCGCCTACCTGGCCTGAGACCAAACGGCCAAGTGCGGGGATTCCTGGGCTAGTGGGGGGGTACTAAGGAAATTTGTGCCTCGTTTGCTGACACCGCCAAACCCCTTACTGACCTCCACTAGGGATATCGCCAGGCAGGTGAAAGGGACGACGGAGTGCGATACGTGCGTTCCAGCTTAAAGCAGAATTTCCCTGTCAACCTCCTGTCTGTAATTTGCGGTGCCTGGCGTTGACACTTTGTGCTCCAGACTGACGCATCAGGAAGTGGGAGTGGGGAGCTATGCTGTCGTCAGCAGTTACCCTGAAGAGATGCGCCCTGTAGCATGTGCCAGCAGGACGTTAAGCCCTGCAGAGCAGAACTACCCCATTGTTGAGAAGGATGTGTTGGCAGTAGTGTGGGATTACAAAAAGGTTCCAAGGTATTTGCCCTATGGGGACCCCTCTTTTTATTGTCCAGACAGATAATTACCCACTTAAGTACTTAGAAAAGGATGAAGTCTGTTGTGGGGAGGATCCATGGTGGGCATGCAGCTTGAGCCATACAGTGTTTACGGTTGCCAGGCCGTGTCTGGAAAAGGACAATGTGGCGGCAGACTTCTTGAGTCGCTTTGCCGTAGAGAGAGGAGAGAGAGAGAGATGAGAGGAGAGAGAGTGAGAGAGAGGGAGAGAGCGAGGAGAGAGAGAGAGAGAGAGAACCTTAGTTTCCATTTACCTGAGTCTTGAGAAGTTGACATTGTTCGAAGATATGCATTGTGTCTTGGTCATTGAAAGAGATGTGGACGTAGCAAAGTGTTTGCTGGGCGTGTGGTATTTGTAGCACGTGTTGCATTAGCGGCGTGCTTGGTCGAGCACCTCGCGTTATGAAATTTATTATAGGCGTAGTGTAAAGCTGCCTGTTAATGCCTCGTTAAGGTCGGGGAGGCAGAATTGGACCAGGTTGGAATTATGTATCTGCAGTTTATGATGTATTTAAAAGTGATGTTGCTGGAAGATGATGGAGGTGCATCAAAAGTAACAAAACGGGCAGGTGAGTGGTGTGGAGGTGGATGCTATAGGTAGGGGTGATAAACGCGATCGAGTGAGAAGTTTTGTTGGTTTTAACCTGTAGTTAAACTTAGGCAGGGGGGTGTGTCACCGATCGGAGATACAAAATCGGCCGTCCTGTGTTTGGAGTGAGTAATTGGTAGTTCAGTAATAGTGTGTGCGTGTGCATATGTGGATATGTGTCGTGTGCGAATGTGTGCTGTGTTGTAAGATGGGAGTTTTGGTTTAAAGGTGGAAGGTTGGTAGGTAGGGCGGCTGAGGGAAATGGGACATACATTATTCTTTGAGTTCCCAATCTTGACTTTTTGAAGGGATGAAAGCGGGAGGTTTGGTTTCGTTCCCGACTTGTTACCTTTTTGGTTACTTTGGTTCTACACCTGAGGAAGGCGGCGGGCAGGATATCGGCTGTTGTTGGTGTTGTCAGTCTGATGAGTTGCTTGTGGTAAATGGTCGTGTTGGTGCACGAGCAACAACTATCCGCTGGGTTCCGGCGTGTCGCTATGCGGAGGGAGGGTTACGCTTGCTCTGACCAATCGCTGTTTTGTGTCCTGTGAGTAGAGTTCGCTTGATTCGACCAGGTCGGGAATGCGTTGGGGCAGCTTCACTTCGGTCCCTGGTGTTCGTCGGAGTGGAGTGCCTTGTAATTGCGGCGGGAGCGCCGTTTAGTCGAGCTGTGTGATTTCGAGTCATTGTTAGGGCAAGGTCCTCGTCGGGTCTGGTGTGCCCTTGGCTGTGCCGGGTTCTGTGTCGTCTCTGTTGGCAGCCACTTCAGCCAGTTTTTGCAGAACTCTGGTGTGCGTTGAACGTCTGTTTGTCCAGACAGTTGGTGATTTGTTAGGTTTTCTTGGTGGTGTTGATCGGTCTGTTGTCTTGTATTATGGCGAGTGTACTGTGGTTGTCTTGTGGTGTTTGTTGTATTATGTTTGTTGAGTTATACTGGTTGTCTGGTTTGATGTTCGTCTTGGTTCTGTGATTGAAACTTCTGTTGGTCAGCAGGTTGGTGTTGTTACTTCTTTTGGATATTCTGTAAGTAGTGTACATAGTGGTTCCTAGTTCGATTGGCTTGTGACAGTTTGGCAAGACAATGTGGGTTCGTTATAATAACCGTTATGGACGGTGATGTAGATATTGGTTGTGATTAGTTCATGTTAATTTCAGGGGGGTAGTAAGACAGTTATATGAGGTTGCATTTGTTGAGGATCATAGTATGAGTCGGGTTTTGCAGATGTGTCATGCGTGAATCCTCGTAAAGGGGATAGTGCTCAATTTCAGTTTGTAAAATAGTAGTTGTCGTTGGAAATTGATTAACGATTTCGGAGATAGTTGACCTTGCACGCATTGGAATCGGATAACTGTACTGAAGGGCCAAGGCAAATTGGTAGTCGAGGTCGAGTGGTTTATACTGGAGCACGGTCGTGGACTATTCAACTTATATTGGTGTCTTTTCACTTTCGTTTACCGGAGTCTTGGTTCTCGGACGCGGGTGTCGTGCGCGTGCCGACTGTATCTGTGACGTTGGTATTTGGTACAGGACAGGAGTCCATATGGTTCGAAGTGGTTTTGTGTTTGTTTTTTTTTAGTAAATGTCAGTCGTTCACACAATGATAGGGATGTATGTGTTTGGACAGAATAGGGTCGGAGGAAAGAATATTTTAGGTGGTTTGAGGGAGACAGTCCCATTAATGAATAGTAGTCGGAAAGAAGGGTAAGGTTAAAAGTTTAAGGCGGGGTAGCTCAGCAGTTGATAGGATAAAAACGGAGGGTTTGTGCAGATGTACTATTGTATGAAGTATAATTGTGGTGGCATTAACAAGATTAACCACTGGGTTATCTGCCATGTGATGACATGAGAGTGGGGTGCTGAGATTGGCATTTTGGCGAACAAATCATGTTGTGTTGATATATGATTATTATTTGACAGTGCAAAGAGGGGTAAGAATGTGAAGGTTTGTGGCTGCGAGCGATTCTTATTGTATGAAACATATGTAATAGAAACTGTTTGTTTGGAACGTTAAAAATTGATTACTTTTTTTGTGTTCTTTTGTTTTGTGGTTGTTTTTTTTTTCCCCGAGATGTGTATTACTTTTGATTACTAGGTGGAAAGGTTTCTTGTGAAATTGCCATTTCTGTTTATGTAGTTATTTTCTATGGGGGCCCATGGGAGTCCGGGTTGGATTGCTTAGATTGGGATTATTTCTCGAGAATTGTGTTGAGAGTCATAATTTCACTATTAATAGTGTAGATTGGCTCAGAGGGGGAATATGTTTTATGCTGTTGATAAAGGTTGGCAGGAATGGATCTGATAACCCAATGTAACGGGTTATGGGGGGTGTATTCGAAATTCACGGGGTCACTATCATGCCCGAGTGGGAAGGTAGGCAAGGGAGATGGAGAGTTATAAGATTTTTTTTCCATGTAGCCTATGAGCCTTGATGACTCGGGTAGTAGCAACAATTACAGTTAGGTTGGCCTTCAGTTGACTGATGTATCTGTTCCCGTCCTGGGCTGGGGCAGACCACCGCAGTCTGCTGCCGCGTGCCGGCAGGTGCGCGGCGGTTGTGTCCCGTTGCCTGCTGCCTTTTCCGGGAGAGGAAGACATCAAGGCCGTCGCTCGTTCTGTGTGGCGCTTCCTCCGCTAATGGGGTTCTTCCGGGAGGGTCTACAGCCACCTGTTGCTCACTTCCCTGTTCGGGCGTCCTGTGAGGGGCGCCGCACCGACCTTCCCTCACCCTCAGTGTCCGTCGGGGGCTTAAAGAGGAGGGAATGGCATCCTTCGAGCCCCCGGACTGTCGAGAGGGCGCCTGGTGTGCGTTAGGTGTCGTTGCCCAGCGCGGTGAGGAGAAGTTGAGACTGCGGGAAGCCACGGTAAGCGCGGGGTTGTAGAGTCTTCGGAGGAGTCGGGACTTGGTGGGGAGGCCACGGTCAGCGCCGGAGTGGATGAGCAGAGTCTTCCGGAGAGGTGTCAGCCTGTGAGGGCCAAGTACGCGCGAGGGACTGGAGCTATCGGGCGGGATGGGTTGTTCCATAGGTGTAGTAGGACGGGTGTTTGTTGCGTTTAGGAAGTAGGTGTTAAGGGTGTTAGCTACTGCCTCTTTTGGGACCGTAGTGGCCAACACGTGGAGGGGTACTTGTTGTTGCCTCCCTTAGGGACGCAGTGACCAGTGCGGAAGTGGTTCCCGGGTTCAAAAGAGGAGGGTGGTCCTGGGGAGAGGTTGTGGGTGGTAGTAGGTTTGATATTAGGAGTCCCTTGGGTTTGTCCTTGTCCCTAGTAGTTGGCCACCACGGTGTGCGCGGCTATCCTCTGGAGTCCTTAGTCGCAGCATAGATCTTAGATACG
>CM031611.1:24537425-24539925 GCA_018398815.1 Conus ventricosus | reverse complement strand
GTTTTTTTTTTTCCCCATCTAAAATGGAGTGTTCTTTACTCATTTATGTATGTATTTGTTCGCTTATTTACTTTTTATTTATTTATTCATTTATATATCTCCTTATTTACTGTTCATTTATTTATTCATTTATATATCTCCTTATTTACTTTTTATTTATTTATTCATTTATATATCTCCTTATTTACTGTTCATTTATTTATTCATTTATATATCTCCTTATTTACTTTTTATTTATTCATTTATATATCTACTTATTTGTCGATTTTTTTTGTTCATCTAATATTTATAGCCCCTATTCTTTCTTTTCCTGTCATATTTATTTGTGTGCTTATCAACTCTTCATTTACTCATTTAATCTACCTATATATTTGTGTGTATTTGTTTGTTTATCTCTCATTCATAGCACTATTCTATTTTTTTTCCACAATGCTCCATTTTCCTGCCTTCCTTTGGAAAAAGTTGTAGTCATTGGCTCCCCACGATGGTAAAACAACATCACAGAACCATTCTAGGGGGCCAGAATCAGTGCGATGCCATGGATGGCCTGACACAACCAGGCCAGCTCCTACTGACAGAGTTCACACAGAAAAGAGGGGAAAGTCGACTTTAAACACGCAACAAAGCGGTTCCATGTCATTAAGAGGACAGTATCTGATGGCTGCCTCGCGTCTTCACCACCCCTTGTGATGTTTGTCAAGCCATTTTTCATAGTGTAAGGGGAAATTGTTTGCCTTTTGTTTGGTCCCACTGTTGTTTAATCTCTCTCTCCCCCTCTCTCTCTCTCTCTGAAATCTCGCTCTCTCTCTGACTCTCTCTCTCTCTCTCTCTTCTCTCTCTCTCTCTCTCTGTGACTCTCTCTCTCCCTCTCTCTCTGTGAATCTCTCTCTCTCTTTCTTTCTCTCTCTTTCTCGCTCTCTCTTTCTCGGGTCACGTGGTTTGACACGAAGCGACAGGGCGCCATTCATTTCAGCTGCGGCAATTGTTTTATATTTTTTCTTGTGACAATGCCAGTTACTGGACTTCCAGCGACTGCGGAGACAGCCCTAAACGCCCTGCTGACTGAAAACTCTGTGTCGAGTTGGAAAATTAACGGAGAAGGCAGCAACACAGTGGTCGTTCTACGACTGAAGCCAGTCCGCCCAGTGTCAACAATAATGGCGGATCCTGTTCTGAACCGGAGAACGCAAGTTCAGTATTACAGGAAGAAGCCCCCCCCCCCACCCCCCCCACCCACCCCCACCCCCCGCAGCAGGTGCGACGGGATCAAGAGAGAGCCGAGCAGCAGAACAGACGACCTGAACAGGTTGGTGCTGGTCTCGGTACCACTAGTGATGCCAATGAACTAGCCGAGCCTAACACCGAATCGACAAGCACAGTACACAGCACAGTGCAGAAGAACACATCAAGCCGATTCGCGATCATGGTGACACTTTGCATACTCAGGATGCGCTTCTGTCTTTGCGCTCCGATCTGTCGGAGTGTAACATTAGCGATCCAGAAATCCACCCGTCAGACATCGACGTAAGTCCAGAACAAGTGATCGACACGGGAGTAGTAAAGAATTATGTCGCTACTCGACAGGTGCAGAGACGAATGCGAGATTCCCACAGAAACAACGCATTTAGGAAGGTAGTGTTTCATCGAACGGATGATGTGGGTGTGCTGCTATGTGAATCAGATGATGTCGTTCTGGAGTATTCCTGCGATCCGTGCGCGGAGGACGATTGTTTATGTTGGTACGTTAAGCAAGAAGAAAGACACATGTCATCGGAGGAATGTGTTCAACTGGCCAGCCTTGGGAAAGGACGACGTATTGGCAACACGAAGCATGCAGAGACGCAAGCACGTGCTCTACGGCGGCTGCACGCTCTCCACGGATTGATCCAGTTTTACCTGGGATGACCGTCATCTACAGAACTGACAGTGAATGTAGACCAGTGACATTTTCTCGTTCGTGACTTTGTCATGTACAGTGAAGGAAAAGACATTGCGATGGTTTCCATGTCAATGAAAATCGAAATCGAGTTGCGTTTTGTCTTTGTACATCGCGCCGATTTGCTAAATAGGCTGTACAGCTTAATAGCGTTAAACTTTATTCATTCAATCATTCATTCATTCATTCATTCTCTCTCTTTCTCTCTCTCTGACTCTCTGTCTCTCTCTGACTCTCTCACTCTGACCCTCTCTCTCTCTCTCTCTCTGACTCTGTGTGACTCTCTCTCTCTCTCTGTGACTCTTTCTTTTCTCTCTCTCTCTCTCTCTCTCTCTCTCTCTCTCTCTCTCTCTCTCTCTCTCTCTCTCTCTCTCTCTCTCTTCGCAGTGGTGGGGAAATTGTTAGTCCTTTTATTGTCCAACTGGTATTTAATCTCTCCCCCCACCCACACAGACTCTCTCCTTTTCCCCTCTCTCTCTCTCTCTCTCTCTCTCTCTCTCTCTCTCTCTCTTTTCTCTCTCTCTCTCTCTCTCTCTCTCTGTCTCTCTCTCGTTTTAGGCATAA
>CM031611.1:24524925-24529925 GCA_018398815.1 Conus ventricosus | reverse complement strand
ATTACCATAAAAATAGAAAAAATCTGCTTGCTCATCAACCAAAGGGGAAAGGGTATTTGGTCATTTTAACAATTTTGTCAAGCGAAAAGTCGCATGCATGTAAAAGAGGAGATACATAATCAGACAATGAAGTATATGCTTTTTTTTCCGTATCTCTCTAGAAACGTAGTGCTTTCATACAAGTTCAGAAGTAACTGATTTAGGGACTGTTCTTGCTCGTGCTGAGTACTACAAGCACAGAGCATCCTATGTTCATTTAAAGGTAAAACCCTGCCTCTCTGTAGGTCATATCAATTAAAGCCCATCTTGGAAGCCCCAGAGCAATTTTAAGTGCTAAGGAATCAATACTATTTAAACTTATGTAAATCTGTCTTTGGTGCAGTAAAAAATACTTCTTGACCATAACTTACAATCGAGCGAACTGTCCCTAAGGCGACATGGATAAGATTAGATCCAAAATTTTAATCAGAGGGATTCCAGTTAGGACTCGCAGTAACGCAATTTTCTTTTCTTCCC
This sequence comes from Conus ventricosus, assembly GCA_018398815.1. Classification (NCBI taxonomy): domain Eukaryota; kingdom Metazoa; phylum Mollusca; class Gastropoda; order Neogastropoda; family Conidae; genus Conus; species Conus ventricosus. The sequence goes on along the minus strand of CM031611.1, from coordinate 24,529,409 downwards.
CTTTTCCACGAGATGATTTATATGTTTACACCAAAATAATTATAGTGAAAAATAACGCCTAGAAATTTTTACTTGCTTACTTGGGAAAATGAAAGAATCACCTATTTTTACTTTTAAAAGCGTCCCTACCTTCAAAATCGATGTTTTTCTTTGTAAATATAATAAAAACCGATTTGTCCGTTGATAATTTAAAAACCCCGTTTGAATTCAAAAAATTAACAAGTTTACTGATCCCCAAATTGAAACTGTTCAACAATTTTATTACGCTTGATTTTTTTTTGTAAAATTCAATTTACATTTTCCAAAATGCAATATCATCTGCATAAGCAGCTAAAGTTGCCCCTTTCGTGTCAATTTGGTTAAGATCATAAAGCATCAATGAGAAGAGGATTGGAAATTACACTTCCTTGAGGGACAACCCCATGTTAACATATCTTGTACTTAAACGCACACCATTTAGTTTTACTTGTAGCGTTCTTTCAGATAAAAATGATTGTAAAAAAATGTGGAAACGACCTTTAAATCCCAATTTCATGAGCCTTTGGGACAATAATTTGAAATGCCAAAACGGAATCGTACCCCTCTATGAATATAAAAAAACGTGGCAAAAAGTGGAGTGTCGTTAGCCAAGGCTTTTTTTTATTTGTGAAGCTAAAAGACTAACATGATCATGACACCCCTCCCCTTTCCCTGAAACCCAGCTTGAAATATTGGCAAAATCCCATTCTTTTCAAGGAAATGTTCTAATCTGAATTTCATTATCCTCTCAAAATTTTCCAATGTGAGGAGTCAAAGAAATGGGTCGAAAATTAGAAGATTTTTCTTTTGATTTTCCTTGTTTATGGATAGGTACAAACTGTTGCTTTCTTCCAAGCCATTGGCAGCTTTCCCCAAATTCCAGCATAATTGGAAGAACTCTAATAATTTTTTCAGAAAGCTTTGTGGAAAATGTTTTAAATCATGTTGTAAGAAATGGGACAAATCCTGTCGAAATTTTTTACCAGATTTTAACGGCGAAGTGAGTACAGAACTCCTCCATTGTTAGATTTTTATTAATATATAACATGTTGTCATTGTCATGGGGTTCAACGGTTCTCCCTTCGTTTTCAATTTCTTCTTCGTCTTGTTCTTCTTTGGGGCAGATGTTCAGTCTGACTCATTGCTGCGAAAGTGTCAGCAAATAATTCAACTTTCTCCTCGTTTGTTTTACAGATTTTATCGTTTTTCGACAAGACGGGATCTGGGAGATAAAAAGAACCTTTAGATTTTCTAATTTCTTTCCAAATTAAAGCGCTATCGTTTGGGTTTTTGGGAACAGTGATGACTAGGTTTTGTAATATTGCTGCTTTGCAAAAGCAACAACTTTGTTACTATGGTGTTAGCTTTTTTGAATTCAGCGTGAAAACGTTCCACTCTACTTTTAGGCTGCGTATGAGGGCTTAACATCCACTTTGAAGCCTAAGTTTTCGCACCCACGGCGACTTCACACGCAAAAATTCCCCCAAATGGGTTTGATGCTTTCTTTGGATGATTCTTTAATTTTGACTTTGGGATTGCAGAATCTGCAGCCTTAAGGATAAGTTTTCTTAGTTCAAAATAACAATTTTCCAAACCTTCCTCTAACACTGTATTTTGATTGTAATTTAGAAAAGATGAACCGCTGTCAAAATTTGATTGAAAAGCGCCCAATTAGCCTTACTTCTCATTAATTTAGTGCATTCAGAATTGTAGATTGTTTTTTCAGGTTCACTAGAAGTTGGATTTCAATGGGAGATGATCACTGCTAACGGGATTTGATGAACCTGCCCAAAGTACACAAAGGGTTTATGTCTGGGGAAACTAAAAACAAATCTATCGATAGCAACGTGACTGATCGATCCCAATCTTGTTATAAAAGCGTCATTTAAAATGGTTTTAAAATTTTCGTTGATTATTGTACTGGCAAGGTATTCGTTGTTTTAACAATATTATTGGGATTTTCGGACCACAAAGCATGATGGGAATTAAAATCGCCAAGAATAACCCATTGTCTAAGCTTCTAAATCCAATTCCATCAGCTTCACCTTTAGACACTCCACTGGATAATAACAGTTCAAAATTTTGAAGTATTTACCATCAACCTTTAAAATTTCTATACAGCAAGAATATAAAACGTTTTTTCTTTTAAGAAAACGGTGTTTGCACGGTGATACATAAGATTGCAAACTACATATGTAGCAACTTTTATTTTAACGTTGGGTTTTACCTCATCTATAACAGGGGGGTAGAAAAATTCCGTTTAAAATTGGGTAAGTCATTTTTGTGGGAAATTTAATGACTGAAGCACAACTAAGTCAAAAGAAAAGCTTCTGCAAAAATTTTTTTTTAAATATACAAAATTGCACTTACTTCTACAGTTCAATTGTAGAAAAAGAGCAAATACCAGTAGGTTTGACTTGTTCATGCCTCGTAAAACATATGTTGTTCGTAGGAAAAAAGGGCTATAACTGAGAATACCAGCAACAGAGAACACCAAAAAACGGGTAAAGTTTGACAGAAATTCTCTTTGTACTTCATTTGGAGTTCAGACAGGTACTGGACAGAATTGTTTTCAATTCAATGATTGACGAAGTCATGCATCAGAAATGTTTGTTAGGATGGTCAGAAATTTCACTGAGGATTTTTAAGATACATAAAATCTTTTCAAGATCAAAAATTACAGATTGTTTTTTAACGAACTTGAAGAATCAGACTTTTCTTTAAAGTACTTGGCACAGATGTTTCGAAATTTTTGATGTCTGCCTATACTTTTCTGATTTGGGGACAGCAATACTAGTTTGATTTGAAACTGTCATATGAGTTGGTAAAATACGTGTGCCCCAGATTGAGGGGGGCTAGAATCCAAAGAAGTGGGCACCGGGTTTTGTTGATTAGCCTTCATCATTTTCCTTGACTTAGAACCGAGAATAAGACCTGCTGTGGTGATTTGCTTTGGTGAATTATCGTTTTCCCGGCACCCTGGGGGCTTCTTTTAATTCCTGCACCTTTACCTCTCCTTTGCTCATTTGGACTTTGATTTGTCTGAGAGCCCCAGAATATGGCATTGGCTGGAAGACTTTAGCTTTCCGGCCAAAACACGTAGTTTATATTCTGGGCATCCATGGTAAGAGGCTGAATGATCTCCAGAACAGTTTATACAATGTTTGGCCCTGGTACACGATTCCAAGACATGGTCATTGTGACCCATCTTCCACAAAGTCGGCTTAGCCCGACCCGCGGACTTTGTGTGGCCCCGTCTGTTGCACCTAGTACCCAAAGATAAACAGGTGGTACAAAAGGATCAACAAGAAACACTGGAACCCAAAAAAAGATTTCTTTTGGCAGTGTTGATGTTGAGAAAGTGATTTTTATGGCTCTTGATTCACTACCATCTTTATTGGAAGTCTTTTAACAGAAAAACATGACCAGTTCTTTCTTAATGTCGAAAGACTAATGTCAAAGGAACGGCTTTACCACCACCTTCGGTGAAAACCCAGGTACAGAACATTTTATCAAAATTCCTGACAAATTGGTTGTTTTTGTAGTCGATTTTGTTGATCGGCGGAAGTACAACCGATCAACCACCTGCCTGAGGAGAGCTGTTTCTGACCGGCCCATGGTCCGATGGATTGAAACCCAAAGCTTTTTGCTCAAAATGCCCAGACCACTCAGTGTGGCAGATCCTTTTTTTCGTATCTTCCAGAAGTACTGGAAAGCGAAAGAGAATGATTTCTTTGAGAAAAGTTGGGGTTTGTGGAAGATGTGTTCACATCAACAGGTTTTCTGGGATAGGGGATGATGATGCGGGCGAATTTACGCATGATACATCTGGCGAAAAAAACAGAGCAAGATTGTGACATTTTGCTGTTTTAAAGAGGTATCAACAGCACATTCTTCTTCAGGACAACTGTTTTTTCCCTCACCAGCTTAGATTTTATTCTATTAATAAGATGCTTTTTCTTGCCATGTTAAGGAAGATTTTTTCAACTAAGATTCTTTTTAAATTGGAAACTTTGAGATCATTCAGAGAACCAAAATTCCTTTCATTTAATAACTGCACTGAGCTTGGAGACGCCATGCAGGATCCTTTTTTGCTGTTGTTGTCGTGGGAAAAAAAGTAATTTGGGGGGGGGGGGGGGGGGGGGGGGGGGGGGGGGACACACACACACACACACACACACACACCACACACACCGTTAGTTTTAGGGTTTTTGGAAAGAGACAGGACTTTTCAGATCATCCAGACCCAACTGTCGACTTTAAAGTAAATACTGCTTAATTTAAAAAAAAAAAAAAAAAAAAAAAAAAAAAAATATTTTCATTAGACAAATTGAATAAAGCAGCAATGACCTGTATCCCGACTACATGAAAAATATTCAACCTTCAAGCCAAAATTTTAAAAGCCTACAGCCGTCGGTGACTCTAATTCTAGTGTCAGAAACACCCAAATTTGGATTTTAAATTAA
>CM031611.1:24512425-24519925 GCA_018398815.1 Conus ventricosus | reverse complement strand
ACGTTCGCGAACATATATGCTTTCGTTTCCACTAAATGATAACTTTTCAGCAGTCTGAACATTGAAAATTTTCGCTGTTCTGAATATGGCTATCCCAGTCCTGCCAGCTACAATCTATGATTCGTTGCTTGAAACAAGCCAAGAAACTGCTGACACAGCTAGCGCATAGTTCTAACCATGCAAACGAAAAACTGCAATTGCATAAACATTTACAAATGCTTGATGCCAACGTCGTTATCCCTCTAATGTCTAGATCAAACAATGTTTTGCAAGCTTTAGTGGAGAGAGAGAGAGAGAAGAGAGAGAGAGAGAGAGAGAGAGAGAGAGAGAGAGAGAGAGAGAGAGAGAGAGAGAGAGAGAGAGAGAACGAAAAAAACAACAACAACAAGAAACAGAAGTATAAGAACACGTAATTTTGTTCAAATATTTCGATCTTCTGGCCTACAGCTGCCATCTTCCGAGAACTTTCATGTCAAAGTGACAGGCATCCAGTTATTAATCCAAGAACAAGAATCCCAACAGGAAACACTTCTGTCTTCCGCTTCCTCCTTCCCCATTGCCACACAACGTTTTCTCATATCCCTTCACCCCATCTTCTCTCTCTCTCCCTCTCTCTCTCTCTCTCTCTCTCTCTCTCTCTCTCTCTCTCTCTCTCTCTCTCTCTCTCTCTCTCTCTCTCTCTCTCTCTCTCCTCTGGCCACATTCGTATCTCAATCCCCACATGGTATGTAATTTTTCTCCTCCTTTCCTTCGTGTATGATTAAGATTCCGCCAGGCTTAATGGCACGCTCACGAAGGCAACAACAGTGTGCAGAACGCATGATAAATTCACTTACTAAATGTCCTCTTACGTATAGTAAAAGTAAAGGTGTTTGCGTCTGCTCTGTTTCGCATATCTTTTTTTTCTGTTGCTGATTTTGCTATTGCCCCCACTGTTTTTTATATTTATTGATGTGTGTTTGTATTTGTATTTGTTGTAGTTGCTGTTTGTGTTGTTGTTGTTGTCGTTGTTGTTTTGTGATGCCCCCCGAGTGGGTACATGACATTATATTACCTTGACATGACTTGACAATTGTGTGCATTTGCTTGTTACCAAAACAAGCGTGCATGCGCACGTGCACGTGCGCGCGCGCGCGCGCGCGCGTGTGTGTGTGTGTGTGTGGGGGGGGGGGGGGGGGGGTGCTCAAGTGGTGGCATTACTCTCACGTCTTTCATTCCAATAACCCCGTCCTTAGTCACTTTCGGAATCTTATCGCAGCTGAATGCCAAACGTTCACATACAACTGGCAATTTCAGATTTGCGTAAGGTCTCCCACTGGAGAAGACTGTGCACGCTGCGGAGTCATTTTGTCGGTGGAGGTCAATGATGCTTGATGTGGTGCAATTTCCTGAATCCACAAAAAACGCAAACAAACAAACAAACAATTGTTTAGCGTCGAAGCCACGCTAGAACAACATCCCCCTTTGGAATGAAGACGGACCTAAGGCCCCTCTGACGTCATTAAACCTGATGAGATTACACTTCAAGCCTGAGACATAGGTGTCCGAAGAAACCATCAGGACCGACCGTGAAATCTCTCTCTCTCTCTCTCTCTCTCTCTCCCTCTCTCTCTCTCTCTCTCACACACACACACACAAGGATGTGGTACAATGGCAACACACTACATTCGCTTCTCGATCACTTGTGAACTGTTTTGTGGCAGGACAGTTTGGTTCAAACGCTGTGATGAGTCCGTATGCAGACAGAGTCGTTTTGGGGTGCTGACAGCTACTGCAGTGGTTTTCATGTGCTTGTTTCTATTGTCGTGTGGTGACGTTGAGCCCAATCCTGGACCGGATTCACCACAGAAGACAGGGACAGAACAGGACACCAGAAGGGTAGACCTAGTGGGTGCGGACACCCAAACTTCGTTTGGGCCACCTGATTCCTCGCCCATGGAAACTGACCATGGGAGAAGCCTCTCATGCACGGTATGTACCAGTGTATCAGAGACGGTATTAGTGATGCAATGATAGAGGCTACCAGAGAACTGAAAGAACAGCAAGCAATAGAGCATGAGAAAATGAGATCAACACAAGCTAATCAGGCTGAAAGGCTAGAGACCAAAATGCAACAAGTAAGTGATAATTTGTCTGATTTGCTAGGAAGGGTGGAAAACAGACAGAAACAGGTTGAGGAGGAGTTGAACCTCATGAGACTACAGTATGAGAGCGTGCAGGAAGAAAATGACAGTCTGAAGAAAGAGATTGACTGGCTGAGAAATAAATGTGATTCTCTAGAAAATCACAGCAGGAGGAACAACCTTTTGTTTTTTGGCATCAAGAAAGAGAAGGCCCAAGAAAATTGGGAGGAGTGTGAACTAAAGGTGAGAACTGTGATCAGAGAGGGAATGGGCCTTGAGGGGAAATAGCCATTGAAAGAGCACATAGAATTGGAAGAGGAGATGCAGTGATAGTCAAATTCCTATCATATAAAGACAAGACTACGGTTGTTAAGAATGCAAAAAAAAATGAAGAATTCAGACAGTTATCAAAATGTGTTTGTCAGGGAAGATTATTCAGAGATTGTGCGCAGGAAAAGACAAGGACTGAGAGAGAAAGCAAAACAGCTGTATGATGGCGGTCAGAAGGTACAAATGAAATTTGACAAACTGATTAGTGAGGAAGGTGTCTACACATACGACATCGGGAAGGAAATGGTGATGAACGTCAGCAGAATCAGGAGGAGACCAGATGAAGAAGTCAGTGAATCAGTGGAAACCAGACAAAACAGGAAGCGGGTAGTTAGAAGCGAATATCACCCATCATCAGAGGAAGACGGAGTGACTGATCCTCTATCTGAGGATACCTTTCCCCCCCTTTCCCCCCCCCCTTCCCCCCCCCTCCCCCATCCTCCCTCTCTCAAAACCAAGCCACGGCAACAACGACCACAGCAGTAGAAGTCGTCCGTACATTCTCCCTACGGCGGAGTACCCAAGTGCTAATCAAACGAAGCACAGGCCGACAAGTGAGAAGACGATGACGGGTCAAGGGTCAAAACCGGAATCTGCACGGTCAACACGGCGGCATAGCAGCATTGCAGCGCAGTCATATAGCCCGGTGAAGACACGTCAAAGTTCGGGCTTGTCAACACAAAACAGACCAGGCGTAAAAGATAGGCGTGACAGTGTGAATTCAAACACGTTACATCAGTGGATGAAGCCAGCCAATAGACAGGCGCGGGGGGGAGGGGGGGGGGGGTTGGAGATCGACAAGGCAGGGGAAGCGGTGAAATCGGTGGGGGTAAGGAGAGGAATGCTAGTGGGGTTGGGCGTGGGGGTGGTGAGGGTGGTAAAACAAAAAGATGACGGCGTGGCCGAAGCCCGGAGAATAAAGTTATAGACATTTGTACGTGGAACTGTGACGGTTGGTTGCAGAAGTTGGACATCCCTGATGTTATTTCAACAATGTTATCTTTTGATATTTTTGCTTTTAAACGAAACTTTTGTTTATTCAAACACAATTTCATACGCACCTTTTAATAACTATGACGTGTTTGTCTCTAGAGCTATAAAATTATCACATCAAGGGCGATATTTGGGAGGAGTGATCGTGTTTGTTCGAAAAAGTTTGGCAGAATTTGTGGAAAGAATTGATACTAACTTAGAACAAATGATTATTTTGAAACTGGACGAAAGACTGATAGGGACAAATAAACCGGTATTTCTGATTTGTACATATATTCACCCTTATGATAGTAGGTTCTGGAGACAGTCACGTCACGGTGTTGGCATAGAGATCATCGAACAATGTTTAATGGATTTATATGAAAGATTTGAAGATTTTTATGTTATGATTTGTGGTGATCTGAATGCGAGGACTGGATGTGAGAATGCGATGCTAAATGATGAGATCTCTCATCATAATGTTTGGGAAACATTGCGCACTGCAGACCAGGTAAACTATATATTTAAGAGAAGCTCTGATGATAAAGAAGTTAACAATTTTGGAAAAGATTTACTCAATCTATGTATGTCGTTCGAGTGCGTTATTGTCAATGGTCTTAGTCATTATCGGTTTGATGATTCATTTACTTTTGTTTCAAGTGGTGGTGGTAGCACTATCAATTATTTTATAACTTCCAGTGATATATGTTTGCAGCAGCGTGTCAGCTCATTGCGTGTTTTGCCATCCATTGACTCAACGCACTTACCTGTTTGTATTAAACTGTATGTAACCGAATTTTTAAGTGATGGTATAAAAACAATGAGTGATAAAAATAAGACGGGAGTTAAATGGATGGAAAAACAGGTATGGAATCCAACTTTGGAGCAACAGGTTCTGATAGTCTTAACACAGTTGAAATTCAAAACATGTGTTCCCAAGCTTTCGCATTAATTGACAGCGATATTAATCAAGCTGTGAGATTGTTTTCTGGTGCCTTAGTTTCTTCTAGCAACTGCATGATGAAGCGCATTTATGTCGGTGATAATGTCAGACCTCCGCATTGGTATGACAGTCAATGTAAGCAATCTCAGAAAAAAACTAGACAGTCTTTAACTGTGTTTAGACAAATAAAACAGCCTGACGAACGAAGGCAATACGTTCAAGATCGGAAAGATTATAAGGCGTTGATTAAATAAAAAAGACGTAGTTTTAAACGGGAAAAAGCAAGACAGCTCGCTTCCCTTGGTAAAGATAGCAAATCATTCTGGAGAGAGATCAGATGTGTTTCAGGTAAAAGAAGAACTGGTATTTGCTCAGAAATATCAGACCAACAGTGGTTTGATCATTTTGCGACACTTTTCAATGTTCCAGATATTAAAACATGCGATTTTAGCTTTGAAAATTTTGATTCAAATTGTGATGATCTGAATTTACCTATTACCGAAAGGGAAGTTTTTGAGGCTATACGTAAATTGAAAAATGGGAAAGCCTGTGGAATCGACAGAATAGTTCCAGAAATGTTAAAATTATGTAACGATTTGTCAGTTGCTTTTATGACAAAAATTATTCAATACTTTATTTGATAACGGTTCATACCCCGAAGACTGGACAAAAGCTATCATTGTGCCAATATTTAAAAAAGGTGACAAAACTCAGCCAGACAACTACAGAGGAGTTTCCTTGTTAAGCTTGATGAGCAAATGTTATACTATCATTTTAAACCAAAGACTTGTAAAGTGGATTGAAACAAACAGAACGTTAACAGAGTCCCAGGCAGGATTTAGAAAGGGATATTCTACTTTTGATCATATTTTTACTTTGAACGCAATTATTGAAAAGTGCTTTTCAAAAAGAGGGGGTAAACTCTATGTGTGTTTTGTAGATTTAAAAAAGCATTTGACTCGGTGCAACATGGGCCTTTGCTTGAAATTTTACTAAAAAATGGGATACATGGTAAATTTATGAAGGCTGCTATGGCAATATATAACTCTGTAGTTTCGTGTGTAAGGATTGATGATCATTTGACAGATTTTTTCGAATGTCCTGTTGGTTTGAGACAAGGCTGTATACTTAGCCCTGAACTTTTTTCAGTTTTTATAAACGAAATCGCGGCAACCGTGGTTGAATATGGTATACATGGTGTTCAGCTCTTACCTGGTCTTGATGAACTATTCCTGCTTTTGTTTGCAGACGACATTGTCCTTCTGTCCATCACTGCAAGAGGTCTTCAGAATCAGATCGATATTTTAAATGATGCTTGTAAAAGACTTTTTTTGAATATAAATACAGATAAAACTAAAATTTTGGTTTTTCGGAAAGGGGGATTTTTGGGCAAGAGCGATAAATGGACTTTGGACGGCAATACCTTGGAAGTCGTAAATGAATATAATTATTTGGGTTTTGTCTTTACGACGAAAATGAGCTTGCAGAAATGCGTCGATGCCCTGGCGGTAAAAGGCAGACGAGCTTGTATCGAATGCGTGAAACATATCAGCAGACTTCATGATATTTCAAAATCTTGTTTCTTTAGGATTTTTGATTCTCAGGTGCAACCTATATTAATGTATGCTGCTGAAATGTGGGGCCTAAATAGAATGCATAATATTGAAAGAGTACACACATTTGCATGTAAGCGGTTTTTGAAAGTGCCTTTAAAAGTACCAAATAAGTTCGTTTATGGTGAGATCGGGCGATACCCATTGTACGTTAATAGTTCTGTGAGATGTATTAAGTATTGGCTTAAGATGTTGAAGATGGATACTACAAGACTTCCAAAACTGTCGTATATCATGCTTAAGAATTTAGATGACAGAGGTAAAACGTGCTGGGCTAGTTTAGTAAGAAATATTTTGTGCAGAATGGGCTTTGGGGATGCATGGTTAAACCAAGGAGTAGGGTGTGAAAATTCATTTGTGTCTTTGTTCAAACAACGACTGAAAGATAACTATATGCAAGAATGGAATGCATCTGTTATGAACAAGGATATATACAGCACCTACAGGCTTTTTAAAAGATCATTTGAAAGTGAACCTTATTTCCAATTTCTAGATATAAGATGTTTCCGGGACGGGATCATTAAATTAAGAACTGGTGTGTTACCAATTAATGGATCGACCTTTAGAAAAACATTCTGTGAAAATGTCAGCTTTTTATGTCCGGCCTGTAAAATAACTGAAGATGAAAATCATTTTGTACATTGTTGTCCTTTGTATGATGAAATCAGATCCAAATATTTGGCTGGAATCGGACAGCGTTATGTTGATATTCTGCGTAATAGATCTGTGATACCCATTCGAAAACTAGCAATGTACGTTTTCTATGCTCTCCGTCAGAGAAAGTTAGTCATTGAATGTATGCAAATGTAGGCAGATTGTTGAACGAACGGCTGTTCATATGATGCATGAAGGCATTTCTTTTTTGTGTTTATCTCTACGTACATACTGATTTTGCACCTTGACCCTGTTTCTATGGGCTAGTGGCCTGAAGGAATTAAAGTGTTGTTCATTGTTCATTGTTCATTGTTATCTCACACACACACACACACACACACACACACACACACACACACACACACACACACACACGCACACACACACACACACACGCACACACACACGCACGCACGCACGCACGCACGCACGCACGTACGCACGCACACACACACACACACACACAAACACACACACTCCAAGAGGTTTCGTATGCACCTAAAATTGATTGATATGTGAGATTAAACACGAGCAATTGCATTTTTCTTTGAGAAAATAAGTATGCGACAGGATACGTCTCAATCAAGCTTTTAATGATATATTCCGGTATTAGCTAGGCGCAAGAAAGACGTACATCGAGGGCTTTCGTCAGGAAATTTGAAGTTAATTCTCAAAGGTGCTACCACTGAATAAGATTTCACGGTACGGTCTCTATTAGCCAAGATTGTGACTTCACTATATGGGTTTTTTATAATTTAGGAATCTGAATATAGGGTCCCCATCTTGCACAAATATGACTTGACTGTATGATCCTCATCCATGAATGTGAATTTAATGTAATGTTCCCTATTTGTCATGAGCGTGA
>CM031611.1:24504925-24507425 GCA_018398815.1 Conus ventricosus | reverse complement strand
GGCTGACCTTGAACATTGTCTCTTGTGTGTTCTTCTTTGCTAAGACTCCTGTCCTCTGCTTCCTTCCCTGTATGTTCATCTTTCGTATCTTCTCTTTCTTTCAACTCTTTCTTTCTTTTTTCACCTTTTCTTTTCCGCTTGTTTGTTTTACATTTTGTTCTGTCCTTATTTATTGGGTGTTCTTCATTTTGTTGTTTGTGGGTTTTTTCCATTAATCTAGTCCGTTATTCTCCTGCGATGATAATTTCTGAATGATGAAAAACAAAATTCAAACATAGGTGTTGGGAAGGGTGAATAACACATGTCAAGACAGAAGATGGATGCTGTGTGTTTTTTAGTTAACAATATTCTTCAGATCTTCCAGCTTGCCACCTTATTACTCCGAAAGAGAAGAAAAACTATTTCACTTTTGTTATTCTCAGACCGAAGACACAGTTCAGATGAATGAGTTTTTGTTTGTTTGTTTGTTTTGTTTGTTTGTTTTCTTTCGTTTTGTCTGGTTTTTGCATGGAATACAATGCATAATTTCGCAACAAATAACCCAACCTTATTATTATTGACTGAACGGTTTTTAATACGCTGATGACCATATAACGGATTGTATTTTTATCCAAGGTGCTTTGCTAGATTATGTTTTCTTTTAATCCTGCCTTATTCCAACAAAGCTTGTTTGATAGTTAAGACTAAGAAACGTACAAAAAAAAACATTTTAAATTACAAGAATAGTTACACACACACACACACACACACAACACACACACACACACACACACAACACACACACACACAACACACTTGTTTATTTGCACACATACTCAGCCACAGAATAATTCTCCTGTGCAGCAATATACAATTTCTGGCTGCAGTTCAGATGATATTCCAGGAAAGAGTGCGTCGTACGCATCACACAGAAGAGCAGCAACCAGTTCCAGCCATATTTCAGATTGATTTTTGCATTCATTTTTTTGCAGATGCCTGTGTTCAGTCTAGCAGCACACTTACTCTACGAACCTTGTATGAATGGATTTCTAAGGCGAAAAGAACCCCCTCTCTCTCTCTCTCTCTCTCTCTCTCTCTCTCTCTCTCTCTCTCTCTCTCTCTCTCTCTCTCTCTCTCTCTCTCTCTGTCTCTCTCTCTCTCTCTGTGTGTGTGTGTGTGTGTGTGTGTGTGTGTGTGTGTGTGTGTGTGTGTGTGTGTGTTGTGTGTGTGTGTGTGTGTGTCTCTGTCTCTGAATCTGTCCCCCCCTCTCTCTCTATCTTTCTGTCACTCTGTGTGTGTGTGTGTGTGGTGTGTGTGTGTGTTGTGTGTGTGTGTGTGTGTGTGTGTGTTGTGTGTGTGTGTGTGTGTGTGTGTGTGTCTGAGTCTGTCCCTCTGCTTGTCTGTCTGTCTGTCTGTCTGTCTGTCTGCCTCTCTTTCTCTCTCTCTCTCTCTCTCCTCTCTCTCTCCTCTCTCTCTCTCTCTCTCTCTCTCTCTCTCTTTAGAGGGTAGTTTGCACGTATTTCCTTAACGGATGCTGAGGGCGCGGGGGAGGGGGGTGGGAGGAGGGGGATTACTCGCCAGAAGTTCTTCCGTTTTCCTCCTTCATTACTGGGTGCTAAGGAGAGATCCAGCTTTCCAAGTACTCACCACCTCTGCCATCCCGTTACAGTCCTCTCATCGTTTTCCCTCGGCCATCCCCCCCCCCCCCTCTCTCTCTCTCTCTCTCCCCCTCTCCTCTCTCTCTCTCTCTCTCTCTCTCTCTCTCTCTCTCTCTCTCTCTCTCTCTCTCTCTCTCTCTCTCGTTCTCTCGTTCTCTTTCACTCGCTGCCCCTGTTCTTTTTCTCTGGGCTATCCAAGGTTCTTTTTTTTCCCCCATCGCCGTTCTGCTGCTAAAAGCCGTCTAGGAATGCCGTTTAGTGATTCTTTTTTTTAATGTCTGCTGTATATGATGACTAAAGGAGTTCTATTCGGCGAAAATTCAGGACATAATTTCTTAGTGTGCATTGAAGAAAAGTTACTTTACACATTCCCTTCTTGCAAGTTTGCTGGTATTTGGGGTGTAGCACGAGCGAAGAATCATTTTACATTAAAACTACTATTGATATCATTTCTCTTGAATTTCATTTCTGTCCACAAGCAAATTACAGAATATGCAGCATGAACATTTTGAAGGATTCTCTACAGTTCTGTGGATCCTTCTTGAGATTAAGAAGGAACTTTGAATTATCAGGAATCTATCTACTACTGGTATCTTTGGGGATAAACGAGAAACCGTTAACTATAGTTCTTTTAGGTTGTAGCCTACTTAGACTGTTTCAGGGTACATTTTTATGTCCTGTTTCTTTTTATTGAATGTATATTAAATATCACTTCATCAATGTGGAAATTATATCCAAAGGAAATTTATGGCATGTTGTGGAATTTGAAAAAGAACTTAGTTTGGTAGAACATGGTACTTCAACAAGTATTTGTCAAATACACACGCAGCCTCAGATGGCTCAGAAAATGTTAAATGTTCTGT
>CM031611.1:24492415-24499915 GCA_018398815.1 Conus ventricosus | reverse complement strand
AGGGTGGGGACCATACAGTGAAGTCACATTCCTTGAGGTGGGGACCATACAGTGAAGTCACATTCCTTGAGGGTGGGGACCATATAGTGACGTCACATTCCTAGAGGGTGGGGACCATACAGTAAGTCACATTCCTTGAGGTGGGGACCATGACAACGAAGTCATATTCCATGAGGGCGGGGACCATACAGTGAAGTCACATTCCTTGAGGGTGGGGACCATACAGTGAAGTCACATTCCTTGAGGGTGGGGACCATTACAGCGAAGTCACATTCCTTGAGGGTGGGGGACCATACAGCGAAGTCACATTCCTTGAGGCGGGGACCATACAGTGAAGTCACATTCGTTGAGGCGGGACGATACAGTGAAGTCACATTCCTTGAGGTGGGGACCACACCGTGAAATCACATTTATTGGGGTGGGGACCATAAGTGAAGTCACATTCCTTGAGGGTGGGGACCATACAATGAAATCACACTCCTTGAGGGTGGGGACCAATACAGTGAAATCACACTCCTTGAGTGTGGGGACCATACAGTAAAGTCACATTTCTCAAAGATGGTGCCCTTACACTGAAGTCACATGCATGGAGGATGGGACCATGGAACTAAAGTCACATTCACGGAGGATGGGGACCATGACACTAAAATCACGCTCATGACAAATAGGGAACATTACATTAAATTCACATCATGATGAGGATCATACAGTCAAGTCATATTTTGTGCAAGATGGGGACCCTATATTCAGATTCCTAAATTATAAAAACCCATTAGTGAAGTCACAATCTGGCTAATAGAGACCGTACCGTGAAATCTTATTCAGTGGTAGCACCTTTGGAGAATTAACTTCAAATTTCTGACGAAAGCCCTCGATGTACGTCTTTCTTGCGCCTAGCTAATACGGAATATATCATTAAAGCTGATTGAGACGTATCCTGTCGCATACTTATTTTCTCAAAGAAAAATGCAATTGCTCGTGTTTAATCTCACTTATCAATCAATTTTAGGTGCATACGAAACTCTTGGAGTGTGTGTGTTTGTGTGTGTGTGTGTGTGTGTGCGTGCGTACGTGCGTGCGTGCTGTGCGTGCGTGCGTGCGTGTGTGTGTGCGTGTGTGTGTGTGTGTGCGTGTGTGTGTGTGTGGTGGGGTGTGTGTGTTGTGTGTGTGTGGTGTGTGTGGTGTGAGATAACAATGAACAATGAACATGAACAACACTTTATTCCTTCAGGCCACTAGCCCATAGAAACAGGGTCAAGGTGCAAAATCAGTATGTACGTAGAGATAAACACAAAAAAGAAATGCCTTCATGCATCATATGAACAGCCGTTCGTTCAACAATCTGCCTACATTTGCATACATTCAATGACTAACTTTCTCTGACGGAGAGCATAGAAAACGACATTGCTAGTTTTCGAATGGGTATCACAGATCTATTACGCAGAATATCAACATAACGCTGTCCGATTCCAGCAAAATATTTGGATCTGATTTCATCATACAAAGGACAACAATGTACAAAATGATTTCATCTTCAGTTATTTTACAGGCCGGACATAAAAAGCTGACATTTTCACAGAATGTTTTTCTAAAGGTCGATCCATTAATTGGTAACACACACCAGTTCTTAATTTAATGATCCCGTCCCGGAAACATCTTATATCTAGAAATTGGAAATAAGGTTCACTTTCAAATGATCTTTTAAAAAGCCTGTAGGTGCTGTATATATCCTTGTTCATAACAGATGCATTCCATTCTTGCATATAGTTATCTTTCAGTCGTTGTTTGAACAAAGACACAAATGAATTTTCACACCCTACTCCTTGGTTTAACCATGCATCCCCAAAGCCCATTCTGCACAAAAAGTTCTTACTAAACTAGCCCAGCACGTTTTAACCTCTGTCATCTAAATTCTTAAGCATGATATACGACAGTTTTGGAAGTCTTGTAGTATCCATCTTCAACATCTTAAGCCAATACTAATACATCTCACAGAACTATTAACGTACAATGGTATCGCCCGATCTCACCATAAACGAACTTATTTGGTACTTTTAAAGGCACTTTCAAAAACCGCTTACATGCAAATGTGTGTACTCTTTCAATATTATGCATTCTATTTAGGCCCACATTTCAGCAGCATACATTAATATAGGTTGCACCTGAGAATCAAAAATCCTAAAGAAACAGATTTTGAAATATCATGAAGTCTGCTGATATGTTTCACGCATTCGATACAAGCTCGTCTGCCTTTTACCGCCAGGGCAACGACGCATTTCTGCAAGCTCATTTCGTCGTAAAGACAAAACCCAAATAATTATATTCATTTACGACTTCCAAGGTATTGCCGTCCAAAGTCCATTTATCGCTCTTGCCCAAAAATCCCCCTTTCCGAAAAACCAAAATTTTAGTTTTATCTGTATTTATATTCAAAAAAGTCTTTTACAAGCATCATTTAAAATATCGATCTGATTCTGAAGACCTCTTGCAGTGATGGACAGAAGGACAATGTCGTCTGCAAACAAAAGCAGGAATAGTTCATCAGACCAGGTAAGAGCTGAAACACCATGTATACCATATTCAACCACGGTTGCCGCGATTTCGTTTTATAAAAACTGAAAAAAGTTCAGGGCTAAGTATACAGCCTTGTCTCAAACCAACAGGACATTCGAAAAAATCTGTCAAATGATCATCAATCCTTACACACGAAACTACAGAGTTATATATTGCCATAGCAGCCTTCATAAATTTACCATGTATCCCATTTTTTAGTAAAATTTCAAGCAAGGCCCATGTTGCACCGAGTCAAATGCTTTTTTAAGATCTACAAAACACACATAGAGTTTACCCCCCTCTTTTTGAAAAGCACTTTTCAATAATTGCGTTCAAAGTAAAAATATGATCAAAAGTAGAATATCCCTTTCTAAATCCTGCCTGGACTCTGTTAACGTTCTGTTTGTTTCAATCCACTTTACAAGTCTTTGGTTTAAAATGATAGTATAACATTTGCTCATCAAGCTTAACAAGGAAACTCCTCTGTAGTTGTCTGGCTGAGTTTTGTCACCTTTTTAAATATTGGCACAATGATAGCTTTTGTCCAGTCTTCGGGGTATGAACCGTTATCAAATAAAGTATTGAATAATTTGTCATAAAAGCAACTGACAAATCGTTACATAATTTTAACATTTCTGGAACTATTCTGTCGATTCCACAGGCTTTCCCATTTTTCAATTACGTATAGCCTCAAAAACTTCCCTTTCGGTAATAGGTAAATTCAGATCATCACAATTTGAATCAAAATTTCAAAGCTAAAATCGCATGTTTTAATATCTGGAACATTGAAAAGTGTCGCAAATGATCAAACCACTGTTGGTCTGATATTTCTGAGCAAATACCAGTTCTTCTTTTACCTGAAACACATCTGATCTCTCTCCAGAATGATTGCTATCTTTACCAAGGGAAGCGAGCTGTCTTGCTTTTTCCCGTTTAAAACTACGTCTTTTTTATTTAATCAACGCCTTATAATCTTTCCGATCTTGAACGTATTGCCTTCGTTCGTCAGGCTGTTTTATTTGTCTAAACACAGTTAAAGACTGTCTAGTTTTTTTCTGAGATTGCTTACATTGACTGTCATACCAATGCGGAGGTCTGACATTATCACCGACATAAATGCGCTTCATCATGCAGTTGCTAGAAGAAACTAAGGCACCAGAAAACAATCTCACAGCTTGATTAATATCGCTGTCAATTAATGCGAAAGCTTGGGAACACATGTTTTGAATTTCAACTGTGTTAAGACTATCAAGAACCTGTTGCTCCAAAGTTGGATTCCATACCTGTTTTTCCATCCATTTAACTCCCGTCTTATTTTTATCACTCATTGTTTTTATACCATCACTTAAAAATTCGGTTACATACAGTTAATACAAACAGGTAAGTGCGTTGAGTCAATGGATGGCAAAACACGCAATGAGCTGACACGCTGCTGCAAACATATATCACTGGAAGTTATAAAATAATTGATAGTGCTACCACCACACTTGAAACAAAAGTAAATGAATCATCAAACCGATAATGACTAAGACCATTGACAATAACGCACTCGAACGCACATACATAGATTGAGTAAATCTTTTCCAAAATTGTTAACTTCTTTATCATCAGAGCTTCTCTTAAATATTGTTTACTGGGTCTGCAGTGCGCAATGTTTCCCAAACATTATGATGAGAGATCTCATCATTTAGCATCGCATTCTCACAATCCAGTCCTCGCATTCAGATCACCACAAATCATACATAAAAATCTTCAAATCTTTCATATAAAACCATTAAACATTGTTCGATGATCTCTATGCCAACACCGTGACGTGACTGTCTCCAGACCTACTATCATAAGGGTGAATATATGTACAAATCAGAAATACCGGTTATTTTGTCCCTATCAGTCGTTTCGTCCAGTTCAAAATAAACATTTGTTCTAAGTTAGTACAATTCTTTCCTACAAATTCTGCCAAACTTTTTCGAACAAACACGATCACTCCTCCCAAATATCGCCCTTGAGTGATAATTTTATAGCTCTAGAGACAAACACGCATAGTATTATAAAGGTGCGTATGAAATTGTGTTTGAATAAAACAAAAGTTTCGTTTAAAGCAAAAATATCAAAAGAAACATTGTTGAAAAACATCAGGGATGTCCAACTTCTGCAACCAACGTCACAGTTCCACGTACAAATGTCTATAACTTTATTCTCCGGGCTTCGGCCACGCCTTCATCTTTTGTGTTTTACCACCCTCACCACCCCCACGCCAACCCCACTAGCATTCCTCTCCTTACCCCCACCGATTTCACCGCTTCCCCTGCCTTGTCGATCTCCAACCCCCCCCCCCCCTCCCCCCGCGCCTGTCTATTGGCTGGCTTCATCCACGATGTTAACGTGTTTGAATTCACACTGTCACGCTATCTTTTACGCTGGTCTGTTTTGTGTGTTGACAAGCCCGAACTTTGACGTGTCTTCACCGGGCTATATGACTGCGCTGCAATGCTGCTATGCCGCCGTGTTGACCGTGCAGATTCCGTTTTGACCCTTGACCCGTCATCGTCTTCTCACTTGTCGGCCTGTGCTTCGTTTGATTAGCACTTGGGTACTCCGCCGTAGGAGAATGTACGGACGACTTCTACTGCTGTGGTCGTTGTTGCCGTGGCTTGGTTTGAGAGAGGGAGGATGGGGGAGGGGGGAAGGGGGGGGGGGAAGGGGGGAAAGGTATCCTCAGATAGAGGATCAGTCACTCCGTCTTCCTCTGATGATGGGTGATATTCGCTTCTAACTACCCGCTTCCTGTTTTGTCTGGTTTCCACTGATTCACTGACTCTTCATCTGGTCTCCTCCTGATTCTGCTGACGTTCATCACCATTTCCTTCCCGATGTCGTATGTGTAGACACCTTCCTCACTAATCAGTTTGTCAAATTTCATTTGTACCTTCTGACCGCCATCATACAGCTGTTTTGCTTCTCTCTCAGTCCTTGTCTTTTCCTGCGCACAATCTCTGAATAATCTTCCCTGACAAACACATTTTGATAACGTCTGAATTCTTCATTTTTTTTTTGCATTCTTAACAACCGTAGTCTTGTCTTTATATGATAGGAATTTGACTATCACTGCATCTCCTCTTCCAATTCTATGTGCTCTTTCAATGGCTATTTCCCCTCAAGGCCCATTCCCTCTCTGATCACATTCTCACCTTTAGTTCACACTCCTCCCAATTTTCTTGGGCCTTTCTCTTCTTGATGCCAAAAAACAAAAGGTTGTTCCTCCTGCTGTGATTTTCTAGAGAATCACATTTATTTCTCAGCCAGTCAATCTCTTTCTTCAGACTGTCATTTTCTTCCTGCACGCTCTCATACTGTAGTCTCATGAGGTTCAACTCCTCCTCAACCTGTTTCTGTCTGTTTCCACCCTTCCTAGCAAATCAGACAAATTATCACTTACTTGTTGCATTTTGGTCTCTAGCCTTTCAGCCTGATTAGCTTGTGTTGATCTCATTTTCTCATGCTCTATTGCTTGCTGTTCTTTCAGTTCTCTGGTAGCCTCTATCATTGCATCACTAATACCGTCTCTGATACACTGGTACATACCGTGCATGAGAGGCTTCTCCCATGGTCAGTTTCCATGGCGAGGAATCAGGTGGCCCAAACGAAGTTTGGTGTCCGCACCCACTAGGTCTACCCTTCTGGTGTCCTGTTCTGTCCCTGTCTTCTGTGGTGAATCCGGTCCAGGATTGGGCTCAACGTCACCACACGACAATAGAAACAAGCACATGAAAACCACTGCAGTAGCTGTCAGCACCCCAAAACGACTCTGTCTGCATACGGACTCATCACAGCGTTTGAACCAAACTGTCCTGCCACAAAACAGTTCACAAGTGATCGAGAAGCGAAGTAGTGTGTGTTGCCATTGTACCACATCCTTGTGTGTGTGTGTGTGAGAGAGAGAGGAGAGAGGAGGGAGAGAGAAGAGAGAGAGAGAGAGAGATTTCACGGTCGGTCCTGATGGTTTCTTCGGACACCTATGTCTCAGGCTTGAAGTGTAATCTCATTCAGGTTTAATGACGTCAGAGGGGCCTTAGGTCCGTCTTCATTCCAAAGGGGGATGTTGTTCTAGCGTGGCTTCGACGCTAAACAATTGTTTGTTTGTTTGTTTGCGTTTTTTGTGGATTCAGGAAATTGCACCACATCAAGCATCATTGACCTCCACCGACAAAATGACTCCGCAGCGTGCACAGTCTTCTCCATGGAGACCTTACGCAAATCTGAAATTGCCAGTTGTATGTGAACGTTTGGCATTCAGCTGCGATAAGATTCCGAAAGTGACTAAGGACGGGGTTATTGGAATGAAAGACGTGAGAGTAATGCCACCACTGAGCACCCCCCCCCCCCCCCCCACACCCACACACACCACACACACGCGCGCGCGCGCGCGCGCGCACGTGCACGTGCGCATGCACGCTTGTTTGGTAACAAGCAAATGCACACAATTGTCAAGTCATGTCAAGGTAATATAATGTCATGTACCCACTCGGGGGGCATCACAAAACAACAACGACAACAACAACAACACAACAGCAACTACAACAAATACAAATACAAACATCACATCAATAAATATAAAAAAACAGTGGGGGCAATAGCAAAATCAGCAACATGAAAAAAAAGATATGCGAAACAGAGCAGACGCAAACACCTTTACTTTTACTATACGTAAGAGGACATTTAGTAAGTGAATTTATCATGCGTTCTGCACACTGTTGTTGCCTTCGTGAGCGTGCCATTAAGCCTGGCGGAATCTAATCATACACGAAGAAAGGAGGAGAAAAATTACATACCATGTGGGGATTGAGATACGAATGTGGCCAAGAGAGAGAAGAGAGAGAGAGAGAGAGAGAGAGAGAGAGAGAAGAGAGAGAGAGAGAGGAAGAGAGAGAGAGAGAGAGGGGGAGGAAA
>CM031611.1:24490993-24492315 GCA_018398815.1 Conus ventricosus | reverse complement strand
GAGCCCATGGACAATAGTCTTCATACTCATTATCTCATGTCCACGAGCATGCTGTAAGAAATCCGTCATTCCACGTTGGTTTATCTGGCAATGGGACAGACTTCACTACGTTAATCAGTGCTGACAGTGCGCTGTCTGGATTCAAGGAGGACGGTTCCAGGCGGAGGGACGCCATGTGAATGGTCATCCATAATCCTGTCCTCAGCATGGCAGCCCTCCTGGAAGACCACTCTTTCTCTGCCATCACTGAGCCTACACTGATACCCCCCAAAATTAATCTACACGACAGGAAGCATCACAGATGAAAAGAGAACCTGAAAGCAGACATTGGAAACGTTCCAGGATGTTGGGTCGCCAGCTTTCTCCGCGAAGGCACCAATGGACATCTTTCGCTATCTGATACGATCTCCTTTGTGATCGCCAGGGGCTAAAGGGACTTTCTGGAGACCAGTAAAGGGCAAAAAAAAAGCGGAGATGTGGAGTGAGGTTTTCCTGGCTGAAAGTGCATCCAAGGTTCAATGGGAGTTGGTGATTAAATCAGCCAAGCCTGGGGACTGTCCATTCAGGGTTTCTCATCATAAGGCCTACCCTGGAATTGCTCCATAGAATGTAACCAATGCCGAAACCTCAGGGGTGCTTCTGAGGCAAAATTAAAGTCTTTGCTGACTTTGCAAGTGGTTCGTGCTTTGTGTGAAAGGTCAACAATGTGTGCCATCATAAAGACATTATAATTACTTTTTACCAAGCAGATAATTATTGCCTCTGTCTATCGAAGTGAACTGTTGGTAGGTCAATGTCCCCCTGTGTGTGTCATCGCCGTTATGTTGTTAAAAGTGTCCAAAGTTTGGTCACAACCAGGAATGTCGCGCAGCGAGTTAAAAGGTGTAATTTCTGCTAAAACTAAAGTTCAAAGTGAAGGGCGGTGCGTGTTATAGTCCAGTCCTCTGAGTCAACTGCAGTGGATACCTCTTAACCCCTTCCACCTCTCCATAGTCAGCCTGGCTATAAACTAAACTTCATGACGTGTGCGCCTCTTGTGTGCGTAGGTGGGTGGCAGAAGGAATGTTGCCTGTCTCTCTCCCACTTCATTTCTTTGATGTCTTCAGGTATGGATTTTCTTTTTTAATGAAACAATAAAGTGTCTATGCCTTTAGCGACGGGTGAGGATCAATGTGTAGCACGTTTTTCACGCCATCACTCCCCACTCAGAATCAACCCGCTTCAGCGACATGACAGGAAATCGTTCCAGATCACTGCGTTTTCTGAGTACCGGAAATGGAATCCTTATTTGGGTTCCCACTCCGGATGAAGCGCGCCAGAGA
>CM031611.1:24480993-24488493 GCA_018398815.1 Conus ventricosus | reverse complement strand
CACATGCAGGTAATGTGCCAGGAATAGCTGAGTGATATAGGACGAGAGGGCGGGGGAGGAGCTGATGGGTGGGGTGAACTGATGCGTTCGAAAGCAACGTCAGGTTATATTTCTCCCCCGGGACAGCTTTCACTATAAAGGGAAAATATGGCAGCCTCATTTTTTTTTCTCTTTTCTTTTTTGTTGTTGTTGTAGATTTTATCAACAAGATTTGTGACTTTGTCCCTAGAAATTAGGCCATACGTATTCGATATGGCATTGATTTTGGAAAAAGGAGGAGAACAGGAATCGCGCCAACACTTGCGTGTGTGTGTGTGTCTGTGTGTGTGTGAGCGTGCGTGCGTGCGTGCGTGCGTGCGTGCGTGCGTGCGTGCGTGTGTGTGTGTGTGTGTGTGCGTGCGTGCGTGCGTGCGCGTGTGTGTGTGTGTGTGTGTGTGTGTGTGTGTGTGTGTGTGTGTGTGTGTGTGTGTGTGTGTGTGTGTGTGTGTGTGTATGCGCAGCGCGGGCACGCCTGTGCGCGCCCGCGCGCGCGCCTGTGTGTGTGTATGTGTGCGCGTGTGTGTGTGTGTGTGTGTGTGTGTGTTTATCACACAGGGTGTGTGTGTGTGTGTGCGCTCGCGCGCGCGCGCGCGCGCGCGTATGTGTGTGTGTGTGTGTGTGTGTGTGTGTGTGTGTGTGTGTGTGTGTGTGTGTGTGTGTGTGTGTGAGTGTCTGTCTATCTGTCTGTCTACCTGTCTGTCTGTCTGAGGGGTGAATTGGGACTGATGGAATCGTTGGAAAACAGGGTAAACATGTGCTGTTGCATGATGCATTGATGCTTTGTCAGAAAGAGTAGCTTCACTATACAGAATTCCGTCTTCTGCATCTCCGAGTGGCATGTGAGAGATTAGAAAAAAAAAGCAGCAAAAAAAAGAAAAAAAAAGAAACAAAAAAGAAAATAGAAGTCCCATGAGCGAAAACATTTATTTCCCCGACATCCGGGTCAAATGCGGCCAAGGTTATAAATTATCCATGGCATCTATGCCGTGAACTTGCAATCAATGTTAGTGACACTGTGCTTCAAATTGGGTTCGTGCTTCCATAATTGTTTAGGGACTGTCTGTCGCAAGAGAGGAGAAAAGAAGCTACACTGACGCAGCCTGCTGCTTCTCTGTGCAGGTAAGCACAGCCTGCTGCTTCTCTGTGCAGATTAATACAGCCTGCTACTTTTCTGTGCAGATAAACCCAGCCTGCTACTTCCCTGTGAGGATAAACACAGCCTGCTGCTTCTCTGTGCAGATGAAAACAGCGTGCCGCTTCTCTGTGCAGATAACCAAAGCCTGCTGGTTCTCTGTCCAGACAAACGCAGCCTGCTGCTTTTCTGTGCATATAAACACAGCGTGACGCTTCTCTGTGCAGATAAACACAGCGTGACGCTTCTCTGTGCAGATAAACACAGCGTGACGCTTCTCTGTGCAGATAAACACAGCGTGCCGCTTCTCTGCCCACATAAACACAGCGTGCCGCTTCTCTGTCCACATAAACACAGCGTGCCGATTCTCTGTCCACATAAACACAGCGTGCCGCTTCTCTGTCCACATAAACACAGCGTGCCGCTTCTCTGTGCAGATAAACACAGCGTGCTGCTTCTCTGTGCAGATAAACACAGCGTGCCGCTTCTCTGCCCACATAAACACAGCGTGCCGCTTCTCTGTCCACATAAAAACAGCGTGCCGCTTCTCTGTCCACATAAACACAGCGTGCCGCTTCTCTGTCCACATAAACACAGCGTGCCGCTTCTCTGTCCACATAAACACAGCGTGCCGCTTCTCTGTCCACATAAACACAGCGTGCTGCTTCTCTGTCCACATAAACACAGCGTGCCGCTTCTCTGTGCAGATAAACACAGCCTGCCGCTTCTTTGTGCAGATACACACAGCCTGCTGCTTCTCTGTCCACATAAACACAGCGTGCCGCTTCTCTGTGCAGATAAACACAGCCTGCCGCTTCTTGGTGCAGATAAACACAGCCTGCTGCTTCTCTGTGCTGATAAACACAGCCTGCTGCTTCTCTGTGCACATAAACACAGCCTGCTGCTTCTCTGTGCAGATAAAAACACCCTGCTGCTTCTCTGTCCACATAAACACAGCCTGCTGCTTCTCTGTCCACATAAACACAGCCTGCTGCTTCTCTGTCCACATAAACACAGCCTGCTGCTTCTCTGTGCAGATAAACACAGCCTGCTGCTTCTCTGTCCACATAAACACAGCATGCTGCTTCTTTGTGTAGATAAACACAGCATGCTGCTTTTCTGTGCAGATAAACACAGCATGCCGCTTCTCTGTGCAGATAAACACAGCGTGCTGCTTCTCTGTGCAGATAAACACAGCGTGCCGCTTCTCTGTGCAGATAAACACAGCGTGCTGCTTCTCTGTGCAGATAAACACAGCGTGCCGCTTCTCTGTGCAGATAAACACAGCGTGCCGCTTCTCTGTGCAGATAAACACAGCGTGCCGCTTCTTTTTGCAGATAAACACAGCGTGCCGCTTCTCTGCCCAGATAAACACATCGTGCCGCTTCTCTGTGAAGATAAACACAGCGTGCCGCTTCTTTTTGCAGATAAACACAGCGTGCCGCTTCTCTGCCCAGATAAACACATCGTGCCGCTTCTCTGTGCACATAAACACAGCCTGCTGCTTCTCTGTGCAGATAAACACAGCCTGCTGCTTCTCTGTGCAGATAAACACAGCGTGCCGCTTCTTTTTGCAGATAAACACAGCGTGCCGCTTCTCTGTGCAGATAAACACAGCGTGCCGCTTCTCTGTGCAGACAAACACAGCGTGCCGCTTCTCTGCCCAGATAAACACATCGTGCCGCTTCTCTGTGCAGATAAACACAGCGTGCCGCTTCTCTGCCCAGATAAACACAGCGTGCCGCTTCTTTTTGCAGATAAACACAGCGTGCCGCTTCTCTGTGCAGATAAACACAGCGTGCCGCTTCTCTGTGCAGATAAACACAGCGTGCCGCTTCTCTGCCCAGATAAACACAGCCTGCTGCTTCTCTGCGCAGATAAACACAGCGTGCCGCTTCTCTGTGCAGATAAACACAGCGTGCCGCTTCTCTGTGCTGATAAACACAGCCTGCTGCTTCTCTGTGCTGATAAACACAGCCTGCTGCTTCTCTGTGCTGATAAACACAGCCTGCTGCTTCTTTGTGCAGATCAACACAGCCTGCTGCTTCTTTGTGCAGATAAACACAGCCTGCTGCTTCTCTACCCAGATAAACACAGCCTGCTGCTTCTTTGTCCAGATAAACACAGCCTGCTGCTTCTTTGTCCAGATAAACACAGCCTGCTGCTTCTCTGTGCAGATAAACACAGCCTGCTGTTTCTCTGCCCAGATAAACACAGCGTGCTGCTTCTCTGCCCAGATAAACACAGCCTGCTGCTTCTTTGTCCAGATAAACAGAGCCTGCTGCTTCTCTGCCCAGATAAACACAGCCTGCCGCTTCTCTGCCCAGATAAACACAGCCTGCTGCTTCTCTGTGCTGATAAACACAGCCTGCTGCTTCTCTGCCCAGATAAACACAGCCTGCTGCTTCTCTGCCCAGATAAACACAGCCTGCTGCTTCTTTGTGCAGATAAACACAGCCTGCTGCTTCTCTGCCCAGATAAACACAGCGTGCTGCTTCTCTGCCCAGATAAACACAGCCTGCTGCTTCTCTGCCCAGTTAAACACAGCTTGCTGCTTCTCTGTGCAGATAAACACAGCCTGCTGCTTCTTTGTGCAGATAAACACAGCGTGCCGCTTCTCTGTGCAGATAAACACAGCCTGCCGCTTCTCTGCCCAGATAAACACAGCGTGCCGCTTCTCTGCCCAGATAAACACAGCGTGCCGCTTCTCTGCCCAGATAAACACAGCCTGCTGCTTCTCTGCCCAGATAAACACAGCGTGCCGCTTCTCTGCCCAGATAAACACAGCGTGCCGCTTCTCTGCCCAGATAAACACAGCGTGCTGCTTCTCTGCCCAGATAAACACAGCCTGCTGCTTCTTTGTGCAGATAAACACAGCGTGCCGCTTCTCTGCCCAGATAAACACAGCCTGCTGCCTCTCTGTGCAGATAAACTTAGCGTGCCGCTTCTCTGCCCAGATAAACACAGCGTGCTGCTTCTCTGCCCAGATAAACACAGCCTGCTGCTTCTCTGTGCAGATAAACACAGCCTGCTGCTTCTCTGCCCAGATAAACACAGCCTGCTGCTTCTTTGTGCAGATAAACACAGCGTGCCGCTTCTCTGTGCAGATAAACACAGCGTGCCGCTTCTCTGTGCAGATAAACACAGCGTGCCGCTTCTCTGTGCAGATAAACACAGCGTGCCGCTCCTCTGTCCAGATAAACACAGCGTGCTGCTTCTCTGCCCAGATAATCCCAGCCTGCCGCTCCTCTTTGCAGATAAATGTAATCCTCAGACGATGTCTTAGATAAGCTATAGCCGGGATATAAAACATCCATCAAAGGACATATTTGATGTTGCACAAAGTACAGGTTGATCGACACAAAAGGACATGTTAAGTACTTGTAAGGGGAACAGGCAGGTTTTCGGCTAAGGATATGGTAGGTATGCTGGCACTTTGGGTCTTAGCATCGTCGATGCAGCGCGCTGAGCAGTGTGCGCTTGTAGTCTTCCAGATGAGAACTAGATTAAACACTACCCAAGTGACTCAGCAGCACGGCAAGGTATCCTCTGTCGGCGAGCTTGTTGGCAACATCACATTGACATCATTCCCTGTAGACTGACAGCTCGATGCTAGGACATTCCTGATGAATGGGGCTGTGTACGAGAGAGTCCGATCTATCAGCTTAAGAGTAATGCCACTCAGAACTGAGAGAGAGAGAGAGAGAGAGAGAGAGAGAGAGAGAGAGAGAGAGAGAGAGAGAGACGAGAGAGAGAGACGAGAGGAGAGAGAGAGAGGAGAGAGAGGAGAGAGAGAGAGAGAGAGAGAGAGAGGAGAGAGAGGAGAGGAGAGAGATGAGAGAGGAGAGAGAGAGAGAGAGGCTAGAATAAATCCAAAACATTGCATAGACGACTTGTGAATGAGGGTGGCAGTATGAAGATAAGAGGAACGGATGGGGGGGGGGGGGGGGGGGGGGGGGGAGTGGGAGGGACAGCAATGTAGAACTAAAAAAAGAAGTAGATGGAAAAAAAAAGAGGAAAAGATTTGAAGAGGGTCATCGTTGTATCGGCACTTCCTCCATTTCATCCGACAAGTTCAAGCACGCTGCTGGTCTGTGCAGTTCTTCAGACTCCACCTCCACTCACCTGTCCACGCCCACACCCCTTTGGGAACAGTTGGCAACATCATATTTCTTTTTACCTCTCAAAGTGGACCCCCCCCCCCCACCCCCCACGCCCACCCACAACCTCACAAACTTTTGCCATGGAGATCTCTTCGGTGCTTTGGGTTCATTACCGTGTGCAGATTGCATGCAGTACACAGAACAGGGCTTAGAGTATCATTCAAAACAAACAAGGAAAGAAAGAGAAAGAAAGAAACAAACTAGTGCACAGACCTTCCTGTAAGGGGCTGAAGAAGAGCAAAGAAAAGCAAAACGCTTCGAGGCAATCTGGGCCCGTGAAATGTAGGTTTCTATATTTTCAGACTGCAATGTAACACAGGAGTTCCGATCCCATTTTTGTCTCGCCTGTCTGTTGGTTTGGTTTTGATCGTTGTCATCTACTTTTCTTAGGTCTCAGCATCCGGTGATCGAATTGTTTGGAATCAAGAGTCGGGGTCAACCACATGCAAATGGAATCAGTACTTTCTTCTCGGCATGTCAGCTACATGTAATGCTGGACAATATCTTCTGACGCTGGACATCAGAACCGTCTGCGTATCTGGCATCTCACTACATGCATACCGTACATGCATTACCCACATTGTCATCCTTTCCTGTTCGGTAGAAAGATTTCATCTTTAAACATGTAAACAAGACAAACTGCGAGTGTGTGTGTGGGGGGGGGGGGGGGGGGTGGACAGGTCGAGTGAAATGTGATACAGGTGTTCAAAAAGTAAAACAAAAGTAGGGAAAATGGAGTAAAACAAGAAGAATCCAGTTGAAGAGAAAATGGAAACACAAAGAACAATCGGAAAAGATGGGGAAGTAACGTAGCAGAAGGAGGTAATATGTTGTAGGAAATATGGGGAAAAGTAAATTATCAAGGAAAAATCTATGATAGGTTAACGCACCTGTGAACAAACAAAACTGCTGTGAAACATAATCCATCTTTTGGTGGTACTGCTTCTTGTAGCGAGGACTGAAATGTCTAAAATCAACTCAGTATAATCTGGTTTACCAGAATCATACAATGTTTATTTACCTAGAGCTGGGCTGAGGGTGTTGGAGGACATGTTACACTTGTTAATATATTCGACATGATGTGGCGCTGTCTTTCTTGTAGATATCTGGACAATCGAAGTGCCAACACAACAGCAGCACTAAAGGTCTGATGAGACGCGATGGGAAGTTTCCCCCCTTGTTCTTCCACATACCTTTTGACTTGAGAGTGTGGCCTGCAATGGGAAACACTTAGTAGTATCTTCCTGTTGACTGCCTGGATCGCGGCTGATAGTAATTCAAAGTCCGGGTGCAGATTCTGTTCCCAGATGATACAACGCCACGTCCGGCTAGGACAAAGACCTTTCCTCTCGCTGTGGCGGTTTTCCTGTCTTTGATGCACGCCATGTTGTCATCCGGAAACACGTCACTTCACTCGCTGTTGGAGCTGAGCCAGGACTGACGGCCGCAGACGGCGCCAGGCTTGCTGTAGTGGGGGATTGCTGTTATGTCGGCCCTGCTGTTCCAACACTTTGGTTATCAGTGGTCAGAGCACGAAAGTTTGGATGATGTGAGTGTGTGTGTGTGTGTGTGTGTGTGTGTGTGTGTGTGTGTGTGTGTGTGTGTGTGTGTGTGTGTGTGTGTGTGTGTGTGTGTGTGTGCGTGCGTGTGTGTGTGCGTGTGTGTGTGTGTGTGTGTGCGCGTGCGTGCGTGCGTGCGTGCGTGCGTGCGTGCGTGTGTGTGTGTGTGTGTGTGTGTGTGTGTGTGTGTGTGTGTGTGTGTGTGTGTGTGTGTGTGTGTGTGCGTGTGTGCGCGCGCGCGTGCCTTTTATCAAGGATACCATGCCAGACACAGCAGCTGTACAGCTGTCAGCCACTGAAACTTCGCCATCAGACAGGCCACATGCTACATGTAACTTGATTACCTGCCTGACAGGCGATGTCTGAGGGCTCAGTGTTTACACAGTCTGAAATATTGGCAAGACCGTACTGCGTAGTTTTTTGCCGTCAAAATAAATTGACGACTCGTATACTGTCTGCTGCAAGTTGACTTGAAATGCAATATATCTTGAACCTGATGCTTTTTTTCGCGATACAAAGGTGTGTGTGTGTGTGGGGGGGGGGGGGGGGGGGAGGGAGGGGGGTCACAAATGGTCTGTGAGGAGTCTATAGAAAGTTTAGACATCTG
>CM031611.1:24428493-24470993 GCA_018398815.1 Conus ventricosus | reverse complement strand
ACACGCACGCGCACACACACACACACACGCACACACACACACACACACACACACACACACACACACACACACACACACACACTTACACACACACACACACACACACACACACACACACACACACACACACACACGCACACATGCACACACGGACGAAGGCACGCACGTACGCACGCATGCACGCCACACAACACACACACACACACACACACACACACACACACACACACACACACACACACACAACACACGTGCGCGCGCGCGCGCATTCTTTTTCTTGCACCCTTTCACGTGCACATTAGTGCAAAGAGATGGAAGAGGCCAAAGAAATGAGCAGGGGAAGGCTGTGTGGAGAGAGAGAGAGAGAGAGAGAGAGAGAGAGAGAGAGAGAGAGAGAGAGAGAGAGAGAGAGAGAGAGAGAGGGAAGACAGAAAGAGTAATATGCACAGAGTTCTGTGTGACCTTTGTGTTCAATGTGAGGCTGTTCAGTTGATGGCTGTCCTGATGATTTTGTACCACGTCACCCGTACAAGGAGAATGTAGATTCAACGCACGCACACACACACACACACACACACACACACACACACACACACACACACACACACACACACACACACACACACCCGACGCGCTCGCATGCGGGCATGCACGCACGCTTTTGCATGCACATTTACGGAGACTTCCATTGGTCACTTTGTGAACTCTGTGTTCGAATTGCGGCTTTTCAGGTGATAGCTGTCCTGATGATTTTGTATCACGTCACAAGTACA
Organism: Conus ventricosus; assembly: GCA_018398815.1. NCBI lineage: Eukaryota > Metazoa > Mollusca > Gastropoda > Neogastropoda > Conidae > Conus > Conus ventricosus. The sequence goes on along the minus strand of CM031611.1, from coordinate 24,470,220 downwards.
AAGAGAAACTAAACACAATACACTGAGATTGGAAGCGTGTATGTGTCGTACGTTTGTGTGTGTGGGGGTGGGGGGGTGGTGGAAGGGGTTCATGTGTGTGAATGTGTGTGCGCACGTGCGTGTGTGGGTGCGTGCTTGTGTACGTGTGTGTGTCTGTGTGTGTGTCTGTGTGTCTGTGTGTTCATGCATAATTACGCATATGTGTATCTTTGAGTCCGTCTGTGCGTGTGGCGTTTGGGGGGGTGCGTGCGTGTGTGAGTGGGCGCATGCGTGCACGTGTGTGTGTGCATACATGCGTGCGTGCGTGCGCGCGCGCGTTTTTTGTGTGTGTGTGTGTGTGTGTTCATGCATACGTGTATCTTTGAGTCCGTGTGTATCTGCGTGCGTGCGTGCGTGCGTGCGTGTGTGTGTGTGTGTGTGTGTGTGTGTGTGTGTGTGTGTGTGTGTGTGTGTGTGTGTGTGTGTGTGTGTGTGTGTGGGCGCGCGCGTGTGTGTATGTGTGTGTGTGTGTGTGTGTGCTTGTGTTTTTGCACGCGCATTTAGACGCCTACTTGCGTGCGGGTACACGTGTTGAGCCGTTTGCCTTTGTGCACGTGGAGTCTAGGAATGAACCTGGGGCTAAACACTGCCCATTTTCACCAACCTATTCTGCAACGAGCAGTAAATGACCTCTGTCGTAAACTGGGCATTTATAGCGCCGCTCTTTCCACAGCGAGATGCCAACGATCAGGAAAGGGGAGTTGCTGCCACGTGGTCCCTGTGCACCATACGGTTGGTGAGGACTATGCACCGTACGGTCGAACCTCGACCGAACAAGATCCAGTCCATTTGGAATGTATTGTTTGGCCACTCAATGCATGTTGACTTGAATTTGCACAGTGAGGCGACTGCAGGCAGAAATCTAAACAAATCACATGAAAAGGGCATAATGTCATAACTCCGCCGAACAATGTGGACAAAGAATCACAAGACAAACCACGACGCGTTTTCGACCTCTTAGGTCATCGTCTGACAAGATGATCAACACTCAGGACAACAAAAATGAAGAACGAGCCAATCGCTTCTCTTGTCCAATTTGGCGCAAGATGGGCTGTGAATCATGTTGTTTGGTCACGTGATGCGCGTTAAACTAACAGACCCTGTCCATGTGAAAAGAATTGAAAGAATTGTTTGGTCACGTGATGCGCGTTAAACTAACAGACCTGTCCATGTGAAAAGAATTAAAAGAATTGTTTGGTCACGTGATGCTCGTTAAACTAACAGACCCTGTCCATGTGAAAAGCATTGTTGGGTCACGTGTTGCACGTTGAACTAACAGACCTGTTCATGTAAAACGTATTCTCGAGTCACCTGATGCGCGTTAAGCTAACAAACCGTGTGCATGTGCTAAGTATTCTTGGGTCACGTGGTGCACTTTAAGCAAGCAGACCCCGTCAGTCTGGAAAGTATTGTTGGCTCACGCGATGCACGTAAAAACTAACAGACCATGTCAATTTGGACAGTATTGTTGGGTCACGTCATGCGCGTAAAACTAAAAGATCCTGTGCATATGAAAAGTATTGTTGGGTCACGTGATGAACGTTAAACTAACAGACCCTGTTCATGTGAAATGATTTTGTCACGTGATGCACGTTAAACTAACAGACCCTGTTCATGTGAAAGCATTGTTGGGTCAGGTAATGCACGTTAAATTAACAGACCCTGTTCATGTAAAAAATGTTCTTGAGTCACGAAATGCACGCTAAATTTACAGACCCTGTTCATGTAAAAAATGTTCTTGAGTCACGTTTTTGCACGCTAAATTAACAGACCCCGTTCATTTAAAAAATGTTCTTGAGTCACGTAATGCGCGTTGAATTAACAGACCCTGTTCTTGTAAAAGTATTCTTGGGTCACGTAATGCACGTTAAACTAACAGATCCTGTTAATGTAAACAAACACTCTTGCGTCACGTGATGTGCGTTAAACTAACAGACCTGTCCATGTGAAAGCATCGTTGGGTCACGTGATGCACGTTAAACTAACAGACGCTGTAGAAACGTTTTCTTGACCACACAATGCACCATAAGCTAACAGACCCAGTCCATGTGAAAAGCATTGTCGGACCTTATGATGACTGTAAACTGGTCAGTTAAGAACTCAAGGGCACTTGAGAAAGCACAGTCCTCTTCTAAGATAGTTAAACCTTACCTGAATCAACAATGCACCTCCTGACACACGTCCAAACGTTTTGGAGATACATCAGCGCAGTTTTGTCAAGACAGGATAAACCTTACCTGAATCAACAATGTACCCCCTGACACATGTTCAAACGTGTTGGAAATACATCAGCGCATTTTGTTAAGAAAGTCGTCGTAATTGTTGTTGCTGTCGTTGTCGTACCCTGCCTAAAAGACTCCAGGGATCATCCAAACCGCAGAAGTACTTGAACACTGTGGTACAAATGCATCGGCTGGCGATGAGAACATCACGTGTGTGGCCGTTTTTGATTTACCCGCCACATGGGCAGCCACACTCCGACTTGGGGGGATTTTGGAGACTGATAATGTTATGCCAGGAGCTTGTCACAACTAAAGACAATCCCCGCATAACTGAGCAGAGCATAACAACATTTTGATGTAGCCTTGGTGTTCTAGCCTACATCAATTGGCCTGACACAGCCTCAAGCCAAGGCGGTGTCAAGAAAGTCAAACTTGATCAGAATCAATGATTTACCCCCTGACACATGTCCAAACGCACTGCAAATACACCAGCACAGCTCTGCCAAGATACTCAAACTTTACCTGAATCAATAAATCACCTACTGATGTACATGTCCAAACGTATCGGAGATATATCAGCACAGTCCTGACAAGACAGTTAAACTTTACCTTAAGAAAACACCATGCACCTTTTATATATGTCCAAACGTATTGAAAATATATATCAGCGCAGTTCTGCCAAGACACTTAAACTTTACCTGAAGAAAACGCTATGCACCTTTTATACATGTCCAAACGTATTGAAAATACATTAGCGCAGTTCTGCCAAGATAGTTCAGCTTTACCAGAATCAACGGTTTATCCGCCTGACGCACGTCCAAACGTAGTGGAGACACATGAGCACAGTTCTAAGTCCTCATTGTCCCAGCTACACTGTTGTGGTAGTTGCAGGGTTTCGTTTCAGTTTCCTTTACTGTGCAGAGACTTGATAATAGAGCTGAAATGTATTTAAAAAAACTTTTGCAGTATTAAAGAAAGTGAAAGAAGTCCTAAATTTCCGATTGATCCTAATCCACATAAACATTTGATAGTTTGCTTCTTAAAGAAAATCTTACGTTTCCATTGTTTTCCCAGGAAATGGTTTATTCATTTTTGCGTACTCTTGAGGACAGGAGGACAAACTAACCGTATGGAATGAGTGACAACGTTATCTCCTTGCCAGAGGTTATGACAACGCCACTTGAACTGCTGAATAAGAAACATCGATGCGGGACTGGCTTTAACATACATGATTTCGTCCGTTTTGATCTCGGTTTGAGGCATGGAAGATCCAATTAATTGAACTTATTCCAACACACAGAATGCAAGAAGTAAATCACCCAACAAATAAGTCAAACACATTTAGTACCCTGGAACTTGTTCCTTGTTCGGTTAATCCGGCTTCACCATTTTTTTTTCCATTTATTAAGACATTACCAAAATTCAAGCATTGTTAAGGTTTTCGTGTACACAACGTGCAGAAGTGTTAGATTATGGACAATCCATCATAAAGGAAATTGGTCTCATGTGATTTCGTTACAATCTCTTGTAAAACGTTTCTTTTTAGGAGTGCCATCTTTTCTACCTAGTTCCTGCATCGAACTTCGGTACGAGAATTAAAATTGAAGACAAATATGTCTCTGTTCAAACAATTATTCGGTACACATTGTTGCTGAGTCACTATCTTTCATACGCTTTATTCTCACCTTGTTCTGTTTCCGTCCTATCTGTGTCTTGGGTGTCAGTATATGTCTAAAGATCTGAGGTAGCGAACCCAAAATGGAATCTCGTTGCCTGAGGACTTGGACTTATCTATTCAGAATATGCTGAGCTACTTCTGGAACGAACATGTCAATAACAAGACTTCTCGTTGGCTTCAGTTATGGCGACATACAAACTGATTGCTTTGGGGATCAGCATGACCTTCCAAGCCATAAAGTGAAGAGGCTTCTTTGGTAGTGGTTTACGAAAGATCATTCTCCTTGAGGTCAAAACTGCTTTTGCATGGCAGGTGACGTCCACCATTTTTAGATCAGAGACCCTTCAGGCCTAAAGGCAGTATTCCTTTGTTGGAGGTTGACATTCATCCTTTGGGAATAAGCTCTGCTGAACTGGGAACACCAAAGTGCAAACAGCCCTGGGCGTGCTCCCAAAATATGACTTGATGGATACACAACTGGCTGAGAACCAAGTCGATTTTTAAAGCCTCACAACCTCTTTCAACCTCCACCTCAACTGGCTGAACGTTAGGTCACATCTGATAATCAAGGGTGAATGTGTGTCGTGTAAAGCAGTGCAGGGCATCCCTTTTGACCTCTCCGTTCCAAAAGCAGCGGGCTATTTTCTGAGTGTGTCAACTGTGTGCTGCAGCCATTAGGAGTCTGGTGGAGGATCACGACCTTTGATCCAAAAATAAAGTGTGGAAATGGCAGCGAATACAGATTGACTGGCTTGAGGTGAGAACAAGTGACTCAACACAGCTTTTTTTTATCAGTCATAATGCCTTAAATAATGTTAACGAGCATTAAGATGCGGATGTTCATCTTTCATTCTTTCTTCAATTCCTTCTCATTTTCTTTCTTTTCTGTTCTTTTCTTTTCTTTTCTTTTCTTTCTTTCTTTCTCCCTTTCTTTCTTTTCTTTAATTTTCTTTTTTCTTTCTTTCTTTCTTTCTTTCTTTCTTTCTTTTTTTTTTTTCTTTCTTTCTTTCTTTTTCTTTCTTTCTTTCGTTTCACATTTGAAACTCACAGGTTCAGTATGTAAAAGATGTTTGTAAATGCAATAGTTTATAATCCCGCCTCTGAAGTAGGCACCTTCCATCTTGAGGAAATAATGTATGAACATAACACTAGGGTCAACGTGTTCTCACAAGGTGGCATGGGCTTCATCACGCTGTGAGATGCTGGAGCATCAATCTGGGGTCAACGTGTTCTCACCAGGTGGCATGGGCTTCGTCACGCTGTGAGATACTGGCGCATCAATCTCAAGTCATAACACTAGGGTCAACGTGTTCTCACAAGGCGGCATGGGCTATATCACGCTGTGAGATGCTAGAGTATCAATCTAAAGTCATAACACTAGGGCCAACGTGTTCTCACAAGGCGGCATGGGCTACATCACGCTGTGAGATGCTAGAGCATCAATCTAAAGTCATAACACTAGGGCCAACGTGTTCTCACAAGGCGGCATGGGCTATATCACGCTGTGAGATGCTAGAGCATCAATCTATAGTCATAACACTAGGGCCAACGTGTTCTCACAAGGTGGCGTGGGCTTCATCACGCTGTGAGATGCGCATTGAAAGGACTAGAAGGGGGTGGTGTCTGCACAGACATTACCTCTGAAGAGAAAATATCTTCAACCCCAGATGGGAATCGAACCTCAGACCCTAGAGTCTGAGGTTTTTGTTCCCACCGGGCTCCTAAGCAGATTTGTATACTTAGATTCTTCATTTCTTTCAACTTTGAAATTTTGCCCATTTAGTACCGTGGCCCTTCTAAATCTGTTATTGTCTCATCCCTTGCAGCTGCATCCTGCAGCTGACAGATTTCAGACTCCGTGTATCAGAAAAACGGATTCGTCGTAAATTAAGTAAACAGCCAAGGACGTAGTGAAATTGGGGGGTGGAGTGGGGGTTCGGGTGTGTGTGTGTGTGTGGGGGGGGGGGGGGGGGGGAGTCAGTAAACAAAATAGATGTTTTCACATGTGTAGAGAACACAACACGCCTTTACTACCAATTGTTAGACGTTCGTGCATAATGCTTGCCACTTCGAGGCTGAAAGCAATCTATTTAACACAGCACTAAGAGACAGAAATGCACTGTGCTGTCTTCTAATGATGATGATGATGATGATAATGATGATGATGATGATGATGATGATGATGATGATGATGATGATGATGATGATGATGATGACGACGCTGACGACGACGACGACGACGACGACGACGACGACGACGATGATGATGATGATAATGATGATGATGATGATGATGATGATGATGATGATGATGATGATGATGATGATGATGATGATGATGATGGTAATGACGACGACAAATTCCTGCTGATGACGGGATGCATTTTGGCCCAAGACAAACGTAAGTGGGTTGTCTCCTTTTATAGGAAGATCACCTACTTTTATCCTACACCAGTTCTCATGAACTTGGTGACACTGTCACCGTTGAAACAAACTCACCACGGGTGTGGTGAACAGGTGAATTTAACACTGAAATCGCCACGTGAGGGGGGCATGAAAGGAGATATGTTCTGAGACATTCTCCTTTCTTTTCTTATGTTTGATCATAATGGGAATGATAACAGGACACAGATCCTAAGACAGTCCTCTTTTCTTTTTATGTTTGATCATAATGGAAATTGTGAAAGGACACAAATTCTGAGACAATCTCTCTTCTTTTGTTATGTTTGATCATAATGGGAATATGAAAATATACAGATTCTGAGACAATCTCCTTTCTTTTTATGTTTGATTATAATGGGAATGATAAAAAAAACACAGATTCTGAGACAATCTTCTTTCTTTTCTTATGTTTGATCATAATGGGAATTTTGAACAGACACGGATTCTGAGACAATACCCATTCTTTTGTTATGTTTGGCCATAATTAGAATTGTAAAAGGACGCAGATTATGAGACAATCAGTTTCCTTTTTATAACGACTGAAGAATTGTTAACCTGCACTTGTTTTCCCCCACTACTTAACTGTTCAGCATCCTTTTTATGTTTAATCATAATGGGAGTGATGAAAGGACAGAGAGTCTGAAAAAAACTTTCTTTTTTATGTCTGATCATAATGAGAATGATGCAAAGATAGATTCTGAGACAATCTCCATTTTTTTATGTTTGATCATAGTGGGATTGATGAAAGGACACAGATTCTGAGACAATCTCCTTTCTTTTGTCATGTTTGATTACAATGGGACTGAGGAAAGGACACATTCTCGGACAATTTCTTTTCTTTACTTGTGTTTGATCATAATGAGAATGATGACTGTGATGAAAGGGAGTTCCAGTTAGATCTGAGACTACTACACTGCAGGGTTGTGCTCAATTCTTCCATTCCTAATGTGTCAGCAAGCACCAAACGACAGGCGCATTTGATGACTCAGTTTGAACCATTCTAAAATCAATAAGTCCCATCCAATAAGTCCCAGTCGTCCCATCAAGCCTCGCTGCCACAACAGCAACAGTGAGCTGAAGAAGACAGGGCGACCCTGTCGAAATATTCTCCAAGTAAGTTTTTGATTCTGAGTCTGTATCTACTTTTTCTAACATTCTAAAATCAGTTGAAATCGGGATATTAATAATAATAATAATAATGTGCATTTCTTGCGCCTAATCTTTAAAAGCCCTAAGCGCTTACAATAAAGAGTAAATAAATCAAGAGAAGCAACCAATATGATAAACAACAAAAGGCAATCTTCCAAACACACACACACAATATTTCTACATGCTTAAGCTGAGCACAAGAGAACAGGGAAATGTCTGTTCTGGGCCACTTGCTCCTCCACCAAGTTTTCGGGCGAAAGTGCCCCAGGATTGGCATTTATACGTTCTCTAACAAGCAAGACTTCAATAACCAAAAATAACGATTATCTACAAACAAACATACTGTGTACGGTTGTCCGTTTTCAATACTAATTTACTAAAGTTTTCATAGAGTAGCGTAGGGGAAAGTACCCAGGACTGAACACGCCCCATAGAGTAACGCAGGAGAAAAGCAGTTGTGGCTGAACGCGCCCATATACACGGTGGGTGCACCAGGCTATCCGATTACTTCGCGGTATGTTAATTACGGCCCCCGAAACTTGGTGGGGAAAGAAAAAATAAAAAATAAAAAGAAACGGAAAGAAACGAGAAGAAAAGACGCAGAGAGCCAGGGGAACGCTATCGGCTCACACATCTCATGTCCACCTGACAAAAGCCCGTTAAGGTTAAGTTGCCCTCAGAACAGACAGACAGACAGACAGACAGACAGAGAAGAGACACACACACACACAAACACACACACACACACACCCCAAAACACACACACAACACAAACACACACACACACGCACACACACACTGGCGCGCGCGCGTTCGCGCACGCACGCACGCACACACAGGCCAAAAAATCAATACTGCCGCGCCTCCTCTACCCCTCTTCCCCCTCCTCTTCACCCCCCCCCTTCCTTCCTGCCTAGCATTACATCAGCTTTCTAAAAACGTTCTACGCTAACACTCCCGCTTGGCGGCGCTGTTCTAGTGGCCAATCAGCGAGTTAAGCGTAGCCTTCTGGCCGCTCACGCCACACATTCTTCCACTGACTGCTGTGCAATCACGGCGTGGTTAGGCCTACTGTGCTGTGATTTTACATTTGACAGGCGGGCTGAGCGGAGAGAACTTGTGTGTGTGTGTTAAAAACATGGCGAGTCAGGGAAGTGATATTTCAATGTTTTCTGCCAGTGCTGGAAGTGACACTAATATTACTCAAGAAATGGGTGAAGTGTTGTTATCTTCGCAAGGAAAACTTTCCGATCAACAGACCAATCTTGTGGAAAAATACATTGTTTATCATGAGGCCATGGCAAAGTTTTTGACAAAGAAATTGAGCGGCGAGCCTTGTTCTCCTCCCTCAAAGCCAAAAGGAAGCATTTCGTTTTTGTTTCCTCAACAAAAAACGGAACTCTCAGTTGAAGATCTTGACAAATATTTGAAAACACAGCTTTGTGAGCTGCCTTCCGATCCATTTGATGAAACCAAAATCTTTGAAACTGTTCAAGAAATGACCCCCATCTTACACCGGGCTTGTTACTCAGTGAAAGATAGTGAAAAGAAATCTCTTTCTCAGGCTCTTTTTTTAGGGAATTGGCTTCAGAAAGCAAAGACAATTTTGAAACAGTCAAAAACAAAAAAACTGGGAGTCCTATCTGAAAGAAGATTTGCTGGTTGAGCCAACTCGCGTAAGAAGACTAATTGAAGTGTCATTTTGTTTCTATTCTTATCCAAAATTTCACAAACTTGCGATTTCTTTCAACGAGTTATACAGCAAACGAAAACTCATTCTGAAATACATACAATCCAACCCCAACTTTAAAGCATTCGGGCATGATACACATGGCGTGTTAGAACCCGCATGGCAGGAGTAATTGAGCCACTTCCACAGTGGTAGTTTTACTAGCGCCCAACAAAACTAGGCCAATCGGCAGACTTTGCCGATTGACCTACAAAGCCCACCTCTACCCCGCCTACTGGAGCGTCGGGTTTGTTTAGAGGCAGGGTTGTGTGGCGTTTTAGCAACAGTGCGCGCGGCTGTAAGGCCACTGCAGGCCTACCACTGACGTGGCTCTAAATATAGTACTGCAGGCCTACCACTGACGTGACTCTAAATTAGTACCGCTCATGCATGTACGGTCACTGTAACCTGATACGCCCTGCCATGCACAGTGTCTTGCTTTGGCTGTTTGAGTGTTTAAAAAACGCAGTGTGCCCTTATGCAACTGGATAACGATTTTTGAATGTTCTGGCAAACAAACTAGATAGGGTTAGGCAGGCCTTAGTACATCTACCAGTATGGAGAGGAGTGTGTGTGGCCAGCACTATCTTCATATAATGCTCCAAATATACAATGACGGATGTACTAACTACTGGCGATTAGAGCCGCCATAAAAGCTTGGCTACAGCAATTTACTGCTGTAACTCTGCCAAAGCCAGTTGCAAGCCTGGTTGAGAAAAGAGGAGCACAGCAAACTAGGCCAAGTCTTACAAGCACTGTGTCTATTGTGTGTTTGTTTGTTGTTTGTTTGTTGTGTGTTTTTGTCCTACCCCACGCACGCACGTCCCCCCCACCCCCACCCACGCACGCACGTCCCCCCACCCCCACCCCACGCACGCACGTCCTCCCACCCCACCCACCCCTGTGTACACCACACACACTCCTACCCCCAAGTCACCCCCAAATTCTTAATAAGTTTTTAATTAAGTCACCCCAAGTTCTTAATTAAGTTTTTTTAATTAAGTTGCTTCAAGTTCTTAATAAGTTCTTGATTAAGTTTTTAATTAAGTTCTTGATTAAGTCACCTCAAGATCATAACTAAGTCATCCTCTAAGTACAACCAAGTTCTTATTCAAGTTCTTATAATTATTAAAAAATACAATCTATGTTTTTATCTTAAATAGCAGATGTCTATATAGTACACACACGCCTCAAAAAACGTGTCATCGCTGAGGATGTCTTGCTCAGCATTCTCTGCATAGATCTTAATGAAGTTCTTACATGCTAAGCAACCGCATTGATTACAATTCTGGTCTATGGGAAATGTCTTTTATAGACTCCATGTCTTTATTTATTGACTTTATCATTTTATAATACGCCATGATTTATTTTTTATTAAAAAATTTAAAATTAAGTTCTTAAAATATTATTCCATTATAAATGGATCAAAATGATGCTTTGTTATTGGCGGTTTTGGCGTGCTGGTGTCTTTTTCTGCATTTAGTGGTTCAGATTTTTTTGATTGCTTTTCTTTCTGTTGCCATTGTGTATATGTTTTTATAGCCGTAATAACTGCCCCAACAGCAGCAATGGCGCCAAAAATGGCAACAGTTTTAAGTTCAATATTCCATGAAGACTTTGGGGCCCTTGTATCACATGGGGTTTTTATAGCTGGCATTGAATCAACTTGTTCTGGCGTTGGCGGCGTTATGTTTTCATGATGAGTCATATTTTGTAACATTAATTTTTTTTTGTCTGTTCCACTCTGCTAATTTTTTTCCTGCTTCAACACGCCCAGGATTTTTAATGGTCTCCACCTGATTCAGCGTTTTCTGCTGATTTTCTGGCTTGGTTACTTTCTCCACCTGATTCAGTGTTTTCTGGTTCTGCTGATTTTCCAGATCGTTCATTTTGAAGGGAAACAAAATCTATATGATTAAAATTTATTAATCCATGATTACTGGCGTAACAATGTTCCAAATCTATAGTATAGATCACATCCTAGAGACTCTAATGACTTTGTTAAACCGGATCTTGCGTTAAATCATACGTAAGATCTTGTTCAGAATCAATGGGAGCAAATTACTGACTAGTTTAGTGTACAAACTAAGAACTGTTTGCCCCACACTTTTCACCATTCTAGACCCCAGCTGCGCTTCATACCTGTTATGATACTTTATAATGTCTTGTGGAGACATCTGTTGAATCTGTTCTATGCTGAATTCAGTTCCGAGGAACTGTTTTGTTTTCCCACACGTGCCAAAGAATACAACCTCTCCTTTTGGGGCATAACAGCTTGGCCATCAACTTGGTCATTCATAAGTTCAGGAAGGTTTAGGCCACCTTGTAGCTGTAGTAGATCATCATGTTCATGTTTTAAATAATTATAATTATTTTATTTTATAAAAATTTAGCACCGAAAAAACTGTTGCTAACCTTGTATACCATTCTGCTGTTATTGGAGGTCTAAGTGTAGGATACTCAATGCTTGGTAAAAGCCTGTTAAAAATAAAAACCGGCAGATCTTGGCAAACTAGACTTTGAAGACTCAGCAAAGCTAATCGCTATTATTACAGCTTCATTTGCTACGAAAGATTTTCTAGTTAAGCAAGGAATAATTCCAGAGAATATAAATATGTAAAAAAAATACATTTATAAAAAATGGCTTCACTCGTAATGATGATAGGCGGCGCTGTGGTGAATGCGCTTGCTTTTAGCGGAAGTAATTACGCATTTAGTAAACTGCGGGATGACGGCGAGAGAAAAAAAAGAGGGAATAACAAGTTGGAGAACTGTGCAGCACAGCATCAGTGACTTTAAACAAAAAGGCAATTTCCAAACACACACACACAATTTTCACATGTTTAAGCTGAGCACAAGAGAACAGGGAAATGTCTGTTCTGGGCCACTTGCTCCTCCACCAAGTTTTCGGGCGAAAGTCCCCCCAGGATTGGCATTTATACGTTCTCTAACAAGCAAGACTTCAATAACCAAAAATAACGATTATCTACAAACAAACATACTGTGTACGGTTGTCCGTTTCAATACTAATTTACTAAAGTTTTCATAGAGTAGCGTAGGGGAAAGTAGCCAGGACTGAACACGCCCCATAGAGTAACGCAGAGAAAAGCAGTTGTGGCTGAACGCGCCCATATACACGGTGGGTGCACCAGGCTATCCGATTACTTCGCGGTATGTTAATTACGGCCCCCGAAACTTGGTGGGGAAAGAAAAATAAAAAATAAAAAGAAACGGAAAGAAACGAGAAGAAAAGACGCAGAGAGCCAGGGGAACGCTATCGGCTCACACATCTCATGTCCACCTGACAAAGCCCGTTAAGGTTAAGTTGCCCTCAGAACAGACAGACAGACAGACAGACAGACAGAGAAGAGACACACACACACACAAACACACACACACACACACACAACACACACACACAAACACAAACACACACACACACGCACACACACACTGGCGCGCGCGCGTTCGCGCACGCACGCACGCACACACAGGCCAAAAAATCAATACTGCCGCGCCTCCTCTACCCCTCTTCCCCCCTCCTCTTCACCCCCCCCCTTCCTTCCTGCCTAGCATTACATCAGCTTTCTAGAACGTTCTACGCTAACACTCCCGCTTGGCGGCGCTGTTCTAGCTGGCCAATCAGCGAGTTAAGCGTAGCCTTCTGGCCGCTCACGCCACACATTCTTCCACTGACTGCTGTGCAATCACGGCGTGGTTAGGCCTACTGTGCTGTGATTTTACATTTGACAGGCGGGCTGAGCGGAGAGAACTTGTGTGTGTGTGTTAAAAACATGGCGAGTCAGGGAAGTGATATTTCAATGTTTTCTGCCAGTGCTGGAAGTGACACTAATATTACTCAAGAAATGGTGAAGTGTTGTTATCTTCGCAAGGAAAACTTTCCGATCAACAGACCAATCTTGTGGAAAAATACATTGTTTATCATGAGGCCATGGCAAAGTTTTGACAAAGAAATTGAGCGGCGAGCCTTGTTCTCCTCCCTCAAAGCCAAAAGGAAGCATTTCGTTTTTGTTTCCTCAACAAAAAACGGAACTCTCAGTTGAAGATCTTGACAAATATTTGAAAACACAGCTTTGTGAGCTGCCTTCCATCCATTTGATGAAACCAAAATCTTTGAAACTGTTCAAGAAATGACCCCCATCTTACACCGGGCTTGTTACTCAGTGAAAGATAGTGAAAAGAAATCTCTTTCTCAGGCTCTTTTTTTAGGGAATTGGCTTCAGAAAGCAAAGACAATTTTGAAACAGTCAAAAACAAAAACTGGGAGCCCTATCTGAAAGAAGATTTGCTGGTTGAGCCAACTCGCGTAAGAAGACTAATTGAAGTGTCATTTTGTTTCTATTCTTATCCAAAATTTCACAAACTTGCGATTTCTTTCAACGAGTTATACAGCAAACGAAAACTCATTCTGAATACATACAATCCAACCCCAACTTTAAAGCATTCTGGCATGATACACATGGCGTGTTAGAACCCGCATGGCAGGAGTAATTGAGCCACTTCCACAGTGGTAGTTTTACTAGCGCCCAACAAAACTAGGCCAATCGGCAGACTTTGCCGATTGACCTACAAAGCCCACCTCTACCCCGCCTACTGGAGCGTCGGGTTTGTTTAGAGGCAGGGTTGTGTGGCGTTTTAGCAACAGTGCGCGCGGCTGTAAGGGCCACTGCAGGCCTACCACTGACGTGGCTCTAAATATAGTACTGCAGGCCTACCACTGACGTGACTCTAAATATAGTACCGCTCATGCATGTACGGTCACTGTAACCTGATACGCCCTGCCATGCACAGTGTCTTGCTTTGGCTGTTTGAGTGTTTTAAAAAACGCAGTGTGCCCTTATGCAACTGGATAACGATTTTGAATGTTCTGGCAAACAAACTAGATAGGGTTAGGCAGGCCTTAGTACATCTACCAGTATGGAGAGGAGTAGTGTGTGGCCAGCACTATCTTCATATAATGCTCCAAATATACAATGACGGATGTACTAACTACTGGCGATTAGAGCCGCCATAAAAGCTTGGCTACAGCAATTTTACTGCTGTAACTCTGCCAAAGCCAGTTGCAAGCCTGGTTGAGAAAAGAGGAGCACAGCAAACTAGGCCAAGTCTTACAAGCACTGTGTCTATTGTGTGTTTGTTTGTTGTTTGTTTGTGTGTGTGTTTTGTCCTACCCCACGCACGCACGTCCCCCCCACCCCCACCCCACGCACGCACGTCCCCCCACCCCCACCCCCCACGCACGCACGTCCTCCCACCCCACCCACCCCTGTGTACACCACACACACTCCTACCCCAAGTCACCCCAAGTTCTTAATTAAGTTTTTAATTAAGTCACCCAAGTTCTTAATTAAGTTTTAATTAAGTTGCTTCAAGTTCTTAATAAGTTCTTGATTAAGTTTTTAATTAAGTTCTTGATTAAGTCACCTCAAGATCATAACTAAGTCATCCTCTAAGTACAACCAAGTTCTTATTCAAGTTCTTATAATTATTAAAAAATACAATCTATGTTTTTATCTTAAATAGCAGATGTCTAATATAGTAACACACCGCCTCAAAAAACGTGTCATCGCTGAGGATGTCTTGCTCAGCATTCTCTGCATTAGATCTTAATGAAGTTCTTACATGCTAAGCAACCGCATTGATTACAATTCTGGTCTATGGAAATGTCTTTTATAGACTCCATGTCTTTATTTATTGACTTTATCATTTTATAATACGCCATGATTTATTTTTATTAAAAAATTTAAAATTAAGTTCTTAAAATATTATTCCATTATAAATGGATCAAAATGATGCTTTGTTATTGGCGTTTTGGCGTGCTGGTGTCTTTTTCTGCATTTAGTGGTTCAGATTTTTTTGATTGCTTTTCTTTCTGTTGCCATTGTGTATATGTTTTTATAGCCGTAATAACTGCCCCCAACAGCAGCAATGGCGCCAAAAATGGCAACAGTTTTAAGTTCAATATTCCATGAAGACTTTGGGGCCCTTGTATCACATGGGGTTTTTATAGCTGGCATTGAATCAACTTGTTCTGGCGTTGGCGGCGTTATGTTTTCATGATGAGTCATATTTTGTAACATTAATTTTTTTTTGTCTGTTCCACTCTGCTAATTTTTTTCCTGCTTCAACACGCCCAGGATTTTAATGGTCTCCACCTGATTCAGCGTTTTCTGCTGATTTTCTGGCTTGGTTACTTTCTCCACCTGATTCAGTGTTTTCTGGTTCTGCTGATTTTCCAGATCGTTCATTTTGAAGGGAAACAAAATCTATATGATTAAAATTTATTAATCCCTGTTTTACTGGCGATAACAATGTTCCAAATCTATAGTATAGATCACATCCTAGAGACTCTAATGACTTTGTTAAAACCGGATCTTGCGTTAAATCATACGTAAGATCTTGTTCAGAATCAATGGGAGCAAATCTACTGACTAGTTTAGTGTACAAACTAAGAACTGTTTGCCCCACACTTTTCACCATTCTAGACCCCAGCTGCGCTTCATACCTGTTATGATACTTTATAATGTCTTGTGGAGACATCTGTTGAATCTGTTCTATGCTGAATTCAGTTCCGAGGAACTGTTTTGTTTTCCCACACGCTGCCAAAGAATACAACCTCTCCTTTTGGGGCATAACAGCTTGGCCATCAACTTGGTCATTCATAAGTTCAGGAAGGTTTAGGCCACCTTGTAGCTGTAGTAGATCATCACTGTTCATGTTTTTAAAATAATTATAATTATTTTATTTTATAAAATGAGCACCAAAAAAAACTGTTGCTAACCTTGTATACCATTCTGCTGTTATTGGAGGTCTAAGTGTAGGATACTCAATTGCTTGGTAAAAGCCTGTTAAAAATAAAACCGGCAGATCTTGGCAAACTAGATTTTGAAGACTCAGCAAAGCTAATCGCAAATTATTACAGCTTCATTTGCTACGAAAGATTTTCTAGTTAAGCAAGGAATAATTCCAGAGAATATAAATATGTAAAAAAATACATTTATAAAAATGGCTTCACTCGTAATGATGATAGGCGGCGCTGTGGTGAATGCGCTTGCTTTTAGCGGAAGTAATTACGCATTTAGTAAACTGCGGGATGACGGCGAGAGAAAAAGACATAACAAAGCTGTGGAGCAACTAGCTGCAGCACAAGATCGCTATGAAAAGCAGAGAATTGAGCAGTTAGATTTTATTAATAACACACTGAAAAAACAGGGGCATGCAGCTTACACATTTAAAGATGTTGATCAAGCAATAAAACAATATTATCTTGTAACAGGCAAACCAATCGAGATATTGCCCCCACCAAAATTCAGTGACTTTATCAACCATCAGAAAACAAAAGATGCAAGAAATCGGTTTATTGTCTTTGGCATGACTGTCGTGTATTTTGTTGCACATATAATATGGCTGAATAAAAAATGAACAAAATCTATTATTCACCCAAAGGATATTGGAAGGGTATCACAGCAATACAAAGCTAAGCCAAGCGGCAGGAGTCAGTGAACAAACAGCAAAAGAATGGTTATCTAAACAAGCGATTTGGCAAATTTATTTACCTGCGCCTAGACGAATACAGAGACCACACTTTGTCAATACAACTCCAAACGACACCCATCAAATGGATCTTCTATATTTACCCTCTGATTAGGATTAGACGAAAAGATTTAAGTACGCACTCACAGTCATTGACATAGCTTCAAGGTACAAAGATGCAGAACCATTAACACAAAAGAGCGCTTCTGCTGTTGCTGTCGCTATACAACTGATATACCAACGAGGGCCACTAACTTATCCTCGCATGATTCAAGTTGATGATGGAAAAGAATTTAAAGGCCAAGTGAATCAATTATTGTTAAAACACAGAGTTACTATTAGAAGAGGCATTCCGGGAGTTCACAGATCACAGGCTTTAGTTGAAAACTTTAACAAACAGTTAGCCGAAAGACTTTTCTCCTACCAGTATCACAGAGAGCTTATTGACAACTCTCGCAACACAGAATGGGTTAGAAGACTGCCCTCAGTTTTCCGCGCAATGAATAATGAAGAATTTAAAGGGCTAAAACCAGTACAAGCAATCAAAAGAAAAACATAAATGTTGTTGAAGGAGAGTCTTCATCGGGCAAACTATTACCGTTTGGTTTGAAAGTAAGGTACCTTTATTTACCGGGAGAAGCAGAAGGGGACACTCGCATCAGGGCAACCGATCCAGTTTGGAGTGTTGACCCATATGAAATAAAAAGAATTGTAAAGATGAATCCGCCCGTGTATTATTTACGAAAACGGGACACAACAAAACAACCAGCTCCTCAATGATCTTTTGTGAGGAAGAACTGCAGATAATCCCACCCGACACAGTTCCGCTTTAATTAATTTACGGTTCTCCAGTGCCCGATTGCATATGAAAACTCCGGATTAACAAACACCCGTTTTGTGTTTGTTCTATCTAACGACTTCTTTGTTACAACAGTTGTGTTGATCCATGTAGATTAGATCGCAGTTTTACTTGTCATGATGAAAAGTCTTATTGCCAACAATTTGCTTCTTTGTAGTTAGTCATGTGATATGTTTGACTGCACAACGCTGCGAGATATTCCCTTTGCTTTCTTAATTATTTTTCTCCTGGCTCGAAATACTGTACATTTTTGAACCTTAAACCAACAAACTCCTTGATCACCTTTCCAGATAATTCATCCTTCATCTTTCCTAAAACCTTCTTGTTAGTAATTGAATGCAAAGGCGAATCTTTAGGGTAATCAGATGTATCATACCATCCGCATGTCCTTTAGCTACTTCCATTTCCATGTCTTTATAGATGTCTTCATTAGGAATATCTATAACAAAACTATCTGTATCTGTGTAAGTACTCTGGACTCTGGATACGAGGGCTTAAAGTAGTCATAAAGAAACTCTAACATCAAAAGCTTTGATTAATTCTAAACAGTAAAACCCAATAAATACAGGTTTGTCTAATTTGACTTTCTTTTTTTTCATCATTATGCCAAAAAGCGATCATGAAATCTTCTGAAGTCCTGATAATTAGGTTTTGAAGTCAGCTTAATTGCTTCATTCTCTCTGGTGACTAATCTGACATCTTTGCGCTTGTGCGGATTCTCCATAGTCTTTCCAAAACAGCTGTTGTTCATCAGCTTGAAAAAGTCTTTTTCTGAAGCATCTGTGGATTTTAGTTCTGAGGTCAGTGTCTTCATGATGTAGGGTTTTTTCATGAACTGTTCTTGGTCAAAAGCAATTATGCGATGAACAGCTGTCAACTTCAAACCATGTCTTAAATAAAATTGTAGAAGTCTGTAATGACAGACATAATTTTTTTGCCCCGAAGATTAGGCACAAGTTTAGGCGGCTCTCTTGGATCCATCTTTAGACTTTCTGCTGCTAATGGGTTAGTCATTATGTAGGTCATGAGTTCATTGAGGATATTCTAAGTCAACTTCTAGAATGAAGCCGCGCTGCTGATCAGGCGTTAAAACTGTTCAACCACTTTAATGCCTTTTGAATATTATTCGTACCTGTGTACATCTTGAAGTTACGTAACGGAAGTGATTGTGCCATTGCCCAACCATACAGATTGTTTGCGTCTAAATACTGAGATAGTTAGGCCTTTTATCGGATCATAGTCGTCCAAGTTTTTTGTTGTTTGCTTTACAGTAATGGTGCGACGCCATACTAATTCCTCCACGCAATCCGTTTTCAATCATCTGAAGCATTGGTAAATCTGACAATAAATCAATTGTACTCCAGTAAACTTTTAAGAAAGCATCCAACTCATCCCGGGCGCAGAAATGTAATGCGCAGGATCCAAACTGTAATGTTTCATGCAGGTCTTTCTATAATTTTCAAAGACGTCCGCCAACAAACATACATCTGCCATCAAGTAGGAGTCATGATAGTCTCCCATCGTTTTACACTCTAACTTCTGCCACGCATCTTGAGCATGCTGGTAATCAGAATCACTAATGTCCTTTCCTCTGAGACTAAGAAAAGAACGCGCCTTTAGGAGGAAGTGTATCTTCGTCAAACCTTTCCCCAACTGTTCTTTGTACTCATAAGGGTAAACCCCCTTTCTAACGAGAGTTGGTCAAAATATTTTTCCGTTATGGGCAGGACTTTAAGGACATAGCTAGTGCCTCTAATGATCCCATCATGTGTTGCATAGAGTCATAAAAGACATGTTATTTAGATTAAAGCACATGTACTTTTCTGATGACTGTGCAATGCATGCTACCCTGAAGGCGTTGGTTACTGCTTGCAATATAAGATGAGAGTCGTAACCTCGCAAGTTATGAAAGAAGATGGGCAGCTTCCATGTCTTTGGTTCAAACTTTAGTTGAAGATTGCATTTACTGTGTGCTGCTCCTCTGAACTTTCCACTAATGTGATCATGGTCTCTTACTGTCGGATTCGCTGCGTCTGATGAGAGGCCTAAACCACAAATCCAACAGTGAGTGGCTGAGCCATACTGTTGTTGATCTTCAGGCGTCATCATGATTTCAGATAAATTCAGATTATTAGAACAATCATTACGCACTTGCTGCATGCGCTGTAAAAAATCTACTAGCCGCATTAGGCCCTCTATATAATTCTGGTTCTGAATAAACGCCATCCGACCTAACAATAATGAAGGCAAATGAACAAATCTGATGATTACTCATTTAAGACTGTTTTTCGAAGTTTTTGTGGTGCTGGCCCTTCATAAGGAACAATAAGCGACTCGAAGTCTGCGTAAACTACGTATGGACTTGTTTGCAGCCGTTTCCAGTTCTTAAAACTAACTTAGATCCTGGCGGGGGCGTAGTTAGTTCTGTCTTACAGTCTACAGAACTTTTACAATGTTTAATATGTTCACTCGCGGCTTGCACAGATGGAATTCTTGTTAAACTTTTCTGCAGAATTCTTGTATGTTAGTGTTTTTTGAAGTATGCGCCAATAATCTGCTCATTGTGCGTATCAATGTGTAATGGGGCAGCCCTGCTGGCGAAAACATTAGGAGTAAGTCCACATGACTTTTGGCTGGTTCGCCTATTGTTGGACTGTTCTTGGACACTTTAATTGGCGCCAAATTTGTTTCCTCATCCCATGTGTATACATTAACAGTTATTGGGTTGTTTTGTTCTTCAAACTGATCAATTTGGTCTACACTAACAGGAAAGGATATTCCATTGAAGTTAAGATCTTTGGCGTATTGCCGATAGTTTAGTCACTCTCTCTGCGTGTTCGCGAACATGATGCAGCCTTGCAAGAACGCACCACATGAAACATTTGTTGTCTGAATTTTTATGTTTACAACTGCTCTCTTTAAAGCCAACTCCCGAGGTAGTGGAATGTAAGCCCTGCCTACAATCGGCGCTTACTTAGCCTGTTTAATCTAATCTCTAGGACTTCGCCCTCTGACCAGCCAGAGCCTCTCATTTTAGCTTCTTCAGCGCCACATCAAACTGTGTAAGCAGTTGGTCTGCCCAACCAGGTGTTAAGTCATTATGAGAAAGAATAGTCTGTTGTTTAGTTGAGACCCAGACTTCTAGATTTTCTTCATTTATTGTTACATAGTCGATTAAAACAGCTAACATTACTTTAACTGGCGGGTCTATTGTTAGTTTACTTGGAACTTGAGAAATAGCAAAACAACGCTTGCCTGTACGTTGTTGGGTCAATGACTTCTAAATCAATATCATTCAGTGCTCTTTGATAAACGCTCTCTCTCGAGCATTCCTTCAAACAATTCGTCTTGTCCTTCATATATCTTAGCCATGCTGTCTTTCTTTTCTAAGCCAAAATATTTATTTAAATTAAAAAAAATACTTAATCAGAACCAATATCAACGGTCTTTTTGTGCTTGGTCTCATAAACTAAAGTATAAACACCTTTTGGTGTTGTTAATGTGAGCTGTTTAGAACAGAGTTTAATGTCTCGTTTACTTTTTTTAAGCATTCCTTTTTTATCTGCTCGGGGTCTGGCTGTTGAGAAAAACTTGTCCCCGCCTTTCTTTGAAGATCAAACTTTTGTTCTTTTGTAGTCATCAAATCAGCCTGTAAACGACTAAATTCTTCATCCGTGATGTTTGAGTCAGCTAGTGCTTTATTTATTGTCAGTTTGAAGGAACTAAGTTTAGCTGTTATTTGTTGAACCATAGCTGTGTGCTTTTGGAGTTTAGTTTTTATTTTTTTGCCAGCCCCACTTACAGCTAATGAACACAGGCCGAGAGCTAAAGACAACCCGCCTAGAGGTAAAGCTGCAGGTGCGCCTATGCCCGTTGCTAAGAGGCCAACACTCGTTCCTGCTGATAGAGCGCTTAAAAGTCGATGCTCCAGTATTAACATAGGTAACAGCATTAAAGAACAGCAGAATACCTTCGTTTGGTTTTGCTGTATTTTGAAAGGTCCTGCTCTAGTTTTGTTGCATTTGTGTAATGTTTGTTAATCTGAAGGTTTTTATGTTAGGGCTTTCTATAACAGCAGAATTGCCTGCTATCCCTTCTTTTGGCGGCGCTGTAGGCCCCATTTGGATAAACCTGAACAGACATGCTTTTTTTTAAAATGAAAAATAATTTAGTATATTACATCTTTAAAAACTGTTAGCTTCAATATTTTGCTGTGCATCATATAATAAAAACAAATGTACATTAAGCGGTTTAACAGCCTCTTTTTCTTTATCAAATTTTAATGTTTATTATGTCTCTAACATCTTTTCCCACTTCCATGCAACTGATTATCCTCTGTTGACCTTAGGTCAATCCATAACCGTATTTTGATGTTAAATAATCATCAAGCCTAACATGTGAAGGTGTAGATCTTTAGACGCAAGGTCTGCTGTTGGACTTCTACCCCTCCCACCCCCAAACAATTTTCTTATTTCGCCAAAATGATGATAAGGCCTAAGTCCGCTAGCATAGATTTGGTTAGGACTACCATCAATCGAACATTGTACTTTCGTTATTTTTGGATTAAAAAACTTTTCACTTGCTCTTGCGAATGGTTCTTCATCTTCGCACAGCAATAAATACCTTTAAGCGATTTTACTGCGACACTAAGATTAAAATTCCATATAGCGTCTGCCCTGCTTTTAGGATATGTTGAATGATGGCGCACTGCTTCGTAATATATTACTAATGACTCATATTGGTGCCCATCAGCATTGCTAAATTAGAGTTGCTAACAACATCAAACTCTAACGAGATGTCAGAAATGCTGTACTTTGCTTCGGTGTCTGTTGATCTGATAACACGTTTGTAGTCATTAAAAGTTAGTTCGTATGACAATCTGTCTTTTAATACCCCTTGAAGGTATGGGGCATGCGCTTTTAACAACTCAAAATCTAGGGGAATGGAAAAGCGATTTCCAAACGCATAACTTACAGCTAAAGCCTTTTTGCTGCCTTTAGCACCTGAGGCGAGTTCGGCGCCTATTCAAGTTTTAGTGCTTCTTCATTACCAATTCCTTGAAACGCAAGATCTTCCTTTCATTCGCGGTTAGCCATAGATCAGAATAGGTTAAAAATATGTCTGCATTGTTTAAAGAAAATACTTCTTTCCCTCAAGTTTTACAGAAATTTTCTTAACGATTGCCCGCCCAGATTCTGAACAACTGTTCTGGTTGGGGTCTGTTGTTGAATCGAGTTCTATTTGAAAGTAAGCCGTGCAGAGCCCGGCACAATCAAATCATCCGCTCCTAAGTCTGGAAATCTGACAGTAAGAATTTGATCTGCATCAATAGTAGATGGATTATTTGGAACAGTAATATTCCGTTTATTTCCCTTCACGCCATGGGGTTCTTTCAGCTTTCTATGCGGGTCAAGAATCGAGCCATATGATTGTGGCATTTTTTTATAAAACAAAATAAAAAAGTTAATTATTTAAAAACATGGCAGGCATTGAGGATGAAGATTATGATGTTTTTAGATTCTGGAGACGACATGAGTGAAATGACTCCTTTGGTACAACATCTCTCGGGGCCCTCTTTGCGGCGTGAATTAACAGAAAGTAAGGTCAGATCATTATACAAAGTTTAGGTCAAGAACCTCCCGAATTTATAGACCCTAATGATTTTGAAGTAAAAGATGACCATTTGTTTGTGAGGAGCGACCAAGGACAACTTGTTCAGCTTACAACTAAAAAAGACCCATCAAAGTTTTTAGCCGTGGGTTCAATTAGAAATAGACTCAGTGTGAAAGATCAAAATCGCCTTGGTCTTGTTAGACCGAAATTAAGGGCGGAGGCAGTTTCTAAACTTCAAAACACACTGCAAGAACTCCCGACAGATAACCAAATGCAAAACATGGAACTTAAAGAATTAAATCAATCAGCAGGTGAATTAATAAATGTAATAGAAGCAGAATCCGTTTTTCAGAAGAAACAGCGTTAAAGACTATACACGACTCGCCGCTACCTATGAGAGAATTATTAGCCCCTTTATCGTCTTTTAAGAACCATCAAAGGGGAATTAACAAACAATTTAGCAAAACTAGGTGAACTAGATGAGCATATAAAAAGAGAAAAAGAAAAAACTCGTTGAGGCTGACGACTCCATCGTAGGGCCTGATATTAAAGAAAGAATAAGACAAAGACTAAAAAATCTTGAACAAGAAAGATCGGGAAGACTAGAAGTGCTGACTACTAACCGAGACCAATTACGAACTCAAGTGAATAGAATAAGAGAAACTATCGAAAAAAAATTTTTATATGAAGACCGACGCTAGCAGAACGAATTACGAACACTGTTTAAAAGAGCAAGGTGTCACATTAGCAAGCTTATAACAGCCTTGGATTTGCAATAAGCACACTGGTGTTGGCTATTACAGGCGGCGGCGGAGGTCAAAGTCCAGTGCCTCCGCCGCCATCGCCTCCGCCTGATAAATCATGGTAAAAAAACAGCTTGATCAACTTGCAAGTTTATTAAAAAAATTAGCTGGTAAAGCCGTGGACGCTTTACCAGGAATATTGGGGAGTATTGTTAGCTGGCTTTTGTCTACTGCGGGCAAAGTAGTTGGCTTTATGGCCGAGCACTTATGGACATTAGTTTTTGTAATAGTTGGGTTACTATTTAGTAAGATAAAGACCAAGTAATCCTATGCCAGTTAATCCAAGAACAAGCGCTGTCTTTTCATATTCATGGTCTCGCGAACAGAGTCCGCGAGCTTTGCTGAGTCTTCAATGACTTTGGGGTTTGGACTTCGGGAATTAGATGACTATTCTTGGGTGTTCTTTTACTGCTTGCAATATTACTGGCTCAGAATTTATGTCGTTTTGTCCGACCTTCTGTTCATTTCCTGCAACGAGAATTTCATTGTTGTAGTTTATTATTGTTCCTACCTGTAGTCTGAGGTCAGAAGGTAGCATGTATAAACCAGTGCCAACAGCAAAGTCTACTTTCGATCTTGCGTATTGTAAAACATCTTGGTACCTTTTTATACTTGAAGGTAAATCAACTGTAGAATTAATGGCATCCTCTTAGTTTGCTAAGTATTGTTTTTGTGCATCAAAGCCAGTAGAAGGATCAGTTATGCTCGATCTTGCCTGTGCTTGTGAACCTAGCAAACACCAAACGTAAGTACGAATAGAGTCGTTATTCGTTCTATTCCCGCTCTAGTTAGGCCCTTAGAAGTGTCTAAGATAAATGTTGCCCATGCTGTTTTATGCTCTTGCTCTATGGATCCGAGGTAACAGTTGTGCCTGAAGAAAAAGATGTGTAAGGAGGATTCCAGTCATACTTATACTTTCTTTTGCACGCCCCAATAATAAGGGGTGCCTAAGCCATGATTAAGATCCAACTTTTGTCTAAAGTCTGTCTTAACATTAATATTGAATTCGTTACAGATCCTTTCAAAAGCCTTCATGTCTATTATGTTGCTGAATGGATTAAACGGTTTGTCATTTGGTAATGGCGCCCGCAGTTCAGTCAAAATACGCCTGAAGGTGTAATAAAAATGAAATCTGTACACTGACCTAACCAAAGGATCAGGATGATTTAAATGATCAGCATACGATACTCCACACCCAGTTGTTGCACAAAACACAGCAAAGTTTAACTGGTTCTGATAAAACTGCATCGGATGACTAAACCACACTTTTGGGATGCGGTCGTTTTTAATAGGAGGGTTAAGATATCTGCTTAATGGAGTACTTACCTTTTTATGAAAGGTGTCAGTCTGGGTCACAGAAATGTCAAGGGTGTCAGTTGTTATATTTTTAAGATTGTAGTGCGGCCCAACAGAATATTTTGCATCAGTATATTTGAATGCACTCATTTTTATTTTGTTTAAAAAAAAAATGTTTGTAACAATAACAACCCAAGACCGTCCTTCGTTTTTAGAACATGCTATTGATAACAATTGCGGAGCCAAAATGGTTGCACTTCATGAAATATTTTACAAAGTCGTATGGTTTAATATAAGTGAATCCAAGGAGAATAATAAGATTAAAAAAAATTAATAATGAAGGAACTTTAGTTAGCCAGTTAACAATACTGATGGTTATTACGGGTTTTGCTCACTAAAAGAAGCAATGAGTAACTTCGACATTACTCTCAAACTTAACAATGCGAATCTGAAAACAATGTTGGCCTTCAAACCTGAAAAAGAAGAAGTAGGTTACTATTTTGATGGAGAGCTAGCTAAAATGTTAGGCTTTGCAACTGACAATCGGGACATTCATAGTTTTAGAGTTGCGCCAGACAAAACTACTTATGAGGGAGAAAATCCGCTCGATCTTGCATTACATTCATTACTCTATGTTCATTTGGATGAGCTAAGCACTGATGAAAACTTATATGAGGAAGGCCCTCAACTGTTTTAAGAGCTTCTTCCGTCAGGGAAAGCTGCATATTGCGATTTATGAAATTATACAATTCCCTAATTTACAGTTTAAAAGATTAGTTTGTGGGAGGGTCGGATCATTTAATATAAAAATTGCAGACAAAGCAGGGAAAGTTGTGAAATGTGATAACCTACACATTGTTTTGGAAATAAAATAATAAGTTACTAAAAAATAATGTCGCGTGGGCCAGAAGAATCAGGAGTTACATTAGCGCCTGTAAGGTGTATAAACTTTAGAATTAAAAGACCTTGCAGACGTTGCGGACTTTGAACAGAATGGTGAGATAGGCACTTTGGTATGGTTTTGAGTACACTAAAGATGGTGATTATAAACGCAAAGAGGTTGACGACAACAAAAGGTTTCCTAAACTAGAACAACTACGCAATCTAGAAGCAAATAATGTTGGCCAGTATGAATATAAAATAGTTCGAAAACCTGACCTCAATGGCACTTAGAACCATATTTAGAATGGGACATAAAATTTGAATTCATAAGCCCATTTACATTTTTTGGCCGTCAAAAAAGTTTCAGAAAAGCATTCAACTCTGGCCCTTTACATGTAAGTCTTATGCCGGACGACAATAGTCGGAAAGAGATTGAAATAACGCCGTATGGGGAAAAAACAGTACAATCCCACAGAAAAGAAAAAAGTTGTAAAAAAAGCTTCTACAAAATTACAGTTCTTTCCAAGCAGAAAAATTAGGAGACACGTTCACAATGATATTTTAAATTTCTGTCTTTAAAGATGTGGAGAGGGATGGGGTTGTGGGCGTTAGTGACGTCCTTATAAAAGGAATTAATATTAGCTGGCAAAACTTAGACGTTAAACGCCTTAACGTTTACCATCGTCGTTCTTCACAATGGTGAGGATATTAAGATCATAACAACAAGCAACAAAATCACTGTTGACTTAAATAGAAACAATCTTACAGAACTAAATTGGATTAATCTTACACATTTAGGTCTTGTAGGGTTTTATTATACTGAACAGGTTTTGACAGAAAGTATGATAAATATAATAACTGGATTAGATTAAATTCTGCTATAAAACCATGGAGCAGTTAAACTTTATGACAAAAACTCCTCATTGCTCATTGATTTGTGGGCAGACTGGTTTTGGAAAAACAATATTTGCCCTAGACCTATTACAAACAGTTTATCGATATAATTTTAATCATATTGTAGTTTTCTGTCCAACACTTAAATGGAACAAAGCATATCATGATTTGAAGGTTTATATGGACAGATGATGACTATATTTAGTTAATCCTAGCAATAAACTGAGTGAGTGTTTAGAACAGTTTTATAGACTGTTGAAGGAACGCAAACACTATTTATTATAGATGACTGTTCGGCAGAAAGAGACATAGTTAAAAAGAGAAACACTTTGTCAAAACTAGCTTTCAGTGGAAGACATGCTAGGATAAGTGTGTGGATTTTATGCCAAAAATATAACTCAGTTTTAAAAGACTTTAGAGAACAGTTAAAGACTGTAGTTTTATTTCACATGAAAGACAAAGACTCATTTGAAGAATGTTTGCGCGAAAATGATGTTATTGAAAAAAGATCAGGAAAAACATAGGA
The DNA here is from genome assembly GCA_018398815.1 of Conus ventricosus. Taxonomy (NCBI): domain Eukaryota; kingdom Metazoa; phylum Mollusca; class Gastropoda; order Neogastropoda; family Conidae; genus Conus; species Conus ventricosus. Next base: position 24,442,534 of record CM031611.1, on the reverse strand, counting down.
TTAAACAAAAACTGAAATCTGAAAAGTTTAGTAAATTAGTATTGAAAACGGATAACCCTACACAGTATGTTTGTTTGTAAAATAATCGTTATTTTTTGGTTATTGAAGTCTTACTTGTTAGAGAACGTATAAATGCCAATCCTGGGGCACCTTTCGCCCGAAAACTTGGTGGAGGAGCAAGTGGCCCAGAACAGACATTTCCCTGTTCTCTGCACACAAACACACACACACACACACACACACACACACACACACACACACACACACATGTACACAATCACACAACACACACACAAACACACACATACGCCAGGTGTAGGGTACATCTGCTTTCGACAGAAAGAGGGGAAGGGTCATGACTGGAAGAGGGTAGTCTTAAGAGAAGACTTGAAAAGGGAAAAGAGGGAAGTCGCAGAGCGGAGAGACAAAGGGAGGTTATTCCAACAACAGGGGGCCTGGAAAGAGAACGAACGTTCACCGAGGGTCCTAGTGCGGAAGCGAGGAATTTGGAGAAGAGAAGTGTCAGAGGAAGAACGTTTGCTGTCTAAGAGGTTTGTAGGTATTCAGAAGATCAGCAAGATGGATGGGGCTTGACCACTGAGAGATTTGTAGCAAAGCAAAGAAAGCTTGTATTCAATTCTTTTGCCTACTGGGAGCCAGTGGAGAAAATCAAGCAAGGGAGCCGAGTGAGAAAATTTGGAGCGTTTCAATACTAGTCGGGCAGCACTGTTTTGAATTTTCTGCAATTTGCCAAGAAGATTCTGTGGGAACCAGCAAGAAGAGAAAATTCACAAAAGGGGAATCCAAATGCGAAAAAGGGGAAAAATAGCGAGGAGTTTTGGTGGCTTCATCCGAAAGGGAAAAAAACCTACTTTAAACCCAAAAAAGATGTTGAAAAAAGCAAAAAACATTAATTTTTTTAAAACAGAAAAAAAGGGTTTGATTCCATTTAAAGTTTTTCGCAATAAACATATTATTCTTGTCGCCCTCTTTTGCCCCCAAAAATTCAGTGACTTTTATCAACCTCAAAAAAAAAAAGATGCAAGAAATGGGGTTTATTGTCTTTGGCTATTTGCGTGATTTTTTGCACATAAAATTGGGCTGAAAAAAAAATGAAAAAATCTATTATTCACCCAAGGATATTGGAAGGTTTTCACAGAATACAAAGCTAACCCAAGGGGCAGGAGTCAGTAAACAAACAGCAAAAGAAGGGTTTTATTAAACAAGCGATTTGGCAATTTATTTACTGGCTAGACGAATAAGAGACCACCTTTGTAAATTTCAACCAAACGCACCCTCAAAGGGTCTTCTATATTTCCCCTTGTAGGATTAGCAAAAAAAGTTTTAAGTACGCCCACAGTATTGACATAGTTCAAGGTAAAAAGTGCGAACCAAAACCCAAAGAGGCTTCTCTGTTGTGCGCTATACAACTGATATACCAACGAGGGCCCTAACTTATCCCCGCATGATTCAAATTGATGTGGAAAAGAAATTTTAAAAGGCCCAATGAAACAATATTGTAAAACCAGAGTTTCTATTTGAAAAGGCTTGGGAGTTCACAGATCACAGGCTTTTGTTGAAAAAATTTAACAAAACAGTTTGCCCAAAGATTTTTTCCAACCCGTATCACAAAGTTATTGAAAAATCTCGCAAACAGAATGGGTTGAAATGCCCCAGTTTTCCCGCAATGAATAAAGAAGAATTTAAAGGGCTAAAACAGTAAAAAAACAAAAGAAAAACAAAAATTTTTGGGGGAGCTTTAGGGCAAAAAATTACCGTTTGGTTTGAAAGTAAGGTACTTTTTTTCCGGGAGAAGCGAAGGGGGCATCGCTCAGGGCAACCGATCCCCTTTGGAGTGTTTGACCCTTGAAATAAAAAAATTGTAAGATGAACCGCCCGTGTATTATTACGGAAACTGACACAAAAAAAACAACCCGCTCCTCAAAGATCTTTTTTGGGGAAGGGGTTTAAAAAAAAAAATCCCCCCCCCCGACACAGTTCCCCTTTAATTTTTTTTACGGCCAGTGCCCATTGCATTGAAAAACCCGGTTAACAAACACCCTTTTTGTTTGTTCTATCTAAGAACCCTTTGTTACAAAAGTTGTTTTTGATCTCTGTAATTTAACGCGTTTTATTTTTTCATGAGAAAAGTTTATTGCCAAAAAAATGCTTCTTTGTAGTTGTCATGTGTTTTTGGGGCTGCACAAAGGCAGTTTTCCCCTTTTCTTTCTTAAGATTTTTCCGGGGCCCAATTTTGACTTTTTGACCTTAACCAAAAAACCTTGATCACCTTTCCAGATAATTCATCCTTTACTTTCCCCAAACCTCTTTTAGAAGAAGCAAGGCGAATCTTTGGGGAATCGGTAACCACCCCCATGTCCTTTTGCTACTTCCCTTTCCATGTCTTTATGATGTCTTCAAGAAACTATAACAAAAATTTGTACGTTTAAAGTACTCTGGACTTGGATACGAGGGCTTTTAAAGAGTTAAAGAAACTTAACATCAAAAGCTTTGTAATTCTAAAAAAGTAAAACCCATAAAAACAGGGTTTTTCTAATTTGACTTTCTTTTTTTCATCATTTGCCAAAAAATGATCAGAAAATTTCTAAGTCCCCGATAATAGGTTTTTAAGTCAGCTTAAAATTTTTCATTCTTGGTGAATAATCTGACATTTTTCTTGAAGCATCTGTGGATTAGTTTGAAGTCAGTGTTCTTAATGATGTATGGTTTCATGAAATGTTCTTAGGTCAAAAGCCTATTATGCGATGAACAGCTGTCAACTTCAAACCATGTCTTAAATTAAAAATTTGTAGAAGTCTGTAAAGACTGACATAATTTTTTTTGCCCCGAAGCGTAGGCACAGTTTTGGCGGCTCTCTTGGATCCATCTTAGACTTTCTGCTGTAAATGGTAGTCCATTTAGTAGGTCATGGGAAGTACATGAGGATTTCTAAGTCAACTTCTCGAATGACAGCGCGCTTGCTGGATCAGGCGTTAAACTGTTCCACCATTTAATGGCCTTTTGAATATTATTAGTACCTGTGTTACTTCTTGAAGATACGTACGGAAGTGATTGTGCATTGCCCAACCATACAGCATTGTTTGCGTCTAAATACAGAGATAGTTAGGGCCCTTTTACCTCGGATCATAGCTTCGTCAAGTATTTGTTGTTATGCTTTACAGTAATGGTGCGAAGCCATATAATTCCCCACGCAATCCGTTTTCAATCATCTGACGATTGGTAATTGACAATAAATCAATTTGTACTCCAGATAAACTTTAAGAAAGCATCCAACTCATCGGCGCAGAAATGTAATGGCAGGATCAAACTGGAAATGTTTCATGCAGGTCTTCTATAAATTTTCAACGACGTCGCCAACAAACATTCACATCTGCATCAAGTAGGAGTCATGATAGTCTCCATCGTTTTTACCTCTAACTTTTGACACGCATCTTGAGCATGTTGTAATCAGAATCACTTTGTCCTCTTCTCTGAGACTAGAAAAAGAACGCGCTTTAGGAGGAGTGTATTTCGTCACACTTTACCACTGTTATGTACTAATAAGGGTAAACGCCCTTTCTAACGAGAGCTTGGGTCCAAATTTTTCGTTATGGGCATGACTTTTAAGGAAACTAGCTAGTGCACTACATGATCCATCATGATGTTGCATAGAGTTATTAAAAAGACATGTTATTTAGATTAAAGCACATGTACTTTTCTGATGATGTGCAATCCAGCATGTACCTGAAGGCGTTGGTTTGCTTGCTCAATTAAGCGAGAGTGTAACCTCGCATGTTATGAAAGAAGATGTGCAGCTTCCATGTCTTTTGGTTCAACTTTAGGTTGACAGAATGATTTACTGGGCTGCTCTCTGAAACTTTCCACTCTAATGTGATCAGGTCTCTTACTGTCGGATTTCGCTGCGTCTGATTGAGAGGCCTACCACAACATCAACAGTGAGTGCGCTGAGCCAACAACTACTGTTGTTGATCTTCAGGCGTCCTCATGATTTCAGATAAACTTTCAGTTATTCGTACAATCATTACGCACTCTTGCTGCATGCGCTGTAAAATTAATAGCGCATTAGGCCCTCATATATAATATGGTTCTGAATCAACGCCATCCGACCTAACAATAATGTAGCGCTAATGAAAATCTGAAGATTACTCATTAAGACTGTTTTTCGAAGTATTTGTGGTTGCTGGCCTTCATAAGAAACAATAAGCGACTCGAAGTTGCGTAAACTACGTATGGACCTTGTTTGCAGCCGTTTCAGTTCTTAAAAACTAACTTTAGATTCCCCCCTGGGGGGGCGTAGTTAGTTCTGTCTTACAGTTACAGAACTTTTACAAGTTTTATATGTTCTACGCGCGGGCTTGCACAGATGGGAAATTCATGTTAATCTTTTCTGCTGACATTTTTGTATGTTAGTGTTTTTTGAAGTAGCGCCAATTAATCTGCTATTGTGGCGGTATATCAATGTGTACTGGGGCAGCCCTGCTGGCGAAAACCTTAGGGTAAGACATGACTTTTGGCTGGTTAGCCTATTGTTGGATGTCTTGGACACTTTAATTGGCGCCAACTTTGTTTCTCATCCATGTGTATTACATTAACAGTTATTGGTTGTCTTTTGTTCTTCAAATGATCAATTTGGTTACACTAACAGGGAAAGGATATTCATTGAAGTTAAGATCTTTCGGGAGTATTGCCGATAGTTAGTCACTCTCTCTGCGTGTTCGCGAACATATGCGCCTTGCAAGAACGCACACATGAAACATTTGTTAATTGTCTGGAATTTTATGTTTACAACTGCTCTCTTTAAAGCCAACTCCCGTGGTAGTGGAAGATGTAAGCCCTGCTACAATCGGCGGCGCTTACTAGCTGTTTTAATTATTTCTAGGGACATTCGCCCTCTGACCAGCCAGAGCTCTCATTTTAGCTTCTTAAGCGGCCAATCAAAATAGTGTAAGCAGTTGGTCTGCCCCAAACAGGTGTTTTAAGTCTGAGTTATGAGAATGAATGATGTTTTTTAGTTGTGACCCGACTTCTAGATTTTCTTCATTTATTGTTACATAGATCGATTAAAAAGCAGCTAACACTTTACTTTAAACTGGCGGGTCTATTGTTAGTTTACTTGGAACTTGGAAATAGCATGAACACCGCTTGCCTGTACGTTTGTTGGGTCAATGATTCTAATCAATATCATTCAGTGCTCTGGATAAACTTCTCTCGAAGACATTCCTTAAACAATTCGTCTTGTCCTTTATATCTTTGCCATGTGTCTTTCTTTTCTAGCTAAATATTTATTTTAAATTAAAAAAAATACTTATTCGAACCAATATCACGGTCTTTTTGTGCTTGGTTATAAACTAGTATAAACACCTTTTGGTGTTGTTAAGTGAGTCGTTTAGAACAGAGTTTAATGTTCGTTTACTTTTTTAGCATTCCTTTTTTATCTGCTCGGGGTTCTGGCTGTTGAAGAAAAACTTGTCCCCGCCTTTCTTTGAGATCAAACTTTTGTCTTATGTAGGTCATCAAAATCAGCTGTAAACGACTAAATTCTGCATCAGTGATGTTTGAGTCAGCTAGTGCTGTTTTGATTGACAGTTTCGAAGGAAACTAAGTTTGAGCTGTTATTAATTGACCATAGCTGTGTGCTTTTGGAGTTTAGTTTTTATTTTTTTGCAGGCCGCATTACAGCTAATGAACACAGGACGAGAGCTACAAGACACGCCCGCGAGGTAAAGTGCAGGTGCGCCTATGCGTTGCTAAGAGGCCATCACTCGTTCTGACTGATAGAGCGCTTATAGTCGATGTCCAGTATTCACAAAGGTCCCCGCTTCAGACAGCAGAATTCCTACGTTGTTTTTGTTATTTTGAAAGGTCTGCTTAGTTTTTGTTGCATTTGTGTAATGTTTGTTAATCTGAGGTTTTTATGTTAGGGCTTTCTATCACAGCGAAATTGCCTGTATCCCATTCTTTTGCGGCGCTGTAGGCACTTTTGGGATAATCCTGAACAGACATGCTTTTTCTAAAATGAAAAAAAATTAATTTAGTATATCTTCAATTCTTTAAATTGTTAGTGTCAATATTTTGCTGTGCCATCATATAATAAAACAAATGGACATTAAGCGGTTTACGCCTCTTTTTCTTTATCAATTTGAATGTTTATTATGTCTCTAAACATCTCTCCAATTCCATGCAACGATTATCTCTGTTGACTTAGGTCAATCCAATAAACACGTTATTTTGATGTTAAATAATCATCAAGCCTAACACTGTGAAGTGTACGATCTTTACGACGCAAGGTTTCTGCTGTTGGACTTCTACCCTCCCACCCCAAAACAATTTTCTTATTTCGCCAAAATGATGATAAGGCTTAAGTCCGCTAGCACTAGATTTGTTAGGACTACCTCAATCGAACAATGTACTTTCGTTATTTTTGGATTAAAAAAACTTTTCACTTGCTCTTGCGAATGGTTTCTTCATCTTGCACAGCAATAAAATACCTTTAAGCGATTTTACTCGAAACTAAGTTTTTAAAAATTACCTATAGAGACTGCCCCTGCTTTTAGGATAGGTTGAATGATGGGCACTGCTTCGTAATTTAGTACTAAGATCATATTGGTGCCATCAGCATAGCTAAATTAGTGTTGTAACAACATAAACTCTAAAGAGATGTCAGAAATGCTGTACTTTGCTTCGGTGTATGTTGATCTGATAACCGTTTGTAGTCTTAAAAGTTAGTTTGTATGACAATCTGTCTTTAATACCCTTGTAGGTATGGGCATGCGCTTTTAACAACTCAAAATCTAGGGGAATGGAAAGCGATTTCAAACCGCTAATTACAGCTAAAGCTTTTGCTGCCTTTAGCACATGATGGGGCCGAGTTCGGCGCTATTCTAAGTTTTGTGCTTCTTCATTACCAATTCTTGAAACGCAGATCTTCCCTTTCCTTAGCGGTTAGCATAGAATAAGAATAGGTTTAAAAAATATGTCTGCATTTTTATAAAGAAAATTTTCTTTCCTAAGTTTGACAGAAAATTTTCTTTAACGATTGCCCGCCCAGATCTGAAAAAAAAACAGTTCTGGTTGGGTTGTTGTTGAAAGAGTTTTTTTTTGCAAGTAAGCCGTGCAGAGACCGGCAATCAAATCATCCGACCTAATGTCTGGAAATCTGGACAGAGTAAGAATTTTTATCTGCATCAATAGTAGTTGGATTATTTGGAAACAGTAATATTCCGTTTATTTCCCTTCACGCCATGGGGTTCTTTCCGCTTTCTATGCGGGTCAAGAATCGAGCTCTATGATTGTGGCCATTTTTTTATATAAACAAAATAAACAAGTTAATGATTTAAAAACATTGGAGGCATGAGGATGAAGATTATGATGTTTTAGATTCTGGAGACGACATGAGTGAAATGACTCTTTGGTTACAACATTCACGGGGCCCTTTTGCTGGCGAGTAATTACAGAAAGGAAGGTCAGATCTTTCATACAAAGTTTAGGTCAAGACCTCCAGAATTTATAGACCCTAATGATTTTGACGTAAAAGAAGAACATTTTGTTTTGTGAAGACGCGACCAAGGACAAAATTGTTCAGCATACAACTAAAAAAAGACCCATCAAAGTTTTTAGCCGTGGGTTCAATTAGAAATTAGGACTCAGTTCGTGATAAGATCAAAATCGCCTTGGTCTTGTTAGACCGAAATTAAGGGCGGAGGCAGTTTCTAAACTTCAAAACCACCTGCAAGAACTCCGACAGATAACCAAATGCAAAACATGGAAACTAAAGAATTTAATCAATCAGGCAGGTGAGTGATTAATAAAATTTCATAGAAGCAGAATCCAGTTTTTCAGAAGAAACAGCTGTTAAAGGCCTATACACGACTCGACGGTACCTATGAGCGAGAATTTTCAGCCCATTGATCGTCTTTTAATGAACCATCAAAGGGGAATTAAAACAATTAGCAAAACTAGGGGAAACTAGATGACAATAAAAAAAAGAGAAAAAGAAAAACTCGATGAGGTGACGACTCCATCGTAGGGCAGATATTAAGAAAGAATAAGACAAAGACTAAAAAATCTAGAACAAGAAAGATCGGCAAACCGGACTAGAATGTGGACTACTAACCGAGACCAAATACGAACTCAAGTGGATAGAATAAGAGACATATCGAAAAAATTTTTATATGAGACACGGACGCTAAGCGACCGAATACGACACACTGTTTAGAGAGCAAGGTGTCACATTAGCAAGCTTTATACCAGCCTTAGGATTTGCAATAAGCACACTGGTGTTGGCTATTACAGCGGCGGCGGAGGTCAAAGTCCAGTGCCTCCCGCGCACCTCTGCCTCGACTGATAAACTCATGGGTAAAAAAACAGCTTGATCATCTTGCTAGTTTATTTAAAATTAGTGTAAAGACAGCGACGCTTTTACCAGGAATATTGGCGGAGTATTGTTAGCTGGTTTTGTCTACTGCGGGGAAAGTAGTTGGCTTTATGGCGAGCAATTATGGACATTAGTTTTCTGTAATAGTTGGGGTACTATTTTAGTAAGATAAAGGACCAAGTAATCCTATGCAGTTAATCCAAGACAAGCGCTGTCTTTTATATTTCATGGTCATCGCGAACAGACGTCGCGAGCTTTGTGGTCTTCAATGACTTTGGGGGTTTGAGGGTTGGACTTCGGGAATTAGATGACATATTTTGGTGTTCTTTACTGCTTGAATATTACTTGGCTCAGAATTTATGTCGTTTTGTTGACTTTGTTCAATTCTGCAAACGAGAATTTCATTGTTGTCGTTTATTATATGTTCTACCTGTAGTCTGAGGTCAGAAGTGATGTATAACAGTGCCAACAGCAAAGTCTACTTTCGATCTTGCGTATTGTAAAACATCCTTGGTACCTTTTTATACTTGAGGTAAATCAACTGTAGAATTAATGGCATCTCTAAGTTTGTAACGTATTGTTGTTTGTGCATCAATGCCAGTAGATCGGATCAGTTTATGCTCGATCTTGCCTGTGCTTGTGAACTAGACTAACACCAAAGTATAAGTAGACTAGAGTCGTTTTTATCGTTCTATTCCCGCTCTAGTTAGGCCCTTCGAAGTGTCTCTAGTTAAATGTTGACCATGCTGTTTTATGCTCTGCTCTTATGGATTCCGGGTGAACAGTTGTGCCTGAAGAAAAAGATGTGTAAGGCGGATTCAGTCATACTTATACTTCTGTGCACGACCCGATAATAAGGGGTGCTCTAAGCCATGATTAAGATCAACTTTTGTTAAGTCTGTCTTACATTAATATTGAATTCGTTTACAGATCTTTCAAAAGCCCTTCATGTCAATTATGGTTGCTGAAAGGATTAAAACGGTTTGTCATTTGGTATTGGCAGCCGCCAGTTCAGAAAAACTACGCCTGAAGGTGTAATAAAAATGAACATCTGTACACTGACCTAACAAAGGATCAGGAATGATTTAAATGATCAGCATACGATAATCACACCCAGTTGTTAGCACACAAAACACAGCAAAGTTTTAATGGTTTGATAAAACTGCATCGGTTGGACTAACCACACTTTTGGGATGGGTCGTTTAATAGGAGGTTAAGATATCATGCTTAAGGGAGTACTTACCTTTTTATGAAAGGTGTCAGTCGGGTCACAGAAATATCAAGGGTGTCAGTTGTTATATTTTTAAGATTGTAAGTGCGGCCAACAGATTTTTTGCATAAGTATATTTGAATGCACTCATTTTTATTTTGTTTACAAAAAAAATGTTTTGTTAACAATAACAAAACCCAACGACGTCTTCGTTTTTAGAACATGCTATTGATTAAACAATTGCGGGAGCAAAATGGTTGACATCATGAAAAATTCTTACAAATGTCGCTATGTTAAATATAAGTGAATCCAGGAGAATAATAAGTTTAAAAAAATTAATAATGAAGAAATTTTAGTCTAGCCACGTTAACAATACTGAAGGTTATTACGGGTTTTGTCCTAAAGAAGCAAATGGAGTAACTTTCGGACATTAATCTAAAAATTAACAATCGAATTTGAAAAATGTTGGCTTACCTGCAAACGAAGAAAGTAGGTTCACTATTTTTTGATGGAGAGCTAGCTAAATGTTAGCTTTGAACTGACACTCGGGAAATTCTAGTTTAGAGTTGGCCCGACAAAACTACTTATGAGGAAGAAAATCCGCTCGTTCTTGCATTACATTAATTATCTATGTTCATTTTGGATGAGCTAAGCACTGATGAAACTTATATGATGGAGGCCATCACTGTTTTTAAGAGCTCTTCCGCTCGGGAAAGCTGCATATTGCGCATATGAAATTATACAATTCCTAATTTCCAGTTTAAAAGATTTTAGTTTGTGGGAGGGTACGGTAATTAATATAAAAATTGCAGACAAAAGAGGGAAAGTTGTGAAATGTGATAACTACAATGAGTTTTGGAAATAAAATAATAAGTTACTAAAAAAATAAGGTCGCGAGGCCAGAAGAATCAGGAGTTACGTATGTAGCGCCGGTAAGGTTGTATAACTTTTGAATTCAAAAGACCTTGCAGGACGTTGCGGACTTTGAACAGAATGGTGAGATAGGCACTTTGTATGGTTTTGAGTACACTAAAGATGGTGATTATAAACGCAAAGAGGTTGACGACAACAAAAGGTTTCCTAAACTAGAACAACTACGCAATCTAGAAGCAAATAATGTTGGCCAGTATGAATATAAAATAGTTCGAAAACCTGAACCTCAAATGGCACTTAGAACCATATTTAGAATGGGACATAAAATTTGAATTCATAAGCCCATTTACATTTTTTGGCCGTCAAAAAAGTTTCAGAAAAGCATTCAACTCTGGCCCTTTACATGTAAGTCTTATGCCGGACGACAATAGTCGGAAAGAGATTGAAATAACGCCGTATGGGAAAAAGCAGTACATCCTCCACAGAAAAGAAACAGTTGTAAAAAAAGCTTCTACAAAATTACAGTTCTTTCCAAGCAGAAAATTAGGAGACACGTTCACAATGATATTTGAAATTTCTGTCTTTAAAGATGTGGAGAGGGATGGGGTTGTGGCGTTAGTGACGTCCTTATAAAAGGAATTAATATTAGCTGGCAAAACTTAGACGTTAAACGCCTTAACGTTACCATCGTCGTTCTTCACAATGGTGAGGATATTAAGATCATAACAACAAGCAACAAAATCACTGTTGACTTAAATAGAAACAATCTTACAGAACTAAATTGGATTAATCTTACACATTTAGGTCTTGTAGGGTTTATATTATACTGAACAGGTTTTGACAGAAAGTATGATAAATATAATAACTGGATAGATTAAATTCTGCTATAAAACCATGGAGCAGTTAAACTTTATGACAAAAACTCCTCATTGCTCATTGATTTGTGGGCAGACTGGTTGTGGAAAAACAATATTTGCCCTAGACCTATTACAAACAGTTTATCGATATAATTTTAATCATATTGTAGTTTTCTGTCCAACACTTAAATGGAACAAAGCATATCATGATAGAAGGTTTATATGGACAGATGATGACATATATTAGTTAATCCTAGCAATAAACTGAGTGAGTGTTTAGAACAGTTTTATAGACTGTTTGAAGGAACGCAAACACTATTTATTATAGATGACTGTTCGGCAGAAAGAGACATAGTTAAAAAGAGAAACACTTTGTCAAAACTAGCTTTCAGTGGAAGACATGCTAGGATAAGTGTGTGGATTTTATGCCAAAAATATAACTCAGTTTTAAAAGACTTTAGAGAACAGTTAAAGACTGTAGTTTTATTTCACATGAAAGACAAAGACTCATTTGAAGAATGTTTGCGCGAAAATGATGTTATTGAAAATGATCAGGAAAAACATAGGATTAAACAAAAACTGAAATCTGAAAAGTTTAGTAAATTAGTATTGAAAACGGATAACCCTACACAGTATGTTTGTTTGTAGATAATCGTTATTTTTTGGTTATTGAAGTCTTACTTGTTAGAGAACGTATAAATGCCAATCCTGGGGCACTTTCGCCCGAAAACTTGGTGGAGGAGCAAGTGGCCCAGAACAGACATTTCCCTGTTCTCTGCACACAAACACACACACACACACACACACACACACACACACACACACACACACACACACATGTACACAATCACACAAACACACACACAAACACACACATACGCCAGGTGTAGGGTACATCTGCTTTCGACAGAAAGAGGGGAAGGGTCATGACTGGAAGAGGGTAGTCTTAAGAGAAGACTTGAAGGAAGAGAGGGAAGTCGCAGAGCGGAGAGACAAAGGGAGGTTATTCCAACAACAGGGGGCCTGGAAAGAGAACGAACGTTCACCGAGGGTCCTAGTGCGGAAGCGAGGAATTTGGAGAAGAGAAGTGTCAGAGGAAGAACGTTGCTGTCTAAGAGGTTTGTAGGTATTCAGAAGATCAGCAAGATAGGATGGGGCTTGACCACTGAGAGATTTGTAGCAAAGCAAAGAAAGCTTGTATTCAATTCTTTTGCCTACTGGGAGCCAGTGGAGAAAATCAAGCAAGGGAGCCGAGTGAGAAAATTTGGAGCGTTTCAATACTAGTCGGGCAGCACTGTTTTGAATTTTCTGCAATTTGCCAAGAAGATTCTGTGGGCAACCAGCAAGAAGAGAATTACAGTAATCAAAGCGAGAAAGAACAAAAGCAGAAATGAGAGTTTTGGTGGCATCATCCGAGAGAAGATGACGAACAGAAGAAATACGGCGAAGTTCCAGATAGCAAGCACGACAGACAGAGGAAATTTGACTTTGAAAGGATAGAGTTTGGTCCAGTGTGATCCCAAGATTACGGACAGTTGAAGAAGTCCGAATGACTGAATTATCTAGTTGGACAGATGAGGGAAGGCAGTTTGTAGACAATAATCTTTTAGATGCTATGAAAATCAGTTCGGTCTTGTCGTTGTTCAGTTGAAGTTTGTTGTCAGTCATCCAAGCTTTGATATCAGAAAAACATGCCTGAGTTCGTTCAATGATAGAAGGGAGCTGAGAAATATCGTCAGAGGTGTAGATTTGGTTGTCGTCAGAGAAACAGTGGTGGGAGATGCCATGATGAGTGACAATGTCAGAGATAGGCTGTGTATAAAGAACGAAGAGAATGGGGCCCAAGACTGAGCCCTGGGGGACTCCATACTCCAAGTCAGCTGACTGAGAAGAGAAACCATTCACAGAGACAGTCTGAGTACGACCACAAAGATAGGATCTAAACCAGGAAAGAGCTGTGCCAGAGATGCCAAATGTATGCTCAAGCCTAGACAGAAGGGTACTGTGATCTATAGTGTCAAAAGCGGCAGACAGGTCTAACAAGGACAGCAGAGAGACTTTACCATCGTCAAGAGCAGAGAAAAGGTCGTTGACAATTTTGAGGAGAGCGGTTTCTGTGCTATGGCCAGCCCGATAGGCAGATTGCAAAGGATAGAGAAGATTGTTACGCTCAAGATGTTCATGAAGTTGGAGAAGAGCAATCTTTTCAATTATCTTCGACAGAAAGGATAAGTTGGAAACAGGACGATAGTTTTTCAAAATCTCAGGATCAAGAGAGGGTTTCTTTAGCAGGGGTCGAATAACAGAGTGTTTTAGTTCAGAGGGGAAACAACCAGAGGTGAGTGAATCATTGACAATGGCAGTGATGAAAGGCATCAAATCATCAATTACACCACATAGCAGGGAGGATGGGAGGGGGTCAAGCACACAAGTCTTAATGGTAGTATTCTTAATCACATCTCTAACTAATGACTGAGTAACAGGTTCAAAAGAAAAGAGTGGAATGCCAGAGAAAATGTCAAAGTGGATATCAGGAACAGTTGCTGTCTGAGAGTCTATATTCTCCCGGATCGACTCGATTTTGCCGACAAAGAAATCACAAAATTTATGTGGCAGATCAGAGGGACAGACAGAAGATGAGAGGATTTAATTCTCCCCATGAGTGTGTTTGTGAGGTTGAACAATTGCTTGCTCGAAGTGCATGCA
>CM031611.1:24420993-24423493 GCA_018398815.1 Conus ventricosus | reverse complement strand
TTCCTAAATCTTACTTAGAAACAAATGTAACCAGTAGCTGTTTCTTTAAAGGAAAATTTATCTTTCAGTTTTGCTGGATTTGACAGACGCGTTTACATTAAAGACGGTGTTTATGGTCGTGTAAAGATGGACGATGTATTTTCTGCCAGGAGTACATATTTCAAACTTACGAAAAGAGTTGGCCATTATATTTCAGCATGTAGTTCAACAAGAATTTAGAGCTAACTTTTGTTTTCATTTTATATAGCATCTACATCCAATGTATTGTCTTCAAGGAATATGAGTGTTGTAAATTGTAACTATTTCTTTATTTGGAAATGTCTGTTCAGTGTCCATTGATGTTTCTCGTAATATTTGCTTCGAAACCATTTGTTGAGCTTATTTTGTAAATTGAAGTTTGTATAAAGAACAAGGGTCTTGGCTGCCCTTGATAAGGATGAATAAGAAAATAGTTTTATACCAGCCGCCATTGCGAAGTGGTTAGCCTCGCGGACTCCTGGCTGGGAGACGCGGGTTCGATTCCCATCACATTCATTTATTTGTGGGATATTTTTCCCCGACTGGCTCCTACCCGGAGTTGAGTTTGCTACGGGCTCAGTTGGGAAGACTGGGACCACACTCTCGAGTTTCATCGACTTAAACGATGCGTCTTTGAGAGTGTTGCTCAGATGTCCAAAGCAACACCGCAGTTGTCTGTTTCTTTCAGGCCAGTTTGACACAGGGATATACGACTAAAGTAAGCGTAGACTACAGCCATGCCATGCAGTCTCAGACCGGACGGAAATCAGTAACGGCCTCTTTATTAATCAGCATGAAGAATGTCTTGGATTCTGCGCCCTGTCATGCCCTGCTCTAATGATGACTTCAGTATTGATGTGCTGTGTACGTATATGGCCTTGGTTTGATTCTGTCGCGGTCATGGTATTGGCAAATTTATGGGGGTTGTCGCTGGACAGAAATGTGGCGCCCTCTGGAGGGAGATCTTACTCATGCCAGCTTCGCGACAAAGCAATTAATGTCGTCAGTAGGGGGCTTAGTATGTGTTAGTCTGCGTATGTTGGATCAGAACAGAGCCACAGAACACACCGAAGTGACTCGGCAGCAGTGCAGTGTCTCCTGGGGTGGGTTGCCTCTTGACGACTTGACATTGACTGCTCCCTATGGATTACCGGTGCCGGGGGATGTGGTGATTTCAGTCTGGCTGTGGCTGTGTACGAAAAGGCCGAAATGAGCGGCGTGGGTGCGATGTCACTGAAGTGGCACAGAAGATGATGCGGCCAAAAAAGCGTTTTCTCTCTTGCATTAAACGATTTCAGAAACCCGTTAGTGTACTTGAAATGAACGAAACACCTTTTCCATTCATGGCAATGAATTTGTACAATATTTGTCACGATCTCAGTTTCAAAAAGTAGGTAGAAATAAAATTGTGGTGTTGGTATTCGTTGTGATTGACTCGGTTTGTTCTGGTCGTGTTTACTGTTTTGTTATTTGCTGTTGTCGAAATTGTGGTCATTGTCAACATTGATGAGATTGGGATTATGTCAATTATGTTCTTCAGATTTTTTTGTTTTAGTTTTTTGTTTTGTTCATATCATTCCTTGTGTTGTCCTGTTTGTGTTGGTGACGATAATGACGTTGACGTTCTTTTGTTCTTATGCTGCTGTCATATTACTTGTCCTCCCACCCTTCTCATCCTTGTCGTCCATCCTAGACTTCTCTTTTCTTCATCCTCATGTTCATACTACTACTACTGCTACTACTGCTACTACTATTGCCACTACGACTACGACTACTACTACTACTACTGCTACTACTACTACTACTACTGCTACTACTACCACTACTACTACTACTACTACTCCTACTACTCCTACTACTACTCCTCCTACTACTACTCCTACTGCTACTACTACTACTACTACTACTACTTCCACTACTACTACCACTACTACTACTACTCCTCCTCCTACTACTACCACTACTCCTACTACTCCTACTCCTACTACTACTACTACTACTACTCCTACTCCTACTACTACCACTACTACTTCTACTACTACTACTACTACTGCCTCCGCCACTGCCACTGCTACTATTACGAAGTTTGGTGCTTATCCTGCCGTTCGCCACGACGCATTACTACTGTTGCTACAACCACTGTTTATGCTGGTTTTGCTCGCCGCACTATGAATACTTCTCTTGTTCTCGCTGTTGTAGATTAACACCACTGCTACTATTACAATTACTGCTATTAATACTATTACTACGATGCTTCAACAACACCAACATAGGTACTACTACTACTGCTGCTGCTGCTGTGCTGCTGCTGCTGCTCCTACTACTAATACTTCTAACACCACTACGACAACCATTCTACCACTACTATCACTGCTTGTCCTATTACGACTAATATTACTACTTTTGCTGCTCCTACTTTTTGCCGCTGCTGCTGCTGCTGCTGCCAATCCTATTATCACTCGCAGTCCGAGGGCGTGCGAAA
>CM031611.1:24410993-24415993 GCA_018398815.1 Conus ventricosus | reverse complement strand
CTGTAAAGCAACATCACGTAAACAAATTAATACATTTGATAATAGGGCAACATAATCAGCGTGTATTTCATTGACTTTGGGGCATAATACATTAATGCTAAATTCTGTTTCAGTCTTCAAATATCAATATTTGTCTTTTTTTTTATTAACACATAGAGGGTTCTTTTAAGATTAGTTATTTTGGGGCATTTCATGATGAAATAGAAATCACCTTCTATGACATTCACGCCACTGACTGTGCAGAATTCATACTCTGTAGAAGTTCAATCTTTTCTGTCTTGTTCCTACATGAAAATCTAATAAAGAGTATATACCAAACAGGAAAGAGAAGTGCTGTATAACCATGAAACATCTTTGTTTTACCTCTCATTTTTTTTTGTAGCCTAGTTCCTGCATCAGCATTTTAAAAAGAGTAAATACAGAACAAGGAGAAGAAGTGCTGTCAAATTATGAAGACTTTTTTTTCTCAATAGTACCTCTGAAAAACCTGTTGCCTCATGAGATGCTTTGTTCTCATTGCTGTTTCGTTACCATTTGTACCATGGATGACAGCTTCTATGTAAAAATCTGTGATCAAGAGTCTAAAACAGAGTATTTATTGTTGACTGAAGATGTTGTCCATTCAAAATATATCCTGCTCCCTTTTGCATGGACATATCCAAAATCGATACGTCAGTATCTGATATGGTGATGATGACTACTGAACTGATGCTCTTAGGATCACTTCAACCTCCTCAGCCATAAAATTGAAAAGGCTCGTGTATCCAGAGCCTTAAGATGGCTCCTTCTAAAATTGAAAAGGCTTGTGTATCAAGGCCTTAAGATGGCTCATTCTACCTCCAGGCTAGTTGTGTTTGCACGCTAGATACCAGCCACCGTTTTTAGATCAGAGGTCATGAAGGCCTTGAAGAGATGTTAAATCAACTGGTGACTGGCATCTGTTCAGAGCATGTTCGAGTGAATTTAGAACAGACAGATGGTAATGGCCTCAGGCTTTCTCCCAAAATATGGCCGAACTGCCACAATACAGGGTGAGGACTGACCCGATTCGTCAAGCCAGGCGACTAATTTCGTCGCGGTATTTCAAGAGGAAGGATCAGACCCGATGGCAAACGAAACGTGCGTCATATCCAACAGCTGAGAATGGCCGTCTTGACCTTTGCGTTCCACACACAGCGGGCTAGTTTCTATGTCTGTCAAGTCTGTCCTGCAGCCAGAAAGACTCCGGTGTAGGCTCATGAGCTTTGACCTAAAAGCACAGTATCGAAATAACAGCAAATACAGCTTGACTTGCCTGAAGCGAGGACAAATGATTTTCTTCAGTCATGACGTCTTGCATGAATTTGAAATATTAGTTCTAAAGCTCCGCCCAAAAAACGTTGACAAACGAATTACGAGACAAAACACGACGCGTTTCGACCTCTTGGTCTTCTTTAGGCAGAATACACAACACTCAAGGCAACGAAAATGTGCGCACAATCACTTATCTCTATCCAATTCAACGCCCATCTGGCGCCAAATTGGATGAAAGTGAGTGATTGCACATTCATTTTCGTTGTCGTGGGTGTTGTGTATCTTGCGTGAAGAAGTCCTAAGAGGTCGAAACGCGTCAGTTTTTTTCTCTCTTGTGATTCGTTTGTCAACGTTTGTTTGGGCGGAGATTTAGCAATAATTTTTCACATTTGTTTATATTTCCGCCTGCAATCGCTTCTCTTTGCAATATACCTAGTCTGCTATGAAATTAATGGGGAAAAAATTAGATTAATGTCTTCATTTTCATGTCTTCCAGCCTACTACTTGCGTCGTCCATATCGTCTGACTCAGCCATTTTTGTTCCGTTCTATAGCAGACTTCAGATCTCAGACTGATTAATCTATTGTAAAACACATCAAAGGAACTGTGGACATTGAACAGAAACAGCGAAACTAATGACAACAAATAAGTTAAAGATGAATTGTGAAACACATCAAAGGAACTGTGGACATTGAACAGAAACAGCGAAACGAATGACAACAAATCAGTTAAAGATGAATTGAGAAACACATCAAAGGAACTGTGGACATTGAACAGAAACAGCGAAACGAATGACAACAATTCAGTTAAAGATGAATTGTGAAACACATCAAAGGAAATGTGGACATTGAACAGAAACAGCGAAACGAATGACAACAAATCAGTTAAAGATGAATTGTGAAACACATCAAAGGAACTGTGGACATTGAACAGAAACAGCGAAACGAATGACAACAAACAAGTTAAAGATGAATTGTGAAACACATCAAAGGAACTGTGGACATTGAACAGAAACAGCGAAACGAATGACAACAAACAAGTTAAAGATGAATTGTGAAACACATCAAAGGAACTGTGGACATTGAACAGAAACAGCGAAACGAATGACAACAAATCAGTTAAAGATGAATTGTGAAACACATCAAAGGGACTGTGGACATTGAACAGAAACAGCGAAACGAATGACAACAAATCAGTTAAAGATGAATTGTGAAACACATCAAAGGAACTGTGGACATTGAACAGAAACAGCGAAACGAATGACAACAAATCAGTTAAAGATGAATTGTGAAACACATCAAAGGAACTGTGGACATTGAACAGAAACAGCGAAACGAATGACAACAAATCAGTTAAAGATGAATTGTGAAACACATCAAAGGAACTGTGGACATTGAACAGAAACAGCGAAACGAATGACAACAAATCAGTTAAAGATGAATTGTGAAACACATCAAAGGAACTGTGGACATTGAACAGAAACAGCGAAACGAATGACAACAAATCAGTTAAAGATGAATTGTGAAACACATCAAAGGGACTGTGGACATTGAACAGAAACAGCGAAACGAATGACAACAAATCAGTTAAAGATGAATTGTGAAACACATCAAAGGAACTGTGGACATTGAACAGAAACAGCGAAACGAATGACAACAAATCAGTTAAAGATGAATTGTGAAACACATCAAAGGAACTGTGGACATTGAACAGAAACAGCGAAACGAATGACAACAAATCAGTTAAAGATGAATTGTGAAACACATCAAAGGAACTGTGGACATTGAACAGAAACAGCGAAACGAATGACAACAAATCAGTTAAAGATGAATTGTGAAACACATCAAAGGAACTGTGGACATTGAACAGAAACAGCGAAACGAATGACAACAAATCAGTTAAAGATGAATTGTGAAACACATCAAAGGGACTGTGGACATTGAACAGAAACAGCGAAACGAATGACAACAAATCAGTTAAAGATGAATTGTGAAACACATCAAAGGGACTGTGGACATTGAACAGAAACAGAGAAACGAATGACAACAATTCAGTTAAAGATGAATTGTGAAACACATCAAAGGAACTGTGGACATTGAACAGAAACAGCGAAACGAATGACAACAATTCAGTTAAAGATGAATTGTGAAACACATCGAAGGAACTGTGGACATTGAACAGAAACAGCGAAACAAATGACAACAAATCAGTTAAAGATGAATTGTGAAACACATCAAAGGAACTGTGGACATTGAACAGAAACAGCGAAACGAATGACAACAAACAAGTTAAAGATGAATTGTGAAACACATCAAAGGAACTGTGGACATTGAACAGAAACAGCGAAACGAATGACAACAAACAAGTTAAAGATGAATTGTGAAACACATCAAAGGAACTGTGGACATTGAACAGAAACAGCGAAACGAATGACAACAAATCAGTTAAAGATGAATTGTGAAACACATCAAAGGAACTGTGGACATTGAACAGAAACAGCGAAACG
This sequence comes from Conus ventricosus, assembly GCA_018398815.1. Classification (NCBI taxonomy): domain Eukaryota; kingdom Metazoa; phylum Mollusca; class Gastropoda; order Neogastropoda; family Conidae; genus Conus; species Conus ventricosus. Next base: position 24,412,194 of record CM031611.1, on the reverse strand, counting down.
AATGACAACAAATCAGTTAAAGATGAATTGTGAAACACATCAAAGGAACTGTGGACATTGAACAGAAACAGCGAAACGAATGACAACAAATAAGTTAAAGATAAATTGTGATACACATCAAAGGAACTGTGGACATTGAACAGAAACAGTGAAACGAATGACAACAAATCAGTTAAAGATGAATTGTGAAACACATCAAAGGAACTGTGGACATTGAACAGAAACAGCGAAACGAATGACAACAAATCAGTTAAAGATGAATTGTGAAACACATCGAAGGAACTGTGGACATTGAACAGAAACAGCGAAACGAATGACAACAAATCAGTTAAAGATGAATTGTGAAACACATCAAAGGGACTGTGGACATTGAACAGAAACAGCGAAACGAATGACAACAAATCAGTTAAAGATGAATTGTGAAACACATCAAAGGAACTGTGGACATTGAGCAGAAACAGCGAAACGAATGACAACAAATCAGTTAAAGATGAATTGTGAAACACATCAAAGGAACTGTGGACATTGAACAGAAACAGCGAAACGAATGACAACAAACAAGTTAAAGATGAATTGTGAAACACATCAAAGGAACTGTGGACATTGAACAGAAACAGCGAAACGAATGACAACAAACAAGTTAAAGATGAATTGTGAAACACATCAAAGGAACTGTGGACATTGAACAGAAACAGCGAAACGAATGACAACAAATCAGTTAAAGATGAATTGTGAAACACATCAAAGGGACTGTGGACATTGAACAGAAACAGCGAAACGAATGACAACAAATCAGTTAAAGATGAATTGTGAAACACATCAAAGGAACTGTGGACATTGAACAGAAACAGCGAAACGAATGACAACAAACAAGTTAAAGATGAATTGTGAAACACATCAAAGGAACTGTGGACATTGAACAGAAACAGCGAAACGAATGACAACAAATCAGTTAAAGATGAATTGTGAAACACATCAAAGGAACTGTGGACATTGAACAGAAACAGCGAAACGAATGACAACAAATCAGTTAAAGATGAATTGTGAAACACATCAAAGGGACTGTGGACATTGAACAGAAACAGCGAAACGAATGACAACAAATCAGTTAAAGATGAATTGTGAGACACATCAAAGGAACTGGGGACATTGAACAGAACAGCGAAACGAATGACAACAAATCAGTTAAAGATGAATTGTG
>CM031611.1:24395993-24398493 GCA_018398815.1 Conus ventricosus | reverse complement strand
CTGTCTGGGGTTTGAATATGAATTTCCAAGCTTTACCTGTATAAACCTATTAGATAGAAAGCTGGCAATGTAATTGTACGTGTTACCTGTTATGCCTATGTGTTTAAGTTTATAGAGAAGGCGAGTGTGCCAAACTTGATCGTATGCTTTTTGGACATCAAAAAATGTCGCTAGTATATTTTTTTCGCCTTGCGAACTGCTGCTTTACTTGGATTGTTAAAATTTAACGAGATGTTCAGTTGTAGATCTGCCTTTTCGAAATCCAGCTTGGTTGACAGGTATTACTTTATATTTTTCGCAGTAATGAACTAGTCTATTTAAAACAATCTTTTCCATTAGTTTGCATGTGTGGGATGTTAAGGCGATTGGACGATAGCTGTTTTTATCTGCTCTGGGCTTTCCTTGTTTGTGTATTGGAATAATGATTGAGTGTTTCCAGACGAGAGGGATATTACCATCAGACCAGCATTTCTGTAGAAGAAAACGAAGAAATTCTATAACATTATCTGGCAAGTGTTCCAGCATTTCATTTGAGATTCCGTCTAAACCAACGGATGCTTTCTTCTTAAGACTTGAAATACATTCTTTTACTTCGTACAATGTTATATCAGCATTTATATACGATCCATCTATATTATTTGTTCTCTATGTGTTCTATTTTTTTCTTGATTTTCTCTATATCTCCTGCCTTTCTCTGGGAGTCCAGTATTTCTACTATAATTTGCAAACATTTCAGCAAATTCTTCAGCTTTTTTCTAGATTTGTAGGTATATCTGTGTTGTCCAGTTTGATAGGACACTGTGGCAAGTTAAAACCCATATGCTACCACGATCCCATATATGGGATCGGTCAGTTATGTTTGTCCTGCACTATTTCATTGACTTTTTATGAATGCATAACTGCACAGAGAGTTCATGGGAGGTAAGTAGAATACATAAAAGGTATATTTGCAGTGATTTCCTTTTACTGCTTCATCTGGGGGCGGCCATTTGCAATAAAACTGTCAACAACAAGGCAGTCATGACATCCTCAGGAAGGTGAGTTCACTGCATCAAACCTAAACACATTTTTGTAACTGTTAATTAAGCAAACTTAAAGCCTAACGTATTACCTAAAATTGTGTGTGTCTGATTTTCCCAAACTGTCTTTGTTAGTTAGTGGTGAATGTTAAAAGTCTGATCCCATATATGGGATCGTGGTTAGTGGAGGGGAGGGGTTTTTGCTGTCATCACTACAACTTGACAAACAAACAAAAATCCCTTACCTGCCGTTTTTTCTTACATCAGGAAATAGTTTTTAGATATATTTACTATTCTGTCAGTAATTTGTTAAGTGACAAATCACATGTCTGCTACTATTCATTTTTAGTACTTTTTTTATTGCAAAAATCAACTATTATATCCAATTTTCTTCTTTTTTTTTCAGCAAAAAAACGTTTACAGTTCATCAAGTTCTGTCAATGCTGGAGGATGATCAAACATTTGATGAGGCAACTGTTTATATCGAACCTCCACTGTGGATGAAGAAACTGATGAAGACAGTGGTGAAGAAGATGATGCTGGTGAAGCGGGTCCCTCCAATATGAACAGAAATCAGCTTTCAGCTGGAGCAACCGTGACCCTCCACAGACAAGGAGTGCGATCTTCACTTGATGACGAGCACGATGAAGAAAATGTGAGTACAGTGCTGATGTTGTATTTATTTTAAAAAGCACACTTTAGGCCCTGGCCACTCATGCATGTCTCCAGTATGACAGTGTGAAATTGCCTATGGGTCGACATCAAAATGCTCTGGTGTTGCCTCACAGGAGATGTCTTTACCTGTGACAGTCTCCTCTGCACAGTAGTAAATTTTTGTTGGTTGTTGAAGAGAGATTTGAGGTTGGTTCCCTCTGAGGAGTTTGTCTGAAGCTGGAGTATGGCTGCCCATGTGGCGACTAAGGTGTCATACTCGCAAAACATCGTGTACTATCAGGAAACCCCCGGAGTTTGTAGCCGAGATCGCAAACAACAGCAGCAACAAAAGCACATTTTTCCTGCCACATGATCGTGACACTGTAATGGGGTATTCCCACATATAGTACGGCAGATAATGTGGCATTTTGTAATGCATGATGGGTGATGAAAATGAAACATGAGTTCTTAGACAAGAACAGATAAAGGATGTTAGAGTTTTATAGTAGCCTATCTGCCTTGTATGTTGATTTCTTGAATCCTTCATCCAATGCTTATGATTTTTTTTCTATTTCAGCCTGGTTCTACAGACGAAGACTCAGATTATGTGGATATGACTCAACCATCAACTTCAGGCGCATCATCCAAGACCTCATCTCAGAACCACAGAGGGAAAAGGAAGGTGATGTATCACAAAGCACCAAACAAAAAAAAGTAGAAAACAGTAGTTGACAGAGACTGGAGGAAAGCTGATTTGACAAAGAGGCAGAAAGGCAGATTTGGATGGAAGGCTGAGCCATCTGAGCCAACAAGGTTGCCTGCTGATC
>CM031611.1:24394449-24395893 GCA_018398815.1 Conus ventricosus | reverse complement strand
ACCCGGATCCTCGGTAACCTTTAGAAAACCGGATCCTGGGTTAACCTTTTAACACCGGGTTTCCTTTTCCCGGTGTAAACCTTTAGACCCCATATGGAAATTTTTGACACCGGATTTTCTTTAAAAAAGACACTGGACTTGGGAAACCTTTGACCCCGGTCTGGGAAAACCCTTTAGACACCGATCTTCGTTTACCTTTAGACCGATCTTCGGTTGCCTTTAGACACCGGATCTTCGGTTAACCTTTAGACACCGGATCTTCGGTTAACCTTTAGACACCGGATCTTCGGTTAACCTTAGACAACCGGATCTTCGTTAAACCTTTAGACACCTGATCTTCGGAAGTGAATTTTAAGCACTGCGGAAGAAGAAAAGACCAGGGAAAGGGGAAGGTAAAGGAGGAGAAAGCACCAGAAGAAGACTGCCGGAAGTCTGGTAATATTAAAAAAAAATGTCGGTCAAACCGTCAGCCATGCTCCCCCCCCCCTTTTTTTTATGCATACATTGCACTTATGACATGTCTCAAAGGGTTTCTTAAAGTTTGTACAGCAAGCTTTTCGATACGAGCTTGCTTGCGTGTGCGCCCGCGCGCGCGCGTGTGTGTACAAGCCCGCGCACATGCACGCACGCTCTTGTATGTATGCGTAGGTGGATTGAAGTTGGTGGTGAGTATCTGCACTTGTTTGTGTTTTTAGTCTTCATGTGTTTTTGCTGCATAGAATTGTGTAATGCGTAACTTGCTCATACGTTTGTGCCAGCTGGGTTATACAAAATCTCTCGGTCTCTGTCTCTGTCTCTGTCTCGTCTCTCTCTCTCTCTCTCTCTCTCCTCTCTCTCTCTCTCTCTCTCTCTCTCTCTCAACACCCAGGGCTCGTTCAAGATCGTGCGCACTTGATATCATCATAGTAACCTTTTTTTTCTTCTATTTAGATTCCTACGTCCCATGCGGAATACTATGGCAGACGGGAAAATTATTCAAAAGAGTGGAAGAATGGGGTTTTGCCTTACAGTAGGCATGATGTATGGCAAACAATTAACCTTACCTGGCAGTTGAAAAGAACTGGATCTGGTCGAGGAGGGAACACAAATGAACTTCAGAAAGCTTGAATTGCCCATCCTAGAGAGCAATGTGCTGAGACGTTCGTCCTTTCAGAAGTTGCTGGTTCAAACCAAGTAGCGCCACGGAAAATAGATATGACATCAGAAGGGCATCTAGGAGTCATGACCTGGATACATACTACAGGACTGTCACCTCCATGCTATTGCCAGGCTGGACGGACACATGGCCGGAGCCAGTGGCTCTGAGGGCCAAGCTCTATGGGGCTTGGCGGACCTTCGGAGTACAGCCAATTTCGTGTGGGCAACTGGCAACACTTTCTAGTGTTCGAGAAGAAGAAGAAGAAGAAGAAGAAGAAGAAGAAGAAGAAGAAGAAGAAGAAGAAGA
>CM031611.1:24384449-24386949 GCA_018398815.1 Conus ventricosus | reverse complement strand
CGAATGTACTTATCTTCACGACTCTGTTATGAACGGAGTACAAGAAACACGCCCTTGGTCGGTCTTACCACTTCAAACCTTCAAAACAACGAAGCAACACTTTGAAAATAACGCAAGATCACTTGCAGGAGATAGCTATCAAAAGAACCTCAACTTGATGCTGTGGTTATCCACTGTGTGGATTAACGACCTGAAGACAACAGAGCCAAATAAGCTGTGCAAGAACTTCGTTAAATCACTTAAAGACGCATCAAGAAAGAATCCTAACACCAGATTCGTCGTCAGCAAAGTTTCCACTGTAAAAGACCTGAAGATGGAGGTAAAATCGGCAGTATAAATGCCATCCTTACCTCCGAGCTGCTCGACGTGAACAACATCACGCTCGTCGATCATCATAACATAAGGCCTTACCATCTCAAGGACAACTGCCACCTGTCACAGAGGGGGACCAGTCTGCTGGCAGGGAACGTGGGGCGACACGTCAGGGATCTATCTGTGGGAACGCCCAGGAAGCCAGCCCGCTAATGCCCGACCCTTCCTACGTCCACCCTAACTCGACCGCAGCTGTTCAACCCATTTGACGTCCTAGGAGACTGGCCAGTATTCTAAGAATTGTCACATGGACGTCTGCACACTTGCAAATTCACTTACCTCTGTGCCCTTAGACTGCGTTGCGTGCAAATAACTGCTGTGATTTTTGTCGGCTAATTTTTGACAGCACGTGCAATTTTTCCCCATTAGATAATAGTGACGTTATCATTATCAATAATTATTATTTTATTTCCTGTTAACTTATCAGATTGGGAAAGATTTAGTTGATGTCTGCGGAAAGTAACTTCAGCGTATTCCAATGGAACTGTCGCTCCATCAATACGAACTTGGATCACCTCGTGCAACACCTGTCGCACCATGAATACCAACTTTTAGCTCTTCAGTCTCTAAACGTTAAAAGAGACAAGTTACCTAAATTAAAAAACTACTATTTTCCCCCTATACATCAGAAGATAGATACCGATGGGAAAATCAGTACAGCTATACATATTCATGAAGGGTAAAGTACACTTCATGCCCTAACCCAATCCACCAAATATCCCAATCTTAATTCTTGTGCCGTGACAGTTCAGTTGAACTCTTCACTCTTAACAATCATATCTGTTTACCTACCACAGGTCCAAAATGATTCTAACACAGAGTGGATTCGAACACTCCAGACGGACCCAAGGTAAAAAAAATTCCTCATTGCAGGAGATTTCAATGCACATTCACCATTTGGGAGAAGGACTGTCAATCATTACAAGTAATCGTTTCGTTGAAATATTGTTGATGCTTCCTCTATCTCCTTAATGATGGTCAAATAACTCGTATTCCTGATAATCCTAGTCACAGAGCGAGTGCCATCGATCTAACTTTAGTGTCCCCAGATGTGGCACAGTCTGCAGCTGGAATACACTTGATGACAACCTACATAGTGATCATTTACCTATTGTCACTTGTTTTGAAACTAAAAAATTTCAATCAACAGATCCAACCAAGGACAAAGTACCTAAGTATAACTATAGACATTGCAAATTGGGATACATTTTCAAGTTTACTTTCTACATTTGAAGTTAATGACGCAAACAACAAAGATGTCAATAGCTTATAATACTTTATTTACAAATGCGGTCCTAGATGCTGCAAATGAATCTATCCCGCGGTGCAAGTCAGTAAGATCTCACAAGCATTCGGTAATATTTGGTGGATATCAAGCTTGTGAAGAAGCAAAGGAGGAAAAGATTTCAACTTTAGAAATATTTAAGAGATAAGTCTGTCCCAAATCTTTTAGAGATGAAAAAAGCAAAAAACAAAGCCAATATGGTTAAGCACAAGCAAAAAAGGCAATATCGGTCTATTTTTGCGTAATGAAGTATCAAATCACAAGGACATGCAAAAAGTCTGGAAAAACTAAAAATGGAATTAACCCATATGCTACTAACTTTTTTTTCTAATAAAGCTATATAAATAATTTAGTTTATTGTATCACAATTATGATATTTGATAGTCTTTTTGGTTTATTTCATCAACAATGTTACCATTGAAGAGTAAAATAGGTCGATCCCATATATGGGATCGTGGTAGCGAGAGGGGAGGGGTTTTTCACTTTTCACTTGACTGTCTTCAAACCATCTTTGCTTAGATATATTTTATAGCTGGTTATGTCAGCGTCTTATACTTTGAAAAAATAAGGAGCCAGATACAGAAACAGCACAAACACAACTAATCATAAGTTTTATGTGTGTTTATTACGGAAGCATGTTAAAAAAAACCGCAAATAAACAAGAAAATTGTGATTCTTCTTTATCAAAGAACATACGTAGTCTTTTGTTTTATTACAGGCATCTTGCATAATTCTCAAAACAATAATCAATAATGATAATGGCTGACCATGTCCACCCGTCTTCTCTCTGTTTGGACCATCTTTTTGCTGTCTGGATGGGGTACCACCAACCTGAGTGACCAA
>CM031611.1:24377983-24383449 GCA_018398815.1 Conus ventricosus | reverse complement strand
CTGTCCAACTGTTTCAGCTGTTTTTTGATGATGACGTAATCTCCCTGATTGTCGAGAACAGCATTCTCTATGCCCGTTCCAAAGGTAACAACACATTCACTACAACTCCAGATGAAGTGTATGCATTTCTCGGCATCCTGATTGTGTCTGGCTACACTTCAGTTCCAAGACGTCATCTCTTTTGGTCCCATGACTCTGATGTGTGCAATGAAGCAATTTCATCTGCTATGACAAGAAATCGTTTCACTGAGATGATGCGGTATCTTCATGTCTGCAACAATGCGCGTCTGGATGTAGATGACAAGCTGAGTAAGGTGCGCCCACTGATCAGCATGCTCAATGAGAGGTTTCTAACTTACTTCACATTCGTAAAGACCCAGACCTTGAGCATTGATGAGTCAATGTTGCCGTACTTTGGCAAACATGGTGCAAAACAGTTCATCCGGGACAAGCCAATACGTTTTGGCTACAAGATGTGGGTCTTGACAACCCCCCTTGGATATGTGCTGCAGTTTGAGCCATACCAAGGAGCTCGAGGCAGGCAAGCGGAGTACTAGGCTGGGTATGGGTGGATCTGTGGTGGTGGACCTGATTTCTGAAGTGCAGGCAGACACAGGCGATTCTTTCCACCTGACATTTGACAATTTGTTCACCTCACTGAGCCTTGTAGATCACCTGACTGCCAAGAACATTGCCTGTACTGGGACCATTCGCTCCAACAGAATTGGAGACTGCCCCCTGAAACTAGTGAAAGAGATGGAAAAAGCACCACGTGGCACATTTGACTACGCATGTGACACAAAGAATGGACCGATTCTCGTGAGATGGAATGACAACAATGTTGTCACTGCTGTCTCCAACAAGGTTGGTGTGTACCCCATCCAGACAGCAAAAAGATGGTCCAGAACAGAGAGAAGAACGGGTGGACATTGGTCAGCCATTATATCATTATTTGATATTGTTTTGAGAAATTATGCAAGATGCCTGTAATAAAACAAAAAGACTACGTATGTTCTTTTGATAAAGAAGAATACACATTTTCTTGTTTATTTGCGGTTTTTTTTAACATGCTTCCGTAATAAAACACACATAAAAACTTATGATTAGTTGTGTTTGTGCTGTTTCTGTATCTGGCTCCTTATTTTTTCAAAGTATAAGACGCTGACATAACCAGCTATAAAATATATCTAAGCAAAGATGGTTTGAAGACAGTCAAGTGAAAAGTGAAAAACCCCTCCCCTCTCGCTACCACGATCCCATATATGGGATCGACCTATTTACTCTTCAATGGTAACATTGTTGATGAAATAAACCAAAAAGACTATCAAATATCATAATTGTGATACAAAAACTAAATTATTTATATAGCTTTATTAGAAAAAAAAAGTTAGTAGCATATGGGTTAATTCCATTTTTTAGTTTTTCCCAGACTTTTTGCATGTCCTTGTGATTTGATACTTCATTTACGCAAAAAAATAGACCGATATTGCCTTTTTGCTTGTGCATTAACCATATTGGCTTTGTTTTTTGCTTTTTTCATCTCTAAAAGATTTGGGACAGACTTATCTCTTAAATATATTCTAAAGTTTGAAATCTTTTCCTCCTTTGCTTCTTCACAAGCTTGATTCCACCAAATATTACCCGAATGCTTGTGAGATCTTACTGACTTGCACCGCGGGATAGATTCATTTGCAGCATCTAGGACCGCATTTGTAAATAAAGTATATAAGCTATTGACATCTTTGTTGTTTGCGTCATTAACTTCAAATGTAGAAAGTAAACTTGAAAATGTATCCCAATTTGCAAGTCTATAGTTATACTTAGGTACTTTGTCCTTGGTTGGATCTGTTGATTGAAATTTTTTAGTTTCAAAACAAGTGACAATAGGTAAATGATCACTATGTAGGTTGTCATCAAGTGTATTCCAGCTGCAGACCTGTGCCACATCTGGGGACACTAAAGTTAGATCGATGGCACTCGCTCTGTGACTAGGATTATCAGGAATACGAGTTATTTGACCATCATTAAGGAGATAGAAGGAAGCATCAACAATATTTTCAACGAAACGATTACTTGTAATTGATTGACAGTCCTTCTCCCAAAATGGTGAATGTGCATTGAAATCTCCTGCAATGAGGAATTTTTTTTACCTTGGTCCGTCTGGAGTGTTCGAATCCACTCTGTGTTAGAATCATTTGGACCCTGTGGTAGGTAAACAGATATGATTGTTAAGAGTGAAGAGTTCAACTGAACTGTCACGGCACAAGAATTAAGATTGGGAATATTTGGTGGAATAGGGTTAGGGCATGAAGTGTACTTACCCCTTCATGAATATGTATAGCTGTACTGATTTTCCCATCGGTATCTATCTTCTGATGTATAGGGGGAAAATAGTAGTTTTTTAATTTAGGTAACTTGTCTCTTTTAACGTTTAGAGACTGAAGAGCTAAAAGTTGGTATTCATGGTGCGACAGGTGTTGCACGAGGTGATCCAAGTTCGTATTGATGGAGCGACAGTTCCATTGGAATACGCTGAAGTTACTTTCCGCAGACATCAACTAAATCTTTCCCAATCTGATAAGTTAACAGGAAATAAATAATAATTATGATAATGATAACGTCACTATTATCTAATGGGGAAAAATTGCACGTGCTGTCAAAAATTAGCCGACAAAAATCACAGCAGTTATTTGCACGCAACGCAGTCTAAGGGCACAGAGGTAAGTGAATTTGCAAGTGTGCAGACGCATGTGACAATTCTTAGAATACTGGCCAGTCTCCTAGGACGTCAAATGGGTTGAACCAGCTGCGGTCGAGGTAGGGTGGACGTAGGAAGGGTCGGCATAGCGGGCTGGCTTCCTGGGCGTTTCCCACAGAAGATCCCTGACGTGTCGCCCCACGTTCCCTGCCAGCAGACTGGTCCCCCTCTGTGACAGGTGGCAGTTGTCCTTGAGATGGTAAGGCCTTATGTTATGATGATCGACGAGCGTGATGTTGTTCACGTCGAGCAGCTCGGAGGTAAGGATGGCATTTATACTGCCGATTTACCTCCATCTTCAGGTCTTTTACAGTGGAAACTTTGCTGACGACGAATCTGGTGTTAGGATTCTTTCTTGATGCGTCTTTAAGTGATTTAACGAAGTTCTTGCACAGCTTATTTGGCTCTGTTGTCTTCAGGTCGTTAATCCCACAGTGGATAACCACAGCATCAAGTTGAGGTTCTTTTGAAGCTATCTCCTGCAAGTGATCTTGCGTTATTTTCAAAGTGTTGCTTCGTTGTTTTGAAGGTTTGAAGTGGTAAGACCGACCAAGGCGTGTTTCTTGTACTCCGTTCATAACAGAGTCGTGAAGAATAAGTACATTCGGTAGATTGGAACTAGTATTCGATTTCTTTTTGGAATCTACAAGATGACGAGATTTGTACTTGGCGTCATCCCTTGACGTGTCAGCCTTGGAGGGTTTGGCGTCATTTGTCTTCGAAAGGCTAGGGCAGGACACCTTTTTGTTAGTCCCACCTTTCTTCGATGGTTTTTCTGCAGCAGACGTCTTGTGCTGTGCAGGATGACTCGCAACGCCTGACGACAATCGGCTTCCCGCCACTTCAGCGTAGGTGGGTCCAGCAGGAGGGCAGGGGTCTGTTTGTGTTTCCGTGGTCGTCATGGAAACTTTCGGCTTGGCGATGTTCTGAATCATGCCGTTTTGAAACTCCACTGCTTTTCTAGGGAGGATATTCGGCAGCAAAGATTTAAAATGACTTGCCGTAAGTCAGGCGTTGGGTCGGATGTTGCGCACAGCACAGGTGTCGAGATGACGCCGCTGCACACTGACGCGTTCGAAGAATCCACTGTCGTTGGTGTAGGATCAGTGGACGGCTTCTCGTTTCGTGGGTCGCGTTGATGACTCTCCGAACGATCGGGCGTGTTTGCGTTCGAAGCTGACCATCGTTGGGAAGCCCGAGTTATACGTTTGCACGCAGGAGTGTCGTTACTTCTGGATTTCATGTCTTAGCCACTTGCAAAAACTTTTACCTCGCGAGAAAAGTTAACTGCTGGCAGTCTCCGCCATTTCCTGTGACGTGTGTGTGTGTGTGTGTGTGAGTGTGAGTGTGTTATAGTGTGTTATAGTGTGTTATTGTATGAGTGTGTTTTGTGTGTGTGTGTGTGTGTGTGTGTGTGTGTGTGTGTGTGTGTGTGTGCGTGCGTCTGTCTCTGTCTGTCTGTCTCTGTCTGCCTATCTGTCTGTCTGTCTGCCTCTCTCTCTTTCTGTGTGTGTGTGTGTGTGTGTGTGTGTGTGTGTGTGTGCGTGCGCGTGCGTGTGTGTGCAATCTGTGTGTGTGTGTGTGTGTGTGTGTGTGTGTGTGTGTGTGTGTGTGTGAACGCGCGCGCGCACGCGCGCGTACGTGCGTACGTGCGTGACTTGGCGTCGTGCGGGCACGAGAGTGCATGTGACCTGTATCACAGCTTTAGCCCATTTTCACCGACCCGTTTTCGAACGATCAGTCACTGGCCTCAGCGGCAGACAGGACGGTAATGGTACCCCCTGTCACAGCCAGATGTCAATCATCAGAAACCGGAGACGCCGCCGCACGAAGCCTTTCAACCGTACTATCGGAAACGACAGGTCAAATTTCATGTGGATGGATCATGGCCGTGTACAGAGGACTTTTCTGTCGCACTATGCAGACAAAACTATAAATTAAGAACTGTGGAGCGATAGGGAGAGCACAGATCTGCGAAGGTGTTCCGTGCATTCGTTGTAGTCAAAACCCTATTGAAATCTATCACTGATCTAGTAATACGTGTCCATAGACTTAAAAGATACATCAAAACTGTTAAACCTATCTGGACGTTCATTGTCTCAGCTACACCATTAAGGTAACTGCATTTTTCTGCCTTAATTTGTTATATTACATTGACTAGATATTTACAGAAATTTGAAAATAAGATTTCGTAAAGTTTAAATAAAAACCCTACAAATTTTTTATCCGAATCCACATAAAAATAAAATTGCTTTGTCCTTGATGAAAATTCTATCATCCCATTGAAATCCTCAAAGATCAGCTCATTAGTTCTTGGGGTTGTTTTTCCCAACAAACCAGTTTGAAGACGTCTCCGGAGGAGGTAATGCCAATGCCATTGGAACTGAATGGCACAAATCATGGGTGGAGCCGGATTCACGATTTCATCATCCTTTCGGATGTGGTAAATGCGTTGCGGTAAAGATGTTTCAACAGACTGAGCATGATAAGCAAATCACAGACGTAAACTGATCGGAGAATGAAAAAAAGAAGAAGAAGAAGAAGAAAGGTAAAATATTCTTCTGCTGATTGCCACCTTGACGTCAGTTTGTAACATCTGAAATTCATTTGTTTTGTATTGTGCGTGAAATATGCGTGATTTTTTGTCCATTCTGCTTTGTGTTTTTCTTTGTATTTTGGACACTTAAAAGTAAGCCGCGGTCCACCAT
>CM031611.1:24367983-24372983 GCA_018398815.1 Conus ventricosus | reverse complement strand
GGTTTATTCAATCCCTTGTAAGTTGGTTTATTCTACAGTTAACCAAGTGGTCTGGGTCCTGATATAGCCTCTCGTGGTCGGCTGGGCAATAAACGACATGAACTAAAGTTGTGCTTGCACTTGCATTACAGGTCAATCCCCGACTAAAGGTCAAAAGTTCATTCAATGGCTCTTCTGACCAGTTGCAAAGACGTTTAGACAAATAGGAAGAAGCGATAGGGAGACGTTGAAAAGCAGAAGGCCTTCAACAAAGACACCCCCTCTCAGACAAACATGGCGTCCATGAACACACTTCATGTGAAGGAGACTGGGCCATATCCAGGTCATCATCATCATCATCATCATCATCATCATCATCATCATCATCATCATCATCATCATCATCATCATCATCATCATCATCATCATCATAATCATCTTTTTCTTCTTCTTCTTTTACATCTTCTTCTTCTTCTTCTTCTTCTTCTTCTTCTTCTTCTTCTTCTTCTTCTTCTTCTTCTTCTTCTCGAACACTCAGAAAGTGATGCCAGTTGCCCACACGAAATTGGCTGTACTCCGAAGGTCCGCCAAGCCCCCATAGAGCTTGGCCCTCAGAGCCACTGGCTCCGGCCATGTGTCCGTCCAGCCTGGCAATAGCATGGAGGTGACAGTCCTGTAGTATGTATCCAGGTCATGACTCCTAGATGCCCTTCTGATGTCATATCTATTTTCCGTGGCGCTACTTGGTTTGAACCAGCAACTTCTGAAAGGACGAACGTCTCAGCACATTGCTCTCTAGGATGGGCAATTCAAGCTTTCTGAAGTTCATTTGTGTTCCCTCCTCGACCAGATCCAGTTCTTTTCAACTGCCAGGTAAGGTTAATTTGTTTGCCATACATCATGCCTACTGTAAGGCAAAACCCCATTCTTCCACTCTTTTGGAATAATTTTCCCGTCTGCCATAGTATTCCAGCATGGGGACGTAGGAATCTAAATAGAAGAAAAAAAAGGTTACTATGATGATATCAAGTGCGCACGATCTTGAACGAGCCCTGGGTGTTGAGAGAGAGAGAGAGAGAGAGAGAGAGAGAGAGAGAGAGAGAGAGAGAGAGAGAGAGACAGAGACAGAGACAGAGACAGAGACCGAGAGATTTTGTATAACCCAGCTGGCACAAACGTATGAGCAAGTTACGCATTACACAATTCTATGCAGCAAAAACACATGAAGACTAAAAACACAACAAGTGCAGATACTCACACCAACTTCAATCCACCTACGCATACATACAAGAGCGTGCGTGCATGTGCGCGGGCTTGTACACACACGCGCGCGCGCGGGCGCACACGCAAGCAAGCTCGTATCGAAAAGCTTGCTGTACAAACTTTAAGAAACCCTTTGAGACATGTCATAAGTGCAATGTATGCATAAAAAAAAAGGGGGGGGGGGAGCATGGCTTGACGGTTTGACCGACATTTTTTTTTAATAATTACCAGACTTCCGGCAGTCTTCTTCTGGTGCTTTCTCCTCCTTTACCTTCCCCTTTCCCTGGTCTTCTTCTTCTTCCGCAGTGCTTAAAATTCACTTCCGAAGATCAGGTGTCTAAAGGTTAACCGAAGATCCGGTGTCTAAAGGTTAACCGAAGATCCGGTGTCTAAAGGTTAACCGAAGATCCGGTGTCTAAAGGTTAACCGAAGATCCGGTGTCTAAAGGCTAACCGAAGATCTGGTGTCTAAAGGCTAACCGAAGATCCGGTGTCTAAAGGTTTACCGAAGATCCGGTGTCTAAAGGTTTACCGAAGATCCAGTGTCTAAAGGTTAACCGAAGATCCGGTGTCTAAAGGTTTACCGAATATCCGGTGTCTAAAGGTTTACCGAGGATCCGGTGTCTAAAGGTTAACCGAGGATCCGGTGTCTAAAGGTTAACCGAGGATCCGGTGTCTAAAGGTTAACCGAGGATCCGGTGTCTAAAGGTTAACCGAAGATCCGGTGTCTAAAGGTTAAAAGGACATTGGAATGGCTGCACAAGCTATGTCAATACCTACGATTGAAGCGCAATATATATATATATATATAATATATATATTATATATATTATATATATATATATATATATATATATATATATATATATATATATATATATATATGTGTGTGTGTGTGTGTGTGTGTGTGTGTGTGTGTGTGTGTGTGTGCGTGCGTGCGTGCGTGCGTGCGTGCGTGCGTGCGTGCGTGCGTGCGTGTGTGTGTGTGTGCGCCTCCGTGCGCGTGTGTGCGTGCGCGCGCGTATGTGTGCAAATGCGTGTATGTTTGTTGAAGTGTGAGCATGTGTAGCGTGAGTGAATGTAGAGCAAGAGAGAGAGAGAGAAGAGAGAGAGAGAGAGAGAGAGAGAGAGAGAGAGAGAGAGAGAGAGAGAGAGAGAGAGAGAGAGTCTGTGCCAGTCTTGAATAAATTGAATAAATGAATTAATGCTGTGCAGGTGTATTTGATACAAGGTATACATATATATATTCAAGCTTGGAACATCCTTTCTGGGGATGTCTCCTGGTATGTTCTATGTGCTCTGCATTGCCATTTTTGCAAGGCGATTTGGTGTCGTAAGCACCATAGGTTTGGAGTTACAATTATTTCATCGTGTCAGCAGAGTTGCCCTTCATGCTCATTATATATCTTTTACTGTTCCCTATATCCAAGATTTCTTTTCGGGGCTTAAACTATGAAGGAAAGGGGAAGGAGGGGGCGAAAGAATGAGGACAAAAAAAAGATGAAAGTTACAACAAAAAACAAAAACTAGAATGGAAATAGTTATTTGAAAGAGAGAGAGAGAGGAGAAAAAAAAAAACAAATGAAAAAAAAAAAAAAAACTACAGTTGAAAAGAAATTTTAAGATATATTCAAACGCATACACTGGTCTTGTTTGTATTCGCCATCTTCATTTCGAAATACTCTCCTCTCTCTCTCTCTCTCTCTCTCTCTCTCTCTCTCTCTCTCTCTCTCTCTCTCTCTCTCTAATTGTCGGAACAAATCTTAACGAAACTTGATGGGAAGATGGAGATGCGCCTCTGAAAAGAACCCGTTCAATTTGAACTTGATATCGTGAAGTCTATTTGGATCAAGAGACGGATCCAGGACCCGTTGACTTTGGTGGAGGTTTGCGCCTTCCTGAGTGCCTTTCTCGTCGTCCCATCTGTTGCGCTACACATAATCAGACTTCGGAAAGCTTTGTCTCGAGTCATCGCGTTGTGATACGTGTTGTTACCGCGTGTTGAATGCATTTCAGTATATTTACTTACAGTTGAGCCTGTGAATTTACTTGTCATTTGCGAGTAATGTCTGGAGGCAATCTTTCAGACAATTTTTTTTTTGGCGTACGCAGGCTGATGCTCATGCGGACACTCCCTGTATAGACAGGCAAGGATTAATTCCATTTACCCAACAAAGGGAGTGGAGTTTTGTGTGTATGACCGTTTTTTCCCCCGCCGCATTCAATATAACTGCGTTGCTAAGGACATCTATGATGATGCTTACACATTTCCTCTTACTTCGCCATGAAACATTGTATATTCACCCCTTCATAATTGTTTGCTAAACAACAAACACTTCTATTTCGTTTTTACACTGTCTTGCAAAGTTCAATGTTATCCAAAGTAAATTCACCCTTTTCCGGAAGAAATTGCCAGCATTTCTCGGTCATTAAAAGGCGGTGACATTGAATGTATAAAGCGTGCGTCATCAGGAAACTTCCTGTATTAAATATGTTATTTTCAACGACACAAAAGAAAGTCTGGGCCATATTTGTCAGCCTGTGAAACGACACAAAAAGAAAGTCTGGGCCATATTTGTCAGCCTGTGAAATGACACAAAAAGAAAGTCTGGGCCATATTTGTCAGCCTGTGAAATGACACAAAAAGAAAGTCTGGGCCATATTTGTCAGCCTGTGAAACGACACAAAAAGAATGTCTGGGCCATATTTGTCAGCCTGTGAAACGACACAAAAAGAAAGTCTGGGCCATATTTGTCAGCCTGTGAAACGACACAAAAAGAAAGTCTGGGCCATATTTGTCAGCCTGTGAAACGACACAAAAAGAAAGTCTGGGCCATATTTGTCAGCCTGTGAAACGACACAAAAAGAAAGTCTGGGCCATATTTGTCAGCCTGTGAAACGACACAAAAAGAAAGTCTGGGCCATATTTGTCAGCCTGTGAAACGACACAAAAAGAAAGTCTGGGCCATATTTGTCAGCCTGTGAAACGACACAAAAAGAAAGTCTGGGCCATATTTGTCAGCCTGTGAAACGACACAAAAAGAAAGTCTGGGCCATATTTGTCAGCCTGTGAAACGACACAAAAAGAAAGTCTGGGCCATATTTGTCAGCCTGTGAAACGACACAAAAAGAAAGTCTGGGCCATATTTGTCAGCCTGTGAAACGACACAAAAAGAAAGTCTGGGCCATATTTGTCAGCCTGTGAAACGACACAAAAAGAAAGTCTGGGCCATATTTGTCGGCCTGTGAAACGACACAAAAAGAAAGTCTGGGCCATATTTGTCGGCCTGTGAAACGACACAAAAAGAAAGTCTGGGCCATATTTGTCAGCCTGTGAAACGACACAAAAAGAAAGTCTGGGCCATATTTGTCAGCCTGTGAAACGACACAAAAAGAACGTCTGGGCCATATTTGTCAGCCTGTGAAACGACACAAAAAGAACGTCTGGGCCATATTTGTCAGCCTGTGAAACGACACAAAAAGAAAGTCTGGGCCATATTTGTCAGCCTGTGAAACGACACAAAAAGAAAGTCTGGGCCATATTTGTCAGCCTGTGAAACGACACAAAAAGAAAGTCTGGGCCATATTTGTCAGCCTGTGAAACGACACAAAAAGAAAGTCTGGGCCATATTTGTCAGCCTGTGAAACGACACAAAAAGAAAGTCTGGGCCATATTTGTCAGCCTGTGAAACGACACAAAAAGAACGTCTGGGCCATATTTGTCAGCCTGTGAAACGACACAAAAAACGTCTGGGCCAT
>CM031611.1:24350483-24352983 GCA_018398815.1 Conus ventricosus | reverse complement strand
ATACACCATCTGGGTAATAACAGTTTACAACTTGTAAACTTTGGCCCTTGATATTTACTGCTATACAGCAGGAATATAAGCGTTTGTCAGTCGAGTTACAGGGTGTTTTAACAGGTTGGTACAAAATTTTACACGACACATATATGGCAGCTTTTGTTTTAGTATTTTTCTTCACTGCATTAGTCACTGGAGGAAAATAGTATCCCGGGAGTTTTGGTAAATCATTTTTATGACAATTCAGAGACTGCAGCGCAAGGACATCAAAACTATGGTCTTGCAAAAACTGAATAAGGTAGTCAATGTTACACTTGCTTCTGCAGTTCATTGTAAAAACTTAAGACGATCTATGACTTGACTGTCCATGTTGTCTTTTGAACTGGTTGCCCGCATTACAAGGAAAGGAAGAATAATAACAACTTTTTGAAAGAATCATGAAAAACAGAATAGAACATTTCCTTGAAAAAAATGGAGTTTTGCCTTTTATTCCAGGCTGGTTTTAGGAAAGGTAGAGGAGTCACAGACCACATTGTCCACTTATCCTCGAATGTGAAAAAAGCTCTTGCCAAGCGTCATTCGACCCTTGCAACGTTCTTTGATGTTCATAGAGCTACGATTCAGTATGGCATTCTAAATTGTTGTACAAAGCACATGAAGTAGGAATACGAGGTCGTTTTTTCCAATTTCTGAAAGCTTTCTTATCGGACAGAACTATCCAAGTCAATGTTCATGGAGCTTTATCAACTTCTAAGACTATTAACATGGGTGTTCCCCAAGGAAGTGTAATCGCTCCAACACTTTTCTCGCTAATGCTTTACGATATTAAACAGGTTAATACAAAGGTGCCACAATAGCTCTGTATGCAGATGATATTGCTCTGTGGAGAAATGTAAACTGCAATTTTTCAAACAACAAACCAAAAGAAAAGAAATCATTGAACAGTATCAGGAAATAGTTGACAATATTTTTCATTACATGAAATCAAATGGGTTCGGTTTATCTGCTCACAAAACGGTTTTTGTTGTCTTTACAAAGAAAAAAATTGCGTTTGAAGGCAGAGAAGCTGTCTCTATAAAGGTAGATAATAATTTAATATACCCAAGCAAACAAGTTAAGTTTCTCGGTGTAATCTTCCACTATAAACTTTTTTGGAGTAAACATATCAATTACCTTGTAGAAAAGGCAAGGAAAAAAGTTGGTTTATTACGTGTTCTATCTGCTATACCTCTGATTAACTGGGGATCTAATCTCGTCTACGTCGCCTCAGGGCTAGTTCGTTCAATTCTGTCGTATGGCCAAGAAGTTTTTTTACAGCTGGAAAGACAGATTTACACAAGCTAACCAGTATTGACTCGCTAGCCTTTAAAATTGCATTAGGACTTCCCCGATGGGTTCAATTGATCTGACGTACAAGGAGGCTGGTGTGTTACCCTTAAATGAAACAGGCTAAGTTGCGCCTGTAATTTTACAGTGAGAGCTAGAACCATTCCAAATTCAGTAATGACTGAACTGGATGGAAGTACGTATGTTTCAAGAGAGATCCGTAACAAATCGGTATACATGTCCCTAGGTGATTATGTTTCCCCATTATTTCAGAACTGTAACCTGTCTCTTGATGGTATTGCCGAGGTTCCATGTTGTTCATACCCTTCGTGGTTGTCAGAGCAGGCTGAAATCATTTACACTTACGGAGATCTGAATTAAAAAAGATAATCCTCTGTTACTATCATCCTATGCCAAAGACTTGATAGATAGGGAAATACGATTCCTATCTACACATTTTCAAGGATGGTTCTGTTTTAGATTCTTCCGATGTTGGGGCTTCCTTTGTAATACCAGCGCTCAGCATTAGAAAGAAATACCATATTACGAAAGGATGTTCTATATTTACAGCAAGTTATTTGCCATTTTGAAAGCACTAGATTTTATACTTGACATGCCTGTTATACATAGACAAATACTTATACTATCGGACTCAAAATCAGCGCTTACGGCTCTACATTGTCAATCAAAATCTAGTCGTTCAGACTTGGTGTGTGAGATCTTATTTCTCATTCATCAGCTAATAACCCGGGGTATCAATGTAACTTTGTTATGGGTCCCAGGACACTCCAGTTTACGTGGCAATGATTTAGCTGACTTTTATGCAAAGGAAGCTGCAAGAAATAAATCTGATGTTTTGAATTGTGATATCCCTCTTTCTTCATCTGAAGCTATCCGCATTCTGACAAGTTCAATCTGGAGCATAAGACAGAATCAGTACCTTGAAGATTCAGCTCGGAAGCACAGATGGGATGTGACTAAACCAATAAGCAAATGTTGTAATCCTCCAGGGCCAATCCCAAATCGTAACCTTGTACATAGGCTGCGGGTTAATGGTTGGTTATGTAGGTATTTAAAACCGGCACCTGCTTGTGCATGTGGTCAGACTCTCGATATCCCTCATTTTTTATTTGACTGTACTAGTACAAAAAAATCACTTTCAGCCTCTTCATGATAAGAT
>CM031611.1:24335483-24345483 GCA_018398815.1 Conus ventricosus | reverse complement strand
TGGCCCAGGAAGTAGGGAATGCGCAACAGATTATTGTGGAATTTAAAGACAGGCTTATTTGTTCTTTTAAACAGAATTGGCACTCAGATATGGTAAGAAAAATATCTCTGGTTTTTCTCATTTAAGAATGTGTTTCATTCTGAAAAGTTTCTCAATGTCATAACAGATAGATGGCACAGAATAAATTACGCAAGATTTAGGTGGAGAACTTTAGGTTTAATGCGAACAAAAGATGGTTTGAATGTGAAACATCCACAGAAATCTCTTGTCCTGCATGTAGACACATTATTGATGACGAAGAACACTTTCTGTTCCACTGTACCGCTTATAATGAAGTGCGGACGAATTGTTCACTTTTCCAGTTAGATATAGCGAAAAGACAAAATGTTGCTGTCGTGTTATCATCAGATGATGAACTTGTAATTAAATCATTTGCGAAATTCATCGCAGAAGCATTGAAAATTAGACAGATGAAGGATAGTGAAATTTAAGATAATGCATTGTAAGAGATATCTGAATGAATATTATCATTCATCGCAAGTGGAAGAGATCAGTAAGATACATTGTCATCATTTGATCGAGTGGATGGTCGAGTCAGTCTTAAGTGTTTTCTTTTTGTTGTTTTGTTTTTTTTTTTGTTTTTGTTTTTTCTAATTGCATTACTCCTGTGCGTGAGGACCATAAGGAAATGTTATGAATTTATTTGTTTTTAACCTTTGATTTGGTGCACACTAGGAATGAATGTGTACTATTTGCAGGAAAGGAAGAGGGAAAATTATTGTTCTATTACCTCTCCCCCCTTGTCAAAAGACCTCTTTGGTAATGACAATAAAATATCTAAGTGTCAAAGTCTCTCTCTCTCTCTCTCTTCTCTCTCTCTCTCTCTCTCTCTCTCCTTTTATATCTGCGTCAGCTAGTGTTTTTTCCTCACCTCTCCCCCCTCGTCCTCTCCCTAAAGCGCTATGCATCTTTCCAATCCCAACCCCTAACCCCCACCCTCCTGCCCCCTTACTCCTCGGCTTTCTCTTAATTAACAGAAGGTAATATTTCACGAGGGAACACAATGCCAGAAAATTTGCGTCTGACAAGAGCGTCAAGAAGAACGGGGACAACAACAGATGGCAACAATGGGGGATAGAACGACTTCCTGGTTCGGAGGCCAGAAGGCGATTATGCCTGAGGCAGGAGGAGAATCAACAACAGTTTTCAATAAACGAAAAGAGTGTCATTTTCATGATAGGAGTTTCAATATAACGTTGACAGCTCTGACCGAAATTTAACTTGAATAAAATGCTCATAATAAGATATGCGTAGCTCTGACCGAAATTTAACTTGAATAAAATGTCATGACAAGATATGCGTAGCTCTGCCCGAAATTTAACTTGTATAAAATGCTCATGATAAGATATGCGTAGCTCTGCCCGAAATTTAACTTGTATAAAATGCTCATGATAAGATATGCGTAGCTCTGCCCGAAATTTAACTTGAATAAAATGTTCATGATAAGATATGCCTAGCTCTGATCGACACTGGGCTTGGATAGAATTTGATGCTCAAAGTAAGATACGTTTATCTCTGACTGATACTGGGCATGAATAAAATGCTTATAGTAAGATATGCGTAGTTCTGACAAAAATTTAGTTTCATCAATGAAATGCTCATGGTAAGATATACATAGATCTGACCAAAATTGGGCTGGACTGAAATGCTCATTGTGAGATATGCTTTGCTCAGACCGAATGTTGGCTTGAATAAAATGCTGATAGTAAGATATGCGTGGCTCAGACCGAATGTTGGCTTTAAAAAATGCTCACAGTAAGATATGCGTGGCTCTGACCGAATGTTGGCTTGAATAAAATAAAATGCTCATAGTAAGATATGCGTGGCTCTGGCCGAATGTTGGCTTGAATAAAATGCTCATAGTAAGATATGCGTGGCTCTGGCCGAATGTTGGCTTGAAAAAAAATGCTCATAGTAAGATATGCGTGGCTCTGACCGAATGTTGGCTTGAATTTTTAAAAAATGCTCATAGTAAGATATGCGTGGCTCTGACCGAATGTTGGCTTGATAAAATAAATGTCATAGTAAGATATGCGTGGCTCTGGCCGAATGTTGGCTTGAAAAAAATGCTCATAGTAAGATATGCGTGGCTCTGGCCGAATGTTGGCTTGAATAAAATGCTCATAGTAAGATATGCAGATAGTTACTTTCTTTGGTGAAGATGCGAATACTGAGTAGTGGAACCAAGCGAAGTCAACCTGCAGTACTATTCCACCGCCCATACAAAGAGATGACAAACATTGATAATGTTAGTACTGTCTATATGGTTCACATGTTGCTGAAATTGCCATGGTTATTTCGCAGTCACCGTATGCAAATTGTTTATAAAGATCAATTTTGTGTACCACTAGCGTATTTCACTTACGTAAGCATGCATATATCAGATGTGGGTTTGAAAGTACTAACGTGGATGATAAGTTGAGTGTGGAGGTGTGTTTGTTTGTTTGTTTGTTTGTTTTTAGTTAAGTGTCTAATATCATTCTGGCGATGAAGAGACATTAAATAAACCACTGAACTGAACTGCACAAAGAAAGCAGTGACTTCTAACTGCATGTCTGGATAGCATTTCTCTTTGGCTCCAGCACCAGGCCATCGAGCCCTTTACTGACGACACTAAATGCTTGCAGTGCCGACGAGAATGCGTCTGCCCCCTCCGGAGGGTGCGACCACGCTCATCCATCGACAGTCCCCTAGAGCTTGCCGGTACCGGTGACACTGACAAACTCAGCACGCGTAGGGTCGTGGACAGGAAATCGAAACTAAGGTCACCACGAGAGCAAGGAACGAAGGGTCACAGGAAACTTCTTTTTTTACGTCATGATGATCGAGAACGAGAATGTTGAAGGTGATGTAATAATAATAATAATAATAATGAATACTTATATAGCGCCTATTCTCGGCTAGAGGCCAAGCTCTAAGCGCTTTACAATCAACACTCGTTTTCACAACGGGCTGCCTACCTGGGTAGTGCCGACTGAAGAGCTGCCAGCTGGCGCTTCATTCAGTCGTTTCCCGTGTCATCCAGTCAGTATCGTTCGATATCGATCACTCATTTTCCTTACTTCCTTCATTCTTTCCATTTCTCACGCAGGGTGCATGCTATGTGTAACGTGTCATCCATACCAACGGTCAAACTGGCCTACTCTTCCGAACGTTGGTGATGGGATTTACGTGTGTGCAAGATGTTATGCGTGCGTTCACACACGGAACCTCGGTTTAAAGTCTCATTCGAAGGACTGTATGGGAAATGGAGTCAGAACCAATGTTAACTCCGAGGGAAAAATCCCCTGTACCGAAACGCCCCGGCAGAGGTTCGAACCCGCAACCCCAGAATCACCAAGATTACGAGTCAGGCGCTCTACCAACTGAGCTATTCCGGCTCGCATGATGCAGGTTTATACTTGTCAGAGAAAACGTGACAGGACTGTACTCTATATTTTTATTTTCATAATGTATTCCGGCGTCAATCAGGCCCGAGAAATACAGACACATGCAGCGTTGGTCAGAAAACTTGAGCATCATTCTCAGACACACATCCAATGAGTGCTTACTTTTTTGTTTAGCTTATGGCTCGCTACGCTCGGGGCTGGAGGCGACAGACGCTGAAACAAGTCACATGAATAAATCACGCAAGTCAGCAACACTAGCCACGGTACCCTCTCGTCTGGTTGCCGGCCAGATTCTACTCTTATAACAGACGCACGAGAGAAAAAAAAAGACCATCAATGTGGGGGAAAGTCATGTTCACCCTCCGGAAGGGGACTTTCACTCACGCTGACTCGACGTCTAACCAATTATTGTCTCAGTAGGGGACATAATAAGATGTTGGATCAGAACAGGCACCACTGAACACCGTTGAAGGCAGTCGGCAGCAGTGCAGTGTCTCCTCTGGTGGATTACCTCAGGACCACTGGACGTTGACTGATTCGTTGTGGATTGCCGGGGTGGGGCTGTTGCAAACCGGGATGTCGCTGCGGACGGGGAATCCAAATGAGCGGTTTGGGGGTTGCACCACCGTGATCGCTCGCACGCACGCACACGCACGCACGCACACACAAAACACACACACACAAACACACACACACACACACACACGCACACGCACGCACACACGCACACACACAGGCGCACACACACACGCGCGCACACACACACACAAACACACACACACACACATACACACACACACACACACACACACACACACACACACACGCACGCACGCACGCACGCACACACGCACGCACGCACGCACGCACGCACGCACACACACACACATACACGCACGCACGCACGCACGCACGGTCGCACGCACGTACGCACGCACGTGCAAGCAAACAACACACACACAACACACACACACACACACACACACACACACACACACACACACACACACAACACACACCACACACACACACACACACACACACACACACACGCACTCAGAGTCAAGTTTTCTTTTTTGTTTGAATATGGTTTATGTTTCTGAAAGAGTTTGCAAAAGTTTCGCTGTCTGTAATTGAGTCTGAAATGGTCAGTATCTGGACACTGAGCTGAAATAGAAGTCATTAACTGAATATCAGCTCAACGAATATGCACACGTCATTCCTGTTCTGGAACATTTGTGCCATGATCCACCCCAGATGCCAAAGGGAAGAAACTGATTTCTTTTGGGGACTGGCGTCATAGACTGGTTGAATGGCTGATATGCAATGAGGTCATCCAAACACACACACACACAAACAAACAAACAAACAAACAAAAAAGATGTTTTTGAGAAAGCTGACGTCAAAGGCTTAAAAAGCCAGAGAAAGGGGACTGTTTTTTTGGAGCTCAGGAGTGGTCTGTCTAGCGTGAAAGAGATTAACCCTGCTTATCATAACTTGTTTCATTGTAGTTCTTCTGCACAGTGACCATTTTATATCCTAAAAATGTTTTAACAACCATTGTTAACTGGTGATATGATCTGAGAAGCGCCAGCTTTTGTGGTTTGAGATTTAGTGCATGTGTGAAAGGATGAGTCTAAACTCAACCCAAAGTGCGAATTCCAATGTAAATGAAGTGATTTTTTTCCCCGAAGGTATTCGTGTGTGCGTGTGTGTGGACGTGTCATAGACTGCAGTACATACCGGGGTTGGTGCATGCGTTATGTGACGCACAGCGTAAGAGAAGAAAACAAAATTCTTTTCTATCTGACCCCATTCTGTACAAACTCTTCCTTTCGTCGAATATTAAGAAGAGAGATACCGCAGGAAATCTTGAGAACGGTTTTTGATGAGTAGGCACCGTACGATGTCATCAGATTCTAGTCGATCAGCTTCAATATTTTGACGGAAACAGAAGAGGAGGGATGGGGGAGATGGGAGGGGGGTGAAACGTACTCCCGCATCGGATACTTTGCAAGATAGAGAGCCGGGGGATAGGGGAGGGGGGGGGGGGGGTAAGGTGTCAAATGAAACAGGCGTGCTATACTCTTTTGACACTGAACTTTTGCGTTGGGTTCTTTGCAGTTATTGTTGTTCTTCAACGTTTGAATTCGCACTCTTAGGCTTTTTACTTGTTTATTTTTGGGTTTGTTTGTTTCTTTCTTGTTTTAGCTATTCGTGTTTTTCTTTTAACTGTTCGCGCTTTGGGGGTGCCTCAGAACAGGTCTGAGAGAGAGGTTGGAAGTTGAGTGACTGATGGCGTGAGTCGTAAAGCCAGGGAAGAAAAGTACAGTGACCAGACCTCAGAACCAATGGGACAAACAGTTGACAAAACAGAAACAATGCGCTCCAACCTGCAAGTCTTCAACAGACCGACCGAAACAAAGTGACTGGCTTTTACCAAAAGTTTAGTCTGAAATGGGCTCAAATGGGCCGACTAGAACCACACAGTCAAGTTTCAGCCTCTTGATGGAGGCGTCTTTGTGAGTGTTGGTCAAATTCCCTGATCAACTCTGCAGGCATCTGTGTCTCTCGGTCCTGGCTGACGCCGGGACATATCATGAACGTAAGCGCACAGTACACAATTGTCGTGTTGTCTCTGTCCAGAATTACACTCCTTCACGTCATCTTCATTATCTTCATCATCGCGTATCAGCATAAAATAAACAGTCACACATTCTGTGGACCTTCATGCCCTGCTCCCGTGTTGACTTCAGTTTTGCGATTTCTTCTCTGTTTCTAAGCCTCAGTAAGTTCGGGTCTTGGTTGTTGGCATCGACGAGTTCAGGGGGTCTGCAGCTGGACACTCCCTCACGCTGGCTCCGCGACTATGCAAATATTGTTTCCACGAGACCCTCTTCTTAAATTGCCTCATCATATTTATTCATTCACTGATCCATCAGCTTTCAATCATGCGCAGCGTGGTCTCAAAACTCAGCGGATGTGGTGTAGCGTATACGGACTAGTCTGCACGGCAGTGACGCCTCCTTGATGAAACTGAAACTGATACTGTTGTCAAAAGAGGTCTTAGGAGGTGGTGTATGTTAGATCGTAACAGTCACCACTGAACACCAACGAAGGTGATTCAAAGGAGCGCAGTGACTCCTACGGAGGGTTGCCTCATAACGATTTAATGTTGACTACTCTCTGTGGATTGCTGGGGACTACTGAGGGACGATCCAGTGTGAGACTTAAACGAGAAGGCGGATTGGGCGACGTGAAAGTAAAGCCAGTGAAGAGGCAAGGAAATTGGACAGTACAAAAGTGACATATAACAAAAAAAAAGTCTCAAAACGTTTATGTAATAAATCTGCCAAACGCGAAAAAAAAAATCACAAGACAACACACGACGCGTTTCGACTTCTTAGGTCTTCTTCAGGCAAGATATGCAATACTCAGGACAATGAAAATGAAGAAAGAGCAATCACTTGTCAGGTCAGATTCGGCTCAAGATGAGCGTTTACCTAATAACAAAAACAAGGTTTACCTATGCCTGAGTGCGTCCTTGATTTGCAGGTGAATGAGAGGTGCGGCCGGGCTAGTTTTCTTTGGGTAGTGTGGTAACTCGTTCGAGGGTATGCCAACAAGTGAATACCGACAACTGTTTCAACCAATCGAAAGGCAATTTAGGCAATCTGCGAATCATGTGACTTGGCATGTATACAGTCCAGTTTCTGATCCACCCTTCTTCTGTCTATAATCCTAATCCTTAATTAAAGGTAAAAAGAAAGCAATTTGTTTATTATCTCATAATCTTATTGTTCTCCCAGTTCTTAAAGAACAGGGAGTACTTTAGAATGGAAACGAAGAAATGCTCTGTGTGTGTGTGTGTGTGTGTGTTGTGTGTGTGTGTGTGTGTGTGTGTGTGTGTGTGTGTGTGTGTGTGTGTGTCTGTCTGTCTGTCTGTCTGTCTGTGTGTCCGTGGTCAAAATGTGTTCCACTCGCTCCAGACAAAACTACTGCTTCGATCTTTCTGAAAATTTGTAAGTATGTTCATTATGGGTCAAGGATGATGCCCGACGGTTTAGTTTACCGTTAAAATCGTTACAAACGGCTGTAACCCCGCTTTTTCTTCTTTATAGAATATCTCAGAAGGTACTCGGCCGATCTTTGCGAAAATTAGCAGGTATGTTTATTATGGGTCTCGGATGATGCCCGATGTTTTAGTTTACCCCGTTATAGCCGTTACTAACGGCTGTAACGGCCTGTAACGGTTTTTTTTTCATGGAATATATTAAAAAGTACTTGGCCGATCTTTCTGAAAATTTTTAGGTGTGTTCATTATGGATCAGGGATGACGCCCGATGTTTTAGTTTACTGTTACAGCCGTTACTAACGGCTGTAACGGCCTGTAACGCTTTTTCTTCTTTATGGAATATCTCAGAAAGTACTTGGCCGATCTTTGTGAAAATTAGCAGGTATGTTCATTATGTGTCTCTGATGATGTCCGATGTTTTAGTTTACCCTGTTATAGCCGTTACTAACCGCTGTAACAGCCTGTAACGGTTTTTCTTCTTTATAGAATATCTCAAAGGGTACTTGGCCGATCTTTCTGAAAATTTGTAGGTATGTTCATTATGGGTCACGAATAATGCTTGATGTTTTAGTTTCCCGTTACAGCCGTTACTAACGGCTGTAACGGCCTGTAACGCTTTTTCTTCTTTATGGAATATCTCAGAAAGTACTTGGCCGATCTTTGTGAAAATTAGCATGTATTTTCATTATGGTTTACGGATGATGCCCGATGTTTTAGTTTACCGTTATAGCCGTTACTAACGGCTGTAACGGGTTGTAACGGTTTTTCTTCTTTATGGAATATCTCAGAAAGTACGTGGCCGATGTTTCTGAATATGTGTAGGTATGTTCATTATGGGTCACGGATGATGCCCGATGTTTAAGTTTACCGTTATAGCCGTTACTAACGGCCTATAATGGTTTTCTTCTTTATGGAAAATCTCAGAAAGTTCTTCGCCGATCTTTCTGAAAATTTGTAAGTATGTTCATTTTAGGTCACAGACGATGGCCGATGTTTACCAGAATAGCCATTACTAACTGTTACACCAGCCCAAGACGGGTTTTCCTCTTTATGGAATATCTCATGCGTATTCAGGATAAACTGGGAGTACGTTTATATGCCTTACATCCGGTTCATTATTGTATTCCTCATGCATCGAACAGTGCAGTGATGTCCCTTGTTAGGTAGTAGAACAGCCTGAGGGACTTTTACTCTCCCTTCTTCCGTAAGTTTTTTTTTAATTTTTTTTTAAATAATCCTCTGTACTAGAGATAGATAGATCCCTTTTATTCAACCCATTTGCAATCAGACAGGGGATGTTCAAGGGCTTTAACTAAACTAGCTTCTGTGTTTGAAAGTTGGAAAGGCCAGGAGACACACTTAAAATCAAATGTCGCCATCATACTATTGCGAAACAGGGACAGACGGTTAGGAAACAAGGTAGGTTTAGTTCGTAACTGTCTTCCAATGCAAAAACAAAATCAATTTGGTCAGATAAGTCTACAATTTGATTCCATTTGATTGCTCTTGCTCACGCTACAATACATTATATACGTATACAATAGCATTCATTGGCTCCACAGAGAATTGATTCTAGCGAACAAGCATTATGTGCAGAGGTGTTTCTTACTGACGAGGCCATTTTCGTTGCTTGGTTTGTGTTTCCTGCATGTTTCTTCTTCTTCTCTCTCTCTCTCTCTCTCTCTCTCTCTCTCTCTCTCTCTCTCTCTCTCTCTGTCTCTGTCTCTGTCTCTCTCTCTGTGTCTCTCTCTCTCTCTCTCTCTCTCTCTCTCTCTCTGTCTCTCTCTCTGTCTCTCTCTGTCTCTGTCTCTGTCTCTCTCTCTGTCTCTCTCTCTCTCTCTCTCTCTCTCTCTCTCTCTCTCTCTCTCTCTCTCTCTCGTTTTGTTTTGTTATCATGCTCAGTGTGTGCTTGTATCTAATTATTACAGACGCTACGGATGATATGATTCTAACCCAACATAGCTGACTTCGAATACGTGAAGTGGTTACTGAGTAGATATCTCCTTTTGTTGCTATTATTGTTTCCAAACATGGCTTTGTAGCGCAAACGTAATGCATCCTAATCCAGTGCCTGTAAGATGCCTTCCAAATTGATAACGGCGCTCATTGTTAATGTTAGTGAGTCACGAACTTTCCGGAGGGTCGTTTCCTCCCATTTCACCAATTTCCTCAAGCTCTTTGATCTCCAAAGTTCAATAAATGGTGACACGCAACGCATACTAGTCTGACAAAGTTCTAGACTTCAGTCGTTCCATTTAAGATACCCCCACCCCAGCCTCTGTGTGTGTGTGTGTGTGTGTGTGTGTGTGTGTGTGTGTGTGCGTGCGTGCGTGCGTGCGTGCGTGCGTGCGTGCGTGCGTGCGTGCGTGCGTGGGTGTGTGTGCGTGCGTGCGTGCGTGCGTGCGTGCGTGCGTGCGTGCGTGCGTGCGTGCGTGTGTGTGTGTGTGTGTGTGTGTGTGTGTGTGTGTGTGTGTGT
>CM031611.1:24307983-24322983 GCA_018398815.1 Conus ventricosus | reverse complement strand
AAACAGGGCGGAAGTACCGGTAAAAAGATGAAGCGAGAGAAGCGGAAGCACGTGCGGCCCGTGCAGGGTGATGATTGGCTGCAAAGTTCGGTGAATGTTCGTAGTTGACGTGAGGTATTGTAATTTGCAGCCGGTTAGCTTCATTACAATGTGTTGATGGCATATCCGGGTAGAGATAGAAGGAGGGGTTTAGGCGACGGGGGGGGGGGGGGGGGGGGGGGGGGGGGTGAATAGAGGGAGGGTTGGGAGTGGGATGGCGCGCAGAATTTGTGTGTGTGTGTGTGTGTGTGTGTGTGTGTGTGTGTGTGTGTGTGTGTGTGTTGTGTGTGTATGTGTGTGTGTGTGTGTGTGTGTGTGTGTGTGTGTTGTGTCTGTCTGTCTGTCTGTGCGTCTGTGTGTGTCTGTGTCACACACACACACACACACACACACACACACACACACACACACACACACACACACACACACACATACACACACACACAGAGCGAGAGAGGGAGAGAGAGAGAGAGAGAGAGAGAGAGAGAGGAGAGGAGAGGAGAGAGAGAGAGAGAGAGAGAGAGGCGCGCGCGCGCACTTGGACGCAACACACACGGGCGCGTGCGCGCACACATACACAGATAGAGACATGCGGGCATGTGCACTTGAACACAGCACACACACACACACACACACACCACACACACACACACACACACACACACACACACACACACACATCACTAACACGTGCGTGCATGCGAACCCGGAGCGGAGAGAGAGAGAGAGAGAGAAGAGGAGAGAGAGAGAGAGGAGAGAGAGAGTGAGAGGAGAGAGAGAGAGAGAGAGAGAGAGATGGGGGGGGGGGGTCGTTCATTCAACAAAATGGCTTTGCCCTAAGTAATGCTAAAGGGGCATATGTGTAGAGCTTCAGTTCAATTCAATTACATTGGCAATTCTGAATGATGTTCAGATTATGAAAGAGAGAGAGAGAGAGGAGAGAGAGAGAGGAGAGAGGAGGAGAGAGAGAGAGAGAGAGAGAGAGAGAGAGAGAGAAGACAGACAGGACAGACAGACAGAGACAGAGACAGAGACAGAGAGAGAGACAGAAAGACAGACAGACAGACAGAGAGAAGAAGAAGAAGGCGAGAGAGAGAGAGAGAGGAGAGAGAGAGAGAGGAGTGAGAGAGAGGGAGAGAGAGAGAGAGAGAGAGAGAATAAGTAGGTGTGTGGGTTGGTGGAGGGAGAGCGCAAGAGCTCCAATAACGGAAGGAACCTTTGCTAAGAAGAAATGTAGCAGCATTGACAATAATGCGAAGGCCGCGAACTGTCTCTTCTGTCATGAGAGCCAGCGCTAAGAGAAGGATAGATGGAGAGTGACGCTGACAGATGGTGAAGAGGAGGGGGGTGGAGTGGAGGTGAGGGTCAGGTTGGAAGGCTCGGTATTGTGGGGGGGGGGGGGGGGGAGGGGCGGTTAGACTGCGATAGGCAGGGAGGGTGGAGAAGAGAAGGGGGGGTTTGAGGAGCGGTGGATATGGGGTGGGGGTGGGGTGGGGGTGGGGGTAAAGTTGCATTATCTCAAGGTCGGAGAAGGATGAGAATGACAGCCAGTCAATGATGAACCAGAGAGTCAAACAGCGGGAGAGGAAACAGGAAGAGATGTTGAACAGTGCCTTGAATAGACTCTGGGAACGAAAGGAAAAAGAAAAACGTAAAGAAGAGGAGAGAGAGAGAGAGAGAGAGAGAGAGAGAGAGAGAGAGAGAGAGAGACAGAGAGAGAGCTCGGAACTTTAACGGAGGGGTTATCGAACTGTGCTTAGATTTGTCCTTAACCCTTCTCCCATCCTCTCCTGTTCCACACACACACACACACACACACACACCACACACACACACACACACACCCCACACACCAGGTGAATCACCATATCTAGCACTCCTACGTCTCCTACCCCCCCCCCCCCCCCCCCCTTCCACTTCAACCTGTCCCCATCCCTTTCATCTTCCCATTTCACTGCACCTCTCCTACCTCTTCTTCTCTTAAGGAATGAGGTCAACTATCCTTAAAGTGTTCTCTACCGAGAAATGAACACAGTGCAGATGTCGACACATTTTCGGATGCATCCGAGTTATGATTCTTGACATAACCCCCCTCTTGTCGTCGCTGGACTAGAAAAAGCATTGGACGACGATCTGAATTAAAATTCTTACATGCTACCGTCTCCTTATCTCTCCTCTACAATCCATCACCAATTTTGGAAGAGAAGGCCAGTCTCGCCGTTGGTATGGACGACATGTTACAAACAGCATGCACCCTGCGAAAGAAATGGAAAGAATGAAGAGAGTAAGGAGATTGATGTGAACGATTTTGAGCGATATTGACTGGATGACGTGGGAAACGACTGGATGAAGCTCCGGCTAGAAGCTCTTCAGTCGGCACTACCCACGTAGGCAGCCCGTTGTGTAAAAAGAATGTGGATTGTAAAGTGCTTAGAGCTTGGTCTCTAGCCGAGGATGGGCGCTATATAAGGATTCGTAATAATAATAAAATAATAATATTATAACGATAACAATTTAAATAATAATGTAATAATAATAACGATGATGATAATGAAAACAATAACAATAATCATGATAATGATAACAATAATAATATAATGATAAAGAAAATAAAATGACAGCCATTCCTTTTATTTTCATATTGTTGTAGGAAGTATATGCATGTAACTAAAACGAAACAAAAACTAAACAAAACAAAAAAAAAAAAAGAAAGGTAAGTCCCACATTCAAACTTCCATAGATTTTACTTCTTCCACAGATAATGTTATACTCTCCTTGCAGATCTGTACAACGTTGCAGTGAAATATTATCCATTTAGACAGTTACCATCTAAACTGAGTTTGGTTCTCTTTACCATTAGGTTACTTGCTAAATGTATCAGCAGAGAGACGGTACACATTACAGATCTCCACTGTCCCTTTACAATGGGAACGATTAATTTCAAACCGTAAAGGATATTGCTTGTAGAGTCTTGCTGAAACGAGTTACACACACACACACACACACACACGCACACACGTGCACACACACCACATACAAACACGCACATATACACGCACGCACACATACACATGCCCACACACACGCGCGCGCGCGCACGGACGCCACCACACACACACACACACACACACACACACACACACACACACACAATTCACGCCTCTGTGTTTAGACGTCCGCGGCACTAATGCGGGATGTGAACCTTGACATATCCATTTAACACGGACAAAATCTTCCAAATATTGTGAATAGAAGGTCAAAGATGGAGTTTTCTAGCAAGTGAACTAAGAAAGAAAGAAATCGAAAAAAGAAAGAAAGAAAGAAAGAAACTTAGCACACACAGACACACACAAAGTAGCAAAGATGTATGAAGGAAGAAAAAAAAAAAGCAAGTATCGGAGAACAGATAATTTAAAGTTAAGCAGAAAAGGGCAGAACCGAAATAAAGACGAATTTACTTACTAAAAGCCACAGAGCTAGGAAGGACTATTGTAAAACACGTTAAGTAATATAGATCTCAGAATCCTTACATATGTAAGGAAACAAAAGCGCGGACACAGTATCGCACTGAATCCTTTGCTTGCCTCAAAATTTTATATAGACCCACAGCTCAACAGAAACAACTGAATAAAGTGGACTACTCATTTGTACTTCCTGAGGAGCAGGGAAAGAAAAGATGACACTGAACTCAGTAACAACAAACTAAGCATTCACCAGCCGCCGTGGCAAAGTGGTTAGCGTCGAGGACTCCCGGCTGGGAGGTCGCGGGTTCTATTCCCATCAGAGTCATGTGAGATTTTACTGCCCCAACCGGCTCTCTACCCAGATGTTGAGTTTGCTACGGGTTCAGTTGGGAAGACTCGGAGCATTCAGAAGTTGACAAGTATGTTGGGATGCAACGACGAAAAAGTTGATGCTAAGAAGAACAAGTTGAGAGAGAGGAGAGAGAGAGAGAGAGAGGAGAGAGAGGAGAGAGAGAGAGAGAGGTACAAAGGAGGGAGGAAGACAAACAGAATGAAACGCAAAAAAAAAGAAAAAAGAAAAATACAGACAATGTCAAAGAATACAGTCAGAGAGAAAAGAAACCCAGGAACGGCTTCCCGAGGCAACCAACATAAACCGGGTCGTTGAAACAGAATCATTCAAAGACTATCATTTCAATGGAATCATGGATCGTGCCATCTCCCACAACAATGGAAAGAAGAGGGAACACAATTGACATGTGGGCGGAGAAAGAAGAAAGAAACGGACAAAAATGAAAATAAACCTTGCAATAGAATGTTCGATTTCGAAAGAAATAAAGCAACAAGTAAAAAAAAAAAATAGAAAGAAAAAAAGGAAAGAGGTGAAATACAAGAGTTCAAAATATTGAGGGAAGAAAAGAAAGGAAAAGAAAACACGAGAGAGAGAGAGAGAGAGAGAGAGAGAGAGAGAGAGAGAGAGAGAGGAGAGAGAGAGAGAGGAGAGAGAGGAGAGAGAGAGAGAGCAAACCTAAAAAAGGAAATATGGACAGAGAGAAAAGAAAAAAAGCCAAGCAGGGAAATAAAAAGTACAAGGTACATACGTCAACAGATGAAGGAAGGAAAAGCCGAAAAAAGAAAAACTCAAAGAGAAAGAAAGAGCAGAATATATGTGGCAAAAAGAGGAAGAAATGAGCGAGATTATCGTCGAACTAAGGTGGAAGAAAGAGGGACAAAGAAGCTAATGAAGAAGGAAAGATTAACTGCTAGACTGAACAAAACAACAACAACAACAGCAACGACAACAACAACAACAACAACAACAACAACTCCTGAAGAGAAAAATACAGACTTTTCTTAATTCACCACAATACATTCGCTCTTTGTCCTTGACTCTCTCTCTCTCTCTCTCTCTCTCTCTCTCTCTCTCTCTCTCTCTCTCTCTCTCTCTCTTGTCATGTCTCTACTCACCTTTCTTCAGTTCTTTTTAATCCTACATTTAATTCATTTGTTCTCTTTTTTTGTCTTTTCCCTTCAAGTCTGCATTTCCCTTCGCGGACTGCTTCCATCTCCTTTTCCTGTTTTTAATTGTTTTTCGTCTTCGTGTTTTCGTTTTTCTACCTCCCCTTCTTCTGTCTTTGTGCCTATATTTTTCTGCACCTCTTTTTCTGTCTTCATAAATCTTTCTTTCTTTCTTTGGTTTCGTGCTTTCTTTCTTTTCTTTTCTTCTCGTTTCTTACTTTCTTTTTCGTTCTTTCAACTTTCTTTCTTCTTATTTGTCTGTCTCTGTATCTTTCTGTCTTCCGTGTGTTCTCTCACTTTGTTCTTCCTCTCTTCCTTTTCTCTTTCTTTGTTTCCGTCCTTTTCTCTCTCTCCTCCTGTCTTGCTTTCCTTCCGTCTTTCTTTCTTTCTTTCTTTCTGTTCGCCTGTCTGTCTTTTCATCTTTCATTCACTCTTTTCTTTATTCTTCCTTCCTGTCTTTCGCTTGTCTTTTTTATTTTTCTGTTTAGTCCTTCCCTATCCTGTTTTTCTTTCTTTAATGTGTGTTCTTCGCCCGCATGCCCATATCTCTCCGCCGCCCGCATGCCCACTATCTCTCCGCCGCCCGCATGCCACTATCTCTCCGCCGCCCGCATGCCCACTATCTCTCCGCCGTATCATTCGCTCGGAGTTACGTGTAAGTGTCTGTTTCACTTTGGGTGCTAACGAGTTTCTGGTTATTGTTATCATTACAGTTAAATTCCTCACTTCCTCCCACATGAGTCTCTTTCAGATCAACAAAATCGGTTTTACCTCGTCAGATTCCTTTTTTTTTTTTTTTTTTTTTTTTTTTTTTTTTTTTTTTTTTTTTTTTTTTTTTGCTTGTTGTATATGACAAAGTTCACAATAAAAAGGCGATACCAATGTTGAATGAATATTACTTATCGTTTCTTCTGCTCTTAATGCCGCTATGTATGTAGCTCCAGGGGCGTGGGGGATGGGGGGGGGGGGTGGGGGCATGGTTGACATGGTTCAGCTAAAAACTTCATTTGCTTCAAGGTTTCCTTGTTTGAGTTACGTGCCTTTTGTCTGCTGGTGTGCAAGACAACTGGGTAGCGCAATCAGGTTTTGGTGTATGTGATTTGTTCCCCCTGGTTGATAATTGTTAGGTTCACCAGGTTGATAATTGTTAGGTTCACCAGGTTGATAATTGTTAGGTTTACCAGGTTGATAATTGTTAGGTTCACCAGGTTGATAATTGTTAGGTTCACCAGGTTGATAATTGTCAGGTTCACCAGGTTGATAATTGTCAGGTTCACCAGGTTGATAATTGTCAGGTTCACCAGGTTGATAATTGTCAGGTTCACCAGGTTGATAATTGTCGGGTTCACCAGGTTGATAATTGTCAGGTTCACCAGGTTGATAATTGTCAGGTTCACCAGGTTGATAATTGTCAGGTTCACCAGGTTGATAATTGTTAGGTTCACCAGGTTGATAATTGTTAGGTTCACCAGGTTCATAACTGTTTGCTTCATTTTCTCTTATTTACAGCCTCTGTAATCACGGTTTTCCTTAATTTACTGAAGTTGATGATACACTTTTAAAAACAAAATCGTAATTCATTATACTTTTTTGGGTTTACTTGAACTGCACGTCACTTTGCCACTCTCCGAAGAAGGATTTGCTGCAAAGTTGTATCCGGTGAGCTGTCAGACAGCAAGATAATGCAAAATCTCTTCAACTGATTTTAACGAACCTGATGGGGACATGGAATCTGGCCCAGTGACAAACTCACTGAATTCCCGTGCAGATTTGAATCCAAGGGCAAAACTAGATTCCCCCCCCCCCCCCCCCCCCCCCCCCCCCCCCACTTGAACCCTGCAATATCACTGATTTCTTTTTGAATCGACAGTTAATGACTTTGGATTTAGTTACAACGAAAGAGTATTGTTCGGCTTTCGCAGAGGCCTGCATTCTTTACACAGTGCTTTCTTTGAGTCTGTTTTCTCTGTGTTTTCATTCCTTTGTAATTACTTGTTTGTGGGCTTCTGTCCAATGTGTTTTCTGGTTCGTTTTAGCTGAAACACAGCGCCTTTTCTTGGTTGTTGATGTTGTTGTACCGGGTGGCCCTTTCTTGCGAGCACCTGTGTGTGTGTGTGTGTGTGTGTGTGTGTGTGTGTGTGTGTGTGTGTGTGTGTGTGTGTGTGTGTGTGTGTGTGTGTGTGTGTGTTAATGTCTTTTTACTCTCTCTCTCTCTCTCTCTCTCTCTCTCTCTCTCTCTCTCTCTCTCTTTCTCTCTCTCTCTATCTCTGTTTGTATGTCTGTCTGTCTGTCTGTCTCTCTGTCTTTCTCTCTGTATCTCTCTGTGTGTCTCTCAGTGTCTCTCTCTCTCTCTCTCTCTCTCTCTCTCTCTCGCTCTCTTTCTCTCTCTCTCTTTCTGTCTCTCTCTCGCACGCATACACATATTCACACGAACCCGTGGGGAGGGAGAGAGAGAGGAGAGAGAGAGAGAGAGAGAGAGAGAGAGAGGAGAGAGAGAGAGAGAGAGAGAGAGAGAGAGAACAAAACAATAAGGTTTCGAGACATCACAAGACACCAAGGCCTATTAGAGCCCCAACGGAGCTGAATGGCACGACACTGACTGGCCAGCGCTCTTCTGACTGGCACATTGATCAGGACATCGTCTTCTTCCTTGGGACTGTGCTGGTTTAGCTCCTCACGTCAACATTGCCAACGCTCTCGCTTCAGCATGATATCTGCGGGATTAACAGCGGCTCCCTCTTCTTTCTCTCTCTCTCTCTCTCTCTCTCTCTCTCTCTCTCTCTCTCTCTCTCTCTCTCTCTCTCTCTCTCTCCCCTCTCTTCTGTGTCTCTGGCCTTTTGGCTCTGGCTCTGTCTCTATCTCTGTCTGTCTGTCTGTCTGTCTCTCTCTCTCTCTCTCTCTCTCTCTCTCTCTCTCTCTCTCTCTCTCTCTCTCTTTCAGACTGTCTGTCTGTCTGTCTGACTGTCTGTCTGCCTGTCTGTCTGTCTGTCTGTCTGTCTGACTCTGTGTGTGTGTGTGTGTGTGTGTGTGTGTGTGTGTGTGTGTGTGTGTGTGTGTGTGTGTGTGTTTGTGTGTGTGTGTGTGTGGATCAATCTATCTATTTATTTATCTATATAAATATCTGTATGAATGGAGAGATCGATATATAATAAATACATAGATATACGGATTGTGTGTGTGTGTGTGTGTGTGTGTGTGTGTGTGTGTGTGTGTGTGTGTGTGTGTGTGTGTGTGTGTGTGTGTGTGTGTGTGTACATGGTAGACTTAAACGGTAACAGTGTTCTCATCAACTAGCTCAAGCCGTAAATATGTGGTTAACGTTTTCTGTATTATTTATGATATTGCAAAATTCACTTTTTATTGCAAATTATAATATTTCACAATTATTGCTCTTTAGACTACTAATAGAGTTCTTTTTCCCTGGAAACATCGCAAGAAAATATCTTATATTCCATAGAATGCAATACTACGAGCAGAGGATCAAATATAAAACAAAAGCGTATCTTATTGTATGTGGAACAAAAGGTAACAAGATATGTATAGCTCGTGCATCACGCGAAATACATCAAAGGCACATCTTTGTCATTTGCGATGACTCAAGCAAGAGAACCACCCGAAAACAACAATTTAGATACCTTTGCTTAATTCCACATTCTCAACAACAAATTGCAAGGCAACACTGAAATGTCAGAACTGTTCCATATGAATGGGATTTTTTCTTTCTCTTTTAAGTTAACGGCATGGCATCATTGTAAACATTCACAATAGAAGCATCGAATTAAAGAAACGTATTCTGTCTCATCAATATTCGACGGACATTTGGAACAAGCCTGGGCTAATAAAATATCTGTCAATTAAGGAAAAGAAGAAAAAAAAACTGCTTTCTCTTAATCTAGGTCACGCCAGCACACTAGCACTGCACATGCCTTTTTCACCCCCAGGGAAAGAAACTAAGCTAAGGACAGCTCTCTTCTCTACGCCTCTGCTCTCAGCCTTCTTTCCGCTCCCCCCCCCCTCCCCACCCCCGACACACACACGCACACGCACACACACACACACACCCCACACACACACACACACACACCTCACTTTTAACTCTCTCCCCACCCATCCAATTTCAGGTCAGGCACCTCTCGTCCAACCCTTGTCCGTGTCATCTCACACGACTCGAAATTGCCTGTCTTCTTTTCAAAGAGCTTTTTTTCCTTTTCAACAACCCCACCACTGCTACTCCATCAGCACTACAGGTGGCAAGATGATGAGCGAGTGAGTGAGTAGACAGATGTAGTTCGTGTGTGTGTGTGTGTGTGTGTGTGTGTGTGTGTGTGTGTGTGTGTGTGTGTGTGTGTGTGTGTGTGTGTTTATACATGGTAGACTTAAACGGTGGCAGTGTTCTCATCAAAAAGCTCAAGCACACTGAATCTTTCAAGCCGTGAATTTGTAGTTAACGTTTTCAGCATTATTTTTTATATTGCAAAATTCACTTTTCATTGTAAATTGTAATCTTTCACAATTATTGCTCTTTAGACTACTAATAGAATTTTTTTCCCTGGAAACATCGCAAGCAAATATTATATATTCCACCAAGACGAGACCATAGAATGCAATACTATGAGCAGAGGAGCAAATATAAACAAAAGGGCATCTTATGGAATATGGAACAAAATGTAGCAAGATATGTATAGCTCATGCATCAACCGAAATACATCAGAGGCACATCTTTGTCATTTGTGATGAGTCAAGCAAGAGAACCACATGAAAACAACAATTTACATACCTTTACTTGATTCCACATTCTTAACAACAAATTACAAGGCAACACTGAACAGTCATAATTTATCCATATGACTGGGATTTATTTTGTTTCTTTTTTAAGTTAACGACATGGTATCATTGTAAACATTCACAATATAAGCATCAAATTAAAGAAACGTATTCTGTCTGATCAATATGCGACGGCAGCAGACATTTGGTACAAGCCTGGGCTAAAAAGAATAGCTGGTAATTAAGGAAAAGAAGGGAAAAAACCCTGCTTCCTCTTGATCTAGGTCACTCCAGCACTCTAGCACTGCACATGCCTTTTTCACCCCCAGGGAAAGAAACTAAGCTAAGGACAGTGCTCTTCCTCCCCCCGACCCCCCCCCCCCCCCCCCCCTCACTTTTAACTCTCTCCCCACCCATGCAATCTCAGGCACTTCTCGTCCAACCCTTGTCCGCGTCATCTCACACGAGTCGAAATTGCCTGTCTTCTTTTCAAAAGAGTTTAGTTCTTTTCTACAACCCCACCACTGCTACTCCATCAGCACTACAGGTGGCAAGATGATGAGCGAGCGAGTGAGTAGACAGATGTGGGGTGTGTGTGTGTGTGTGTGTGTGTGTGTGTGTGTGTGTGTGTGTGTGTGTGTGTGTGTGTTGTATGAATGTGTGTGTGTGTGCGCGCGCGCGCGTGAGAGAGAGAGAGAGAGAGAGAGAGAGGAGAGAGAGAGAGAGAGAGAGCGTGTTGTTTCCTAAACCCTGAAGTGAATCAGTCAACCTGTCCAAACTCGATTTTTCCCTATGGTCCTATTTCAATGATGCAGACCTTCTAAATAGTTGATTGAAAGAATGAACATCAGTATCTTACGCCCAAAGTTCCAAAAATGTAATCGTCGAAATGTTAAGAGAGAGAGAGAGAGAGAGAGAGAGAGAGAGAGAGAGAGAGAGAGAGAGAGCATAATGTTGCAGAAGAACACTTACTTTCTTCAAAATGAAAAATCGTTTGTTAGAAAAAGAATAAATAAAAAATGGTGCACGTGCGCGTACGCCCCCATCCCACCCCACCTCAGAGAGAGAGAGAGAGGGGGGGAGACTCCCACACAATCGTCATACATAGATAGAGTGACTGTTGGATAGTTATTAGACATGCTCTCTCTCTCATACATATATATATATATTATATATATAT
The DNA here is from genome assembly GCA_018398815.1 of Conus ventricosus. NCBI lineage: Eukaryota > Metazoa > Mollusca > Gastropoda > Neogastropoda > Conidae > Conus > Conus ventricosus. Next base: position 24,312,018 of record CM031611.1, on the reverse strand, counting down.
ATATATATATATATATATATATATATATATATAATGCTGAACAATTAAATAGTGGGAGAAAACAAGTGCAGGTTAACAATTCTTCAGTCGTTATAGTAATGACTTGGCAAAGATTTGAATTTAAAAAAAATTGAAGATGAAGATAATGGGGGGGGGGGGGGGGGGGGGGATATATCATAAATATGAGAAACCCTTCACTAGCTGCCTGAGGCAACCATCATACTCCCCTTCAAAGGCAGATCTATTTGTATTGCCTGCTCCTAGGCCTTTCGTCCGCTGGATCGGACTCATCAGGGAGACACGGCTGATTGGTGTCTGTGCTCTTGGTGTCAAATAGAGACACACCACAGTCCATAATTATGTGGTGTTCTCACCACCAAGGTTTCAAAAAGAAATCCAACAGTGCCCCAAAGCAGCCAGCGAAGGGTAGTAATGGAACAAAACGAAATTGTGGAGAGGAAAAAAAAGTTGCTGAAAAACTAAAAGCATTATGCAAACAGTATAAAATGTAGGGGACAATCTTTGAGCCTATGCTTGAGGATCCATTCAAGTATGCAAGGGAGATCAACTTTCAATAGAGACACACACACACACACACACACATATATATATATATATATTGAATTATAAACAAAGCTTGCTCTTATGTCTTAGATTGAAGAAATAGGGGGAGATACGCATTCATATCTGCAGTGGTAGATGATTCTGCCTAACTAACAGTATGTGCTTGAGTGGGTGAATGGGGAAAAATAAAATAAATGCTTCTCAAAACGAGCCTTCAGCAAGCTTATATTCTCCAAGGGGGAGACATCCTCAATAGGGAGGGAAACTCACTAACATATAACTCCTGGTCATATACCGATATTTCGAAACTTGGTGGTTTCTCCTCAGTGACCGCGGAAAGTGGTAATTTGACTCCTCTGCCTTTTCAGTTTTAAGAAGAATGCAATCCAGAAAAGGTTGGTGCGCAATACCGTAGTATGTTTGTTGAGTTTTCAAAAAACCAACAAAGGTGCCATCTAAGAAGCAAAAGAAAATCATAAAAGAGCAAAACAAGCTACATTTTCTTGTGAAAAGCAGAAAACATAAAACAATATCCTCTAAGACACAAGTGCTGAGGGCCAGTTCTTGGAATGAATCCGCAAGGGACTAAAATACAACAAACTAATAAATTCCAAGGATAAGTACCGCACCGTTCCAGCAACTTACAGAGCAGCTTGGTGGTCTCCCCCTTGGAGATATAAGCTTGCTGAAGGCTCGTTTGAGAAGCATTTATTTTATTTTTCCCCATTCACCCACTCATGCACATACTGTTAGTTAGGCAGAATCATCTACCACTGCAGATATGAATGCGTATTCCCCCTATTTCTTCAATCTAAGACATAAGAGCAAGCTTTGTTTATAATTCAATATTTCTTGCAGTCATTGCAACACCAAGCTGCTCTGTAAGTTGCTGGAACGGTGCGGTACTTATCCTTGAATTTATTAGTTTGTTGTATTTGTCCCTTGCGGATTCATTCCAAGAACTGGCCCTCACCTGTGTCTTAGAGGATATTGTTTATATTTTCTGCTTTTCACAAGAAAATGTTTGTTTTGCTCTTTTATGATTTTACTTTGCTTCTTAGATGGCATTTGGTTGGTTTTTTAAAACTCAACAAACATACTTTGTAAAATTGCGCACCAACCTTTTCTGGGATTGCATTCTTCTTAAACTGAAAGGCAGAGGATTTCAAATTACCACTTTCCGCGGTCACTGAGGAGAAACCACCAAGTTTCGAAATATCGGTATATGACCAGGAGTTATATGTTAGTGAGTTTCCCTCGTATTGGAGGATGTCTCCCCCTTGGAGAATATAAGCTTGCTGAAGGCTCGTTTTGAGAAGCATTTATTTTATTTTTCCCCATTCACCCACTCATGCACATACTGTTAGTTAGGCAGAATCATCTACCACTGCAGATATGAATGCGTATCTCCCCCTATTTCTTCAATCTAAGACATAAGAGCAAGCTTTGTTTATAATTCAATATTTCTTGCAGTCATTGCAACACCAAGCTGCTCTGTAAGTTGCTGGAACGGTGCGGTACTTATCCTTGGAATTTATTAGTTTGTTGTTTATATATATATATATAATTATATATATATATATATGTATATATATATATTATTAATAATAATGTGTGTGTGTTGTGTGTGTGTGTGTGTGTGTGTGTTGTATCTACATCTATCTCTCTTTATATTCATTTCTATCTATCTAATCTAGCTGTATGTATGTATGTATATATTATTATATATATTTATATAATATATATCAGTATATTTTAAAATGCCTAAAACAATTTTTTAAGTGTCCAAAACCCTTGGGGAGCAACAATATATAAAAAAATTAATAGAACAAACAGAAAAGTTTGTACATAATATGAGATGGAAAGCATTCTTTTTTCTGAACCCAAATGCAAAAAAGAGGACAAAAACACCTACGATTTCAAATCATGGCGATCACCACCAGCCATAGACGAAATGAAACCCTTTGAAGATCAAATGAAAAGAATGATAACCAATATTGAATTCAAAAAATCTAACAACGGTTTCCAAACAACACTAAAAGAACAAATAAAACAAGTACAAAATGACAAAAAAATATTTGTGAAGGCTGATAAAACTAGCAATTACTACAAAATGGAACCAAAAGATTACTCTCAACTCCTTGACAAAAACATCCAGAAAAGCTACAAAAAAGCTGACAAAAATATACATGACAGTATCCGCACTAAAGAAAAAGAACTTGCAGAGCACATAGACCTAAGTGACAGGATAGAAGCGACAGCAACAAAAGAAGCTTTCATAACGCTCAAAGACCACAAGCCCAATTTTCATAACAATCCAACATGTAGACTAATAAACCCATCCAAATCTGAATTAGGCAAAATAAGCAAGAAAATTCTGGAAAAAATAATAAAGAACGTAAAATCAAACTCTGAATACAACCTCTGGAAGAACACATACGAAGTTATCCAAAAACCTCAATAAACAAAGTAATACAGTATTCATCACATTTGACATAGTAGACTTTTACCCATCTATAGATGAGGAACTACTCACCAAAGCCCTGAAGTTTGCCAGTAACCACACAGACATAACAGGGTCAGAAATGGAAATCATTCTCCACACCAAGAAAACATTACTACACAGCAAAAATGAAACCTGGATCAGGAAAACCAACAGAAACTCAACATTCGACGTAACCATGGATCATATGATGGTGCAGAAACATGTGAACTGGTCGGACTATTCATGCTGTCCAACATCAAGAAAAAACTCGGAAAACAAGTCGGACTATATAGAGACGATGGCCTTGCTGCACTAACAACAATCCAAGAACCATCGAAAACAAGAAGAAAGAACTATGCAAAATCTTCCAAAACCACAACTTAAAGATTACCATTGAAGCAAACAAAAGGTAGTGAACTACTTAGACATAACACTGGATCTCAACAATCACATATATAAACCATACAAGAAACCCAACGATACACCTCTTTATGTACACACCAAAAGTAACCATCCACCATCTATATTAAAGACCATACCCCATGGCATAAACAAGAGAGTATCAAACCTGTCATGCAGTGAGAGAGTGTTCAACAATGCAGCAGTAGAATACCAGGAGGCACTACAAACAAGTGGATACAATTACAAATTACAATACAAACCCAGACAAAAACACAAATAAAAGCAAGAAAAATAGGAAAAGAAAAATCATATGGTATAACCCCATACGACGGGAAACTCAAAACAAAATAGGGAAAGAATTCTTCAAAATCCTAACAACTTCATTTCCAAAAGAACACAAACTGAGAATTCTTCAAAATCCTAACAACTTCATTTCCAAAAGAACACAAACTGTCCAAAATATTTAACAAAAACACTGTCAAACTATCGTACTCATGTATCCCCAACCTCAAAAACCTAATTGACGCATCCAACAAAATGAAAATCAACACAGCAAAGAAGGGTGAAGAAAGGAAATCTTGCAA
>CM031611.1:24290483-24297983 GCA_018398815.1 Conus ventricosus | reverse complement strand
CTCAGACTAAGGACAGCATGAGGCAGTCTCGACTGGCCAGCACACGGTCAGCCAGTAGCAGAGCCAGCTTGGACAGAACGGACAACCCTTCAGGTGGCACATCCAGTGAAGCAGCAAGTCAGCCTGCTCTCTCTGACATCGTTGGCATGCTCAACTCCTTGAGCACGAAGCTAGACACCAAGATTGGAGAAATCAAAGAAGAAATCCGCATCCTGCACGAGGACTACGTGGCCATGAGGGACGAGCTGAGGGGGCTGAGGGAGGAGGTCGTCACGCTCGTGAAGAGAACGTGGACCTGCAGAGGAGGAACGACGATCTCAGCCGGAGGGTTGCTGACCTGGAGACGAAGACGGATGACCTCGAGGGACGGTCCAAGCGGAATAATCTCATTTTCTACGGCTTGACGAGGAGGGACAACGAGACAGCGACCGAGTGTGAAGGTATAGTAAAGGACCTTCTCACTGACAAACTGGACCTGTCCCGTGATGTAGAATTTGACAGGGTTCACCGGTTAAGTTCTAAACCTGATTCCCCCGTCATTGCCAGATGTGTGTTTTATAAACAGAAGATAGAAGTGTTAAAGGCAAAGGGCAAGCTCCGGGGAGTCGGATTTTCATCAGTGAAGACTTTTCTAATCGTGTCAGAGAAATCAGGAGGAGGTTGACTCCACACCTAAAAACAGCTCGTAGTGAAGGTAAACGAGCAACAATGGTATTCGATCATCTCCTGATAGATGGCAAGAAGTTTTTTTGTCGATTCCAGTGACAAGATTGTGGAAATGAGATAGGGCGTTGGCCGGCCCAATGACCCTTTTTGTGATCTCTTGACAGAGGGAACAAACCTAACGAGTGCACCGGTTTTGCTGTCACGGTGTAACGGGTATGACACAAATCTTGCACGTGCTAATCGGAAAGCGGCAGACCAGGTTTGCTGCGCTAGCGATTCAGCCACTGACCGAACTAAACATGTGTATGTAAACACTGAGCGTGAGCAGGTTGAATCTGTGTCAGTTGGTGTGTATGACGCGTGTCATGGCGGCACGTGCAATGCTTTCCCCATGTTTGTTGACAGTGATAACCCAAACTGTTCCATTGAAAATAAACATTCTAAATCCTTTTCTTTTCTTCACTGGAATGTGAATGGTTTACTGTCTAAATTATACGATAAAGATTTTGTCTCTTTTGTTTGTTCTTTTGATTTTATATGTTTTGATGAAACGTTCGTGGAAGATTTTCAGTCATCTGTATTTGTTGGTTACAAGAAGTTTTGCAAACCTGCCATGAAACTTACAGCCCGTGGAAGACGTTCTGGTGGTCTGCTATGTCTCGTTAAACACGAGATCTGTTCATTCATTGAGTTATTAGATATTAAATCTGATAACTGTCTTGCCTTCATGATTGATAAATCTTTGTTTTGTGCAATAAGAACATCCTGTATATATGTGCTTATGTACCACCGGTAGATTCACCTTACTATACACATTTTGACCTCGAAAATGGAATAAGTATGCTCGAAGAATTTGTGAGTGACTGTGCACTTGCTCTTGATGATGTTTATATTTTGATAAGTGGTGATTTAAACAGTCGGATTGCAAACTTGTCGCATGATTTACAAGATGATGGTTTGCCTGGTGATAATCAATATGTAAGTAGTCCTTTATGCACAGACAGGAATTCTGAAGATAAGGTGTTGAATAATTATGGGAATCTATTGATCAATATGTGCACCGTTTTGAATTTGTGTGTTTTGAATGGTATGTGTCAGGGCGATCTGAATGGTCGCTACACATATATCTCTGAGAGAGGCAATAGTGTAAATGATTACTTTATAATGTCACGAGATATGTTTTTAAGGTTTCGAATTACTGTAAATTGCAAGTATGAGAAAGGATCGAATCCGACCATATGCCTCTGGTGATGAACTTCAGTATTCCAAATGAATGCATGAACAACGCAAGAAGGTATGTTTCTAACTGTCTTATTGAAAAGTATGTTTGGAATCAGACACGTACCAATGTATTTAGTGATATAATTTGTTCCCATGAAATTCAGCAGAGAGTTGAAATGGCGATCAGTGTAATTGATGTGAATATAAATGAAGCTTTGCATATATTTAACAGTTGCTTGAAAGATGTATTTATTCTGTAGTTAGACGTGCTGCTTTTATTTTTTTTTATCTTATTATTTTTGTGCTGTAGATTTTCTATATTAATGATTGTTTCGAATGAATCACAATGTATAAAGGAATGTATGCGTGAGATCAAGCGCAATGAGTAATTTGTTGAATTAGAATTGCGCTATAGAAATGCAATCTATTATTATTATTATTATGCTGCTGTATGTATGAAAAAACAGATTAATATTAACAAAAAACATGATCATGATGATGACTGGTATGATGTGGAGTGTCGAACTGGTAAAAGGGAGGTTCGTAATTTGTTAAGTAGATATCGTCGCACATTATCCCCACCAGATCATGTCTCTTACTCTAATGCCAGACGTGACTATAAAGAGCTTTTGAAAACAAAACGTAAACAGTTTAATCGTGAAATGTTGGATAAATTGGTATCCTCTGTAAGTGATCAGAAGGAATTTTGGGATAACATGCGCAGGATTCACAATAAAAGTAAACAACCTTCTAATAGCATTAGTTTAGAAAACTGGTTTCAGCATTTTCAGAAACTACTTGAAAAAGAAGTAGATATCCATAGTATTATGGATGAAGAAGGTGGTAGTTATAACAATGACTACAATAATACTAATGATAGCAGTAGTACAAATGACGATGCATTGAATCGTCCAATTTCAAGCGACGAGATCCTGCTGGCTCTAAAGAAATTAAAGAATCGTAAAGCTAGTGGCCCTGATGGTATCATCGGTGAAATGTTAAAAAATGCGTGTAAGTCTGACTTGTTGTTGGGTTTTGTCACAAAGTTCTTTAATGCTCTGTTTGACAGAGGTGTGTTTCCGGAACTGTGGACTGAATCTATTGTTCTCCCATTATATAAGAAAGGTGATGTTGATAATCCAAATAATTACAGAGGTATTTCCTTGTGTAATATTTGTAGTAAGCTATACAGTGCTGTTATCAACAGAAGGCTGCAGGACTGGGTAGAAGAAAAGAATCTCACTGGTGAATGCCAAGCTGGATTTAAGCGTAACTATTCTACAATAGATCACATGTTTACTCTAATGACATTTGTGCAAAAACAGTTTTGTTTGAATCGTAAATTATATGTTGCTTTCATTGATTTTGAAAAAGCTTTTGATTCTGTTATAGGAGTATTTTATGGCATATTTTGTTCAAAAATGGAATAAGAGGAAAATTATATAAATGTGTCATGAGCATGTATGATTCTGTAAAAGCTAGAGTGAGAAGTGGTGGGTCTTTGACTGATTACATAAACTGTACGACTGGAGTTAAGCAAGGTGATGTATGTAGTCCTATATTGTTTTCTTTATTTATCAATGAATTGACATCAGAGGTTAATAATTCTGGACGACATGGCGCAATGTTCATAAATGATTTCCATGAGATTTTCATTCTTCTCTTAGCTGACGATGTTGCATTAATATCTGAAACTATCTCTGGTTTACAAACCCAGCTGAACAGTTTGGAAAGAGCTTCTTCTGCATTGCAGTTGAAGATAGACACGATAAAAGTAATATTATTGTGTTTAGAAAGGGTGGTTATCTTGCCGCCAGAGAGAGGTGGACATATAATGGAGTCAGTATGCCTGTGGTGAATGCTTATAAGTATCTTGGTATTTACTTTTCTACACGCTTAAGCTTTACTTTTGCTTGTAAAGATCTTGCAAGCAGAGCTAAATATGCGCTATTGTGTATTTTGAGGAAATTAAGACTACTAGATAATGGATCTCTGGGTTTGTTTTTAAAATTATTTGATGTCCAAATCCAACCAATGTTACAATATGGTGCTGAACTGTGGGGTTTTGAATCTGCTGCTGTGCATATTGAGAAAATTCATTTGTATGCTTTAAAAAAATTTCTTGGCGTTTCAATGAAAAACACCGAATGATTTGGTATATGGAGAGACTAATAGATATCCTATTTGTTTAATTTCAATGGTTAAATGTATTCGTTACTGGTTAAGGATAACACAAATGGAACCACACAGATTGCCTTATAAAGCCTATGCTATGCTCGTAGAGTTGGATGCCAGAGGTAAGAAAAACTGGATTACGACTGTAAGGCTGAAACTGTATGAATACGGCTTTGGTTTTGTATGGGAGAATCAGGGTGTCGGTGATACAAATGCTTTCATTCGTGTTTTTCGGCAAACACTGATCGATTGCAGTTGGCAAAGATGGAACTCACATGTTGAAGATAGCAGCAAATTTGATATTTACAGAATGTTAAATCCTATGCATTGTGTACCAAAGTATTTGACCATGGACATTGATAGACATTTAAAATATATCATGACCAAGTTCAGATTTGGTGTTTCGGATGTCTATGCACATTCTCAGCGTTATAGCAATTCAAACGATCGTGTAAGTACTTGTCCATTGTGTAAGGAATCACAAGAAAATGAAGTTCATTTTGCCCTGTACTGTCCTGAATTAAGTGATCTTAGACAACAGTGTATTTCAGCTAAATACTTTAGACATCCTTCATTCTTCAAATTGATTTTGTTAATGACGTCGACAAATGGTAAAACAGTGAAACAGCTGGCTGCGTATTTTGTACAGAGGATTTAAACGAAGAAGTTCTGTAATATCTTAGTTTGTTAACCTTCCCGATTGGTAATGTATTGTACAAGATGGTAATGTATTGTGCAAGACTATCTTTGGTAATGGATTATGCAACGTTGTTTTACATGTATCCCCCTTCTAAGGGGCCAAGACCTTTACGAATAAACATTTTTGTCTTGTCTTGTCTCTCTCTCTCTCTCTCTCTCTCTCTCTCTCTCTCTCTCTCTCTTCATTTAAGCGAGCGTGTGACTGCATGAATGGTTGTGTTTATTTCGAGTTGTTCTTGTTGATTTGGGTTGCAGTTTGATATGTGTTCTTGTTTATTGCAAAAGCTTTGAGTGTTCAATTGATTGGATGTCTGTATCTTCTTTATCATGACAATAGCAGTGTTACTTCAAAAGTTGCTATCCTTAAAGAGGAATAGCATTCCGTCGTTATAAAAAAAGAGGACAGCGATTCATTTCAGTTCACTGCAACGAGATGTTCATAAACTGTTTTAAAGCCTCTTTCACACGTGTCAATGCCATGAGAATGGCAGAAAATGCCATCTTTACAAACCGTCCTGGAGACTGCACAGCTGGTTCACAAACAAGAACTTTCTTTGAACCAGCCGCCGTGGCGAAGTGGTTAGCGTCGCGGACTCCCGGCTGGGAGTCGTGGATTCGAATCCCATCAGAGTCATGTGGGTTTTTTCTGCCCCGACCGGCTCCTACCCAGAGTTGAGTTTGCTGCGGACTCAGTTGGGAAGACTGGGACCACACAGTCGAGTTTCATCCACTTAATGGATGCGTTTCTGAGAGTGTTGCTCAAATTTCCTGACCAACACTGCAGGTGCCTGTATCTCATGGGCCTGGTTGACGCCAGGATATATTATGAAAGGAAGCGTAGAGTACAGCCCTGTCATGTAGTCTCAGACCGAAATGGAAATCCGTAGCATCATCTTAATCATCCTCATTCCCATTGATCAGCATTAAAAAAAAAAAAAGTCTCAAATTCTGTGGCCCTTCATGCCCTGCTCTCATGGTGACCTCAATTTCGATGTCCTCTCCACGTCTGTGGCCTTGGTTTGCTTCCGTTGGGATCACCGGTATCGGCGAGTCCATGGGGGCTGTCGTTGGACGGACGTGGTGGCGCCCTCCGGGAGAGCTCACTCACGCCGGCTCCGCGACTAAGCAATTATTGTCGTCAGTAGGGGGCTTAGTAAGTGGTGTCCTGCATATGTTAGATCAGAACAGGCGCCACTGAACACCACCGAAGTGACTCGGCAGCAGTGCAGTGTCTCCTCCGGTGGGTTGCCTCTTGACGACTTGACATTGACTGCTCCCTGTGGATTGCTGGTGCCGGGGCTGCGGCGGGGCCAGCCGGGCTATGGCTGTGGACGGGGTGTCGTAATGAGCGGCGTGGGTGCACTGCCTCTGAGGTGGCGCAGAGGTTGGGACAGCAAAAAAAAAAAAAAAAAAAAAAAAAAAAAGAACTTTCTTTGAGGGTGCTCTGAAGATGTTTTTTTTTCAGGAAAAAAAAAGGAAAGGAACCGAGCACCATCTCCCACCACAACGTCAACGATTTCGGTTCTTTTGTTTCTATGGAAAATCTCCAGACCATCCTCAAAGAAAGGTTTTATTTGTGGAAAAGAAGATTAGCAGTCAAGAATCGTTGTGTGTGTGTGTGTGTGTGTGTGTGTGTGTGTGTGTGTGTGTGTGTGTGTGTGTGTGTGTGTGTGTGTGTGTGTTTTGGCACAGCTGGTTTCTTTCCCAGCAGTGAATCTCTCACTACCTCGCTGCAAGATAACGATCGCCACGAAACACATCACCGTGTGATAAACTGTAACAAGAGAAAAGTAAGTGTAGACACTCTCTACATCTAAGGCCCCCAAAATGACCCTCCAGACCATGGACAAAAACAGAACAAAACAAAACAAAACAAATAACGAAAAGTAGACGGCAAAAGCGAAGGGGACAGAAAACAAAATGCAGAGTGATAGTCAGTGAGAGCAAACAGGAGAATACGAGCGTAGAACTTGTGGAAGACGGGAATACAAATGACACTAACAGACTGCTCCACCTTCCTCTCTGGCATTCTCACGGTGTGAAGAAACACAGTGTACAGAACTTTTAGGGGAAGGTTAATGAGTTCAAAAGACAGAATGAAAACGGTGGACTCGACACGCGCGCGCGCGCGCGTGCACGCACGCACGCACGTACACACACACACACACACACACACACACACCACACACACACACCCCACACACACACACACGCGCGCGCGCGCGAGAGAGAGAGAGAGAGAGAGAGAGAGAGAGAGAGAGAGAGAGAGAGAGAGAGAGAGAGAGGGGGGGGATGGAGACAAACAAAATAGTTCAGCGAAGGAAAGAAGAATCAAGATCTGCGATAGGAGAGAGAGAGAGAGAGAGAGAGAGAGAGAGAGAGAGAGAGAGAGAGAGAGAGAGAGAGAGAGAGAGACAGACAGACAGACAGACAGACAGCGCACGCGTGTGCGTGTGTGTGTGTGTGTGTGTGTGTGTGTGTGTGTGTGTGTGTGTGTGTGTTCTGCCTCGTCCAGCTCCAATCCAAAGTTGATTAAGCTTTGAGTTCATCTGGGAAGACTGGAACTGTCCACTTCCATTCACTTAACTAATGTGTCTCTGAGAGTGTTGCTAAAATTTCTTAATCGACGCGGCAAGTGTCTGTATCGTTCGGGCCTGGTTGACGCCCAGGATACAACATGAACATGTGCGCACTGTACAACAATATCATGTAGTCTCAGACCAGAATAGACCTCCGTAG
>CM031611.1:24272983-24285483 GCA_018398815.1 Conus ventricosus | reverse complement strand
TATATTAGAGATTATTTCAGCAGCCCAGTTAGCTCAGTCGGCACAGCATCAGACTTTTATTAGTCAGAGGATGAAGGATTCGTTGCCCCTATAGAGAGTTCCCTTCCCCCACCCCCCCCCCCCCCCTATCACACACATCCACCTCCCGCCCACCATTCTGGTCAAGCTAATGCGCAGTTCAGACGTCTGGTAGCTGAGCAGATGTGATGTGACGTATATGGACTAGTTTGCACGCAGTGACGCCACGTTGACGAAATTCAAACTTTGATATCTTATCTTATACATTTTTGTTTTCTAATCTTCTGATTCATCCATGGTGTCTTTTATTTCATCTTAATATGTGTTTTGTTTGACAAACTTTCATTTAGGTGGGGTCTTTGTTGTTGTAGTTTTTTTTTGCGCATTTTGTCTGCTGTTTTGAATTGTTGTCTTCTGCTTTTGTATTATTTCTCTCACTGTCGTTTATTGTTTGTTTGCTTATTTTCATGTCCTGTTTCCGTCTTTTTTTTTTTTTTTTTGCCTTACAGTACCTTTTTTGTGCATTTCAAAATGTCTGTGTCCTTCTCTGTCTTCTACTCAACATTGGTCATTTTGCACGTGGCATTCTGTCTCCCGTTGATGCTAGTTTCAAAGTGAGGTCACTGCAGGCGGAAATTAAAACTAACTTAAAAGAAAAATTACTGTGCCGTCAAATGAAAGAAACAAACTGCTAGACAAGGGCGACACGTTTCGACCTCTTTGGTCTTCTTCAGGTAAGAGAAACAACATCTAAAACAATGAAGCCTATGAACGAACAATTGCTGATCTCAAATTGGATACAAATTCCACATCCATTTAGCGCCCAATGTGAGAAGATATGTGACTGTTCTTTCTTCGTTTTTATTGTCTCGTTTGTTGTTTGTCTGGCCTGAAGAAAACCGAAGGGGTCGAAACGTTTCGTGGTTTTTTTTTTTGGTTTTTTTTTCATAACTTGTTTGTTTTGTTCGGCGGAATAGTACGTCTTCTTTTAATAAGTTCCCTTTGCTGCATTAAATGTTTCATGAGGCAGTCTTCATCCCCCACTTCTTCCCTCTATCCCTCCCCCCTCCCCCCCCCCCCCCCCCCCCCCCTTTCCAGGTTAGCTTACATTAGGGGTGAGTTTTACGTCCTATCGGCCTGAGGCCCCCAAGGGCAAGAGTACTGCAGACATAGGTCTGCATCATTAGTGGCAACTGCTGTCGCTGGCAGTAGTGGGTGAGTTGCTGTGGGGGTTGTCGTGTTTCTCTCTCTCAGAGCTCTTGTTCCTCTTGAACGTAGGTTCAGTTCTGGCTGTTGGTCGACCGACGATGGGCGTCGGTGTATATTGCCTCCTTTCCCCCAAACTGAAGGCTGTCTTCGAACCACCGGGCGGCCTTCTTCATGCTCGGGTGGCGATGGTCCTGTGCCGCGCGAGGCCGCCTCAAGGAGGGTGCAGGACAAAAGTCGCTGGAGCGCTGCACGAGTCCCTAATAGTCGGCGGGTATTCGCAGACTGCGGCCGTGAGGGCAATTTTTCAGCCCAACCCCATAAGGAGTGCCCACATGTCTGCCTGACCTCAGAACATGGTTACCCAGGCCACGGTGATCGCAGTCAGGCAGCGCTCCATCGCCGATCGGCCCACATCTCGAGGAGGCGTCCCCCGGCGACACAGGCTAGACCCGTCGTCACCCATATGGCTGGAAGGTTGACTGTGCCGCCCGACACTGTCCTCTCACATCGGTGTCCCTCAAAGGAGAGCTGCCACTTCTCCCCTGAAGTCCACTGCTATGCCACACCCACAGTGGATATGTGCCCCTTCCCATATCTCACATCTCTTAAATCCTCATACCCATTCCCACTCTTTTGCCCCCTCTCTCTTTCTCCTCCCCCCACCCTTCGTACCTCTCTCTCTCTCTCTCTCTCTCTCTCTCTCTCTCTCTCTCTCTCTCTCTGTGTGTGTGTGTGTGTGTGTGTGTGTGTGTGTGTGTGTGTGTGCGCGCGCGCGCGTGCGTGCGTGCGTGCGTGCGTTTGCAAACAGGCGTTCTCAAACGCATACGTATGTGCTAGGCTTACGATTTTAGCTCAATATTTCCAAAGGCCTGACTGGCTTGTTGGGCTAATGCATAGATCAGACATCTGCCGAGTCCCATCCACAAGACCTTCGTCTTAAATCCTCTCGGCATAGTTATTGATTCATTGATCCATCAGCTGTAGATACTGCACACTGTACTGTGGTTTCGTAGGTTAGCCGATGTGATGTAGCCTATATATGCCAGTCCGCACGCAGTGATATCTCCTTGATGAAGTTGAAACTGTCACTTTCAGCATATTTTCCCAAACTGGATTATTTTGCAACTGTATTTTGAAATTTGTAAGTATATTCTGTTAATGTTTAATTATAGGTGATAAAAGGCCTGTCAGCGGATTCATTTACCCTCAGTTAGACATTCGTCAAGAAGAGTGCAGAGAAGACATATAGCATTATAAACAAGGGAATCGGTAATGAACAGAAGAATGCAAAGGAAAGCCGAATCAAGCGACAGAGTGAGCGTGAGGACATTGAGAACATCTGGACAAGAACAGCACAGAAAAACCTTGTTTTTTTAAATTGTTAAAGACTTGACCAAACAAAGACATAGTAAAGCCAGTATTATTCAGGAAGGAAGAAGGCATCATAAAAAGTGGACTGAATATTGCGCTGACCTCTACAGCAAATTGAGCAAAGGAGATACAATCGCCAACAGCACAGGATTCGTCAAGTGAGGATGACTCTCCAACACCCCGTGAGAAAGTTATAGCTGTAGTGAAACCGCTGAATTGTGGGAAGGCTGCGGGCATCAGCATCATCCATGCAGGACCCTTGAAGCATGGCGGAGATGCAGCAATATTGCTATCCATAATGCCACCTGCAGCAAAATCTGGCACACAAAGAACCGTCCACGGTACAAACTCAACGACTAATCGCCACCGCTCCAAAGAAAGACAATCTCCATCACTACCAGAACTGATAGACCGATCAGCCATGGCAGCAATGCTCAAAACTCATTCTGAATAGCTTACATTCGCAATTAGGTACCACTAGTATCGAAGAACAGACTGCATTCTACAAAGCAGAAGTGTCAAGGGGCAGATATTTTACTGCATACTCCCTCCGAAAAGCATCCTTACAACCACATTTTCAAAACCTTCATCTGAGTGTTTGACGAGATTGGCAAGACGTTCTATGGACCACAATGAAGAAATGAAAGTCGGGCAGAACCCTCTTCAACGCTTATCAACGCTATCCATCACCTGTACCAAGGAGCGACTGGTACAGGGCTTATACGGGGTGCGAATGACGAGTGGTTCCAAACTTCATTTGCAGTTCGTTACGGCTACCTTCACGAACTCGCCAAACTCCTTCAAAGACTGGATGAAACATCGAGGAGATGCGGCAAGAAGTCACCACCGAGAAATCTAACCTGATGGCCAACAACACCATTTGGTACAACTGTCCATGGACATAAGTTGAATGCCGCTGAACAGTTCGTTTGTCTGGCATCCACCTCAGCAATGAGGGATCTTAACCAGGAGTCCTGTCAAAGGATGCAAAGACAATGTCGGTACCATCAAGAATAGAACCAGTTTAGAAGGACAACAGTATCTCCATCAAACTCAAAAACAGGCCCGTGCCAGCACTCTTACATTCCACTCTCCTGTAGACGTGCAAGACAGGGGCCCTCGCAGCAGATCTGCAAAGAAGAATTCAATTCATCTACAGCACGAAGGGTTATCGCAAGATATTAAACATCGGATTAAAACGCTGATCGTATCACCAGAACGTTAAACCAGTAGACCGGACCGTGTGAAGATTTGCTGATATCGGTTAAGAAACTTACGCTGGAATGGCCGTGTGACAAGATTCAACGGCTCGGAGGTGGAGACAGAAAACGCACGATGGACTGACATTGCAGAATGGACAAGACAGAAAAATAAAACACAACAATTCGTTCGTTGAGGCCCAGGTCTTGGCACACAACTGATAGAGGTAGAGGAGCCCGGTGAATGTTCAGTGTGGCGTCCTAATGACTCCCCTGTGTGATTCGCTGATGCTGATGGCTCCCCACAGAGTTATAGAGGGAAGAAGTGTTTGTCTTCCCATCCGCTCTCTCTGGGTGTCTGTGTCTCTGTCTGTCTGTCTGTCTGTCTGTCTGTCTGTCTGTCTCTCTCTCTCTCTCTCTCTCTCTCTCTCTCTCTCTCTCTCTCTCTCTCTCTCTCTCTTTCTCTCTGTCTCACACACACACACACACGCACCCCCCACACACACACACACAACACACACATACACTCTCTCTCACACACTCTCTCTCTCTCTCCTCTTCTCTCTCTCTCTCTCTCTCTCCATCACACACACACACACACACACACACACACACACACATACACACACACACACACACACACACACACACACACACACACACACACACAACACAATGCATGTCCACACACTCATTACGTGAGCGCATACTTATGCTTCTGTGTGTATATCTTGCATCAGTGTGTGCATGAACAACCCACCTTTGCACTGAAGTAATTTGAACACATTAATTTTGTATGGACATGTTAATCAAAATTATTGTAGGTATTGGTTTCCTTGTTTATTTCCAAATTCATTTTTCTGTGTCCCCCTCCCTCCCCCCATTCGTTTGTCACTTACTTATGAATCTATTTCCCTGTTTATTTCTTTTTTTTCTAATTATTATTATTATTATTATTACTGTTGTTGTTGTCATTATAATTATCAACATTATTATTAGCCTATCATTACTGTTACTGTTATAATCATCATCAACATTATTATTATTATTATTATTATCATCATCATCATCATCATCATCATCACTAGTAGTAGTAGTAGTAGTTGTAGTAGTAGTGGTAGTAGTAGTGATAATAATAACAATGGTAGCAGAAGCAGTATTCCTTTGTTCATTCATTCATTTGTCTGCTTTGGGTCACAGTGAATCGTGGATGCGGTTTATGATTTTCCACATCAACTTCTCGGCCACCCACACACACCGTGTCCGTGTGGCTGGGGGTCACCTTGGCCATCTTCCGCTACAAGCACATCTTCTCCCCGGCTAAAGGTCACCTCACACGTATCCGACGGCTGGTGCGAGCCCGTCTGGCCGTGTTGGTGGTCACGGTGCTGGCTGTGGTAGGACTGATTCCCAATTATCTGACCAATCAGATTTATCCACTCACCGTAAGTCTCTTTGTCAGTGGCTGCTTCGTTCTTCTTTCTTTCTTTTTTGCTTGTTTATTTTTTTATTTATTTTTTTAAAGATTTTATTTCTATTGGTGTGTGTGTGTGTGTGTGTGTGTGTGTGTGTGTGTTGCTTGAAGGGGTGGGGTGGGGGGGGGGGGGGGTTGCTGTGTGGTTCGACCAATCCCCAGTTCTTTTATCAACCAGGCCTGTTCAGTTGCTGTGTGACTGCGTGTCTCCTTTCAGTATTTTAGAATGAACAGTTCGACCAATGGACAATAATCTGACCAATCAGTTCTATCCTCTTTCTGTGGCTAAGTCTGCTCATCATGTCTGTTATTGAATGGTTCAATCTTTCTCTAGTTATTTGACCAATCAGATCTATTCTCTCACTATAAGATTGCCTGTCTTTGGCTTGTTTTGAAAACAATATTATGCGACTGGACTGATCCTCAAGTAGCTAACCATTGAGACCATCCATATAAGGTAGGTCTGTATGTCCTTTGCTCTTTTTCACTTTTTCACCAGTTCATGTTGTTTAAGCCCAACCATCCAAAGGGAGAGCTTGGGGAGGGGGCTGGGGAGGAGGTGTGTATACTGGGGTTTTCACGTAGTGAATTGTCGGTACGGTTCGACTAACGCTCAATCATCTGATCAGTCAGTGATGTCCTCTAAATGTAAACATTGTGTGTGTGTGTGTGTGTGTGTGTGTGTGTGTGTGTGAAAGAGAGAGAGAGAGAGAGAGAGAGAGAGAGAGAGAGAGAGAGAGAGAGAGAGAGAGAGAGAGAGAGAGAGCGTACGCGTGAGTGCGTGCACGCGCGCGCGCATGCAGGAGGGGTATGCGGGCAGGCGGGCGCGCCCGCGCTCGCGCGTGTGTGTGTGTGTATGTGTACACGTATGAGAGTGACTGCTGTCAGTACGAGCAGCTTACCCTTTTTCGCCTCAGTCCATATCGCCCTTCACTGCATCCGACCCTTCCATCTGCACCCCCTCTGTTTATTTGTTTCTTTCTTTCTCTTTATTTACAATACAGCAGCACTAGCACGGGCCTGCCTCAGGAACTCCCATTGAAGACGACATGCTGATGACTGTGAAGGAACGGAAAGGGGGACAGGGGGAGGGGGGGGGGGGGGGGGGGGGGGCGGTTAAACCCCAAAGTAAAAGTCAGTGAGAGAAGGCAGTGATTGATAATGAGGCGGAGTGGTTTGATGGGGAAGTTTATGTTGAGGCGTGACAGGCGGGGGTGGGAGCGGGGTGGGGGGTAGGGGGGCGTTGCGGGTGGGGAAGGAGATAATAGTACAACAATCAATTGGTAGCAAGGTCGGGCAGCTGGAGTGGAAGGGTGGCGAGGGATGAGAGGTGAAGGGGGCGTGACTATTCCCAACATTCAGCTGACTCCCCCCAACCCTATCCCCTTCGCCGCGTTCCACACCCTCATTATCGTCGGATAGGGACGAGAGAGGGGAGGGAGGAGGCAGCTGCCAGAAACGTCTGATGTCTGGAAACAAAGTCGATGCAAATGTTAAGAACTTACGAAACTGAAATAATTATGATCTGCTTGTTGAATGATGACATTCTAATTTCTAAGTGGCAATAGTGTTGGATATTTACATGGCACTGCAGTGAACACACACACACACACAAAACACACACATGCGTGCATGCATACATAGAGAGAGAGAGAGAGAGAGAGAGAGAGAGAGAGAGAGAGAGAGAGAGAGACAGACAGACAGACAGACAGACAGACAGACCGACCGACGGACCGACCGACAGACAGACAGACAGACAGATCGACAGAAACACTGACACACAGACAGACACACCGACAGATAGACAGACAGGCAGATGGCTGTTACTCGGATAAATGTCTTCATTGCAATTTTTTGCCATTTCCATTTAACGGCGTTGTTCTCCTCTTCATCAAATTCATGTTCGCATGGAGATAAGTCTGTCTCGCATGGGACTGGTCATAATGCGTTGGTGTGATAGCTTGACGCTGAAGGAAGTTTTGTTTTCCGTACGTGGACTGCCTCGAGACAAGACTGTGCGCATGCTGTAACGTGGAGAATGAAGGTTCGGAGTCACCAGACAAGCCAACGAGATTTGACGATCCAGAATACGGCCTTGACCTTAAGCTGATTAATGGATGGGTTATACGATGATTCCACTGGCTGGCTTCTACGTGGGCCAAGACGTCTGCGGCACTGCATTGATTTAGCTGATTAATCATCGCTCATTAGTCTAATTTGGAGTGTCTTGACGTTTGGAAAGGTCACGTCTGCCCTTAACTGGGTATCGGATGTCACGTGTTCTTCATTGTAGGCCAATGAGCTCAACCTATTGACGTCATGCTGTCACAAAAAAATCCCATACAGAAATTAATAAGACAGACATCATTCATGTATAAGATTTGTGTGAGTGGATCGTGTTTTGTTTGTTTGTTTGTTGTAGTCAGACTGACTTACGATTATCTCTCTGATCGAATTTACATAAGTGTTTGCGTGAGAGTAGTTCGTTTTCGCAGAAGATACCAACTCACACAAGATCATCTTACAATGGATTGTAACATGCTGACGTGAATTTGCGAGTGATTGGTTCGTTCTAAAACAAGTATAGGAGTGATATACGCCCATCCGACCTGTCGACTGTGTTATTGTAATGCAAATCTGCGTGTGAGTGATTTGTGTGAGCACCGCACTGCAATTGGCCAGTAATGAATCCCCACTTACTGTAATAGTGAATGTGACTGGCTCATCTCACACTGCAGTTTGACCGGATTGACATTTGATAAATCAGGTATATATTATGTTGACGTAAGTACATGTGTGGATGGGTCATTTTTTTGCGGAACTGTTGACTTTATTCATGGACCACTTGACCTATTGACTGGCATAAGATGTAAGTGTACGTGTGAGCAATTCGTTTCCATGCTGAGGTTGGATTGATTCGCTATCGTTTGACCAAAAATCTGTTTTTAAAAAAGTAGTATATACGCGATTATCTCGCCCTTGCACTGTGGTTAAACAGGTTCTTGATCATGCAACTCGTTGGAAGTGTCATTGCATGTACGCCTGTGTGTGACTGGCTCGTTCTCACGGTGTGGTACGATTGGTTTCCATTATCGTACTAATCAGTACGCCTGTGTGTGACTGGCTCGTTCTCACGGTGTGGTAGCCTATGATTGGTTTCCATTATCGTACTAATCAGTACGCCTGTGTGTGACTGGCTCGTTCTCACGGTGTGGTACGATTGGTTTCCATTATCGTACTAATCAGTACGCTGTGTGTGACTGGCTCGTTCTCACGGTGTGGTACGATTGGTTTCCATTATCGTCACTAATCAGTACGCCTGTGTGTGACTGGCTCGTTCTCACGGTGTGGTACGATTGGTTTTCATTATCGTACTAATCAGTTGCATTCTTCTGTTCCATGCCTGCATGCGAGTGATTTGTTCGTGCGCAGTAGTTGAACTGGTTCCAGCTAACCGACCACTGAGATGTGTTTTTGTTCACGTACGTTTTGACCAAGCATATTTTTTTTGTTGTAGCGTATATGGTTCGATGTTGTTACCTTTAAATGTGTTTAAACTTCTTCTTTTTTTTAAGTTTGGTAGTTTTTATGTTACGGGTGTTCAAAGTGTATGGAGGCTTACTGCTGACTGAGCAAGACTTTCGAATTGTTTATGAAAAATCTGACATATAACGTGCCAGCAAATACGTACAATATCACAGTAACCTTTCACGTTTCTGACGTGACTCAGGAAAGAAAACTTCTTTTTGTTGGAAATGTCCGCCTCGAAATGTGATTAATGGGGGAAAGTTCTTGAATTGTATGTTTTTGTCTGGATTGATGAAATGGGCTCGCTGCACACGTCCGCTTGTCTTGTCACGAGAACACGAGAAAAATTACGAATGAAGAAGAAAATCCTTGAAGCTGGGACGGCTACACGAAGGCCAAATTATCACTTAGAATGCGAACTTGAATGTGGTAAAGAAGAAACACTTTGATCAATGCCTAAAGAAAATGAATGACTCATGTCTTTAACGTAAAAAGAAATAAACATCTCAAGTGTTTTGTTTACTCGCTCTCGGGTGAAAATTCAACACATAATAATTGTATTGATAGATGCTGCTGGTTCTTCTGGTGATTAATTTTTGTTTTGTAATCTGCGTTATTCGACAGATTCAGAAGAAGAGGGTAATACCTATTGATTAGAATTTGTATGGGTATGGATTGTTTGACATGAGGCTCTTTGGGTTAGACGTAGTGGCAAACCTTGTTTCCCGTTTCCGTCATTGTCAGGTTCAGTGGATTGAAACCAGTTGGACACGACGTGCCGGCGAGGTTGTTTTTCAATTCTAATCAATGCAATGGGCGGGGGGTGTTGCCCTCATATGCACAAATACGACTGGGAGATGTGAAGTTCTCTTCTATCGTTGGATGGTTTGCAATGCATTGAATCGCTGGGGATTTAGCAGAACCTGAAACATTTTGTGTTGTCCTGGGCTTAAAACTTCTATTAGAAAGGGTTGAATAAAGAAATAAAGGCTGCCAGGGATGCTGCGGGCAGCGTTGAGGCTTTGGAATGGTACTACAATACGGCTGTGGTAATGGTACTACAATAAGGCTGTGGTAATGGTGATTTACAATAGGGCTGTGGTAATAGTATTACAATAGGGCTGTTGTAATGCTACTACAATAAGGCTGTGGTAATGGTACTACAGTAAGGTTGTGGTAATGGTACTACAATACGCTGTGGTAATGGTATTACAATAGGGCTGTGGTAATGGCATTACAATAAGGCTGTGGTAATGGTATTACAATAAGGCTGTGGTAATGGTACTACAATAAGGCTGTGGTAATGGTATTACAATAGGGCTGTGGTAATAGTACTTCAATAAGGCTGTGGTAATGGTACTACAATAAGGATGTGGTAATGGCACTACAATAAGGCTGTGGTAATGGTATTACAATAGGGCTGTGGTAATGGTACTTCAATAAGGCTGTGGTAATGGTACTTCAATAAGGCTGTGGTAATGGTACTACAATAAGGCTGTGGTAATGGTATTACAATAAGGCTGTGGTAATGGTACTTCAATAAGGCTGTGGTAATGGTACTTCAATAAGGTGTGGTAATGGTATTACAATAAGGCTGTGGTAATGGTAAATCAATGAGGCTTTGGTAATGGTACTACAATAAGGCTGTGGTAATGGTACTACAATAAGGCTGTGATAATGGTACTACACTAAGCTTTGGTAATGGTACTACAATAAGGCTGTGGTAATGGTACTACAATAAGGCTGTGGTAATGGTACTACAATAAGGCTGTGGTAATGGTACTGCATAAGGGTGTGATAATGGTACTACACTAAGCTTTGGTAATGGTACTTCAATAAGGCTGTGGAGTGGTACTACAATAAGGCTGTGGTAATGGTACTACAATGAGGCTGTGGTAATGGTACTACAATAAGGCTGTGGTAATGGTACTACAATAAGGCTGTGGTAATGGTACTACAATGAGGCTGTGGTAATGGTACTACAATAAGGCTGTGGTAATGGTATTACAATAAGGCTGTGGTATGGTATTACAATAGGGCTGTGGTAATGGTACTACAATAAGGCTGTGGTATGGTATTACAATAAGGCTGTGGTAATGGTATTACAATAAGGCTGTGGTAATGGGATTACAATAGGGCTGTGGTAATGGTATTACAATAAGGCTGTGGTAATGGTATTACAATAAGGTTGTGGTAATGGTATTACAATAGGGCTGTGGTAATGGTATCACAATAAGGCTATGGTAATGGTATTACAATAGGGCTGTGGTAATGGTACTTCAATAAGGCTGTGGTAATGGTATTACAATAGGGCTGTAGTAATGGTATTACAATAAGGCTGTGGTAATGGTATTACAATAAGGCTGTGGCAATGGTACTACAAAAAGGCTGTGGTAATGGTACTACAATAAGGCTGTGATAATGGTACTACACTAAGCTTTGGTAATGGTACTACAATAAGGCTGTGGTAATGGTACTACAATAAGGATGTGATAATGGTACTTCAATAAGGTTTTGGTAATGGTACTTCAATAAGGCTGTGGTCATGGTACTACAATAAGGCTGTGGTAATGGTACTACAATAATGCTGTGGTAATGGTACTACAATAAGGCTGTGGTAATGGTATTACAATAAGGCTGTGGTAATGGTATTACAATAAGGATGTGGTCATGGTAATACAATAAAGCTGTGGTAATGATACTACAATAAGGCTGTGGTCATGGTATAACAATAAGGCTGTGGTAATGGTATTACAATAGGGCTGTGGTAATTGTACTACACTAAGGCTGTGGTAATGGTACTATAATAATAAGGGACGTTCAAATAGCACACATTCAAGATGTATACACTTGGCGTCACATAATTGCATTATGACATGCATTCGTCAGCTCATCTTCAAATCTACAGTGACATATATGTAAAACAGAAAATTCATACAAACTGTACATGTAAACATGCCTCTGTTGCGCATTCTTATTATAGAAACATGCTTTAAACCTTTTCTTAAATCTGATAAGAGAATCGGCCTATCTAGGAGACAGCAGAAATGACAAAAGCTGTGAAAAGAGCCAACTCGTTCACAAAGGGCACTGGTGATGACGTTCGAAGAACCAACGTCTCATTTGAGTGGACGTACATGACGAGGTTAACTTGTCTGACCAGGGTTGCTGTTGTCATGGGATGCCAGACAGACTGGCAAGTTTCTTCAAATTGGCTGTCTCAGTAAACCGGGTAGAACTATGAACACTGAAAGAATAAGGATCCCAATAGCGTAACAGTCTGAGAGTGGGAGGCAACACGCCATGTTTAGGGTGTTTCTAGCTCCTGAGAACAGTTCTGGTAGCATAAAAAATGTCAGGGATTTTTTTCTCAGTATGTGGAAGAATATATACAGCAGATGTCTTGGAGATAAAGACACCAGTACATTGACGAAGGTGTTTGATGATAATGCATTATGGTAATACACTTCCTGTAGAACAGACTGAGTGCGCGGGCCACGTGTAAAAGAGATTAGGTACGCGTCTGCGGAATCTCAACACAACGTGTGGACGAGACTCTTGCTGAAGAAGATAAACCTATTGGAGGAACGGCAGACTGACTGGTGATCAAATTGACGAAAGCCAGCTTATTATGCTAATGCAGTTACAACCGAAAAAGCTTAATGGAAACGAGAGCGGCCGTATGGGTCATCTGCTGTAAC
>CM031611.1:24257983-24267983 GCA_018398815.1 Conus ventricosus | reverse complement strand
GCTGTCGTTTGTCCTTGATTCACTGTTTTTTACTGTCACTTGTATGCCCAAGAAAACCAATAGTGAAACGCGTTCGTTTGTTTTTTAATTGTTTTTTCTTCTTTGGCGGCCCAGTAGCTCTGTTTTCCCCACTATAAAATATATGTTTCGTTCATAACACTTTCTGCGAATAACAGCCAAATTGGAGAATGACGCCAACATGAATTGTTGAGAAAAAACCCAAAAAAATGAGTGGGTGATGAACCTGTTTTATGTTTTAAATTTTTCAAACCTAGTGGAATACCTTCCCAACGCAAACCGGGGAAATCCGTTCGATGTTTAAGCTTCGTGCATTTTTAACCGTTCGAGGGAAAACCTTTTTCCGAATTGTTATATTTAACAAAAACGCATTAGACCAGCTTTTAGATGAAAACGGCTTCGTTTTTGCACGTGGTACTGCTTTTAAATTTTTAACAACCTCTTTAAAGACCATTTGTTTTAAGGGCTTGGAAATTTTGGGGAAAGACCTTTTCCCCCCGGGATTAACCCCCCCCCACGATGGAACGGGGGGGGAATGGGAAAGACGTTTTCCATTTTTGGGAGAGAGGGGAAATGCCCAACACCAATGACACGGTGGGGGTGTGGGGGTCGGTCAGTTGCGTGCGGAACTTTCGTGACTCCACCCGCGGGGGGAGGGGTTGGTATGGAATGAAAGGGGTGGGGAGCGGGGGGGGGTGCAGGGGGAGTTGGGATGGGAATGAAAGGGGGTGGGGGGAGCGGGGGGGGTCAGGAGGGATTGGTATGGAATGAAAGGGGGGGGGGTAGCGGCGGGGGGCAGGGGAGGATTTGGGGATGGAAAGAAAGGGGGGGGGAGCGGCGGGGTGCAGGAGGAGTTGGTAAAAGGGAAAGAAAGGGGGTGGGGGTAGCGGCGGGGGGCAGGGAGAGTTGGTATGGAAAAAAAGGTGGGGGGGGTACGGCGGGGGGGAGGAAGATTGGGATGGGAATGAAAGGGGGGGGGGGGAGCGGGGGGGGTGCAGGAGAGGATTGGAGGGGAAGATAGGGTGGGGGGGCGGCGGGTGCAGGAGAGAGTTGGAAGGGAATAAAGGGGGTGGGGTAGCGGCGGGGGGCGGAAGGGTTGGTAGGGAATGAAAGGGGTGGGGTAGCGGCGGGGTGCAGGAGAGGAGTTGGTATGGGAATGAAAGGGGGTGGGGTAGCGGCGGGTGCAGGAGAGAGTTGTATGGGAATGAAAGGGTGGGGGTAGCGGCGGGTGCAGGAGAGGAGTTGGTATGGGAATGAAAGGTGGTGGGGGTAGCGGCGGGGTGCAGGAGAGGAGTTGGTATGGGAATGAAAGGTGGTGGGGTAGCGGCGGGGTGCAGGAGAGGAGTTGGTATGGGAATGAAAGGGGTGGGGGTAGCGGCGGGTGCAGGAGAGGAGTTGGTATGGGAATGAAAGGGGGTGGGGTAGCGGCGGGGTGCAGGAGAGGAGTTGGTATGGGAATGAAAGGGGTGGGGGTAGCGGCGGGGTGCAGGAGAGGAGTTGGTATGGGAATGAAAGGGGGTGGGGGTAGCGGCGGGGTGCAGGAGAGGAGTTGGTATGGGAATGAAAGGGGGTGGGGGTAGCGGCGGGGTGCAGGAGAGGAGTTGGTATGGGAATGAAAGGGGGTGGGGGTAGCGGCGGGGTGCAGGAGAGGAGTTGGTATGGGAATGAAAGGGGTGGGGGTAGCGGCGGGGTGCAGGAGAGGAAGAAGGGGGTGGGGGCTGGGGAGAGGGGGAGGGGACAGATTACGAAGAAACTGTCCGCGACTCATTTCTTCAGTCGGGATTGAACTCTTTGGGACCAGGAGGTTTGTGAACCGACCATGTTCTTAGCGTTGATAGAAGATGGTGGGTTGGTCGTCATGTTTGATTGTACATTACCAGATTTGAGCATCTCTGCTTTCGCGAATGTTGCTCGAACACATGTACACACACACACACACACTTACACACACTCACACTTACACACACACACACACACACACACACACACACACACACACACACACACACACACACACACACACACACACAAGCGCGCGCAGGACACACTGAAGATGACAACATATCAACATGAAATACAGCACAGCACACAGATGATGACTGCATATCAACGTGATGTATTGCAGAGCATCCACATGATGATTAGATTTTAACATGATATAGAGCAGAGCATACATATGATGATTGCATATTAACGGAATGTATGCAGAGCACACAGAAGACGCGCATACTAACGTGATATACTGCAGAGCATACAGAAGATGAGTCCATGCTATTATCATACATAACAGAACACACAGAATATGATTTCATATCAACCTGATGTATAGCAGAACAAACAGACTATGACTTAATGCCTTCATGTACCCCTGTGGACAGATCGGGTCCAACCACACCGTGTGGGTGATGGAAGACCTCCAGCTGGCCACGGCCCACACCAAGCCCATCGTGCTGGTCAACCTGTGGGTCTACTCCCTGCTGGCCAAGCTGCTGCCCTGCGTGCTCATGGTGGTCTACGGGGGACTCCTGCTCACCACGCTGCGCGCCAACCTGCGCCAGAAGCTGCGCCGGATGTCCACCAACTCCTCCATCAGCAGCAAGTCCGGCACGGACAACTCCCGCACAACGCGCATGCTGCTGGTGGTCATCGTGCTCTTCGTGGTGACGGAGCTTCCGCAGGCCGTGCTCATCTTCCTCAGCGTCAACATCCGGCACTTCTTCTCCAACGTGTACGTGCCGCTGGGGATCTGATGGACATGCTGGCCCTGATCAACAACGGCGTCAACTTCGTGCTGTACTGCTCCATGAGCAGGGATTTCCGCAACACCCTCATGGCCTTGATGAGGTCGGAGCGCCGTCCGAGCCACTTCCGGGCCAGGTCCAACTACAGCCAGGCCTCCAGGTCGTCTGCCAACGGACACATCTCCATCAACGGCTTCACCACCCCGACAACTAACGGGGAAGCGGAGCGGTCTCATTCGGTTCTGGTGGTCAAGCTGTCCAACAGCAGTGCCCCTGAAACTGTGTGTACACAGTGCAAGACGTGATAGACACTCGCTGCTCTTTTTCAGGGTCGTCCGTTGAGTCCCTCTGAGATGGGCGACGGCTGATGTCAGTCTTCCCAGCAATGGACGTGTGTTAAGTCAAGGGCGCTTTTTTTTTTTTTTTTTTTTTTTTTAACTGTTTGTTTCTCTCAGGCGTTTCCTGACAAGCACTTATGACTTGAATACTGTACGGCTGATCGCAGCTGCGTGCTTGGTTGACTTTTCCACAGTAGGATTTGAGTCCTTTGGATGTGTTCTGATGAAATGTCATGTGGACATTTATTTAAAAGGTGACGTCCAGAAATATCAGGGTGAAATGACTGTTTTCACAGCCCCTTTTCAGCCTATGGTGACGGAATTTTACTCTATCGCTGTGAAGGATACTGCCAAGTGACAATATTTCATGTGATACTATTCTGTTCCCTCTGTCAGCTGTGACTGATCTAGACAATGACGCCCACACTAGCAGACTCAAGGGTAACGTCCGCTGAAGAGACTATCCCCTCCAACTCCCCCTCCCCCCTCAAAGCATAAGCAGAACGCGGTCAGTGACGGGACAGTCACTAGTATGATTGACATCACATCATCGTAACCGGTGCATCGATCGTAGTTTCCGCTATCGTGTTTCGCCCAATCACATTTTGCCAGATCACAGTGCGTCTGTATTCATATCACAAAAGTTTTGCCCGAATCAAGTAGAAGTCAAACCACACACACACATACGCGCGCGCGCCACACACACACACACACACACACACACACACACACACACACACACCGCCCACACACACACACACACACACACGTGCGCGCGGCGCACCACCACACCACACATACGGCGCAGTCTGCGCCGCACGCCGCGGTTGCAAAGGCTCAAATGGCTGTGATGTTATTATGCGGGGGTGTGTGGTGTAAGTGTGTGTGTGTATGTGTTGTGTGTGTGTGTGTGTGGTGTGTGTGTAGAAAATTCCAATAGTAAAACACTGGCCACCTCTCCACAAGCTTTAAAGATTCACAGGTTGACTCGGGACATGCAAAAATACAAACGATGACAGAACCTTGGCCTATTTGTCCTTACGTTCACTGACAAGAGAAGGATTTGTTCTCGTGCCCCTTTACCCTTGAACGCGTCTGTGTTTTGAAAGCAAAGTTTAACTATGGCGGATTTTAATGCTTAGTACATTACCTTTCTGGAAAGAAAAGGCACATGGGGCAAGGTTTGATTATCCGAGAGAGAGAGAGAGACAGACAGACAGAGAAAGAGAGAGAGACAGTCAGTCGGAGGCGAACAGATATAGATAGATAGATAGATAGATAGATAGACAGACAGAACGACAGACAGAAGACAGACAGACAGACAGACAGAGAAGAAGACTAGAAGACAGACAGACAGACAGACAGAAGAAGAAGACAGATAGATAGATAGATGAGAGAGAGAGAGACAGAAGAAGAAGACAGAGAGACAGATAGAGTAGATAGATAGATAGATAGATAGATAGATAGATTCAGACGGATGTGGACAACAAAGATAATGACTAATTCTACATTTTCCACGTTAAAACAAAAAACAGTTAATCTTACATGCAACCAAGATCAACGTCGCGGGGAGTTTTGAAAGACATTATTTTTGTTGTTGCTATAATCTACTGTGTGTGAACCATAAGTAAGTATCTGCGTCAAACGTTTCACGTGTTGATGCTCCTGGAAGAGAACACTGACGATTACCTACGAGGCCTAAAGGGTTGGGCTCAACGTGATTCGATGAAACATGGTGTGTCCATGGTAACAACCCTGAGAGTAGCTGTGAAAATGCTACTAACATTCCGCGTGTAAATGTGTACAACTAAGAGTTGCCTTTTTGTTTTGTTTTGATCTTCTCTGTATGCGTGGTTCTGTTACATATTTTCCCCATTGATTCTCTTTGTACATAGCGCGTCACTTCGAGCTATGTCCATGCACCGCCCCATTTTCAAGGAGAGAGCGAGAGAGAGAGAGAGAGAGAGAGAGAGAGAGAGAGAGAGAGAGAGAGAGAGAGAGCGAGAGAGACGAGAGAGAGCGAGAGAGAGAGAGAGAGAGAGAGAGAGAGATCTGAAATATAGACCTCTATTTTCTTATCTTTTATGTTTATAGCTTTATTCGACATCAACCTCTTGATGAATTTTCTACCATGCGCACATTGTTCTTTCCCATAATCCGACAGCCCCCGCTCCTTTTTAAGTTGAGGATAGAGAAAGGAGACGATGCCACACGATAACGGGTTAGGTGAGAGAAACTGTGTGTTTCTGCTGCATTGATAGCTTCGATGAGTCTGTCCTAATGTGTGTTTTACGTGCATACTTTCTACTCTTGAGCCCATCCCTTACCTCACTTCATATTGTTTTTTCTTCTTCATAACGATGGTATGAAAAATGCCCCTGGTGCAGTGGTTACCTGTTAACAACCGACGACTGGAGTTTGCAGATTCGAACCCAAAGTCCCAGCAGTGTGGAATTGTTGCTACCTGGGCTAGATATTGATTGAGATTGCACAAGAAATGTGGGACTACTCAGATTAATCTCACGCACCCTGCCCCCCCCCCCCCCCCCCTCCACCCACCTATCACGAATGTGATTTTGAGATTCTGTCCAAATTTCCTGACGAACACAACAGGCGGCTGGATGACGAACCTTTACATTTTGGGTAAAGGCGCACTCACTAAAGAGAGATCAGAACAGCCACCAAGACATTAAAGAACACAAGTCCCCTGAGTTCGATCGAATAACAGCGGAAATGCTTAAAGGTGTGGTGACAGCATCGTCCCTGGGATGTTTGGAACTCCGGCGTCGTCCCAGAGGATTGGAAGAATGGCGAAGTCTCTGTATTCCCCAAAAAGGTAACCTCTCAGAGTGCGACACCTGGAGAGGAGTTACTCTACTGTCAATACCAGGGACAGTCTGCCAGGTCATCCTCAACCGACTGCGCGACGTAAACAATGAGCTCAGGGAACAACGAGCAGGCTTCCGCCCGAAACGATCCTGTGCGGAACAGATCTTCACACTAAGACAGATCATAGAGAAGTGTGGAGAGCACCAAGTACTCCTGGCCATCAGCTTCATTGACTTCATCAAGGCATTTGACAGTGTCCACAGACCATCATTGTGGAAAATCATGAAAACCTACGGCATCCCAGAGAAAGTTGTGTCGGCCAGAGAGCAGATTTACATCAACTCCAAGTGCAGAGTCAGGACGGAAGATGGCAACAGTGACTGGTTTGAAGTTGTCACCGGAGAAAGGCAAGGTTGTGTCCTCTCCCCTCTCCTCTTTACACTTGCCATTCACTGGGTTTTGAAAAACGCAACCCAAGGAAAGGGAATTAAGTAGACAGAAGGAAACAGCCTCTCAGATCTGGATTTTGCCGATGACATTGCCGCTCTTGCAAGCACCACACAAGATCCGCAGGATCTGCTTGTTGACAATATCAGCAAGTTTGCAGGCAACATTGGTCTCATTATCAGTGCCAAAAAGACTTTTAAAAAAAATGCTTACCGGTAAACACCAAGGGCCAACAGGCGTTTTCATTGACCAAAAGCAAGCGGAAGAAGTCGAGAACTTCACATACCGAGGCAGCTCCATCAACAACGCCAATGACCTCAACCACGAACTGAAGTGTCGTACTGGGAAGGCAACATCAGCATTCAATCAGCTAAACAAAATATGGAACAGCAAGATATTCTCCCTTGGAAATCAAACTGAATTGTTATAACTCCAGTGTGATTTCAACGCTGTTATATGGCGGGTGAACCTGCAACTGAAGACCCCCCAGGAAAAGGGAAACTGGGACACTTTTGATACAAAGTGCCTACGTAAGATCTTGGGCATCAATGGTCAGACTTCATACTAAACGAAGACGTCAGGGAGAAGTCCAAAAGCTCCCCGTGTCACCTTTCGTTGCGGACGGCGCTTACACTGGCTGGGTCATGTCTTGAGATTACCCTATCAAGCCCTGCAAACCAGGCCATTAAATGGACTCCAGCAGGCAGAGAAAAAGAGGATGACCGGATGAGCTGGCGACAGACGGTGGGAGAAAACCTCCGACTCGATGACAGAGGGGAGTGACCCAGCAGACTGGCTGAGGACCGTGCACAGTGGAGCGCCTTGACTGCCTCATGCGTCGCAAGACTCGGGAAATCTAAGTAAGTCTAAGTAAGCATACAACGGTCATTCTATGTGGTCTCAGCCCCCCCCTCTCCCCCCCCCTCCCCTCCTCGGTCTTCTTTAGGCAAAAAAACCAAACCCAAATTTAGAACCTTGAAAACGACGAACGAGCAACCACTTATCTTCTGTGTTATATGCGTTGTATGCGTAGTTGGGGACTGTGGCGCTGATCTTCAGTCGTCATGTTGACTGACTGCCCCACTCGTTCATATCATCGTTACGAAGACACAAAAAAATATGAATTGAGGTAAGGAATGGGCTTAGAGTAGAAAGTATACACGTTGTCTGTATCGCCTGGCGGAATAATAATACCCTTCCTTTTTTTTGAATAAGATAATATATCTCAGATCATGTCTTTCAACAACTAACCATGAGGTGAGGGCTGGGGGTGGGCCCAGTCAAAACATGAGGTGAGGGTGGGGGTGGGCCCAGTCAATATTGCCTCCCTATGGTTGAATCAGAACAGGCACCAGGTTTTACAGGGCAGGGAAGGCAGGCCGAGTGTGTGTGTGTGTGTGTGTGTGTGTGTGTGTGTGTGTGTGTGTGTGTGTGGTGTGTGTGTGTGTGTGCGCGTGTGTGTGTGTGTGTGTTGCTGTGCGTGTGTGTGTTTTGTGTGTGTGTGTGTGCGCGCGCGCGCGCGCGAGCGCGTGTGTATGTGTGTCTGTGAATGTGAAGAAGCACGAGGGGAGAGCAGAGCACAGAGAGAGAGAGAGAGAGAGAGAGAGAGAGAGAGAGAGAGAGAGAGAGAGAGAGAGAGTAGAGTAGGTCGAGTGCTCAGTCAGTCAGGATGACCGTCTTAAAAACAGCGCCACAACCCAACAATGCCCCAAACACAAAAACCACGTAGACGGAACCAGAAGAAAAAGAATCTAAATGACAAACGACCCAGGCAAAACGCATACAAAGATAGTAAAGTCGCCAGCCTTAGAGAAAAAATATCCCCAAGATCATCATCGCCGCATAAAGACAAGGCAAGAATATCAACGAAAATAAAGGGGATCACAACCACGGAAACGAAGAGCGACGACGTTGATGATGTCCTTGATAGTCGTTGCCATCATCTCTTCATTTTCATGATAGTCGAACCTCAGATCTGTCGTTTCGTTCTGTCAATGAGGGAACTAAAAATGTTCGATCTGTGAGTGTAGTCAGGGGCCATTGGGACGGTGGTGTCGAACTGAACGGCATGTCTTATGGACAGTGTGTGTGTGTGTGTGTGTGGTGTGTGTGTGTGTGTGTGTGTGTGTGTGGTGTGTGTGTGTGTGTGCACGTGTGTGTGTTGTGTGTGTGTGTATGTGTGTGTGTGTGTGTTGTGTGTGTGTGTGTGTGTGTGTGTGTGTGTGTGTGTCAGCGTGGGCGCGTGTGCTTGCGTGTATGCACGGGCGCTCGTGTGTGTGTGTGTGTGTGTGTGTGTGTGTGTGTGTGTGTGTGTGTGTGTGTGTGTGTGTGTTTATGAAATATGTGCGAGCAGCGTTGCTGATTTAAAGGCACAGTCATTTTTATATTGTCTTCCGGGTGTTTCTCTCTTAATTTCTCTCAATCTCTCTCTGTCTGTCTCTGTCTCTCTCTTTCCTCTCTCTCTCTCTCTCTCTCTCTCTCTCTCTCTCTCTTCTCTCTCTCTCTCTCTCTCTCTCTCTCGTTCGCCCTCTCTCTCTGTCTCCGGTGTGTGTGTGTGTGTGTGTGTGTGTGTGTGTGTGTGTGTGTGTGTGTGTGTGTGCTTGTTTGTGTTTATACATGTGTCGCTATTCATGTATACGTTTCTCGGAGAGAGAGAGAGAGAGAGAGAGAGAGAGACAGAGACAGAGACAGAGAGAAAGTTGTACACATCCATCCACAAGCGCTCTCTGTCTCTGTCGCTATCTCTAACCCCACTCCCCCTCTCTCTTTGTCCCTCTCTCTGACTCTCTGTCTCTGTCTCACTGTCTCTGTCTCTGTCCTCTCCCTCTCTCTCTCTCTCTCTCTCTCTCTCTCTCTCTCTCTCTCTCTCTCTCTCTCTCTCTCACTCTTAGACACACATGGACACAGATACACACACATGCATGCGAACACACACACACACACACACACACACACACACACACACACACACACACACACACACATACATACATACACTGTCACATACACACACACACACACACACACACACACACACACACACACACACACACACACACACACACACACACACACACATATATTGTATAGCTGGCATGCGGAAGTACACGTTTGTAATCTGGCTGCCCAAGTACAGACGCAAACTAACAACCCAAGCACTCAAATACTAGCAGGTGTAAACGTAAACAACCAAATCCCTGAGAGAAAATTCTTGTCACACACACACACACACACACACACACACACACACACACACACACACACACATGAATATATATATATATATATATATATATATATATATATATATATATATATATATATATATATATTGTATAGCTGTTATGCGGAAGTACCCGTTCATAATATGGCTGCCCCAAGTACATACACAAACTAACAACCCAAGCGCTCCAATACTGGCAGGTGTGAACTTAAACATTCAAACCCCCGAGAGAAAATCCATGTCTCCCTGTCTTGACTAAAGTGAATCTAAAGAAAAAAAAAAGAGTCAAAACATAATCAACAACACAGTAGAGTTTCATCCTCCAAATGATGCGTCTGCTCAGAGCATTGCTCAGATTTCATTACCAACACCGCAGGTGTCCGTATCTGTCGGGATCGGGCACG
>CM031611.1:24254870-24257883 GCA_018398815.1 Conus ventricosus | reverse complement strand
AAAAGGCCCTCAACTGTTTTAAGAGCTCTTCCGTCAGGGAAAGCGCATATTGCCGATTATGAAATTATACAATTTTCCTAATTAACAGTTTACAAGATTAGTTATGTGGAGGGTCCGGATCATTGTAATATAAAAATCAAAGACAAAGCGGGGAAGTTGTGAAATGTTATAACCTGCACATTGTTTTGGAAATAAAATAATACGTTACAAAAAAATAATGTACGCGAGGGCCAGAAGAATCATGAGTTACATTAAGCGCCTGTAAGGTGTAAACCTTAGAATAAAAGACCTTGCAGATGTTGCGGACTTTTGAACAGAACTGGGAGATCGGCGCTTTGGAATGGGTTATTTGAGTACACTAAAGATGGGTGAATTATAAACGCAAAGAAGGTTGGCGACAGCAAAAAGTTTCCTAAACTAGCACACTGCGCATCTAGAGGCAAATAAAGTTGGCCAGTTATGAAAAATAAAATAGTTCGAAAACCTGACCTCAATTGGCACTTAGAACCATATTTAGAATGGGAAATAAAATTTGAAATTCATAAGCCCATTACATATTTTAGCCGCCAAAAAGTTTCAGAAAAGCATTCAACTCTGGCCCTTTACATGTAAGTCTTAATGCGGACGACAAAAGGTCGAAAAGAAAATTGAAATAACGCCGTATGGGAAAAAACGTACACCTCCACAGAAAAAGAAAACAGTTGTAAAAAAAGCTCTACAAAATTACCGATCTTTCCAAGCATAAAATTATGGAGACACGTTCACAAGGATATTTGAAATTTCGTGTCTTTAAAGTATGAGGAGCGGGATGGTTGTGTGGGCGTCAGTGATGACCTTATAAAAGGAATTAAAAATTAGCTGGCCAACTTAGACGTTTAACGTCTTAACGTTACCATCGTCGGACATGCACAATGGCGAGGATATTAAGATCATACACAACAAGCAACAAAATCAATGTTACTTAAATAGAAACAATCTTACAGAACTGAATTGGATTAATCTTACACACATTTAGGCCTCTAGGGTATTATTATACTGAACAAGTTTGACAGAGAGTAAAGATAAAAATAATAACTGGATTAGATTAAATTCTGCTATAAAACCTATGGAGCAGTTAAACTTATGCCAAACACTCTCATTGCTTCATAGATTTGTGGGCAGCTGGGTTGTGGGAAAACAATATTTTCCTAGACCTAATACAAACAGTTTATCGCTATAATTTTAATCATATTGTGTTTTACTGTCCAACACTTAAATGGAACAAAGCATAACATGATATGAAGGATTTATAAGGACAGATGATGACAAATAATAAGTTAACCTAGCAATAAACTGATTGAGTGTTTATAACAGTTTTAATAGACTGTTTGAAGTGAACGCAGACACTATTATTATAGATGACTGTTCGGCAGAAAGAGACATAGCTCAAAAGAGAAACACTTTTGTTCAAAACAAGCTTTCAGCGAAGACATGGGGCCCCCCAGGGATAAGTGTGTGGAATATCCAAAAATATAACTCAGTTTTAAAAGACTTTAGAGTAACAGTTAAAGACTGTAGTTTTATTTTCACATGAAAGACAGAGACACATTGAAGAATGTTTGCGCGAAAAAGATGTTAATGAAAATGAACCAGGAAAAACCACAGGATTAAAACAAAAATCTGAAATCTGAAAAGTTTAGTAAATTAGTAATAAAACGGATAACCCTGCACAGTATGTTTTTTGTAGACATCGTTTATTTTTTGGTTATTGAAGTCATACCATGTACATAGACCAGTAATATCTAGTCTAGGTCACTTTCGCCGAAAACTGGTTGAGGGTGAAAGTGGCTTAGAGACGTGCATATTACTGTTCTCTTAAACACAACCTTCATCACTTCAACAAGTACGATTTGCACCATCCCGGACAGACTGGTGTCAGACAGAAACAATTCCTGCATTCTGCATTAATCAATCTTTGTATATGTTGTGGCAATAATAAGTATTAATAACAACAGATAATGTGGTTTCTCATTCGTATGATTTTAAAAAAAGCAATTGATGTCATTGACCACAAACTCCTATTCGAAAACTGAATAAAACGGTCCTTTCAAAATCCGCCCATATTCCTTCTAAAAACATACATCACAAAACGACAACCATGCGTCTTATCGGGGAACGGCTGTCCACTATCTATAACTACTCTTAAGTATGGCGTTCCACAAGGCTCCATTTTAGGGCCCGCTACTCTTCTCAATCTACATTAATGAACCTACCCCTACAAGTGAGATCCAACATCACCTTCTTTATCCGATGCCACCACCATTCACCATTCACACCACCAAAATGATCCATCCAGTCTTTCAAAACAAAATGCAAGAGAGTACCAACGACTTGTAAAATGGACCGACCTAAATCAAATGCCACTTCACCCTCAAAAAACAAAACTCAATGTACATTACAACTAAGTCAAAAAAAGACAAAAGCTCACCAGTGATTTCCCTCCTATACACCTCAATAATGTGCTTGTGGAACAAGTCACACATCATAAAGTCTTAGGAAAAAAAACAAAATTTTAATTTATTTTTGACAATAGTCACAGCTGGAATCCCGCACATAACGTTACTATGCAAAAAGCTCTCCCGGAAAGTCTATCAGCTCACCAAAACAAACACTTTCCTTGACTTCATTCACGAAAAACTTTTTTTCCAAGCTCATATACATTCTCATGTTGAATTATGCATCGACTAAATGGAATCTGCAAGTGCAAAACACACTAACCATAGTTCAGCACCTACATAAACGAGGCTCCAAACTAATCCTTCTCAAGAAAACTAGCCACGAAAGCACTGATATAAACATCTTCACATTCTTCCATTCAGCCAGAGTGACTAAAAAGCCAACAAAGGTCTAATGAAGCACAAGATTCTGAGACTGGAATTGCTCCAACCACTTTAATGCGACGATTATCAAAAGTCACGTCGAGAGAAACTCCCACAAACACTCCAAATCCCCTCATCCCCAAATAGACCTATAT
>CM031611.1:24234870-24247370 GCA_018398815.1 Conus ventricosus | reverse complement strand
CTGAACAGAAAGTATTGTGCTTCCCTTGTACAAAAAAGGAGATGTCAACAACCCTAACAATTACAGGAGCATTTGGTTATGCAATATTAGTAGCAAATGTATAGTACAGTCATTAATCATCGTTTACAAGAGTGGGTTGAGGAAAATAATATTATGGAGAATTATCAAGCAGGATTCAAAAAGAACTATTCAACTATTGATCATATGTTTACTTTGTAGCTATCATACAAAAACAGTTCTCTTTCAACAGAAATTATATGTTGCATTCATAGATTTTGAGGCTTTGATTCATTAATAGGAAAAATGTTTTAGTCAATTTTAGTTACAAATGGTATAAGTGAAAATTTATACAATTGCATCAAAGTATGTAGAATAATGTTAAAGTTAAGATACGGTGTGGACATAAAAACTAACTGATTTTTTATGTGCACCTATAGTATTAAGCAAGGTGACGTGTGCAGTCTGTTTTAGTTTCTTTGTTTATTAATGAACTTACATAGAAATAATTCAAAATGGTAGGCATGGTGCAATGTTTACAACTGAATATTTTGAGCTCTTTATTTTGTTATTAGCAGATGATGTTGTACTATTATCAGAAACAGTTACTGGTTTGCAGACACAGTTAAACAGTCTGCAACGCGCAGCTTTTTCTTTGATTTGAAAGTGAATTTAAGCAAAAGCAATATAATTGTGTTTAGAAAAGGTGGCTACTTAGCAGCAAGAGAAATTGGACATATGATAATGCTGTTATGCCTGTCGTAATGCTTATAGATACTTGGTATATTGTTTTCAACAAAAACTCAGTTTCACATTGGCTTGCAATGACCTTGTAAGTAAAGCAAAGAAAGCTCTGCTCTGCATTATGAGAAAACTGTGTATTTTGAAGAATACTAGTTTAGATTTATTGTTGAAGTTATTTGATTCACAGGTTCAACCCATTGCTCTATACAGCGCAGAACTTTGGGGACTAGATGATGCAGCCCGCCATTGTGAAAAGGTGCACCTCTTTGCATTAAAGAAATCTTTAGGAGTTGAAATGCGAACACCAATGACTTTGTCTATGGGGAGTCCAATAGATATCCTATCTCTTTGAATTCTGTGTTAAAGTGTACCATACTGGTTGAAATTAACAAAAATGAATGATCAACAGATTACCTCGGAAAAGCCTGTATGATGTTATACGACCTAGATGCAAGAGAACAAAAAATTGGGCTTTAAATGTCCGTTGCATAATTATATCAATTTGGATATGGCTATGTTTGGTAATACCAAGGAGTGCAAAATGATAAATCATTTCTGTGTGAATTTAAAGACAGATTGATTGCATGCAGGTGGCAGGAATGGGACTTTCATGTCAAAACTAGTGATAGATTTACCATGTATCTGACATTTTGTTCGGTATCACGATGTCAAACGTTATCTACGAATGATTAGCTAAACACTTGAAGTTGATAATGACCAAATTTAGACTGGGAATTTCAGACATAGCAGAACACCGATATCGTTACAGTAAATATACTGGGATAGATTTGACTTGTCCATTATGCAAAAATGGAAAAG
The DNA here is from genome assembly GCA_018398815.1 of Conus ventricosus. Lineage (NCBI taxonomy): Eukaryota > Metazoa > Mollusca > Gastropoda > Neogastropoda > Conidae > Conus > Conus ventricosus. The sequence continues at coordinate 24,245,810 of CM031611.1, read as the reverse complement.
AGGATGAACTTCATTTTGTTTTATGTTGTAAATTATCCAGTCTAAGAGCGCAATATGTACCGACAAAGTTTTCCAAGGATCCCTGTCAGTTTCGGTTAAGCCTGCTAATTGGCATCTCAGAATGAAAGACAGTAAGAAATTCTCATTTACTTATTCAAGGCATTTCAGCTTAGATCAGTCATGACTTCGTGACGGTAGTAGTCCAACCAGTTTTCCTTGTGTCTGTATAATTCTCATATTGATGTTGTTATGTTCTCCATACCCCCTTCATAAGGAGCAGTCTCCTTCTTCTTCTTCTTCTTCTTCTTCTTCTTCTTCTTCTTCTTCTTCTTCTTCTTCTTCTTCTTCCTAAAAGACTGGTTCACTAAAAAAAAAAAACGGTAGGTCACCAGCGCGCATTGTTAAAAAGTAAATAAATAACATAAAATAGTGCGACTCTGTCTGTTGGCCCCTGGAGCAAAATTTGGCAACCAGGTAACCATAAAATATCTTCGGAAGTTAAAATAGAAGATCGTCAATATTGCGATCTCAAACTGTCGTATCAATTTGCTGTTTAAATGAGACTGATTTGTGGCAATCTTGATGGCACCGGCAGTGAGTTCTACAGCCTTACAGAACTATGGCCTTTATATGAAGTAAACCATCTGAGTTCTAAAAAAAAGTTCTGAGTTCTCTCTCTCTCTCTCTCTCTCTCTCTCTCTTCTCTCTCTCTCTTCTCTCTCTCTCTCTCTCTCTCTCTCCCTCCATGAAAAGTCGCTTGCGCATCGCTAAGAACTGTACACTAAGTTCCTCCAGTTCTATCAGTTGTGGGCAAACATCTTGATTTCTTCAGGTGTCTTCCTGTCCATTCGACAATATTGCGAGACTATGTTTTCGTCTTCTCCTCTGTATCAAACTCTCTACAGAACCATGCTAAAGACCATGCTAAAGACCCATGCGCATTGTTCTATCATGGCCATGTGATCTTGTCGTGTGGCTATTCCAGCGAGTATTCTCTTTCTATTTGTTTTCACATCTTCATATGGTCCAGCATGTCGCTTGGTGGTTTGACGCACGTGTAAATCTGTGTTTGGCGTCATATAACTGTACCATGTCAGACAATAGCATTCACGGCAGTTAGTCAGCTCTGCCAGGCCGAAGTTTTTGTGTGGCTAATGCAGTAATAAGACAGTCACGTGATGCCCACCCGCTTCCGCCGTAGGAAGAAGCCAGTGTCAACCTCCCGTACCTCTTTCTCTCTCGGCCTGCCGTCCAAGCAAGATAGGTCTTGTGCTCTGTCTCGCCTTCTCTTGCCGTTGTGTTAAGATAGCTTTGTGTTTGCTTATTTGTTGTGGCTTTCTCGCTTCACCCTTTTATTCTTGAGCCGGTGGGCTTTGGTTTGGTGCGCTTTATTAATCTATTTAACCGCGCCATCCTCGCCTTTGTGCCTTTGTCTCGGCACTCGCGACTTCGCCTTCCGTTCTTTTCGATCTTCGAAAGTACGACCTCTTGATCTGCCTACTGGTGCGCATTTATTTGTACCAAATTTATCACTGGTAGATGATGGTCCTAACGATCTCCTCATTACTAACTGGTGCACATTTATTAGTACCTCCTTAGCATTATTACAAGGTACACAGGGGTTATTTACTCTTGTGCGCCATTGCGCGTCACTCTTGACGATCGATCCCTTCCCGGTCAATCGATCCGCCATCTTCGATTGTGCCACGCCGGTTGCCGTCGCCGCCATGTTGCCTGACCTCACACACCTTGTTTGGCGGTACTCGGCTTCCCGGGCTCATTTTCCTGTACCTTATTTTCATTATTACAGGTATAGAGATTGTCTTGCGATCTCTTGATCTACCAACTTGTGCACACTTAGTAGTACCCATTAGTAACATTATTATTCGATCACATGTTTCTCGCGTTTGTGCTTTCTTCTCGGCACTCGCGATTTCATCTTCATTTACCGCACTCCTAGTGCCCCTCACGAGGTGGTTCGAGCTCTTTTCTATCCCTCGATCCACCTCTTTGTCTCCTCTTTGCGATCGTGCGTTCCGTGATTGTCTCGCCACCAGTGCCCAACATGGTGAAGGACATTAACGGGTCGAGCCGCTCCTCTGTTCGGGAGTCGCTCTCTTGCCCAGAGGACCGGTGTCGATTTCCAGGGGACAATCCGCTCACACCTATGATGAGCGTACGGCCGGTGTGGAGGAGGGTTCCGCGCAGGGGACGTGCGACCATCGTTATGATACCTCCTCTGCCCGTCCGGCGGACACACGATCGTTGCGTTCGGAAGCGAACAGGCAATCGGCCTTTATTGCCAACGGTTTTTCTTTCTACACTGTAGAAATCCTAAGGCAAGGCTTCCCTGAAGGACCTGCCGTTCAAAATCTTCCCGCTCCTGGCCAAATCGCCTGTTCGCTTCGGTCACACACAGAGACTCTCTCCTATCAGGCTGCGTCCCGGACCCTCGGCCCCCGGGGAACCTTACCGAGGCGCGGACCGGCACGGGTGACGACTCGCGGCCGGAATCACCGCCCGTCACTCGATCAGATGAGACTCGTGGCGTTAGCTTGCCCCCACTACCGTCACGCTGTCCATCACGCTCTCCCATAACCGTGTCCGAGTGCAGCCACCACTCGGACACGAGGAGCGTCATCACTCCGGTGGAGGAGTTGTGGGCAGTCTTTGGTGGGTCTCCCCCACTGACCACAACTCCGGGTCAGGGACGCAGGCATCGACTAGGTCGGATCTGCGCCCTCACCCCCGACGGTCGAACCACCCCGATCGACTGTCGCACTTTCCCTAGGGGTACAGGACGTGGGGAGCGGACTTCTTTCGCTCCCCTATTGGGCAACGTCCGCAGTCCCGTTCTCCGGGGGGAGGATCGACCAGCGGGCTAGGGGTAACCTTTGGTCCCTTGAGGTGGACTCGTCACCGCAGCCTTACCCAGTCCGCTTCCCGCGGCCAGGGGGCTCGGCTACCATGCACCCACCGGCCTCCCTGCCATGCAGCGGCCGGCATGGACCGCACCCGGGAGACGCAGGAGGCAGTGCTCTCCCCGGGCGGGTACGAGACAGCTCGCCTTCTCGCTACCCACCCCATGGTGCCACCAGGTTACCCGGGTCCCCGAGGAACCCTGCCCCAGGGCCGCCACACCCTGCGACTCCCCGGGGACAGGTGGCTCCATGCCCTGAGAGGAACCAGTGGCTTAGGGCTGACACCATTCTGACTCCATCTCCGGTCTCATGTGGCATCCGGCTTCTTTCAGTGGATCGACCTTGGTCCCCCTCCCTCTCGGGCGCTGTCCGATCGGCGATCCCTAGTCTGCCTGCCGATGTATGGAGCCACCAGGGACCTCCTCGTTTCCCCCACTACCCAACGAGGGCGGGACTCCCACGCACCCCTGTCCTGGCCCCTGAAGGTGGATCTGAACATCCCCTTCAGGAACAGTACACTGACCCACAGCCTGAGGACGGGGTGAGGGCTCCCTCCCCAGTTGGTGACTTTTCCATCTTGGAAAGCTGGCGCCCAGATCTTGTTGTTAAGGAATCCCCTCCCTCTGACAACATTTTCTCCTTTAGACGTTACGCCGGGTTCCCCCTGCCCAGCTATCACGGCCAAGGATAGTCGCCCCCAGACCCTCAATCCCCTTGTGGGACAGATCGGCATCTTTCGCCAGGGGTGCACAGGGCCGTCCTCCGCCAGGATTGACTTCTTGTCACCCCTAACGCAGCTCCAGTAGGAGTTTTCCTCAGGACTATGGCAGGGCCCCTACGTCTTCTCCCTCTTCTCTGCCAATCCAGTCACCATGGATATTGCCATTTCCCTGCGATTCCGGCTCACTCCCAACCTTACCCTCCCACAGACGGCACTGCCTCTGTGTTTCAGACGCCTGACGGCACTGAGACAGACTTAGCCTGTTTGGCCACCCCCTGATGCGCTTTCTTATTCACAAGATATCGCATCACGCAGACACTCTCCACCGCAGCCCAGGAGTCACTTTAATTGCCTGTTGGCTGTGAGAGATGCTGTACTATCACGGCCAATCTCTCAGGCCGTGCTGTCACGGTCCAACCTCTCCCAGGCGCTCTCAAGTCGGCCTTGTGGTGCATCCCTGGGCAGGACCAGTCGCTGTCGGCGGCTATGCGACTGCGACACCAGGAGACTCACTCTCGCTCAAACCCTATCCCAGGCAGTCACCTGCCCACACCGCACGGCCCGCCAAACGCCTTAATATCCCCTCTCTGCCAGCAGACACGGTCCCGGAGGTAACTGGGGGAGTCGCCCATGGGGACTCCATCCTTATACTCCTATTTCAAAGACGCTACCTACGTCTCGTTCTGGCAAGATCGGCGTTCCAGTAGAACTGGAAGCAGTCTGTACTTGCACTGAAATCTGCTCGCAATGGGTTCCGACAAACGGCCCTAGCCTAGCAGACGACGCTCGCTTGAAGTTATTGATTTTTCTCAAGGTCTCGTCCTAGTTTCCCATAGTCTCGTTTTCGCGTGAAGACGCGATACTTGCTTCCGCATTTTCCCGTCGGTGCTCAAGGCAATCGATATGTCAGGAAAGTGTGCATTTCAGGACCTGGGGTCAAGGTAAGCAGTACTGGTTGCTAAGGATCCCCAACACAACATTACGTTCTATGTTCAGTGTGCAAAAGATCGCCTCATTTGGCATCTATGGGCTCGAAACAACACACTCATGCTGACTATGGCCACACAAGCGCATGGCTCAGTATCTTTTTACACGCGCGTTCGTGTTCCAGTCTTTTCAAGCTGACGGGTAGGGAGAGTGACACTAGTTTAACCTCTACACTACCCTCCAACTCGGGCTCCCACTCAGGCCCTGGCCCAATCCCACACCTCCAAACTACTACACCTTTGTTCCTCTCTGGGGTTCGTCACCAACCCCTCCAAATGCGAGCTCTCGCCCAGTCAGCGATTCACCTTTATGGGCATGAGCTTTGGACACACCTCCATGGTAGTCTCCCCGACCCCGGAGATGGTCCGCTCGCCTAGTGGACCTCATCTCCCAAGCGACAGCTTCAGAGGGAGTTCCGTCGTCGTTGGTCCCAGACCAACGACAGCTGGAACCAGACCATTCCCTAGGGCCTTGGTTCGTTTGGGCCATGGAGGAGTGGCTCAGCCCATCCACCCTGGCCCCGGAGTTCCCATCTCCCTCCCTTCCAGGCACTGAACTTTACACAGACGCCTCCAACTCGGGCTGGGGGGCCCATTTGGAGAGCAGTCACGCCTCGGGGGTTTGGGATCCTCTGACTGCTCGTCTTCACATCAACATCTTGGAACTGGAGGGGGTCAGGCTCGCCCTCCTCCACTTCCAGTCCATAGTCTCCCACCGATTCGTTCTCCTTTTCACGGACAACACTTCGGTAGCTTGTTACATCAACAAGGGAGGGGGGGGGGGCCACACTCCAACGGCCTCTCCCTCCGTACAGAGGCCCTCCTCCGCTGGTGTCACGCAGGGGGTCACCCTTCGCGCGAGACACATAGCAGGGACACACAACATCCTGGCAGACACTCTCAGCCTCTCCAAGTCTGTCCTCCACACGGAATGGACCTCAGCAGGCATACCCTAACAACCGTGTGGGAACATTGGTTCAGACCATGATCGACCTGTTTGCCACACGGTTCAACCATTGTCTGCCAGTGTATGTGTCTCCGGTCCCGGACCCCCGGGCTTTCGCCATCGATGCCCTATCCCTTCCCTGGTCCGGCCTCATAGCTTACGCCTTCCCTCCTTCCCGATCCTCCACAAGGTGATCAGGAGGCGAGACTCGAGAGACCCAGGCTCATTTCTATAGCCCCGTGGTGGCCACTCAGTCTGGTTCCCGGACCTCAAGTCCCTCGCTCACGCACCCCTCTCCAGTTGAACACCAGGTGGGACATGCTCAGGCAACCCCGTTCGGGTCTCCCTCACGGCAATCCCCAGATGCTTCGCCTCCACGCCTGGCTTCTGTGCCAGCCCGGTTGCGAGCATCTAAATCCACCTCTGAACGGACAGGTCCCAGTCCGTCCTCAGTATCCTCTCCATCGCGGGGCCTCTCAGGAACTCCGTGACCTAGCCATGTCCTCTCGCAGAGCTAGCACAGAGTCCCTTTACGATTACAGATGGAGTAAATGGGTCTCATGATGCGAAGACAATTCTGTCTCTCACAATCGCCCCTCCAATATCCAGATAGGAAATTTCCTGTCCCACCTTAACCTCTCTGCTAGCTCCATCCGGGGCTACAGGTCGGCCATCTGCTCGACCATCCGCCAAATGGGCTGACTTCCTTTGAGAATGACTTCCTTCTCAGAGAGATCTCCAGAGGGCTGCTCTTCGTGAGGCCCAATCCCTAGACGTGTTCCCCTTTGGGACCTCTTCACTGTACTTGACGTCCTCGGGAAACCCCCTTTGAGCCTGTCTCCTCCATTCCCTTCGACCTTCTGTCTATGAAGACTACCTTCCTCCTTGCCCTCGCTTCCGCCGGAAGGCGAGGCGAGATCCAGGAACCCGGTAGTGCCTCTCCTTACCTCGTCATCCGCCCGCTGGCGGATACACTGGGGGAGCACCTCTTCGGACATAGCTCTTTGCCCCTCTCGATGTCTAACACACTACTGGGAACGCTCGCGCCCCAGGCAGTTTCGCAAAGACGTCTCCTTATTTCCATCAACCCCAGTAACACTGAAGACATCTCAGCTGTCACTGTCTCTAGGTGGCTCTCCAAGACGGTCAGAACGGCCTATTCCCAGGCATCCAAGGACCTCCCCGTCTTGTCCCCCGGGCTCATGAGCTCAGAGCACTCGCCGCTTCGGCAGCATTCCAGCACTCTGTTTCCCATGCGCCCACCTCCTGGAGGCAGCCTTCTGGCGTTCGGAAAATCCCTTCATAAAATTTTATTTAAGGGACATCCGCATGACAGGGCTGAGGTTCTAATGGGATATCCTTTGTGGCGGCTAATGCATCCATATCGGGTAACCCCAGGAACCACTAGGGCACTCGCCCTCCTCCTTTTCCTATGAATTCTGCTATTGTCTGACATGGTACAGTATATGACGCCAAATGGGGAGTTTGTATTATACTCCCTGTTTGGCTTAGTATACTTACCATGTCAGACTCTAATGCCCGCCCTGCCTTCCCCACTAGCGCCAAGGTTCTGGGGTTACCTTGCGCGCAGGCCTCGATGAATGAGGTACGGGAGGTTGACACTGGCTTCTTCTACGGTGGAAGCGGGTGGGCATCACGTGACTGTCTTATTACTGCATTAGCACACAAAAACTTCGGCCTGGCAGAGCTGACTAACTGCGTGAATGCTATTGTCTGACATGGTAAGTATACTAGCCAAACAGGGAGTATAATACAAACTCCCCATATTCGTTCGGTATATCTGATGTTGAGTTTTGACGCACGTGTAAATCGATGATTCGTTCGGTATATCTGATGTTGAGTTTTTGACGCACGTGTAAATCTATTATTCGTTCAGTATATCTGATGTTTTTAGATTTTGTGGGTATACATCATGTTAATGGCGTTGATTGTTCTTTTTCTTTTAAGATTCGCTGTGAGGGTTCTGTATGTACACAGGAATAAAGGTATACAACTAGTGGAAACAGGAGCTTCATCTTGTGAAACGTAAAGATGTTATTCTCCTTCTGTACGTTATCAGTCTGGATGGTGCTGGTGAAGTTTTAGCAGCCCTTGAGAGAATGTATGGTTTTAATCCCTTATTGCTTATGAAGGGTCCCGGATAACTGAGCTCTTAAGTAGTTCTTAACTTCTGTCCATGGACAGTTAGATCAGTAAAGATAATGACGTTGGCATTGACTAGCAGCTTACCTCTCAGCGCTGAATTTCTATTCCATATCTTTTTGATTTCTCATCCAGTCTTTTCACGGGCTTGGTGATTTCTTGTTCACTGCCGCTGGGCCATCGATGTCATATTGTCTCTAATCCTATATCTGTGTTGACTTGATCTTCAGGGGCATTAGTCGTGATGTTTTCCAGGGATATGTTGATAGTGTGGGAGATAGAGGGCACCCATAACGAACTCCAATTGAAGTGCAAAACCACTCTCGGTACATCCATTGCTTTGTTGAAATTGCTTGTGAGTGTCTTGACATCTTCTTTAAGCAGAAGTAGGGAGGAAAATTTTCCTCCAATGGTTGCTTGGAACCGTAGAACATTGGAGCTTTCAGTTTGACATGATCCAACTTGAGGTGGCTGTTTTCAGTCTTTTTTTTTTTAACTGCGTTTTCTAGCCCATTTTAACAATATCAACATACCAAGGTAGCATTCGGAAATCCTTGTTTTAACCCTATTGACGACAGATCTTCACAGGGTCTTCACAAGAACAGTCTACCTGTCTGTGTTACTGGCCACTTGGAGTAGACCACGTCCATTGTCGGAATGTTTTACGAGAGTGATAGCAAAGAACCAAGTCATTTTCACTGGCATATTTTGCAGGTCTTTTATCATTGACAGTTTCTCTGTCGTAAGGGCCGCAGATATTCCTTTGATCCCTGTCGGCAGTTTAACCTATCTTGATATCACAGTCCCCCTGAATGGTAAAGATAATTCAACAACGTTCAGATGTGACCAATACGTTCCCTTAAACACACACACACACACACACACACACACACACACACACACACACACAACACACACACACACACACACACACACACACACAAATATTAATGAACAATTTCATTTCATCCACATGAATGACAGACCGCCGTTTCAGAGTTGGAGGTAATGGAAGAGGATAATGGTTGTAAATATAAGGGAGATGGGAGGGAAATGTGTCAGGGGAAGGGAGAGGTATCATGGAAATGGGGAGATGAGAGGAAATGTGTCAGGGGAAGGGAGAGGTATCATGGAAATGGGGACATGGGAGGGAAATGTATCAGGGGAAGGGAGAGGTATCATGGAAATGGGGAGATGGGAGGGAAATGTATCAGGGGAAGGGAGAGGCGTCATGGAAATGGGGACATGGGAGGGAAATGTATCAGGGAAGGGAGAGGCGTCATGGAAATGGGGAGATGGGAGGGAAATGTATCAGGGGAAGGGAGAGGCGTCATGGAAATGGGGAGATGGGAGGGAAATGTATCAGGGGAAGGGAGAGGTATCATGGAAATGGGGAGATGGGAGGGACATGTATCAGGGGAAGGGAGATGTATCATGGAAATGGGGAGATGGGAGGGAAATGTATCAGGGGAAGGGAGAGGTATCATGGAAATGGGGAGATGGGAGGGAAATGTGTCAGGGGAAGGGAGAGGTATCATGGAAATGGGCAGTTGGGAGGTCGACGCCTGGTGCCAGAGTGGGCGCAGGAACCCCGATCCTCCCGCTCGCCAGTCGACTGCCTTGTCCAGTGGATCCCCACTGTGCCAGATCTGAGGTGATTCCTTTCAGAGGCGGAGGTGTAAAGCGCCTGCCTCCCTTTGACAGCCAGTGATCTGTTCCTAGTGAAGTGAAAGGGGCACAGAATAGACACCATTGACATGACTTCTCCAATAATTTAACACATGTGCGATTACACAAAATACCAGTGACCAATGCATATGTATCACGAATTATGAAATAATATAAAAATGGGAATGTTTAAAAAGTGAAGATGTGCTGCAGGTGCAATGAAATACATGACACAATAGTCAACGGAAATAGCCTGCTCGCGGACATTCGATACAAGGAATGTTCCCAGAGTCTGCAGATAGCACTTGTTGAACGAAGTGTGGGATGGAGTGACTCAGATCAGAGCAAAATCTATCTACATGTTTGTATTTTCTTAATCAAGGTTGGCTGGAATGATTGTGAATCGTCTGAGATTTTTTGTTTGTTTGTTGTTGTTTTTTTGGGACACAAATGATACACTTCTCTGTTTTCTGTCTGGTGGAGGTTAGGCTCTTAGAACTCGTGGAAACTGAAGGGTAGACAGATACAGTAATTCCAGAGTGTGCCAAACATGCCTCGCAAACAGGTGAATTAACATGAAACATTCAGAAGTCATCTTAATATGAAAATGAATATACATTTACCATAACAGTTATCACAGTATACTGAAGACATATGTATTGACTGGTTAGATGTGAGCTCCTCGTCTGAAGGTGAGTACAAAACACAAACAACTCGGATCCCAGATTTCTTGATTATTGATGGTAGACATTGGTTGTAAAACTAATCAAATCGAGACTGAATGACTGTCTTTGGTGTAAACCTTTGTCATCAATTATTTGTAATATGTTTAGTGTTTCTTCATTATGTTATCTTTCCATAGCATCTTCAGTTCCTGTTCCATTGGTGGAGAATCGTCCAAACGGAGAAGATAAGATAAGATAAGATAATGTTGCTTATAGCCCAGCCGACCGCAAAGGCCACATCAGGGCTGTCACCACGTTAAAATCAACTCGCAAGTCATTCATTCACACAATTGTTTAAAATACATCGAAAAAAACATCCGAAAGTTTGTTAAATAATCTTTCCACTGTAAAACTCAGATCCGATGAAAAAATATGAATCTCTTTCAAAAGCTCAAAGATCGCGGTAAGCGGGACATCTCTGAACAAGGTTTTCATGGAATTCTGCCGTAAAATGTTTATGTCTCACATCGTGCAAGTCCCAACACTCTAGAAGAACATGTTTCATTGTGAGTGGCACATGACATGGAATGCACCACGGAGCTTCTTCACTCTTTAAAAGGTACGAATGGGTAAAATACGAGTGGCCGGTGTGCAGCCGGCACAGAACTGTTTCTTCTTTACGACCACCCGACGAAGATGAGAGGAACTCCTTAAGGTTTGGACGGATCTGAAATAGTTTGTTGTCCGTCTGTGTATTCCAATCCTCAGCCAGAGGTCTCTGACATAATATTTTAATTTGGGTTTCAGATCTGAGCAGGGGATATAGTTTGACGTTTCTCTGTTTGGCATTCTTGGCTAAAAGATCAACCA
>CM031611.1:24230754-24233870 GCA_018398815.1 Conus ventricosus | reverse complement strand
CACCATTGACATGACTTCTCCAGTGATCTGTTCCTAGTGAAGTGACAGGGTACAGAATAGACACCATTGACATGACTTCTCCAATAGACACCATTGACGTGACTTCTCCAGTGACCTGTTCCTAGTGAAGTGACAGGGACACAGAATAGACACCATTGAAATGACTTCTCCAATAGACACCATTGACATGACTTCTCCAATAGACACCATTGACATGACTTCTCCAATAAACACCATTGACATGACTTCTCCAGTGATCTGTTCCTAGTGAATGAAAGGGGTACAGAATAGACACCATTGACATGACTTCTCCAGTGATCTGTTCCTAGTGAAGTGACAGGGGACAGAATAGACACCATTGACATGACTTTCTCCATTAGACACCATTGACATGACTTCTCCAATAAACACCATTGATATGACTTCTCCTGTGATCTGTTCTATGAGTGAAAGGGGCACAGAATAGACACCATTGACATGACTTCTCCTGTGATCTGTTCCTAGTGAAGTGAAAGGGGCACAGAATAGACACCATTGACATGACTTCTCCAGTGATCTGTTCCTAGTGAAGTGACAGGGGCACAGAATAGACACCATTGACATGACTTCTCCAGTGATCTGTTCCTAGTGAAGTGACAGGGGCACACAATAGACACCATTGACATGACTTCTCCAGTGATCTGTTCCTAGTGAAGTGAAAGGGGTACAGAACAGATACCTTTAGACATGACTTCTCCAGTGATCTGTTCCTAGTGAAGTGACAGGGGCACAGAACAGATACCATAGACATGACTTCTCCAGTGATCTGTTCCTAGTGAAGTGACATGGGCACAGAATAGACACCACTGACATGACTTCTCCAGTAATTTAACAAATGTACGATTATACAAAATACCAGTGACCGATGAATAGTTATCACGAATTATGAAATAATATGAAGATATGGATGATTAAAAGTGACGATGTGCGGCAGGTGCAATGAAATACATGACACAGTCAACGGAAATAGTCTGCTCGCGGACAATCGATACAAGGAATGGTCCCACAGTCTGCATATAGCACTTACTGAATGAAGTGTGTAATGGGATGATTCAAATCAGAGCACAATCTTTCTACAGGTCTGTATTTTCTGAATCAATGTTGCCTGGAATGATTGTGAATCGTCTGAGATAGGTGATTTTTTTTTTTGCGGACACAAATGATACACGATTTCTCCGTTACCGATCTGGTGGAGGTTAGGCTCTTAGAACTCGTGGGGATTTAAGGGTAGACAGATACAGTAATTCTAGAGTGCGCAAAACATGCCTCGCAAACAGGTGAATTGAAATAAAACATTCAGAGGTCATCTTAATATGAAAATGAAAATTACGTTTACCATAATAGTTATCACAGTATACTGAAGATGTATTGACTGGTTAGATGTGAGCTCTTCATCTGAAGGTGTGTACAAAACACAAAGAACTCAAATCCTAGATTTCTTGATCATTGATGAATGACATTGTTTGTAAAACTAATCAAATCGAGACTTCTTCTTCTTCTTCCTAAAATACTGGTTCACTCAAAAACGAGTAGGTCACCAGCGCGCATGACTAAATGACTGTGTTTGGATTAAACCTTTGTCATAAATTATTTGTAGTTTAGTGTTTCTTCATTCTGTTTTCTTTCCGTAGAATTTTCAGTTCCTGTTCCATTGCTGGAGAATCGTCCAAACGGAGAAGGCGTGGCAAATAGCCAGTTGAAGGAGCTGTAGACGTATTCATATTACTCTTTGCCAGTGACAAGATTTTATTATCAGACACACCTATTGGATTATAAAACAAACCCCCTGTCTCAGAAAAAAAGCGAGTAGACGGCCGTTAAGGGTTGCGTCGGACAAACTGCTGTCACAATTTTCTGTAAAGGCGCCCACCTTGCAGTAAACAAAACTTGCTGACATGGGAACGAAGAGGTGCAGGTACCAAATAAGCGCAGACATGAAGGCATGATCATCATCCCAAACTTCAGTTTGAACGTTGGCTGGTCAAGAGTTGATTTTGACTATAGTGGAGAAGCTTGAGGATTCTGTGAGTTCACCTAACAAATGGAAAATGTGCCTCCTTTTTTTTTAATGCTGTTTTTGAACCTACTACTCACTCTTGAAATAAAATGTGATACCTTTACTTTTTGTATACCTTACGCTAAATGTAATCGATAATGATGAAAACTGTTTTGATTAACCGCAAGTCTGTTATGTACACAGACGTATTCAATGCTCTCCACAGAAGATGAAATAGGATATTACAGCTGGGTATCAATATACAATTTTCTTTAATGAAAAATGGATCTTTGTTGTATCAATGATGGCAAGGAATGAACATGCATCTCTATCAGAATTCAGAAAACGCCTTAATTACTGTTGTAAAAGAACTGGCATGCCCATATAACAAAAACACAAAACAATGCATGGTACAAGGACAACCTGGCAAGGTCTGTGACAAAAACCCCGGAATTTCATTCCAAAGACGCTGCATTAGCAAAATGTCTCCTTCATTTTAAAATGGTTCTGAAGACAAATGTTACTTTTTGTTTGACTGTTATAAGTATGAGGTGAGGCTTTAGATTTGTCACGTATCTGTTTCCAGAGATACGGTATGGAAAGACATAACGAGGACGTATCATTCCATCAGCAAATAGAGATATTACGAAACCTCTTACAAGGCTCATTACCACGGTATTGGAATAGAGTAGAATTCCATCAGCAAATAGAGATATACGAAACCTCTTACAAGCTCATTACCACGGTATTGGAATAGAGGTAGAATTCCATTCGCAAATAGAGATAATTACGAAACCTCTTACAAAGCTCATAACCACGGTATTGGAATAGAGGTAGAATTCCATCCGCAAATAGAGATATTACGAAACCTCTTACAAAGCTCATTACCACGGTATTGAATAGAGGTAGAATTCCATCCGCAAATAGAGATATTACGAAACCTCTTGCAAAGCTCATTACCACGGTATTGGAATAGAGTAGAAATGCTCGCCTGGTGAGGCAGTCTCCTGACCACCAAAATAAATCAAAGATTAAATTTTAATCATTAATGTTACACATTATCATTGTATTATTATTTGTC
>CM031611.1:24223254-24225754 GCA_018398815.1 Conus ventricosus | reverse complement strand
AATGGTGTCTATTCTGTGCCCTGTCACTTCACTAGGAACAGATCACTGGAGAAGTCATATCAATGGTGTCTATTGTGTGCCCCGTCACTTCACTAGGAACAGATCACTGGAGAAGTATGTCAATGGTGTCTATTCGTGCCCTTTCACTTCACTAGGAACAGATCACTGGAAAAGTCATGTCAATGGTGTTTATTGGAGAAGTCATGTCAATGGTGTCTTTTGGGGAGAAGTCATGTCAATGGGGTTTCTATTGGAGAAGTCATTTCAAGGGTGTCTATTCTGTGTCCCTGTCACTTCTCTGGGAACAGGCCCACTGGAGAAGTCACGTCAATGGTGTCTATTGGAGAAGTCATGTCAATGGTGTCTATTCTGTACCCCTGTCACTTCACTGGGAACAGGTCACGGGAGAAGTCATGTCAATGGTGTCTATTCTGTGCCCTTTCATTTCACTAGGAACAGATCACTGGAGAAGTCATGTCAATGGTGTCTATTGGAGAAGTCACGTCAATGGTGTCTATTGGAGAAGTCATGTCAATGGTGTCTATTCTGTACCCCCGGGTCACTTCACTAGGAACAGTCACTGGAGAAGTGATGTCAATGGTGTCTAATGGAGAAGTCATGTCAATGGTGTCTATTCTGTACCCCTGCCCACTTCACTAGGAACAGATCACTGGAGAAGTCATGTCAATGGTGTCTATTCTGTGCCCCTGTCACTTCACTGGGAACAGATCACTGGAGAAGTCTGTCAATGGTGTCTATTCTGTACCCGTCACTTCATAGGAACAGATCACTGGAGAAGTCATGTCAATGGTTTCTATTCTGTGCCCCTGTCACTTCACTAGGAAAGATCACTGGGGAAGTCATGTCAATGGTGTCATTCTGTGCCCCTTTCACTTCACTAGGAACAGATCACTGGAGAATCATGTCAATGGTGTTTATTGGAGAAGTCATGGCAATGGTGTCTATTTTTTCCCCATTTTGGAATAGGTGAATATGTGGGCCTTTGGTGAATGTGTTTTTATCTATTTTAGTATCCTTTAGAAGATCGGAGGGGAAAAAAGGAAAATAAATAGACCAGTTGATAGTATATTTTGGGCACGTTTTTCCCAAATCCTCCTCTGATTTTAACATACTTCTTCTGAGCTAGAATTGTTTTGTGAAAAGCTCTTAAGATAAATTTTTAAGTAGAAGTTTCCCAAGTTCTGCAAGAGGTAAGATTCCTACTTCATTATACGTTCCTAAGTTAGATGTATGTGTGGGAACCCCAAGGGCAATTTTATAAGCTTTGCAATCAGTACTCTGAAGTTTATTTAACAGGTACTGAGGAGCATTAAAGAATACTTCCTGAGCATAAGTTAGTCTTGAGCGTATAAGGGCAGTTGCTAAGATGGATAATGATTTCGAATCCTGTCCCCAAAGTTTTTTTGCTAATTATTTTTTAGGAAATTCAAGCTCTTTCTTGCTTTGTTTAAAATATTCAATATGAGCTTCCAAGATAACTTACTGCTTAAGATAACACCCAAAAATTTGACACTTTTTGCATAGTTTAAAACAATTTCCATCCACGTGAAAGTAGGAAGTTGTCCCGGATCGTAACCAGCATTAAAAAGAATCATATTAGGTTTTCCTGGGGAAAGAGAAAGGGCCATTTACATTTAAAAAATCATTGATCTTATTTAATTCAAGTTGATACTTTATTTTGATGTAATTTAATGAAACTTTTATGGTGTATTTCTTTTCATTGTCACTTTTGTCCATAGGCATATATCATCAGCAAATTGAGCCACTTCAGTATTTTAGAAAGACATTTAGGGGGGTCAGAGATTAAAATATTAAATAGTATTGGGGAAATTACTGAACCTTGGGTAAACCCCTTTGTAAGGGTCTTGGGTTGGAATACGTATTTCCTATTTTTGCCCTTTAATGTGCCTACCTTGTAGAAAAAACTTGAATAAAATTGTATAAGTTCCACTGATTCCGATATTCTTTATTTTGTACATTAGTCGTTTGTGCCATACTTGTTCATAGGCTTTACGAATGTAAAAAAAAAAGTAGCGAGGACGTTCTTACGACGTGCAAATTGATGTTTTACGTGTGTTGTAAGTTTTACTAAGTGCTCAATTGTAAAATCTGACTTCTTGGAATGCAGCTTGGTTGATAGGAATGGGGCAGTTTTTATTGCAATGATGAATTAGCCTTTTAACACTATCTTTTCCATCAGTTTACATGTGTTAGAAGTTAATGATAGTTCATTTAAAAATGAGCATAGAAAATATTGAGGGAAACAAGATGTCGATACGTTTATGTCATCTTCAGAAAGCAGTACACTTGCTGCAAAAGAAAACAATTCCGACTATAAACTGTAAAATCAAAAAGCATTTGGGTTTAAAGTCTGGTGGAATGATATATGTCAACAGGCAAAACAAGAAAAATCGAAAAAAAAATACAAAAAGAAAAACAATCCTAAGGAAAAAACTGAAAACTTCTTTAGAAAACAAGA
>CM031611.1:24213254-24220754 GCA_018398815.1 Conus ventricosus | reverse complement strand
GGGGGGGGGGGGGGGGGGGGGGGGCGGGGGAGGCTTGAGGTAGCTGGTAGGGGAACAGGGGAGAAGGGTCTCGTGGAGGTTCAGAGGAGTGAGCTGTATTGGCAACATGAAAAAGGGTCCGGTGATTATGTCGAATGATTGACACGAGGATCCATTGTAACATGGAAAAAAGAAGCATCGGCTGACTGTCCGAACATGATTGACACGAGGAAACCATTGTATAGCTGGAGAACTACAGAAGCATACCGGCCTGACTGTCCGATACCGAGGAACCATTAAGCTGAGAACTACAGAAGATTTTGGGGGCCCGCGTCAACTGCGCCAATGAGGATCAACAGGGGGGAACCCAAAAATTGGTCGTCATCTGACGCCATGTGAGAACAGTGAACGTGGTCCCTCATCTGACGCCATGTGAGAACAGTGAAAATGGTCGTCATCTGACGCCATGCGAGGACATTGAACATAGTCGAAGGGAATATTGAAACTGAAATAAAGAAGGACATGTGTTTTGACTTTTCTGGCCAGATATTGCTCATTATTTTTGTTTCTAACAAAAACGTCTTGTTTTCAGATGATGATCCTCCTGTATATTGAGCGTAAAGCCGTAGCATTTAATTAGGCAAGACACCAGCATCATCACTGGGCTTACACAGGCTTTAAACTGGAGCGTTATCATGCAGGCGTTGATTAATAAATTCAAAGTTTCAACACTCAATGCTAACTGTTGATAACATTTAGCAACTATGGAAGAATTTTCTCTCAAAGCCCTCTCCGGATTGCCCAGAGTCAAACCTTGCGTGCGTCGAGTTTTAGCTCACACCTCGCAATATGACGTAAGTCCTCGTGTTTTATTTTGCCCTAAAATTATTTCTTTCTTCATCAAGTTTGATAACCTGTGGGCCAGTTGTAGAACAGAAATTAATGCAAAAGCAAAGCAGTCACCCATAGCTCAGCTTGGCCAGTTGTAGAACAGAAATTAGGGCCAAAGCAATGCAGTCATCCATAGCTCAGCTTGGCCAGTTGTAGAACAGAAATTAGGGCCAAAGCAATGCAGTCATCCATAGCTCAGCTTGGCCAGTTGTAGCAGTGAGGTCTAATTTCCACAGCCGGGTATTGTCCTTCTCATTCCATAGTACTTAATGGCCTCTGCTTCATTTCATTTTATGTCCCACACAATCAACTCATGTGCACAATGACAGCACAATTTGTGAACAATGATATGACGAGTGGTTTGGTGACAAAAAAGATCCCCATTTAGGAGCCTGATGCTTTACCGTGTAGAGTTGGTGCAGAATTGTAAGCAGGAAGGAGAAAACGGACTGTTGCGGATGGTGTGCAGTGCGTGTTTTGCTGTCTGACTCTCACCTGAAGAAGTTTAGATGCGTGTACGACCTTTCCCTACACACATCCACACCACACGAACTCAGAGAGCCAGGCAACAAGTTAAATTTTATTTTCTTTTGCTGCCTGAACCATAAAAATCATAACAAATACGTATTACAGAATAAGTATACACAGGTACATCAAAAGGTGTGTGTGCGTGTGACTGCGCGCGCGTCGGTTTAATGTCCTTCCACAATGGTGATTCAGACAGTTTATGTGTGGGTGAATGAAGTATGCAAGTGATGAAGTGTATTAATCCATTAACGATAGAATATGACATCCCCTCCTCCCCCCTACCCCCCCCCCCCCCCCCCCCCCCCCCCCATCCCCTCCCTTCCACCTTGGCAATTTTAAGTGAGAAGTGATAAGATCTACAGATAAGGGCCAATTGAACTATTTAACAAACACTTACAAACTGAGTCAAGAACAGAGTAATTGTTTAATATATGTGGCAAAGGCAATGAAGTCGATCCATAAGTATAACCATCAATACCCGAATGTCTTAGGAGCTCTCTTGCTCTTGGGCATTGAATCAGCAAATGACTGACATATAAGGATTTCCCACACATACATTTAACATTATGACAATGTTTTGTTTTCAACGCGTTCAAACGGAATCTATGGATTAAGCTTTCAATCTCCCTAGACGAGGAGAAGACTTGTATTAATTTTTAACTTTTTCTCTTGACGTTGAATTTATAATTGAACAACATTCATTCAAATCTAAGGGAACTTTGAGTGGTATTGCGTAATTGACATTTTGAGCTGCTTTTCGTGCAAGTTGATCTACACGCTCGTTGGGTACTATACCACAATGATAGGGGATCCAACAAAAAGTGACAGTAATGCCTTGCATGAATAAAAGGTGAATAATATTGATGAATTTCAAATATCATATCGAGTCGGATTGAAGGACATGCAGACTTAATCGAGTAGATTGCTGCTTTAGAATCAATACCTATTAAGATCTGTGAACTTTGTATTGGAAAATTTACAGTGAGAGAGAGAGAGAGAGAGAGAGAGAGAGAGAGAGAGAGAGAGAGAGAGAGAGAGAGAGAGAGAGAGAGATACACGCGTGTATGTGTGTGTAGGTATGTGTGTGTGCGTGTGTGCGCGCACGTGTGTGTGTGTGTGTGTGTGTGTGCGTGTGTGTGTGTGTGCGCGCGCGCGCGCGCGCTCGCGCGCACGCGTGTGTATGTGTATGCATGTGTCTGTGTGTGTGTGTGTAAGCGATGTATGTCGAGTTATTCTCGATGGCTTAGTTTCTTACGTTATTAGTCTTTACTCCAAGGAAATAACAGTGATAAGGTTCCCTTTACCATCCCCGTTAGATTCTGCTCTAATTTTCTGCATACCCTCGGACCTTTTCCCCCTAGAAATTTCGCCTTGTGGCCTTCAAGTCCCTATTAGCTTTCCATCCTTCTTACGACAATCTCTCTCTCTCTCTCTTCTCTCTCTCTCTCTCTCTCTCTCTCTCTCTCTCTCTCTCTCTCTCTTAGTGAGACTGTAGCGTCCTTGTGTCTTTATGGGACAGACAGATCAAGTGACCAGAATAGTTATCAGTGAGACACTATAACACCCTTATGATGGGATGGGAAAGACAGATCAAGTGACCAGAATAGTATCAGTGAGACACTATAACACCCTTATGAAGGGATGGGACAGACAGATCAAGTGACCAGAATAGTTATCAGTGAGACACTATAACACCCTTATGAAGGGATGGGACAGACAGATCAAGTGACCAGAATAGTTATCAGTGAGACATTATAACACCCTTATGATGGGATGGGAAAGACAGATCGGCTTACCAAAACCCTCTGTGTTTGTTCTCTTTGTTCCTGTGGAGAAAGATAATGTGAATGCTGTAACAAAAACTGTCTGTAAAAACACACATGAAGTAGAGTTACTCTACTTTAAACATGTACTCATCAATGTACCATCAGCGAAGGGATTGATTCGCTGATTAGCATCGTTATGCACAGTATGCCCATGTATAGCACGTATATTACGTCATGTGATTTTGTTTCTCGTTGATTTTGTGGAAATTGTGTATAGAATGTTGGGTTCCTTTCATGAATTATGCATCTTGACGTTACTGTTCTGATTATCCTTTATCTTCATTTGTTCAACGCTTTCTATCGATGTCTTTTGCCATTTATCCCTTCTCTTGTAGGAAAAGATGAAAGTGTATTGTTTCATTTAATCTTCTGATAAACTGGCATTGATATTTATTTTCTCTTGGTTTTGATGATGACGGTTTCATGCTTGAGCATAGCAAGAACTTCCGTGTGTGACATCCAGTCAGTCGTCATATCCATGCCATGGTACGTAAGCTGTGGGCCCGTGATCAGCTCGCTGTGTGTGACATCCAGTCAGTCGTCATATCCATGCCATGGTACGTAAGCTGTGGGCCCGTGATCAGCTCGCTGTGTGTGACATCCAGTCAGTCGTCATATCCATGCCATGGTACGTAAGCTGTGGGCCCGTGATCAGCTCGCTGTTGTCGTTTTGCAACAGACAGCAGTGGGCTGACATGGATCACACAGACAGCAGAAACAGAGAAACAGTCAACATTGGGCTGACATGGATTACACAGACAGTTAGAAACAGTCAACAATGGGCTGACCTGGATCACACAGACAGATAGAACCATTCGATATTGGGCTGACCTAGATCACACAGAAAGTCAACAAAGGGCTGATATGGATCACACAGACGGACACAATAAGTCCACAATGGGCTGAAGCAGTTTCCACAGACAGTCCCAAGGTCAACGCTGAGCTGACGTGGATTCGACAGACAGACAAGGTCAGTCAACACTGAGCTGACATGGATTCCACAGACAGAAGAGTCAGTCAACACTGAGCTGACATGGATTCCACAGACAGAAGAGTCAGTCAACACTGAGCTGACATGCATTCCACAGACAGACAGAGTCAGTCAACACTGAGCTGACTTAGAGTCCACAGACAGACAGAGTCAGTCAACACTGAGCTGACATGGATTCCACAGACAGAGTCAGTCAACACTGAGCTGACATGGATTCCACAGACAGACAGGGTCAGTCAACACTGAGCTGACATGGATTCCACAGACAGACAGAGTCAGTCAACACTGAGCTGACATGGATTCCACAGACAGACAGAGTCAGTCAACTCTGAGCTGACATGGATTCCACAGACAGACAGGGTCAGTCAACACTGAGCTGACATGGATTCCACAGACAGACAGAGTCAGTCAACACTGAGCTGACTTAGAGTCCACAGACAGACAGAGTCAGTCAACACTGAGCTGACATGGATTCCACAGACAGACAGAGTCAGTCAACACTGAGCTGACATGGATTCCACAGACAGAAGAGTCAGTCAACACTGAGCTGACATGGATTCCACAGACAGACAGAGTCAGTCAACACTGAGCTGACATGGATTCCACAGACAGACGGAGTCAGTCAACACTGAATTGACATGGATTCCACAGACAGACAGAGTCAGTCAACACTGAGCTGACTTAGAGTCCACAGACAGACAGAGTCAGTCAACACTGAGCTGACTTAGAGTCCACAGACAGACAGAGTCAGTCAACACTGAGCTGACTTAGAGTCCACAGACAGACAGCGTCAGTCAACACTGAGCTGACATGGATTCCACAGACAGACAGAGTCAGTCAACACTGAGCTGACATGGATTCCACAGACAGACAGAGTCAATCAACACTGAGCTGACTTAGAGTCCACAGACAGACAGAGTCAGTCAACACTGAGCTGACATGGATTCCACAGACAGACAGGGTCAGTCAACACTGAGCTGACATGGATTCCACAGAGAGACGGAGTCAGTCAACACTGCGCTGACATGGATTCCACAGACAGACAGAGTCAGTCAACACTGAGCTGACATGGATTCCACAGACAGACAGGGTCAGTCAACACTGAGCTGACATGGATTCCACAGACAGACAGGGTCAGTCAACACTGAGCTGACATGGATTCTAAAGACAGACAGAGTCAGTCAACACTGAGCTGACATGGATTCCACAGACAGACAGAGTCAGTCAACACTGAGCTGACATGGATTCCACAGACAGACAGAGTCAGTCAACACTGAGCTGACATGGATTCCACAGACAGACAGAGTCAGTCAACACTGAGCTGACTTAGAGTCCACAGACAGACAGAGTCAGTCAACACTGAGCTGACATGGATTCCACAGACAGAGTCAGTCAACACTGAGCTGACATGGATTCCACAGACAGACAGGGTCAGTCAACACTGAGCTGACATGGATTCCACAGACAGACAGAGTCAGTCAACACTGAGCTGACATGGATTCCACAGACAGACAGAGTCAGTCAACTCTGAGCTGACATGGATTCCACAGACAGACAGGGTCAGTCAACACTGAGCTGACATGGATTCCACAGACAGACAGAGTCAGTCAACACTGAGCTGACTTAGAGTCCACAGACAGACAGAGTCAGTCAACACTGAGCTGACATGGATTCCACAGACAGACAGGATCAGTCAACACTGAGCTGACATGGATTCCACAGACAGAAGAGTCAGTCAACACTGAGCTGACATGGATTCCACAGACAGACAGAGTCAGTCAACACTGAGCTGACATGGATTCCACAGACAGACGGAGTCAGTCAACACTGAATTGACATGGATTCCACAGACAGACAGAGTCAGTCAACACTGAGCTGACTTAGAGTCCACAGACAGACAGAGTCAGTCAACACTGAGCTGACTTAGAGTCCACAGACAGACAGAGTCAGTCAACACTGAGCTGACTTAGAGTCCACAGACAGACAGCGTCAGTCAACACTGAGCTGACATGGATTCCACAGACAGACAGAGTCAGTCAACACTGAGCTGACATGGATTCCACAGACAGACAGAGTCAATCAACACTGAGCTGACTTAGAGTCCACAGACAGACAGAGTCAGTCAACACTGAGCTGACATGGATTCCACATACAGACAGGGTCAGTCAACACTGAGCTGACATGGATTCCACAGACAGACGGAGTCAGTCAACACTGCGCTGACATGGATTCCACAGACAGACAGAGTCAGTCAACACTGAGCTGACATGGATTCCACAGACAGACAGGGTCAGTCAACACTGAGCTGACATGGATTCCACAGACAGACAGAGTCAGTCAACACTGAGCTGACATGGATTCCACAGACAGACAGAGTCAGTCAACTCTGAGCTGACATGGATTCCACAGACAGACAGGGTCAGTCAACACTGAGCTGACATGGATTCCAAAGACAGACAGAGTCAGTCAACACTGAGCTGACATGGATTCCACAGACAGACAGAGTCAGTCAACACTGAGCTGACATGGATTCCACAGACAGACAGAGTCAGTCAACACTGAGCTGACATGGATTCCACAGACAGACAGAGTCAGTCAACACTGAGCTGACATGGATTCCACAGACAGACAGAGTCAGTCAACACTGAGCTGACATGGATTCCACAGACAGACAGAGTCAGTCAACACTGAGCTGACATGGATTCCACAGACAGACAGAGTCAGTCAACACTGAGCTGACATGGATTCCACAGACAGACAGGGTCAGTCAACACTGAGCTGACTTAGAGTCCACAGACAGAAGAGTCAGTCAACACTGAGCTGACATGGATTTCCACAGACAGAGTCAGTCAACACTGAGCTTACTGAGAGTCCACAGACAGGGTCAGTCAACAGTGAGCTGACTTAGAGTCCACAGACAGACACACATGGATTCCACAGACAGACAGAGTCAGTCAACACTGAGCTGACATGGATTCCACAGACAGACAGAGTCAGTCAACACTGAGCTGACATGGATTCCACAGACAGACAGAGTCAATCAACACTGAGCTAACATGGATTCCACAGACAGCCAGAGTCAATCAACACTGCGCTGACATGGATTCCACAGACAGACAGAGTCAATCAACACTGCGCTGACAGGATTCCACAGACAGACAGAGTCAATCAACACTGCGCTGACATGGATTCCACAGACAGACAGAGTCAGTCAACACTGAGCTGACATGGATTCAGCAGACAGTCACAAAATCAACACTGAGCTGACATGAATTACAGGATTAC
>CM031611.1:24203254-24208254 GCA_018398815.1 Conus ventricosus | reverse complement strand
CTGAAAATTTGTAAGTATGTCCATTTTAGGTCACAGACGATAGCCGATGTTGACCAGAATAGCCATTACTAACGGTTACACGAGCCAAAGACGATTTTGCCTCTTTATGGAATATCTCACGCGTATTCATGATAAACTGGGAGTACGTTTATATGCTTTGCATCTTGTTTGTTTTGTTTTGTTTATTCATGCAGGGAAATATAAACAATAAATGACAAGCAGGAAATGTAAAATCTCTTCGGTTGAAGAAACATTTACCGATAACTAACTCCAATCTGAATCACCAGCCGCCGTGGCGAAGTGGTTAGCGTCGCGGACTCCCGGCTGGGAGGTCGTGGGTTCGAATCCCATCAGAAGTCATGTGGGTTTTTCTGCCCCGACCGGCTCCTACCCAGAGTTGAGTTTGCTGCGGACTCAGTTGGGAAGACTGGGACCACACAGTCGAGTTTCATCCACTTAATGGATGCGTTTCTGAGAGTGTTGCACAAATTTCCTGACCAACACTGCAGGTGCCTGTATCTCACGGGCCTGGTTGACGCCAGGATATAGTATGAAAGGAAGCGTAGAGTACAGCCCTGTCATGTAGTCTCAGACCGAAATGGAAATCCGTAGCATCATCTTAATCATTCTCATTCTCATTGATCAGCATAAAAAAATGTCTCAAATTCTGTGGCCCTTCATGCCCTGCTCTCATGGTGACCTCAATTTCGATGTCCTCTCCACGTCTGTGGCTTTGGTTTGGTTCCGTCGGGGTCACCGGTATCGGCGGGTCCATGGGGGCTGTCGTTGAACGGACGTGGTGGCGCCCTCCGGAGGGAGAGCTCACTCACGCCGGCTCCGCGACTAAGCAATTATTGTCATCAGTAGGGGTTTAGTAGGTGGTGTCCTGCGTATGTTAGATCAGAACAGGCGCCACTGAACACCACCGAAGTGACTCGGCAGCAGTGCAGTGTCTCCTCCGGTGGGTTGCCTCTTAACGACTTGACATTGACTGCTCCCTGTGGATTGCTGGTGCCGGGGTTGCGACGGGGCCGACCGGGCTGTGGCTGTGGACGGGGTGTCGAGATGAGCGGCGTGGGTATACTGCCTCTGAAGTGGCGCAGAGGTTAGGACAGCCAAAAACAAAAAACAAAAACAAAAAAAACCCTCCAATCTGAATCACCCATGTACGTGATACACATGTAAACAAAAGACACGAATGAACAAACAAAATTCCTTTAAAAAAAAAGAAGAAATGTGGTGATGTGGTGTGTGTGTGTGTGTGTGTGTGTGTGTGTGTATGTGTGTGTGTGTGCGTGTGTGTGCGTGTGCGTGTGTGTACGTGTGTGTGCGTGTGCGCGTGCGTGTGTGTGTGTGTGCGTGTGTGTGTGTGTGTGTGTGTGTGGTGTGTGTGTGTGCATGTGTGCGTGCGTGGGTGCGCGCGCGTGTGTTGGTGTGTGTGTGTGTGTGTGTGTGTGTGTGTGTGTATGTGTGTGTGTGTGTGTGTGTGTACATTTACATCCTTGTATTTGGCAGAGAGGTCATCAGAAGTTCAACAGGGTTGGAGAACAGCAAAAACAAACTAGTTTCGTCAGCCTCCAACAAGGACCGAACAATGCTGTGCCATTATCACGTTCCTGTTGAGTCTGTCTTTGCTAGGTCTGGTTGTCCTGCAGAAACACGTGATCGTGTAACGGAGTGTGTCTGTTTCTGGCTGTTCTGCACCAACATGTATAATTAACTGACCAGGACGTGGACTCTATTCGCTGTGTCTGACAGTCCTGTATAAAAATATGACATCAGCGGATCATGGCATGGACTTCTGTTACTGGCTTTATTACAATAATACGTGAAATAAAATGATCATGACATGGAGTCTGTCTTTCTGAGCGTGGCTGATCTGTGTAATGACATAAAAGAAACTGATCGTGATATGAACTCTGCTGTGTTAGATTAAGGACGAATGCATTCACCCATCCATACTTTGAATCATTCATTCACTCGCTCTTCTATTCATTCATGTAGTCATTCACTCAATCACACCTTACATGGTTTATTTGCTGCGGAAGTCGGCTTAAAGCAAAGGAGGCAACCTCTGTATTCCTTATTGGTCAATCATATAACGGACAGATGTCAGGCAGCCTTGTGGGCTGTGTGGTCAATCATATAACGGACAGGTGTCAGGCAGCCTTGTGGGCTGTGTGGTCAATCATATAACGGACAGGTGTCAGGCAGCCTTGTGGGCTGTGTGGTCAATCATATAACGGACAGGTGTCAGGCAGCCTTGTGGGCTGTGTGGTCAATCATATAACGGACATGTGTCAGGCAGCCTTGTGGGCTGTGTGGTCAATCATATAACGGACAGGTGTCAGGTAGCCTTGTGGGCTGTGTGGTCAATCATATAACGGACAGGTGTCAGGCAGCCTTGTGGGCTGTGTGGTCAATCATATAACGGACAGGTGTCAGGCAGCCTTGTGGGC
The DNA here is from genome assembly GCA_018398815.1 of Conus ventricosus. Classification (NCBI taxonomy): domain Eukaryota; kingdom Metazoa; phylum Mollusca; class Gastropoda; order Neogastropoda; family Conidae; genus Conus; species Conus ventricosus. Next base: position 24,205,795 of record CM031611.1, on the reverse strand, counting down.
TGTGTGGTCAATCATATAACGGACAGGTGTCAGGCAGCCTTGTGGGCTGTGTGGTCAATCATATAACGGACAGGTGTCAGGCAGCATTGTGGGCTGTGTGGTCAATCATATAACGGACAGGTGTCAGGCAGCCTTGTGGGCTGTGTGGTCAATCATATAACGGACAGGTGTCAGGCAGCCTTGTGGCTGTGTGGTCAATCATATAACGGACAGGTGTCAGGCAGCCTTGTGGGCTGTGTGGTCAATCATATAACGGACAGGTGTCAGGCAGCCTTGTGGGCTGTGCTGTTATAATCCAGCAGGGACCATCTGTTCAAAATCGCCATCAGTGTCACAGTGGCGGCTCTCACCCTTCACTTCGTAGTATTGCCTCCACAGCAAATATCCCCCTAAATGGCGTCACTGTCACAGTGGCGGCTCTCACCTTTCACTTCGTAGTATTGCCTCCACAGCAAATATCCCCCTAAATGGCGTCACTGTCACAGTGGCGGCTCTCACCTTTCACTTCGTAGTATTGCCTCCACAGCAAATATCCCCCTAAATGGCGTCACTGTCACAGGTGCGGCTCTCACCTTTCACTTCGTAGTATTGCCTCCACAGCAAATATCCCCCTAAATGGCGTCACTGTCACAGTGGCGGCTCTCACCTTTCACTTCGTAGTATTGCCTCCACAGCAAATATCCCCTAAATGGCGTCACTGTCACAGTGGCGGCTCTCACCTTTCACTTCGTAGTATTGCCTCCACAGCAAATATCCCCCTAAATGGCGTCACTGTCACAGTGGCGGCTCTCACCTTTCACTTCGTAGTATTGCCTCCACAGCAAATATCCCCTAAATGGCGTCACTGTCACAGTGGCGGCTCTCACCTTTCACTTCGTAGTATTGCCTCCACAGCAAATATCCCCCTAAATGGCGTCACTGTCACAGTGGCGGCTCTCACCTTTCACTTCGTAGTATTGCCTCCACAGCAAATATCCCCCTAAATGGCATCACTGTCACAGTGGCACCTCTCACTTTTCACTTCGTAGTATTGCCTCCACAGCAAATATCCCACTAAATGGCGTCACTGTCACAGTGGCAGCTCTCACCTTTCACTTCGTAGTATTGCCTCCACAGCAAATATCCCCTAAATGGCGTCACTGTCACAAATTATCCAATGTCATCTTCTGAAATTCTGATCTGAATGTGCCACCAGTTAAACAATACAAATAAAAATTGATGGCGCTGTTGGTGTACCACATGATCTTGCTGACAGTACGAAAGAGTGTGACTTGTCCGTTTATAACTGGGTCGTCCCAGTTAACATATGGAGAAAATATAGTGCATAATGATAATCGGTGTTGTCAGGAGGAAAAAACTTATACTTGCAGCAATCAAAGTCACGGTCACTGACGACACTTTCCGTTGTCTGAAGTGCTGGGTGTCTTGCTGTGCAGCAAGCTGCCTGCTTGTTGTGACAGATCTGACAAGTGTCCAGAGAAGAACACTGTTGCTGACCATGAGCAGCATGGAAGGTAACAAACTAAACTGAATCAGATCTATCCAAGGTGAGATCATTACAATATAATACAAGTACATTCCTGAAACAGAGACACCACAGCAAGAGCATCGTCGATCAAAATCAAATCCGTACAGATAGTGACAATTGATCAAACTGATAACAGAGATCAAAATACCAGCAGTAGTTCTAGACATTCTATAGTCCACAAGGCACTGACACGAAGTGGCCACAGCACAGAAGCTGCTCCAGAATGGTGAGAGCAACAAGCATCCAAGAAGATATAGGTGACATCGTATAAACCATCATGGTAATGATCTTGCACTGCCAGGAACCCTCGTCAACAAACTTGCAGTATATCTTATATTACTAGAAGCATGCATTTAGTGGAGAAGTTATCAAAAACGCTGGTCAGAACAAGCCAGAACATGAAAGAAAACACTTTGAAAGGAGATGCAGGAAAGACGAAACTTGGTGAGAATTATCATGAAATTTCCGAAAATTCCAAATCAAGCACAATAGGAAGCCAGTTTTCCGATGAGGTCGGAAGCCTTTTTCAACGGTTTTCGTACTGATCGTCCATGCATCTCGTTAAAAACGGCCTGGATACTTCATTATGCTGCTCATAATGAATGGAAACGTAATGGTATCTGGATAATATTCAGTAACTGTTGTTTTTTATGTGTTCTTTTAGTTAATATACAGGATGGCTTCTGAATTATCGATTCAGTGACAGCAAGTTGAACGCTCAAACGTTTGAAGGTAGAACAGCATTAATCTTTCACAGCTCCAAATGTTACCTAAAAGCTAAGAACCTAATTCATGCACACACAGAAACAGACAACAACACACACACCACACACACAACACACACACAACACACAACACAGAGAGAGAGAGAGAGAGAGATCAAGAGAGGATGAGAGATGATGGATGAGAGAGAGAGAGGAGAGAGTGAGGGAGAGAGAGAGCGATGAGAGAGAGAGAGGAGGAGGATGAGAGAGAGAGAGATAGAGAGAGAGAATACGATGGTTGTGTTCTAT